>CM036646.1:0-607500 GCA_020746105.1 Trogon surrucura
TCCAGGGGCAGCTCCGCATCCCCCCCGAGTGCTTCGTCCTGAGCCCCCACTTCACCTGCACCCTGCCCCTGGGGCACCGCGTGGGCACCGTACGTGCCAGGGGAAGGTGGGGGTGCCCCCCCCGTCCCCCACCCCGGGCAGCTTGGGGGTGTCAGTCTGCAGGGGTGACCCCCTTTTCTCCCCTGCCTCCAGGTGAGCCCCCTTTTCCAGAGGCTGGAGAACGACCAGATCGAAGCCTTGCGCAAGCGTTTTGGGGGAGGGCAGGTGAGTGGGGGCTGCGCTGCCCCCCCCTCAGGCACCTCCCAGCTTCTCTCTGCTCTCTGTCCCTCCTCACTCGCTGTCTCTCCTTTCCCAGCCCACAGATTGCACTGTAGACCCCCAGGTAACTCCTCAGGGCTGCCATAGCAACGCCCCCCCTTCCCAGCGTGAGGTGGGGGGGCAGAGCTCTGCCCCTGGGGGCTGCAACTGGGGCTCACACCCCTTTCTGCCCTCCCCCAGGCCAAACGGACCCCCCCGACCTCAGACCCCGCTCCGACTCCAGCAACCCCCGGGGACCCCCAGCTCATCCAGCAGCTGACGGAGGAGGTGGCCAAGCAGGTGAGTGGCTGGAGGGAGGGAGTGGCGGGATGGATGACCCCCCCCTACTCCCAAAACTTGATCTCAAAACCCCCCCCAGGGCAACCACGTCCGGCAGCTGAAGGCCAACAAGGCCGAGAAGGCGCAGGTGGACGCGGAGGTGGCCAAGCTGCTGGAGCTGAAGAAGCAGCTGGCGCTGGCCGAGGGCAAAAGCCCCGAAATCCCGAAGGGGAAGAGGAAGAAGTAGCCTCGGACTCCTCTGGCCTTTGGGGGGGCCCCCCCCCCGGAGACCAGACTTGGGTGGCGGTTGCGTGCATATAATAAAAATGACAAAAATAATATATACAATTGTGTGCAGAAGGGGCGCCCTCCCCGTGGCATCAGTCTGTGCCGGCGGGGCAGGGCCCCTCCAGTCCGTGGCTGCCCCCCCCCGGGGGGAGCAGAGTCCTCGCCCCCCTCCCCAGCAGCTCCCGGGGCGCAGGGGGCAGCCTCTAAGGGCGGCGGAGGTTGACGATGCGGTCGATGAGGGCGGCGCGCGTCCGCTCCACCTCGGCGCTGAGCCGCCCGATCTCCTGGCGCAGCCGCTCGTTGGTGGCCGTCAGCTCCCGCACTCGCTGCTCGTTGTCCCGCTCCCGCCGCTTCGCCAGCTCCCGGCCGCCCGCGCTCCTCTTCCTCTTCACCCCGCGCCCCTCATCCTCCTCCTCCTCGGGCCGGGCCGGGGGGCTCCCTTCGGGGGCCGAGCCGGGGGGCCGCCGGTTCGTTCTGCGCCAGCCGAGCTCTCCGGTCCCAGCAGCTCCAGCAGCTCCAGGGCGCGTCCAGCTCGCAGCCCCCCCCGGCGGAGCCGCTGCTGCCTGCAGGGCGGCCCCAGGTGAGGAGGAGGGGGGACACACCTGGTGACGCCCCCCCCCCCGCCACCCTGCTCACCCTTTTTTTTCTGGGGTCTACTCACCTGCTCAGCCCCCCAGGGCAGGGGGGGCGCCCCCGGCTCCGCCGCCGCCAGCACCTCCTGCAGGTCCTGGTACCAAGCGTCCAGCTCCCAGCCGGGCCCCCCCTCCACGGGGAGCCCCTCGGCTGCCATCGGCACCTCCGGGCCAGCACCGGGCTGGGGTGGGGGGGACACGCAGAATGAGCTTCTTTTCCTGGGGAGGCCGCACCCAGCAGCCCCCCCACTCCCCCCCAACTCACCTGCTCTCACGTGTGGTGCCCGACGAGGACGCACTTTCTCCTGGATGCCTGGAGTGGGGGGGAAAAGGGAGGGAGGGGGTCAGGTCTGTGTCTGGACGCCCCCAGCCCGCACCACGGCTTCGTCCTGAGCGGCCCCCCCCAAGACCGACACCCCCGGGGGGACCCTGCCCCTTCCCCCAGGGCTGCCGTGAGCCGGGGGGGGGGGCTTGAGGGGGGGGAGGGGGTGTCACCTGGGTGTCACTACGGGGTGTACGGGGGGGGCAGGAAGTCCGGGTGAGTGGGTGCTGACCCCCCTCCGCGGGTGCTGAACCCCCTCCCGTGGGTGCTGACCCCTCCCCCCGTGGGTGCTGACCCCCCCCGTGGGTGCTGACCGCCCCCTGTGGGTGCTGAACCCCCCCCTCCCCGTGGGTGCTGAACCCTCCCGTGAGTGCTGAACTCTCCCCCGCGGGTGCTGGCCCCCCTCTCCCCGTGGGTGCTGACCCCACCCCGTGGGTGCTGAACCCCCTCGTGGGTGCTGAACGCCCCGTGGGTGCTGAACTCCCTCCCGTGGGTGCTGACCCCTCCCTCCCGTGGGTGCTGACCCCCTCCGTGGGTGCTGACCCCCCTCCGCGGGTGCTGAACCCCCTCCCCGTGGGTGCTGACCCCCCCCCCGTGGGTGCTGACCCTTCCCCCTGTGGGTGCTGACCCCTCCCCCCGTGGGTGCTGACCCCTCCCCGCGGGTGCTGACCCCCCGGTGGGTGCGGGGGAGTCTCCTGCGTGTCACTCCGGGCAGCACGGCCCGGGGTTACCGGGGGGGGGGGGGGTGGTGTCAGGACACCGGGATCCCTTTCCCGGTGTCCGGGTGTCGCCCCCCCGGTGGGCGCTGCCGCTGCTCCCGGGTTGCCCCGTGGCCCCCCACCCCCGATTCCAAGACGTCTCGCTATGTCCTCCCCCCGCACCTTCCCGGGCGGCTCCGTGTCCCCGCGGCCCCGGCCCGATCCGCTCCCCCCGCGCATCCTCGCCCGCATCGTCCCGCTGCTCCGCTCCCGCCGACCCCGCCCGGGCGCGACGCGGCCCCTTTAAGAGCGCGGTTTCCCCCCCCCCTTTCCCGCGCCTGACGCAACGCTCGGGCCGGTCTCCGCCAACGGGAGCTCGCCGCGCCGTGACGTAAGGGCGGCGGCAGCCAATGGCAGCGGGCGGCGAGCGGGGAGGGGGCGCGCGCCCCGCGCTGAGTCACGGGGGATGATGCAACGGCTGGAAATCGGCCCCGCCCCCTTCTTAAAGGGGCCGCAGCCCCGCGGGGCTGGGGGGGGGGGGGGGCACGGGGCAGCCCCGCCCGCACCCCCCGGGCAGAGCCCCGGTGCCCCCCCGGCCCGGCCCGGCCCCCCCCCGGCGGCGCAGGCGCGGTGGGGGCCGCCCGCCCCTTCCTGGCGGGGCCCGGGGCCGGTGCTCGGTGCCGCCCCGCCCCGCCGGCCGCCGCCATGACCGCAGGTGGGTGCGGGAGGGTCCGTGTCCCCCCCCCCCCCGCCCCGCCCCCCCGCGGGACCCCCTTCCCGGACGCCCCACCCCCCGCAGCCGGCCCGGGCTGTCCCCGGGGGGGTGTCCCCGGGGGTGTCCCCGGGGGGGTGTCCCCGGGGGGGTGTCCCCGGGATCAGGGGGCGTTGTCCCGCGGGGGAACCCCCCCCTGCAGCGTGACCCCCCCGTGTCCCCGCTCCGGGCTGAGCGGGGGGTGACCCTGATCCCCCCCCCCCGCAGCGCTCCCGCAGGGCGGGGGGACCCTGGGCGGGAGGGGGGTGCTGGCTCCTGCCTGTCACCGCGGGGGCAGCCCCTGGGGGCGCTTTATCGGGGGTGTCCGGGTGCGTGGGTGCTGCCCCCCCCCCAAAGTGGGTTTTGCCCCCCCAGTGGGTGCTGCCCCCCCCAAAGTGGATACCGACCCCCAAGTGGGTGCGGCCCCCCCAGTGGGTTCCCCCCACCCAATGGGTTTTGCCCCCCCCAAAGTGAGTTTCCCCTCCCAGTGGGTTTTGCCCCCTCCCCAGTGGATTTTGCCCCCCTCCAGTATGTGCTGCCCCCTCCAGTGGGTTTTGCCTCCTCTCTAGTGAGTTCTCCCCCCCGCAATGGGTTTTGCCCCCCCCCCAGTGGGTTCCCCCCCCCCCCGGTGAGTGCTGTCCCCCCCCAGTGGATTTTGGCCCCCCCCCAGTGGGTGCTGTCCCCCTCTCAGTGGGTCCTGCCCCCCCCCAAGTAGTTGCTGCCCCCCCAGTGAGTTTTGCCCCCCCCAGTGGGTTTTGACTCCTCCCCAGTGAGTTTTCCCCCCCCCCCCCTTGCGTTTTGTCTCCCCCAAAGTGGATTTTGCTCCCCTCATTGCGTTTTGCCCCCTCCCCAGTGCGTTTTGCCCCCCCCGGTGGGTGCTGTGTCCCCCCCAGTGGGTGCTGTCCACCCCCCAGCGGGTGCTGCCCCCCCAGCGGGTGCTGCCCCCCCCCGCCCCCCCCGACGCTGAGCCCCTTTCCCGCAGGGCCCCCCCGGGCAGCGCCACCGCCCGCCCCCCCCCGCCGTGGGCTCCGCCCCCCCCCCGCCGGGTGCCCCCCCCCGCAGGGATCAGCAGGTGAGAGGTGCCCCCCCCCACGCCGGGCCCCCCCCGCAGGGATCAGCAGGTGAGAGGTGCCCCCTCCCACGCCGGGTGCCCCCCCCGCGGGTATCAGTGCCCCGGCAGCTGCTTCGCCTTTTCCTCGACGGCGTTTTATAGGTCACCCCCCCCTCCCAGGATTAAGGTGGGGGGGGGGGCACAGCTGCTGCCCCCGTGTCCCCCGCCCCCCGCTGCCGCCTTACGGCTCCCGGTGCCCCCCGGGTCCCCTTTACTCCCTGCCCCTCTTTCGGTGTGACCCCTCCCGCACCAACCTCTTGGCCCCCCCCCCCCCCCCAGCAGCCACCGCCGAAGTCCCCGCACCGAGGGGGCACGATGAGCCACGGGGATGTCCCCCCCGCCACGGACCCCCCCCCGGGAGCCCCCCGGCCGTGCCGGCGGGCTGGCAGCGCAAGGTGGAGGAAGGCTCCGTGCTCTACATCAGGTACATCCAGTCCCCCCCTCCCCGATATCTCACAACCCCCCCCCAAAAAAAAAACCCTCCTGATGCCCCCCCAGCTCAGCCCCCTGTGCCCCCCCCCCAGCCCCAGCGGCGTCGCGCTGACCTCGCTGGAGCAGACCCGCGCGTACCTGCTGGCCGAGGGGACCTGCAAGTGTGGGCTCCGGTGTCCCCTCGACATGCACCAGGTGAGGGGGGACACACACACACACACGGGGGGGGGCACTAGGGGCACCCCCTGGGGAGGGTGGGGGTGTAAAGGTTGGCCTCAGCGCCGGGACAGGGGGATGCGGCTGGGGTGGCTGGGGCTGGGGGTCCCCGGGGGGTGGCCAGGGACTGCTCTGGGGATCCCTGGGGATGGCCAGTGACAGTCCTGGGGGTCCCCACGGGGTGGCCGGTGACTGCTTCAGGGGTCTCCATGGGGCAGCTCTGTGAGTCTGGGGTCCCTGTGGGGCAGCTCTGTGAGTCTGGGGTCCCCGTGGGGCAGCTGGTGACTGCTCTATGAGTCTGGGGTCCCCGTGGGGCAGCTCTGTGAGTCTGGGGTCCCTGTGGGGCAGCTGGTGACTGCTCTGGGGGTCCCTGTGGGGTGGCCAGCGAGCGCTCTGTGGGTCAGGGGGGTCCCTTTGGGGTGACTGGTGTCGGTTCCAGGGTTCTGGGGGTCCCCATGGGGCAGCCAGTGACTACTCTGTGGGTCGAGGGGTCCCTGTGGGGCAGTCAGTGACAGTTCTGTGGATCCAGGGGTCCCCGGGGGGTGGGCGCTGACCACTCCGTGGGTCTTGGGTTGCCCATGGGGTGGCCAGTGGCCATTCTGTGGGTCTGGGGGTGCCCGTGGGACAGCTGGTGACCACTCTGAGGGTCCAGGGGTCCCTGTGGGGCAGCCAGTGACTGCTCTGTGGGTCTGGGGGTCTCTGTGGGGCAGCTGGTGACCATTCAATAGGTCTGAGGGTCCCTGTAGGACAGTTGGTGACAGCTCTGGGGGTCCCCATGGAGTGGCCAGTGACCGGTCCGTGGGTCTGAGGGTCCCTGTGGGGCAGCTGGTGACCATTCCATAGGTCTAGGGGTCCCTGTAGGACAGTTGGTGACAGCTCTGGGGGTCCCCACTCCCAGCACTGGAGTGGCCAGTGACCCGTCTGGGGGTCCCTGTGGGGCAGCCAGTGACCGCTCCAGGGGTCCCCACGGGGCAGCTGGTGACGGCTCTGTGGGTCTGGGGGTCCCCGTGGGGCAGCCGGTGACAGTTGTGCCCTTTTGCAGGTGTTTAACTTCGACCCGGGG
Organism: Trogon surrucura; assembly: GCA_020746105.1. Taxonomy (NCBI): domain Eukaryota; kingdom Metazoa; phylum Chordata; class Aves; order Trogoniformes; family Trogonidae; genus Trogon; species Trogon surrucura. The sequence goes on from CM036646.1 coordinate 6,090, forward strand.
GCCGCGGGGGAGCCCCCCCGGGGCGCGGGGGCAGCGGGACCTGACCAACCTCTGCAACCACCGCCGGAAAGCGCCGCCGCGCCCCAACCGCCCCCCAGGTACCCGAGTGTGTCCCCCCCTTCTTGCCGCATCACCCCACGTGTCCCCACCCCCGGTCACGCCTGTCCCCTCCCTGGTGCTTCACACATCCCCGGCCCCTCCTGGTGTCCCCCATCACGTCCTGTCTTTCCCAGTCGATCCCAGTTTAGGAATTGGGGTGCCCGAGCCCCGCTTGACCCCCCCCCACCCGGTGGTTCCTCGCAGGTCCTGGCCCGAGCCCGGTGTTCTCGGCGCGGGGGGGGCCCGGCCGTGGCCCCCGGCACCGGGACGAAGCCCCCGGAGGACGCGGCCGCCCCCCCGGGGACCCGACTCATCGCCCCCCCCCTTCCCGCAGCCCCTCGACGGCGTCCCCGGGACTGACGGGGGCGCCCAGAGCCGCCCCCCCCGGCCTCCGCTTGCCCTCGCCGGGTGCCGTTACCCGCCCCCGAACCCCCGGGGCTGCGGGCAGGACCCCCCCGCGGGGGGGGGGCTGGAGGAAGCCGGGGGCCGGGGGGGGCTTCTCCTCAGTTCTCCCCCCGGCGATGCCGTCACCAGCAACACCCCCCCAGTGCCTTTCGACGCCGTCCCTGGAAGGGGGGGCTTTTGGGGGCCGTCGCCGGCGAGCCCCCCCTTCCCCAGGACCCAGCCGGACCCCCCCGCGCCCCCCAACGCGCTGCTGTCTCTCCTGGGCGGGGGGCCCCAGTGGCCTCAGCCCCCCCGCAGCTCCTGGGGTGCCCCCCGACGCCCAGCGGGTGCCCCCCCCCAAGCCCCTCGCCGCCCTGCGGAGCCTGCAGGGGGGAGGCGTGGGGGGGTCCAGCCTCCCCCTGTGCCCCCTCCCCGCCGTCAACGGCTCACCCTGCCCCGGCACGGGGCTCCTGCCCCCCCGCCGGGACCCCCCCGGGCGGCTCCGGGGTCTCTCAGGGCTCACGGCGGCAGCGTCCGGCCCCGCCGTGGGGACGTCCCCCCGCTCCAAAGCCTCCGACCGGGATGGTGGCCCAGGTGCGTGGGGTGGGGGCTGTGGGGGGAGAGTGGGGCTGTCCTGGGGGGGTCCCTGCCCCCGGGGAGCCCATCGTGGCGGTGGGGGAGGCAGCGGGACACGGGGGGGGACGTGGCCGTGGGGCTGTCCTGTGGGTGGTGGGACTGGACAGGGTGCGATGGTGGGAACCGGGGGGACGTGACCGTGGGCTCATGCGGGACGTGGTGGGACGTGGCCCTAGGGTCGGGGCCGTGGGTCTGGTGGGACGTGGCTGTAGGGTCGTGTGGGATGCGATGGGTTGTGGAGGACATGGTGGGACGTGGCTGTGGGTCTGGCAGGACACAGCGAGACATGGCCGTAGGGTCCCGTGGGACGTGGCCGTAGGTTTGTGGCTGTAGAGTCAGGCAGGGGGTGGTGGGACGTGGCTGTGAGTCCGGTGGGACGCGGAGGGACGTGGCCGTAGGGTAATGGCTGTGGGTCTCATGGGACATGGTGGGACGTGGCCGTGGGTCCGGTGGGATGTGGCCATGGGGTTGTGTGGGACACGGTGGGACGTGGCCATAGGGTCTGGTGGGACCCAGTGGGACGTGGCCATAGGTTCGTGACTCTAGGGTCATGTGGGGGGTGGTGGGACGTGGCTGTGAGTCCAGTGGGACATGGAGGGACGTGGTGGGATATGGCTGTGGGTCCAGTGGGACGTGGTCTTAGGGTTGTGGCTGTGGGTCTGGTGGGACGTGGAGGGACATGGCTGTAGGGTCATGGTTGTGGGTCTCATGGGACATGGTGGGACATGGCCATAGGGTCTGGTGGGACCTGGTGGGATGTGGCTGTAGGGTCATGCAGGGGGTGGTGGGACGTGGCTGTGAGTCCAGTGGGACGTGGAGGGACGCAGTGGGATGTGGCCGTGGGCCTGGTGGGCTTTGACCGTAGCGTCATGTGGGGTGTGAAGGGTTGGGACCGGAGGGTTGTGGAGGATGGGGTGGGACGTGGCCGTGGGTCCAGCAGGACACGGTGGGATGTGGCCATGGGGTCAGGTGGGATGTGGTGGGACGTGGCCATGGGGTTGTGTGGGACACGGTGGGATGTGGCCATGGGTCTGGTGGGGCCCGGTGGGACGTGGCAGTAGGTTCATGACTGTAGGGTCATGGGGGGGGTGGTGGGACGTGGCTGGGAGTCCAGCGGGACATGGAGGGACGTGGTGGGATATGGCCATGGGTCCAGTGGGACGTGGCCTTAGGGTTATGGCTGTGGGTCTGGTGGGTCATGGAGGGATGTGGCCATAGGGTCATGGCTGTGGGTCTCATGGGACATGGTGGGATGTGGCTGTGGGTCTGGTGGGATGTGGTGGGATGTGGCCGTGGGGTTGTGTGGGACACGGTGGGACGTGGCCATAAGGTCTGGTGGGACCCGGTGGGACGTGGCTGTAGCGTCACGCGGGGGGTGGTGGGACGTGGCTGTGAGTCCAGCGGGACATGGAGGGACGTGGTGGGATATGGCCGTGGGTCCAGGGGGACGTGGCCTTAGGGTTATGGCTGTGGGTCTGGTGGGACATGGTGGGACGTGGCCGTCGGGCCGTGGCTGTGGTTGTGGCGGTGGGTCTGGTGGGACATGGGGGGACATGGTCATGGGCCTGGTGGGCCGTGGCCGTGGGTCCGTGCGGAGGGGCCGCAGCCGCGCTCTGCCCCGTCCCCGCAGGCGCTGCGGCTTCTCCCGGTGTCCCCAAAGGCGCCGTCGCCCCCGGGGCCGGCGATACCCGGGGGGGGGCCCCGCCCCAGCCCGTGGCCTCCGTGGGGCAGGAGCAGGTGTGGGCTGGGGGGGCCTCCCTGCTGCCCACCCCGCTGCCCCCACCCCCTGCACCAAGGGAGGGGGGTCCGGAAGCCCCCCGGGTGTGCGGGGTGCTGCCCTGCCCCCCCCCCCACTGCTGGGACCCCCGGAGCCGGCCCCCCCGGTGAGAGCAGCCGCCGGGGATCTGGGGGGGGGGAGTGAGGGGGGGGTTATTTGTCCCTCGAGGGGAGACGTTTCCCAAGGGAGGAGGGGGATGGGGGCAGTTATGGGGGGGGGGGGGTTGCCCCCCCCCACGCATGGGGTGTCGGGGGGGAGAGGAAGGAGGAGGGGGGGGGTGTTTGTTGAGGGAGGGGGGCAAGGGGGGGCTGTTTGCCCCGGGGGGGTGTTAGCACCCAGGCTGGGGGGGGGTGGAAGGAGGGGGGGGGGGTTGTTTAGGTGCCCCCCAGGAGGGCAAAGTCTTTACCTGCAGGAGGAGGAGGAAGGGGGGGGGGATTGGTTTTGCCCCGGGGGGTGCCCCCACCCCACATCTTGGGGGTTGCCCCCAACCCCCCCCCCTCGTGCCACAGCCCCACGTCGCCGCCCCCTCCGTGACACCTACCTCAGCTGCCCCCCCCCGAGACCCCGGGCAGGGGGGGGACGGGCCCCCAGCAGCCCCCCGGCCCCCCCGGAGCACCTGGACACGGCCCTGCTGGGTGAGTGGGCTTTGGGGGGGCTGTTCTGGGGTTGGGGGGGTACCCCCGGAACCCGGGTAACGCCCTGCCTTGTCCCCCCCCCTCCAGGTAACCCAGCAGCGTCGACCCCCCCGCTCCAAAACCAGCCCCTCCCGGGACCGTCGCTGGGTGCCGGCGGTGACCCCCCCGGCCCGCTGCAGGTGGGCTGGAAGAGGGGGGGGCCGGGGGGGTCCTGGGATTTTGGGGTGGGGGGGGCGCACAAGCGGGGGCAGGAGGTGTCGGCTGGGGGTTGGGGAGGATTTTGGGGGGAATCCCAGAGTTGTTGGAGGGACATGGGGACAACTCGGGGTGGGGGGGGGGAGTCAGGGAGGGTGGGGGGATGTGGGGGGCGTTGGTGGACCGGGGGGGCCGGGGATGGGGGGGGCACGGAGGGGCTGTTGCTGACTCTTGCTGCCCCCCCCCACCAGCTGCCCTCGGGGTTTGGCCCCCCCAAAAAGTCAGCGACACCGTCGGGTCCCTGCGCTGGAGCCCCCCCGGCCCCCTCCGGCCCCCCAAGTGCCTTAGAGCCCCCCCCGGCCTGCCCCCACCCCGAGCAGAGGCGCCGGCGAGCCGAGGGGCTCAGCGGGGAGACGCCGTCGCTTCGCGGCGCCCCCCGGCACCAAACCCCCCCGGGGGGGGCTCCCGGCGCCACCTCAACGGGCGGGCGGGGGGCAAAAAGGGGGTTCGCCCCCCGGCCCCCCCCCCAGCCTGGCGCTGCAAGGGCGACGTCCCGGGGGCTGAGCCGCGGCACGGAGCGGAGGAGGTCAAGGTACTGGGAGATACTGGGAAATACTGGGCGTACTGGGAGCCCCCGGGTGCCCGCAGGGGTGTGTTGGGTAGCACTGGGTATGACCTTTGGGTGCTGGTGTGGGTATACTGGGGGCCATCGTGTGCTACTGGAAGGTACTGGGAGATACTAGGAGATACTGGGGCATACTGGGAGGCCTTGGGTTGGGTGTAAGGACCTGCTGGGGGGTACTGGGAGCCCCCAAGTGCCAGTGGGGGTGTACTGGGAGACACTGGGTACGACCTTCAGGTGCTGCTGTGGGTATACTGGGGGTCATTGTGTGTTACTGGGAGGCACTGGGAGCATGCACTGGTGTGGGGGGTGTTATGGGGGAGCAAGAACGATACTGGGACCTACGGGGGGGGCCTGGGGAAGGCAACTGGGAGGGCACTGGCAGCAGGTGCTGAGGGGACACCAGGATGGTGCAGGGGGACACTGGGCAAACTGGGAGGCACTGGTGCCCCCCATGCTGACCCCCCCTCCCCTCACACAGGGAACGTCCTGTCGGGGCTGGAGGAGGAAGCTCAGGTGAGCTGGGGATGGGGGGGGGACATGGGGGGGGTCCTACCACCCCCCCACCCCTGGCTGACCCCCCCCCCCCCCCAAGTCCTTGCAGCCCCCCCCGGCCCAGCGCCCCCCCGGAGCCACGGAGGGGGCTCAGCACCAGCCCAGGACCCGGCCCTGCTGTAAGTTGGGGGGGGGGAAACACCCCTGATTGGTGGGGGGGGCCACGCTGAGGTGTCCCCCCCACTTCCTTGACCTTGTGTCTCCCCCCCCCAGGTGGCCGCAGCTCAGCCCCCCTGGCCCGGCCGGACCCGCCGGCGGAAGCTGCTGAGGTGACAGCGCCGGGGGGGGGGGGCACCCCCGTGGATCGGGGGCTGCAGCACCCCCCACCCCCCCCAGTGTCGAGCCCATGGCCTGTGCCCCCCCCCATACACAGTGGGGGGGGCTCCTCCAAGGGAGGGGTACCCGCCCCCCTCCTCAGATGAAGCACTTCTGAGGTCATTTTCCACAAGGGGGGGGTAGGATTGGTGCTGAGGTGGGGGGGGCACAGCCCAGAGGCCACCCCCCCACTCTGGGGGGGTCGCACTGCCCCCCAACCCCCCCCCGTTCTCTCAGCCTTGGGGGTGTCGCAGCCCCAGGGATCTCTCAGGGTTAGTTCAGCACAAGGTTCCCCCCCAGCAATAATCACCCCCCCAGCTTGGGGGGGGCCATGCACCCCCTCTCTGCCCCCCCCCCACCCCATGGGTGGCAGTGAGGGGACGTTCCCCCCCCCCCCCCCAGCCTCCACCGTGGGTCTCAGCTTTGGGATTGGATTTGCTGGGGGGGGGGTCACACCCCATTAAAAGCTGGAACCCACCCGGAGGAGACGCTTTGAGCTGAGCTCTCTGTTGGGGGAAATTCGGATTGGGGGGGGCACAGAGACCCCCACCCGGGTGGGAATGGGAGGGGAGGGTGTCCAGGGGCTTGTAGGGCCTGGGGGGGGGACACAGGGGGGTCTGGGGGGGGGTCAGCCCGCTCCTTTTCTGCACCGGCTGCATTTCCCATCGTTCTGGTCGTGATCCGGGATGGGGACCCCAGTGGGTGCTGGTGGGACCCGAGTGGGTGTGGGTGGGACCCCAGTGGGTGCTGGTGGGACCCCAGTGGGTGCGGGTGGGACCCCAGTGGGTGCTGGTGGGACCCCAGTGGGTGCGGGTGGGACCCCGGTGGGTGCTGGTGGGACCCCAGTAGGTGCTGGTGGGACCCCCCCACCCCGCGGTTGATGCCGCTGGGAGGAAGGTGGGCGCTCAGAGTGGGGGGGGGGGGAGCAGTGTCCCCCCAAATGTCCCCCAAATCCCCCCCTGCTGTCCCCACCATCCCACCCCCTGAGCACCCTGGGGGTCCCCGGCTTGTCCCGCGCTGGGGGGAGGGGGTCAACGGGTTCTCGCCTCTTTTCCAGAGGGGAAAAACCGGAGCGGGTTTGGGGGGGGGGGCCACACACACATGGAAGAGGGGGGCGTTATCCTGGGCACGTCCTGGTGGCTTCTGCATCCCCGGGGCGGTGGCGACCGGCTGGGACCCTCGGTGGCCCCGAGCTCCTGGAAAAGCGCCTCAAAACGGGGACGTGGGGGTCGCGTTTTGCTCCTCGAGAGCCGGAGCTTCCCCCCCACCCCGAGCCCGGAACCCCCCAGGAGGGGGGGAAAAACTCGGTGCTGGATGGTCCGAATGACCCCGAAGGTGTTTTCCAGCCCTCCCGGTTCTGCCCCGGGAGCGCCGGGGTTCGGGGCGGGGCGGGGGGGGGGGGGCTGCGGGGGGCCGGGGGCGGGTGGTCGCTCCCGGGCGAGGTTTCTGCAGGAGCCGGTGTCAGGGGACGTTCCCCGGGGTCCTGCCCCACGTCCCGGGGGAGGGGCTGCGCTCCCCGTGTCCCCCCAGGGAGAGCCGCGGGGGGGGCCCCTCGGCCCCGTCCTCGCCCCCCCCCCCGGCTCCTCACTCGCCCCCCGCCCCGAGGAGGCGCCTCCCGGCCCGCGGGCGGCTCGGAGCCCCGAACCCCAGCGCTCGGAGATATTAATAAACCCGGGGGGCGCTTCCCCGGGGGTCACCACGGGAGGGGTCAGAGCCCCCCAGACCGGCGAGAAAACCGGGGCCGGCGCGGGAACGGCGGGAGCGGCGGAACCGAGCAGCGTCCCCATTGGCTGCCGGGCAGCGGGGGGCGGGGCCTGGGCGGCGGGAGGGGCCGTGAATGGGGCAGAGAATGGATGGGGCAGGTAATGGATGGGGCAGAGAATGAATGGGGCAGGTAATGAATGGGGCAGAGAATGAATGGGGCAGAGAATGGATGGGGCAGATAATGAACGGGGCAGATAATGAACGGGGCAGATAATGGATGGGGCAGATGATGAATGGGGCAGGTAATGAATGGGGCAGATAATGAACGGGGCAGGTAATGGATGGGGCAGATGATGAATGGGGCAGGTAATGAATGGGGCAGGTCATGAATGGGGCAGATAATGAATGGGGCAGGTAATGAACGGGGCGGGGCATGGATGGGGCAGAGAATGAATTGGGCAGATGATGAATGGGGCAGATGATGAATGGGGCAGATGATGAATGGGGCGGGGCATGAATGGGGCAGATAATGAACGGGGCAGATAATGAACTGGGCAGATAATGAATGGGGCGGGGCATGAATGGGGCAGGTAATGAACGGGGCAGAGAATGAACGGGGCAGAGAATGAACGGGGCAGGTAATGAATGGGGCAGATAATGAATGGGGCAGGTAATGAACGGGGCAGAGAATGAACGGGGCAGATAATGAATGGGGCAGATAATGAATGGGGCAGGTAATGAATGGGGCAGATAATGAACGGGGCAAATAATGAACGGGGCAGAGAATGAATGGGGCAGTTAATGAATGGGGCAGATAATGAACGGGGCAGATAATGAACAGGGCAGGTAATGAACGGGTCAGATAATGAACGGGGCAGATGATGAAGGGGGCAGATAATGAACGGGGCAGATAATGAATGGGGCAGATAATGAACGGGGCAGATAATGAACGGGGCAGATAATGAACGGGGCAGGTAATGAATGGGGCGGGGCATGGATGGGGCAGATAATGAATGGGGCAGGAGGGGCCATGAATGGGGCGGGACATGAATGGGACGGGTCATGAATGGGGCGGGAACATGAATGAGGTGGGAGGGGCCATGAATGGGGCAGGGCACCAATGGGGGCGGGTCACGAATGGGGCAGGGCACCAATGGGGTGGGTCTTGAATGGGGCGGGGCATCAATGGGGCGGGGCTTGATTGGGCGGGGCACCAATGGGGTGGGGCTTGAATGGGGCAGGGCATGAATGGGGTGGGGCATGAACGGGGCAGATCATGAATGGGATGGGACCATGAATGGGGCAGGGCATAAATGGGAGGGGCATAAATGGGGCAGATCATGAATGGGGGGGGCATGAATGGGGCGGGCGTATAAATGGGGCGGGGCCATGGGTGGGGCGGGGCATGAATGGGGCCGGGAAGGATCTGGGGCAGGAGGGGGCTAGGGGTGTGAGGCAGGAGGGGGAGTGGGGCAGAATAAGGTGCGGGGCGCAAGGGATCCGGTGCTGGGGGGGCAGGAGAGGGGCAACGGTGTGGGGCAGGAGGAGGTGTGGGGCAGGAGAGGGCAGCGGGTTTCCCCCCTGAGAGGTGTCCAGACTAAAATCCTCCCCCCCTCCACCCTGCTCCGTGCCCCAGAGCCCCCTCACCGCCCTCCGCTCTCACTCGGGGGGCGATATGGGGGGGGGAAGCCCCACATACCCCCCAGCCAGGGCCCCCCCAGGCCGAGGGGAGAGCAGGGATGGCCCCAGCGGGTCCCTCCTGGGGGGGACCCACTGCACCTCCTGGCCACGGCGAGACCCTGACCCCCCCCAACCCCCCGACACCCTGGAAATGGGGCAGCTTGGGGTCACCTCTGGGGGCTGTCACTTCAATTAATAATCCCCCATCTTGGTTAGGAGCCTCCAGTCCTCGTTAATTGAATTAAAAGCACCAAAAAGAAATCCCTGGGATGGAATTTCCCCCCAGGTCCTCCTCTCAGATCGCACCTTTCCGTACTTTAAATCCCGCAGCCGCTCTCCCGAGCGTCCCCAGTACCCCTGGGCTACGGAAAAACGGGGAATATCACAAATTCCATGGAGAAAAGGCACCGGGAGCATCAGTTTTATTCCTAAAATGGGCTGAAAACCAACCCGAAAACGTGTCAAAATGTTTCGCTGGCGGATCTGCGTCCAGCACGAGCTGCGCCGAGTACAAAGGAACCAAAAGGCTTGAACTGGGGAAAGATTTAATTGAACCAGACGATTTAATCAACAAAAAGGCAAGATATGAGACTTAAAGCCCCCCTCTACCCGCTCCGCCTGGGGCTTGGGACAGAATGAGGAGGGAGGGGATGAAAAGGAGCCCATCGACCTCACACACGGCTCGAGGATTGGTTTTGGCTTCTGGGGGGGGTCCCGGCAGCTCCCGAACGGTTGAAATGTCGGGAAAACGGCTCCGTCCGTGTGTGCAAACCCTCCCCGGCTTCTCCCGGAGCGGGACGGAGCACGGCAGGCAATTCCTAAAAACGTCAGCGAGGTCGGAACCGGCCCTGACCCGGCTCCGGGCTGGGTTGGAGAAGCCGCCGGGGGGGGGAGCGGGAGATCTCGGGGAGGTGTCGGAGGCGGGTTTGGGGCAAAACCGGGGGGTGTGGAGGGGGACGGGGGTTGGCACCAGCCCCGGGCTCCTCTCGGCCGCCGCTTCTCTCATCCCTCCTGACTGGAAGCTCCCTGGAATCGCCAGGAATGAGGCGCTGCCGCCGCTCCGTTTCCCGGGGATTTTCCACAGATCAGGGGAACAAAAATAATAAATGGATTCCCCTCGACTCTCGCCGACTCTGTCCTGACGCCAGCTCTACCAGGAGAAATTTGAATTGAAAGCAGGAAAACCTCAACGAATCCTGGATCAGCTCAACTGTTTGGGGGGGGGAAAAAAAAACCCAAATAGGAAAAACAATAAAAAAGGGGGAAAACCTTCAAGGCACCTAAACGCAAACCCCCTGAGATGGCAGCGTCGTCGTCGTGGTTTGGAGACGGGGTCTCCCCCAGCTCCTCTCGCCGCTGACGTTCCGGTCCGGCCCCAGCCCCGCGCGCGGTTCCGTGCGGAGCGTGAGCGCCGGAGGAGAAACCTCCGTTAAAACCGGTTCGAATCCCTCCAGGAGCGCGGCGGCCGGAGTCATCGGTCGACGAGGGCGTCTGCGTCGACGTTGTTGAGGAGGAAGAGCTCGGGGCGAGCGGCGAAGCCCAGGTGGGTCTGGAAGAGGCCAAGGACGAGAGTTAGAGCTGGTAATAGCCCGAGCGGGGCAGGGTCTAACAAAACCCGGGTCGGGACGGGTGTAACAAAACCCAAGTGGGGTGATCCCGGCCCCGACGCGCCCGCCGGTGCTTTTCCAGCCGCAGAAGGCGCCGCTTTGGGGGTTTCTTGCTTTCCCGTTCTCGAGCATCAAACCAAGCAGCTTTGTTGCATGACAATAAAATAAAGGAGGGTTTGGGCTCTCCTGAAACTCGCCGCGGGGCTTAACGGGGTAATTAATCCACCGGGAGCCAGTCGGGAGTCCCGGTGGCTGTGGGGGGGGAAGCGATGCCGCGCCAGGACGACGCTGAAGCTGAGGCTGAAGCCGACCATCGCTTACAGCATCAGCGTGCGCCACGCCTTCGCTAATTAGGGGTGATTAAGCCGCCGGAGCTCGACCAGCGCAAATATTACTCCTATTTATTAGTCCATCGACCCAGCCTCAGGGACTTCCAGCCCCTCTCTCCCGCAGAGCATTCCCCTCCCTTAGCTCGAATTAAATTTCCTTCTCGGTTTGGATTAAACGCTGGGTGTGGACCTGCCCTAATTAGCACCAACTGATTACATGGGTGGGTTAATGAGGGGCGGTCGCCGCCTCCTCCCGGAGGTGAAGGTGGCCGAGCCGACGTCCCTCAGCCCCCGGTGGACACAAGGGTGTCACCGAGGGAGATTTTACCCGCTGGGCAGAACCAAACCCAGGGGCATCCCTTCTCCTGGCATCATAGATTAATAAAATCAGACTAAAACGACCCAAAAAGAGAGAGAGAGAGAGACCCGGGGTGCGGGGCAGGAGGGCAGGACCCCGGTCTCGGAGCAGGACCCGGTGCTCCCGCTGGGGCGGGGGGACGCGGCGAGGCTGAGATGATGAGCTCGTCCCTTAGCTCTCGCCCTGTGCCTATGCTCAGGCTTAGCTGCAGCTAAAGAAATGCTCCGGGCTGTGTAAAAACTGGTAAAAAAATCTCTATTTTTCATAGTTTGGCCGAGGAGCAACGTGCCGCCGGGGCTGGAAAAGCCGACAAAGCGGGAGCAGGGCAGGATGCGTGAGCCAGGTCTCCTGCTCCTTCGTGGGAGGATCCGCTCCTGTGGGATCTACTGGAGGATCCGCTCCCGGGGGAATCACCGGAGGACCTGGGCCCGTGGGATCTGTGGCACGGGATGGCCCAGGGTGAAAGCTGGGGGGGGGTTGGAGGGGTTGGATCCCGCCGGGGCGGGGTGGGGACGTGCCGGCACGGAGCTCGGGAGCCATCGGGGTGTCCTCTCGAGCCAGGGACACCGGGCAGCCCCCCCCTAACCCCAGCTTAAAAACAAAAAGACCCAAGAAGCCAAGCTGAAAAAGTATCTGTCTTTTAATCGAGAAGGTGGTTTGTACAAAGGCAGATACGGGGCGGGGAGGGGAAAACTCCAAAAATGAAATAAAACCAAGTTTTCCGAGGAGCTGAAGCTGAACGAGAACTCGATCCGGAGGCTGCAGCGCCGCCGTCTGACCGGGATCGTCTCAGTAGAGCAGCCGGGGCGGGGGGAAACCTCCTCCGACACCTCGCAAACCCCGCAAAACCGGAGAGATCGCGGAGCCCGGGGGCCGAGGACGTGTCCCCACCTCCCCTCCAATGCCTCCCCCCTCCAAAATCCCACCCGTGACGCACGCACCGGCTCCGGGCTTGTGCAAACAGGCAGAAAACCTACAAGTGTTGTAACACCCGGCTTAAACGCCGCCAGGATTTTTGAACTAATCATTTGGAAATTAGAAATATGTTGTGTTTTAATGCTCGGATGGAGGCGGGCGGGGGAAGCGAGGTTCAGGGAGAGGGTAGGGTGAGCGTAACCGATCCTGCCTCTCATTAGAACGGGGTTCTCGTGCTGCACTTCGAGTTTTGTCCCCTAAGAAATGTGTCATTGCAACTACCCAAAAAGCTCCGGCAGCGACGGCTGAAACCCCACGGGGAGCTCAACCCATGTGTGCTGCCACGACAAGAAGAGGAACTGGGGGAAAACCGAGCCCAAACCGCACCGTCGCTGCTCCTCTCCCTCCCGGGCTCGGAGCCAAGGACACAACAAAGCACCCGCAGATCCACAAAGGGTTTCGGTAGCTAAGAAAAAAAAAACCCCTTTGTGGAGTCGGGCTGCACGGGCGGTGGGCAGCCACGGCTTCCAGGTGGTCAGCGGGGAGAAATGTCATGAAATAACCGGTTTACGGCTTCCGACACCTGGTTTTCCCGGTCGAGTACCCCCAAAACCATCTCGTTCTCTCTATGGAAACTCTCCGTGGGGTTCGGGTCGCTGCCTTCCAGGGGAAGGCTCCTCCGAAAAGGCGGCTGCAACTTGGGAAGCGCAACCAGGAAGGCAGGGAGGGAGGATTTGTAGTGAATCTGAAGCAGGGCGGGCGAACGAAAAGGCGAAGTCGCCTCGAAGCGATGCCTCCCCCTCCCCGACTGGAGAAAGCTGAGCCGCGACCTTGGCGCGAAGGGGTTTGAGAACTACGAAGAGTTAATCACACACACGGGGAATAAACTCACAAACTCATAAATAACCGTAAACGTGACAACTCGTTTCCTTTGCTGACCGCCCCGAACCACACCGGGCGGGCTGAAAAACAAATGAACTAAAAAAAAAAATCCAGTGTTAACGCTGAGGGTTCCTGCCCTCCCATCCTCGGGGAAGCTGCGCGGCCCCGCTCTCGATTAAAAGTGTTTTCAAGTGGAAAAAAACCCAACTCAAATCTTAGCCGGGCCGTGCGGGGCAGCTGCAGCCCGGCGGCAGAGGGCGGCTCAGGACGTGACGTCCTCTCGTCACGCTTCCCCCAGTGTTGGCAGCAGGAGTGTCCCCCTCCCTTCCCCCCAAAAAAAAGGTGCATTTTGAATTTTCTAGCTTATTTTTCTTGGTTCTCCAGTTGAGCGCAGGAGCAGCAACAACCCGCGGCTCCAGCGGTTCCGCCGCGGGCGTTCGAGCGAGGTTGGAGGGGACGGCCGGCGTCGCCGCCCGGCTCCCGAGAACGGCTCGGCCGCGGAGCCGCGGCTCCCGCCCGGCGCGGCGAGAGGCGGTCAGCAAAGAAAACGCCCGACTCCGGGGACCCGCGGCGGCGCGAGCCCTCGTGATGTTCTTTGTTTCGTACTCCCTCGTGCGAAGCGCACGTACGCTGGGCTGTGCTCACACGTCAACCATAGAAACGCGCTGGCTCTGATGGCTACTGGGCGGCGCCGCCGGCTACTTGGCGGCGTGAGAAGGCGACTCTTCCGTGAGCAGGGTCCGGGTGACTCTTACCGTTTTCCCGCAGGCCAGGAAGGAGAGTCCCAGAGCGATGAGACACAGCCAGGTCTGCAAGCACAGAAGGGGCCGGGGGTGAGAAACACCGCAGGGTATCGCCGAGCCCCCGGGCTCGGCTCATTTGACGTGTTATCGAGGCGCTGACGGGATATAAATTGTTACTGAACATCGAGGGAGGGGGTTGTGCCCCGCTGCTCCACTCTGGTGAGACCCCACCTGAGGTTTTGCGTCTTCCTGGGGCCCCCCACCACCAGAAGGATAGGGAAAAAATAAAGGAAAAACTAGAATCACAACCCTGGACTTCAGAAGAGCTATGTTTAGGAGCAGTCAGCACGGCTGTGCCAAGGGGAAGTCATGTCTGACCAAGCTGAGAGCCTTCTATGAGGACACAACCAGGTGGGTGGACGGTGGCCGTGCAGTGGATGTGGTGTGTCTGGACATCAGCAAGGCACTGGACACCGTCTCCCACAGCATCCTCGTAGGTAAACTGGTGAAGTGTGGTCTGGATGAGCAAGTAGTGAGGTGGGTCGGGAACTGGTTGCAGGGCAGGAGCCAGAGAGTTGTGGTCACTGGGGCAGAGTCTGGCTGGGGGCCTGTGTCTGGGGGGGTCCCCCAGGGGTCAGTGCTGGGGCCGGTGCGTTTCAATATATTCATCAGTGACCTGGACGAGGGCTTAGAGAGTGTTGTCAGCAAGTTTGCTGGTGACACAGAACTGGGAGGAGTGGCTGACACCCCAGCAGGCTGTGCTGCCCTTCAGAGAGACCGGGACAGGCTGGAGAGTTGGGCGGGGAGAAAACTTAGGCAGTTCACCAAGGGCAAGGGTAGAGTTTTGCACCTGGGAAAGAACAAGCCCATGTGCGGGTACAGGCTGGGCACTGCCCTGCTGGGGAAAGGGCCCTGGGGGTGCTGGGGGGCAGCAGGATGGCCATGAGCCAGCAGTGTGCCCTCGTGGGCAAGAAGGCCAATGGCATCCTGGGGTGTGTTAGAAGGGGAGTAGCAAGTAGGTCAAGAGAGGTCCTCCTGCCCCTCTGCTCTGCCCTGGTGAGGCCACATCTGGGATATTGTGTCCAGTTCTGGGCCCCTCAGTTCAAGAAGGACAGGGAACTGCTGGAGAGAGCCCAGCGTAGAGCCACAAAGATGGTGAAGGAAGTGGAGCATCTCCCTGGTGAGGAAAGGCTGAAGGAGCTGGGTCTCTTTAGCTTGGAGAAGAGGAGGCCGAGGGGTGACCTCATTAATGTTTATAAATATGTCAAGGGGGAGTGTCAGGAGGATGGAGCCAGGCTCTTTTCAGCGGCGTCCAGTGACAGGACAAGGGGCAATGGGTGCAAGTTGGAACACAGGAGGTTCCATAAAAATATTAGAAAAAAGTTTTTCCCTGTGCGGGTGCCAGAGCCCCTGGCCCAGGCTGCCCAGAGAGGCTGTGGAGTCTCTTTGGGACCTCCTCCCTTCATCATCCTCATAGCTCTCCGTTGGAGAGCTACGAGGATGATGAAGGGACTTGAAGATCTCTGCTCAGTGGTGCCCAGCAACGGAACAAGGTTTAAGTTAGAACATGGGAAGTTCCAGCTCAATACAAGGAGAAACTTCTTCCCTGTGTGGGTGCCGGAGCCCCTGGCCCAGGCTGCCCAGAGAGGGTGTGGAGTCTCCTGCTCCGGTGGCTTCCAAAAAACCTCCTGTGGCACCTGCCCTGGGTGACCCTGCTCTGGCAGAGGTGGGACTGGGTGAT
Organism: Trogon surrucura; assembly: GCA_020746105.1. Classification (NCBI taxonomy): domain Eukaryota; kingdom Metazoa; phylum Chordata; class Aves; order Trogoniformes; family Trogonidae; genus Trogon; species Trogon surrucura. Next base: position 21,267 of record CM036646.1, read on the forward strand.
CTCCAGAGCTCCCTTCCAACCCTCAACACTCTGCGAAGTTCAGTTTCTTCAAAGGTCTACTCAGTGGAACACGATGAGTCGGGGCACTAGAAGGTCAAAATTCAGCTGCTGTTTCCCCCAAGCTCAAGCTCGATGCATCCCAATGAGTAAGAAATCAGGCAGAGGTGGCAGGAGACCTCCATAGAGGAGTAAGAATCTTCTGAAAAAACTCAAATGGAAGAAGGAAATCTACAGAAAACAAGATCAGCCCCTTGGGAAAAAAATAGGAATGTTGGCAGAGACCGCAGGGATGCGACGAGGAAAGCTGAAGCCCGCCTGGAACTGAATCTGGGACGGGGCAGCAAAGACAACAAGGTGGGTTTTTTTCAATATATCAGTAGAATAAAGAAGACTTGGGAAAAGGTGGGCCCGCTGATGAATGAGGTGGGCGCCCTAGTGGCAGAAGACACAGAGAAATGGGAATTATCGACTCCTTTGCTCCGGTCTTTACAGCTAAAACCGGCTCTCCTGAATCCTCAACCCTGGAAGGAGGAGAAAAGATCCGGAGAGAGGAAGACTGTCCCCCCATAGACCACGTTAGGGATCACTTAATCAAACTGAACATCCACAAATCCATGGGATGCACCCAGGAGAGCTGAGAGAGCTGGTGGATGTTATTGCTGGGTCACTCTCCGTCAGCTTTGAAAGGTCCTGGAGAACAGAAGTGCCTGAGGACTGGAGGAAGGTCAGTCAGTGTCACTGCAGACTTCAGAAAGGGCAAAAAGGATGACCCAGGGAACTACGGCCCGGTCAGCCTCACCTCCAGAAAGTTATCTGGAGTGGTCAGCATGGATTCACCAAGGCGAAACCACGCCCTCCCAATCTGAGAGCCGCCTGCGAGGCCAGAACCGGCCGCTTAGATGAAGGGAGAGCGGTGGATGCCATCGACCTTGACCTCAGCAAGGCTTTGGACACTCTCTCCCACAACAGCCTCATCGGGAAACTCAGGGAGCGTGGGTGAGGTGGGTTGAGTGATAGAGCGCAGAGGGTTGTGATCAGCGGAGCAGGGTCGGGTTGGAGGCCTGGAACCAGTCCCGGGGGTCACAGAATCAAAGAATCAATCACAGAATCACTGAATCATTTGGGTTGGAAAAGCCCCTCGGGATCATCGAGTCCAGCCACGAGCCCGACTCTGCAAAGCTCCCCCCAACCCATCTCCCCCAACCCCACACCCCAACGGCCTTTAAACACCCCCAGGGGTGGGGACTCCACCCCCTCCCTGGGCAGCCTGTGCCAAGCTCTGGCTGCTCTTGCTGGGAATTTCTTTCCCTCCTGCCCAGTCTGACCCTCCCCTGTTGCCGTTTGCAGCCGTTCCCTCGTGTTCTGTCACCCGTGAGACCAGCCCCAACCTCTCCACAACATCTTTTCAGTAGTTGCAGAGGAGTTAGATCAGTCCTGGGTCTGGTCTTGTTCCACACACTCATCAATGACCTGGACGAGGGGACAAGTTTGCCGATGACACAAAACTGGGAGGAGTGGCCGACCCACCAGAGGGCTGTGCTACCGCAGGAGGTTCAACCAGGGCAAACGTAGGGTCCTGCACCTGGGCAGGAACAGCCTCGCGCACCAGTAGAGGTTTAGAGGTAGATCTGCTGGAAAGCAGCCCAAGAAGGATCTTGGGGTCCTGGTAGACACCAAGTTAACCATGAGCCAGCAACGTGCTCTCGTGGCCAAGGTGGCCAAAGGTATCCTGGGTGTAGCCCAGGTCAAGGGAGGTCATCCTACCCCTCTATTCTGCCCTGGTGAGACAGGATATTGTGTCCAGTTCTGGGCTCCCCAGTTCAAGAGACACAGGGAATTACTGGAGAGAGTCCAGAGGAGGGCAGTGAAGACGATTGAGAGAGCTGGGACTGCTCAGCCCGGAGAAGGCTGAGAGGAGACCTTACCAATGTCTAGAAATTTCTAAAGGCTGGGTGCAGGGAGGATGGAGCCGGACTCTTTTCAGCGGTGCCCAATGACAGGACAAGAGGCAACAGGCACAAGCTGCAACACGGGGAGTGTCACCTGAGTATGAGGAAGAACTTCCCCGTTGAGGGTGCCGGAGCCCTGGCCCAGGCTGCCCAGGGAGGGTGTGGAGTCTCCTGCTCTGGAGACTTTCAAACCCCGCCGGGACGCGTCCCTGTGGGGCTGCCCTGGCTGACCCTGCTCTGGAAGGGACTTTTGGACTAGATGATCTCTGCAGGTCCCTTCCAGCCCCAACATTTTGTGATTCTGTGATTCTGTGATCTCTAGACATCCCGTCCAACTTTGACGATTCTGTGACATGGAGCTGCTGGAGCGGGTCCGGAGGAGGCCACGGAGATGCTCCGGGGGCTGGAGCAGCTCTGCAGCGAGGACGGGCTGAGGGAGTCGGGGCTCTTCAGCTCCGGGGAGACCTTCTGGCGGCTTCCAGTCCTTCAGGGGGGGCTCTGGGAACGCTGGGCGGGGGCTCCTCATCAGGGAGGGGAGAGAAAGGATGTTTCGAAGTGAAAGAGGGGAGATTTAGATGAGATAATAGATGAAATTCTTCGCCGTGAGGGTGGTGAGACACTCCAGCAGGTTGCCCAGAGGAGATGTGGAAGCTTCCCCCTCCCTGAAGTGCCCAAGGCCGGGTTGGACGGGGCTTGGGGCAACCCAGTGAGGTGGGAGGGGTCCCTGCCCATGGCAGGGTGGGACTGGATGGTCTTTAAGGTCCTTTCCAACCTCAAACAGTCCATAATTTTCTGATCATTCTCTGATTTTACAGCTCTGGCGATACACAGACACGGACAGAGGAGCCCTGAGTTATTCTGAAGTCTCTGCCCAACCTTTCACCCGCTGTGACACTAAGTTGAGGCCGAATTGCTAAAGGGATGGTCGCAAAAGGAGAGGAAAGGCTGTGTGGGTTGGCAAGAAGAGATTCCCACGCAAATCTGGTTGCAAAAGCCTCAACTCCCTCATCTGCTCTAACCCTGGTTGACATTAATGCCTGGAAAAATGTGACAATATTGACTTAACGGGGAGGAAAGAAATCCGTCGGCTTGTTCTGCCTCCGGGGAGCCTCACCTGGCAGCGGACTTACCAAATACGCCACGAAGCACAGGTAAACCACGCTGAGAATCCCCGCCCCGATGTACAAAGCCACGTGGTTCAGGTCCAGGACGTAGGTCACCACAAAGTACATGTTGATGCAGCAGATGAGGAGAATGAGGACGCCGCCGGCGATCTTCCAGAACCTGCGAGCCGAAGCAGAGCGACGCCGGGGGTGAGGCGGAGTTTTTGGTCCGCCCCGAGGCGAGGAAAGGAGCGAAGACGCGCGCCCGAGGCGAGCGACCCGCCGTCCCCTGCTCGGGGAGCGACCCTCGCTCTTCGTACTTACAGCCCGTTGGCGAAATCGTTCATGACGCTGGGCAGGCTGGTGAACGTCAGGACGGGGATCAAAGCGAACGGGAGCTGGAAGGCGTAAGAAAATGCAGAAGAATGAAGAGTGGAAATTGTTCAGCACGGACAAACACCCACGGTTTGCTCGTATCTGACACCGTTTCCCCAAAGCTGTTGTAATGTGAGTCGAAGGGACTTCCCCTGGCGGGAAGAAGGAAGCAATTTCAGAGCCCGGCTGATCCTCTCTTGACAACTCTGTTCGGCTGCTCCCGCACACCCAGAAGCTGAAATATTCGGCGCTGGACGCTTTTCTCCCAAAGCCGACCCCCAAACCTGGCGCTGCCGCTCACCTGGAGGCTCATGAGAACATTTAAGAAGTCGTTCATGCCCGTCAGGTGCTCGACGTCCTGAAAGATGGAGACGAAGAGGGTGGGGGTGATGGCGATGGAGCGGGTCAGCAGCACGCGGGCGAACCGGGACCAGCGCAGGTTCAGGAAACCCTGCAGGAAAAAACGGGACAAAACAGAGCAGCTGCTTGAGGAAACCAAGAAGAAGACATGAAGGGAGAGGTGGGATTAAAAGGCACATCGCGGAGTTTGATGGAGCTTCCAGCAAGAGCTGCCTGTCCAAGGAAAGGGAATTAAAAGCTCGGGAGCAGAGCGAAGGGGGAGGAGGGCTAATTACCTCCATAACGAACTGCCCAGAGTACGTCCCCGTCATCGTCGAGCTCTGGCCGGCCGCGAGGATCCCGATTGCCCAGATGTAGAGAGCGGCTGGGCCAAAGTAACAGCCCAGAACGACGCCCTGGAAGAGAGATCCGCAGAGGCTCGCGTCCGCTCAGCCCCGCGCCCGAGAGCAGGAACACGAGCGAGCAGGAAAACCGCCTCGTGACCCGATTAACGGCAGGCGTGGAGTTGAAAGAAGGAGCAACCCATTCGGAGGAGAGGAAAGAGCGTTCCCCGCCCCGGCCACGGAGAAGGCAACGCCGTGGGGGCTGCGGTTTTAGCAAAGCGGACTCAGGATGGATGCAAGGAAAAGCTTTGCTCAAGCTCATAAAAGAGGAGCACAGATAAACCGCGGAGTCTTCAGGGTCGGGTTAGACGCAGCACGACCAGCGAGGGACAGATAATTGTGTTTGCTCAAAGGGCTGGGCTCAAGGATGCCCAGGGATCTCCTCCAGCTCTGATTTCAGTGCTGGCTTTAGGGGTGCCGGCCTTCGACTGCTTCTTGTTTACCCAAACGAAGAAACCACCTCCAGGAAAGGACACCGGAGCTGAGGCTGCTGTCACTCACCCCTTTGTAGATATCCACCTCCAGCGTCTCGTTGTTGTTTGGGAAGAGCGAGGAGTGCGGGCTGCTCTTGTTCACGCAGACATCGCTCTGCAAACGGCACCGAACGGGCAGGAGGTTGGGTTATAGAATCATAGAGCAGTTTCTGCTGGAAGAGACCTCCAAGACCAAGTCCAACCTTTTCCCAGCCCGATGAACACCACTGACCCACGGCCTTCAAGGCAACATCCACCTGTCCCTTAAACCCCTCCAGCGATGGCGACTCAACCCCCTCCCCGGGCAGCCCGTTCCAACACCTGACAACCCTCCCAGCAGAGAAATTCTTCCCAAGATCCAACCTGAACCTCCTCTGGTGCAACTTCAGGCCATTTCCCCTCATCCTGGAGAACAGACCAACTCCTGCCTCACTACAACCTCCTTTCAAGTAGTTGTAGGGGGCAAGAAGGTCTCCCCTCAGTCTCCTCCAGGCTAACCAGCACCAGGTCCCTCACAGGACACATGTTCCAAATTCTCCACCAGCTTGGCAGCCGCCTCTGCACCCTCTCCAGCGCCTCAACGTCCCTCTTGTAGTGAGGGGCCCCAAACTGGACACAGCACTCGAGGTGGGGTCTCACCAAAGCCGAGCGCAGGGGCATGATCGTATCCCTGCTCCTGCTGACACCATTGCTGACCCAGGCCAGGATGCCGTTGGCCTTCCTGTCCCCCTGGGCACTCTGCTGGCTCAGTAACACCCCCAGGGGCCTCTGCCCGGCAGCTCTCCGGCCACTCCTCCCAAGGCCGGGGAGGTTGTTGCGGCCGAAGTGCATTTGGCCTTATTGAATTTCAGGATGTCGGCCTTGGCCCAGCAATCCAGCCGGTCCAGATCCCTCTGCAGAGCCTCTCTGCCCTCAAGCACATCGATGCTTCCACCCAGCCTGGTGGCATGGAATCGCACAATCGAGTTATCCGGGGTGGAAAAGCCCCTCGGGATCACCGAGTCCAGCCACGAGCCCGACTCTGCAAAGCTCCCCCCAACCCATCTCCCCCAGCCCCACATCCCAACGGCCTTTAAACACCCCCAGGGATGGGGACTCCACCCCCTTCCTGGGCAGCCTGTGCCAAGCTCTGGCTGCTCTTGCTGGGAACAAATTTTTTCCTAACATCCAGCCTAAATCCACCCTGCTGCAGCTTGTGGCCATTCCCTCTAGTTCTACTACCAACTACCTCTCAGAAGAGACCAGCCCAAACCCCTCCACACCATCCTGTCAGGCAGTTGCAGAGAGTGAGGAGGTCTCCCCTCAGCCTCCTCTTCCTCAAACTCAACACCCCCAGCTCCTTCCGTCGCTCTTCATCAGATTTATCCTCCAGCTCCGTCGCCCTCCTCTGCCCTTGCTCCAGCCCGAGATCTCTTGGATCGAGGTGCCCAAAACTGGACACAACACTCAAGGTGTGGCCTCCCCAGCGCTGAGCACAGGGCGACAATCTCCTCCCCACTCCTCCTGGTCATCTGCAAACTTACTATGGGTGCACTCTATGCCCTCGCCCAAATCATTGATAAAATGTTAAACAGCTGCCGCACGCCCGAGGAGCAGTGGGTGCCGGAGGTCCCAAGGCACCAGGCGCCTCTTTGGGCTGGTTTAAATGGAAATAACCAGCACCTCTGTTCTTTTTTTTTCCCCACTTTCCGCACAGAATATACAGGCTGCGCTTGAGCCGGGGCCACCGGAGCTGCCCCTCGGATCCCCGTTGCCGCCCCGTGGTTCGGCGTCGGCCAGTCGGCGAGTCCCAGCCCCAACTCACCACGTCCGCGTTCGTCTTATCGAAGAAAGCCTCGGCGAAGACAGTCACAACGAAGATGTTGATGATGAAGGAGACAAAGAGAGCGATGCAGGACTCGATGAAGAAATACTTATTCGCTTCTCGCACCTCCCTCTTGTTCGCGCGGTTCACTTGCCGGGACTGAAAAAGGGGACGGTGACAACAGGAGGTTTGAGAAATTCGTTATTAGATGACCGATATCTGTAATTATTTGACATCAGGCAGTGGACACGGGGCCACCGGATGGGAAGAGCTCAAGTTATTCAGACTGGAGAAGAGAAGGCTCCAGGGTGCCCTAATAGCACCTGCCAGCCCATGGGAGGGGCCTGCAGGAAAGCTGGAGAAGGGCTTTTATGGGGGCCTGGAGGGACAGGACAAGGGGCAATGGCCTGAAACTGCAAGGGGGGAGATTTAGATGAGATAGAAGGAAGAAATTCTTCCCCAGGAGGGTGGTGAAGCCCTGGCACAGGCTGCCCAAGGAGGGTGTGGATGCCCCATCCCTGGAAGGGTTCAAGGCCAGGTTGGCCGGGGCTTGGAGCAACCTGGGCTGGTGGGAGAGAGGGGTCCCTGCCCACAGCAGGGGCTGCAACGAGATGACATTCAAGGTCCTTTCCAACCTTGACCAGTCGAGGATTCTGTCATTATCGCTCTCTACAACTCCCTGAAGGGAGGGTGCAGTCGGGGGGAGTCAGGGTCTTCTCCCAGGCCTGAAACTGCATTGGGGAGGTTCAGGTTGGGTCTTGGGCAACCCTTCCTCCTGGAGACGGTGCTCAGGCACTGGGTGCTCTGCCCAGGGCAGGGGGGAGTCACCGTCCCGGGGGGGTTTTGAGGAGAGGCTGGATGTGGCACTTGGTGCCGGGGTCTGGCCCATGGAGGGGTGTTTGGTCACAGGCTGGACTTGATGATCTCAGAGGGCTTTGCCAGCCTCAATGATTCTGTGATTCTGTTTGCTGTGTCCCCCCCACCCAAGAAAAGGCTTAAAGCAGACCGCCAGGGGCTGCGACTGCGCGATCGCCCCGTCCCCGCTCTCTTAATCCGCGTTACCTTGACCAAGGCGGAGTGCAGGTACATGTTGTGGGGCATGATCACGGCGCCCACGATGCCCACGGCTTGCTCCAGCTGCGGCGTGCCGCAGTTCTCGCAGTACGGGACGAAGAGCCCCTTCAGCAGCTGCCTCTGGTCGGGCTTTACGGTGATGTACTGGGCAGGGAAACGAAAGGGATGGGAGTCGTTCGCGATTTTACGCACCTGCCTCCCCGTGTTTTGGTGCCGTTTGGGCACGGGGGTGGGGGGAACGTGCCCCCGAGACGGCAGCGAGAGCCGGTACCTCGTATCCAAAAGTCAGGGCCATGATGGTGATGAGAAACCCGAAGAAGGCTTCCAGCTTGCGCAAGCCTGCGAGAAGGAAAAGGGTCGTCAGCAAACGGGGAAAAACTCCACCTGGGGTTTGGTTTTGGAGGAGGAAATTACCGTATTTGTCCAGGAAGAGGAAGACGAAGGTGTCGGCGATGGTGATGAGCACGCCGCCCCAGAGCGGGACCCTGCGAGAGACAGACGGGAGCAGACGTCAGCTCACAAAAAACACTTCGAACCAATCCGCCGCGCCCCGAATCTTGTCATTTAGAGCGTTTGGGGACGGAACCGCACAGTCCAAGGGTTTGTTTGCAGCCCGACACGAGGTCTGGCCGCCGGGGCAAGGGGCCGCCGGGTCGTTTTCTGCACAAACAGCTCAGGCAAGAGCTCGCCCGCCCGATCCCGAAAGCAAATCCCACCCCTGCGCTGCGACTGCCAGAAGCGAGCGAGGTTTTTAACAGCACGTGGTACAAAACTGCAGCTCCCTCTTAGGTTTGCGCTTCCAACCTTGCGGGCCCAAGAGGAGAACTTTCTGGCAGGGATAAAATCCGCCAGGAAAGGAGCAGCCCGATTTCGGCACGGATCAGTTAGAGCAAAAATAAAAGCCCAGAACCCGACAGAAAAACAGAAACCGGCGCCGAAGGCTGAGTCATCCGAGCGAGCCGGCACAGCTTCGATGAATCACCTTTGACAAAGAGCTTATTTCAGAAGATTTTTAGGAAATAGATGATTTTTTACTTTTTTTTTTTTTTTTTTTTTTGGCAGGCACGGCGTCGCTTTCGGAAGGCTGGCGGGGAGCGCTCGGCTCCCGCCGCCCTCTGACGACAAACCCGACTTACTTCCCCATGGACAGGAGGTTAATGGCGATCGCCGAGCCGATGACCTCCTGCATGTCCGATCCGATGATAGCGAGCTCCACCATCAGCCACAGGATAATCCGAGGAAACTAGAGGGGAAAAAAAAAAACCACTCAGAACCGTCACAAAAAGGGCAAAGGGCTTCTCCCTTTCCTTTCCGCGATGGCGCTCGGGGATTTCGGGGCGAAACTGGATGTTTCCGTGCGCCGAGACGCTGGAAATCCTCGACTGGTCAAGGTTGGAAGGGACCTTGAATGTCATCTCGTTGCAGCCCCTGCTGTGGGCAGGGACCCCTCTCTCCCACCAGCCCAGGTTGCTCCAAGCCCCGGCCAACCTGGCCTTGAACCCTTCCAGGGATGGGGCATCCACACCCTCCTTGGGCAGCCTGTGCCAGGGCTTCACCACCCTCAGGGGGAAGAATTTCTTCCTTCTATCTCACCTAAATCTTGCAGTTTCAGGCCACTGCCCCTTGTCCTGTCCCTCCAGGCCCCCGTAAAAGCCCTTCTCCAGCTTTCCTCCCATGGGCTGGCAGGTGCTATTAGGTCACCCCAGCGCCTTCTCTTCTCTTCCCCAAGCTGAGTAACCCCAGCTCCCTCAGCCTGTGCTCAGAGTAGAGGTTCTCCAGCCCTCTCGTCACCTCCATGGCCTCCTCCAGCACATCCACGTCCTTTTTGTGCTGTGGGCTCCACAACTGGACACCGTGCTCCTGGTGGGGCCTCACCAGAGCAGAGCAGAGGGGAAACGGAACATTTCACGCGGTGTTCCGATGACAACGGCTCAGGTGCCGGATGAGAAACACTGAGCTGCGCTGAGGGACGTCACCAATGTCCCCACAGCCTTACTCATCCGCAGCTGAATGAGACTCAGGGCTCTTTCTTACACAAGCTGTGAAGATTTCTGAATTTCTTCCATCTAACCGTCCTGGAACGGTCTTGTTCTGAAGGGTTAGTTCTCTCCTCGTGATTCCTTGAGCTTATTGAAGCAACAGGGATTTCAAAAAAAGCTGAAATCCTGAGGTTTACTCCTGACTCCACCTGCAATTCACTGAGAAATTCGCCTGACCTCCTGCCTCGCTGCTTTCCTTTTCCACGATGGGCAAGATCCCACCTGCCCTCCCAACAGCCCGTGCTCTTAACGAGCCCTTCGCTGGTGCTCCAGTAGGGCTGTAATTAAAATCCTTCCCTAAATCTGCCTTTCTTCCAACCGTGAGCCAAACCAGAAGGAACCAATTTAAGCTTCTCGGACACCGCAAAGCAAGACACGACGACGAAAAGATCTTTTGGCAGCTGAAGCACTTTCTCTTCGGCACTTCCCGGGCAGCAGCGACCCCTCACGAGCTGCCGGCGGGAGAAACTGCGCCGAGCCAGGCCCACGGCACGACCTGAAAAGCTTCTCCGGCCCGCTGAGGACCACAAGGGCACTCACCTTCGGGTACTGGCGGTTGCAGACTTCGGCGAGGTGCAGCCCGGTGACCACGCCCAGCCGCGCGGCGAGCCGCTGCAGGAGCAGCCCGATGATCGTCGCCAGCATCAGGACCCAGAGCAGCTGAGGGGAACACGAAGGCGGCAGTGGGTGCGCCGGGGCGGCAAGAAACGGCGGCCGAGCGCACGGTCCCGCGTCCTCGAGGACGCCTGCGCCCCGCGCGCGCCTTTGGGAATCACAGGCTTTTTAAAAATACACATTATTGATGTTTGGAGGCTGGTTTACGTGCCTTGAGCGGGCACAGGAGGGATCTGAATGTGTAAAAAGCGAGGAGTCGCTGCTGGAGAGGGCACGTGAGAGCCTCACTCTCCCCTTCTCCTTCTCCGGGGTGTTTTCAGCTCAACAACAGCAGCACCACCAGCACTCCCACCCCAAGACGCCGACGGGTACACGGTTCGCAGAGCCGTAGGGTTTCTGCACTGACCTTAAATCCCGCGACGGCCCCGGATTGCAAATCCGACTCGATGTTGCCCGGATCCAGGTAGGCGATGCTCATCAGAAAGCCCGGCCCCGTGAAAGCCCAGAGCTTGCGGAAACTAAAGCAGGAGTGCTGTCGGGAGGGCAGAGAGGATGGAGGCATCAGGAGCCAGCCCCGCGGCGCAGCCTTGTCCCCACCAACCACCCCAGCTGCCGGGCGTGAAAAATGCCCAAAAGGGACAAGCCGGGGTTTGATTTTCACTTTAATTTCCTCATAGCTGCGACAGAAGGCGGCGCTGAGGAGATCAGCCCGTCCTTTAGTCCCATCCTAAAGTAGTTTTGGGCCAGGACAGCCAAGGACACGCTCGGGTGGGAGATGAATCCTCTGCAGCTGAAATCGCTGCCTTGTTGCTTAATCAAAAGCAAAGAGGGCACCTCTACCCCCCCTGCGAAAGAGGGACGACCTGTTACAAAGGCTCCAGTTCCTTGATAAGGGAACAAAAGACCGAGGTCCTGAGGCTACAGGACGTTTCTCTGCTCTTTAGTGCATCTCACTGCCTCAGGCTTTGCAGGAGACAAAGCCCCGAGTGCTGAATCATTAACCCAGGGAGATCCCGCACCCTCTTCTCCCCAAGATCCCCACCCAGCAGCCAGGGCGACCCTTCCCGTTCTAGGCAAGAAGGGGAACCCGCGCCCAGGGCAGCGGCACCGAGCTCACGGATTTTTCCAGCTCGTGGACTTTTCCCGATGGGTTTTTCGGGAGAGGGGCCGGCGGCGCTCACCGTTTCGTCGTCGGGGATCGGGATCTTGCTGTCGAAGTAGGTGGTAAAAGGCTCCTCCGAGGAGGCGTCCGGCGGCTGCAGAGGGTTCATGCTGCTGGCAATGGTGCTGACCACCCCGCCGGGCTCCCCGGAGGCATCTTCTGCGGCGGGGAAAGAGACGCAGAAAAGGAAGAGGGAGTGAGAGAGGGCTTCTGGAAAGCCCAAAAAACTCATCAGGGGCCCGGACGAGCGAACTGAGCGCTCGCAACGAATGCTAATTAGAGTGTTAAGAGATAATCAAACGAAAATGGAAGGAACCCCACCCTAGGAGACCTCCCACGCGGCGCGAGGAGGCCGGCCGGGCAGTTTGTTCATTCCAACTCATTTTCAAACGACATCACGAGGCTCCACGCAAGGTAGCTGCAGCCAGGATTAACCGACCGAGCCGGCTCCAAGAGGAACCTGTGGCTGTTTTTTCATCATTACCCCAAACTCCGACCCGACCGTCTGCGAGGAGTTCGGACCCCGCCTGCGGAACCCCTTTCCTGCGGGAGACCGCCCGACTGTTCTCCCTCCTCCTGGTCATTTTCCCTTCTCCTGCCGCCCGAGCGGCATGAAATCCTGGGTCGGTTTCTCTATTTAAGTCACAAGGCAGCAAGTTGGCAGGGTTGCTCCCACGATGAAAACCCACGTCCCCGCTGACTCCTCCCCGCCCCGGCCCGAGCCAACACTCACTTTCGCTCTCCCTCCGCGGCATTTTGCTCCCGGGAAGGGGACGAGAGCGGCGGCGTGCGTCCCCCGAGCGCCTGGCCTTTGCCAGAGGAGGGCTAAAACCCGGGAGCGGCTCTTTTAACCAAGTTTCCTATTGCATCATCAGAGTAAACTCGATTGCTCCTCCTTCTTTTTCCCCTCCTGCCTCCCAAATACCTCGCTGCGGGGCCGCCCGCCCTGCCGGCAGACCCGTTTAGACCGGGGCTTCCAGTCACCTGCGCGGGTGAGATCCCCCAAGAGCCGGACGGGCTCGTTCGTCTCGTTAAACGAGGCCACGGACCTGGAAATCTCCCCGGGGAGGGGGGGGCTCGTCTCAAAAGCACGAGGGTTTGAGGCCAAGTCGAGCGGACGGGGCGGCAAGCGGGCACGCCGAGGCCTCGGGGTGGGTTTTGCAGGGCGAAGGAATTAATTAAGTTGCAGGAGGACGCGCGAGAGCGACGCGAGCGTTACCGTAGGACGCCTTCCGGTCCGTGTCGGAGTTTCCCATGGTGGAACCCTCCCGGCGGCCTGGAAACTGGTTTAAATCGGCTACGTTGGCTGTAAGGGAGAGGAGGGGGGAAAAAAAAAGCTGTCAGGAAGGAGAATAAAACCCTGCAAAGGAGACAATGGAAGCAGCAGCTCCTGGCAGCAGCAGCTTGACTTCCTCAGCCCTTTTCCAGCTTCTCAGATCCTCGCAGGGCCGGGAGGGGAGAGTTTTGCCCGGGACCTGCTTGGAAACTCCTGTTGCGACAACACAAAGAAGGGGCGAGCGGGGAAACGGCCGCGAGCCGAGCGTTTGTGAGCTGCCAGGAGGCATCGACTTGTTGTGAAACCCCGGCCAAGGAAGCAAGAGTGGGATTTCCTTTATGTGTAAAAAAACCCACATCATCCCTCTCCTTCCAGGCACGGCGATTACGGCCACGACGCGCCCGTGGCGGCGCATCCTGAAGGGCACGACGTATTCTTTCCTCCTGGTGGGGTTTCAAATCGAAGCAGAAAGGAACCAGGGTCTGGTTTCGGATGACGCCAGCGTCCTCCGGGCTTTAAAAGGTCAAACCCCTCAAGGATAAGTCAAAGAACCAACAGTTCATACTTTGGGGCGTGTCAAGCACTTAATCCCCCTCGAAGCCTTTTGTATATTGTGAGGTTTCCTCACACCGAGGCAATATTGGTTCAGCGAAGACATAAAAGGAAAATATTAGCCAGGGATTTAAGTGTTTTGAAGCAATGTTAGGTCTTCACAGAGGAATTCCCCGGTCCCACAACCAACTCCAAAGGTTGTCTGTGACCAAGCCAAGCACGCAAAAACAATCCAGAAAAGGTTACTTCACGCGGGGCAGGAGCGATATTGCTCCTCGTAGGCCGGGCTACAATTGTTCTTGGTCTATCTACAAACACTCGAGATTTTAAAACGTCGCAGCAAGAGGAACCGAACACACTCGAGGAGCTGCCAACCCCACGCAACTCGCCGAGGAACGCGCCGAGGCGCAACGCTGGGGCACGAGTTTGCTCATCGCGCCGCTCGGCGAACGCCCTCGAGGGTTTGCTCCGGCCGAGCGCGCAGGAGGATCCCACCCGTGGCGGCACGAAGAGAAGCGACGAGGTTTTGCTAAAGATTTCCCCCCCACACACTTATTTTTTCGCTGCTCCGGCCAGCTCCACGCAGCAGAAACCCGGCACCAACGTCGCCGTCGTCGGGCTTCTTGTTTTTTTTAAAGCCTTAAGGGTTTTCATCCGAAAAAAAAGCTCACTTCGCCCCGAAACCTCGCTCCTCCAGCGCTCACCCCGGCTGCGAGTCCCTCGGAGCGCTCACTCCATTAATAAAAGGCGAAGAGGGAGACGAACGTTCGTTACGGGGCGCGACTGACCTAAATATCTCCCGGCCAAACGCATCCCGGCTTGGGCGGGGGCAGAGTCGGTTCCCCTCTATCTCCGCCGGCAGCTGCCGAGCTCGTGACGCCCTCGGCGAGGACCCGACGCAGCGAACGCTTTCCCACGCGCGCCGGGGCTGGAAACGCCGTGGGGCTGCAATAAAAGCGGGAGGGAAAAGGAAAAAAAAAAAAAAAAAAAGGAAAACTCAAGCCAAGGGTGGTTTTTGCCTCGTCTGTCTCCACGCCGGAGCGTTTTTCTAAACGAACGGGTCGAGCCACATCCTGCCGCCGCTCTCACCGCGCACAAAATGAGAGGATAAAGAAATTGCAGGATAAAAAGGGTTAGAAATGGTTGGGTTTCTCTCTCCTTTTACCCGTAATCCCCACAAAAATCTTCAGGCGACGGCCCAGCGCCAGGTGGGGGCTCAGCTCTGCCTCCTTGGCGGCAAAATACTCGCCGTAACCACCGCTGGGTTTGGTTTCACACACCATGAACCGCACCTGGGCAGAGCAGCCGCCTTCCCAAGAGGAATATTCCTCGGAACAAGGCAAAAACCCAAGAGCAGAACATCATGAGGTGGCTCTAATCAGAAAAGCAAAGACACTGGCGCCCTTGTCTAGACCTTGAGCAGCCGCCGAGGGAACAACGGGCCATTCTTCCGCGCACGCCCTCCCTTCCCACCGAGGAAGCGCCGAGCCTCGCTCCGACGGGGCTTTTCTCCCTCGGCAGCCAGAAAAGCAGCGAATCACAGAATCACAGAGTGTGAGAGGTTGGAAGGGACCTCAAAGATCATCCAGTCCAACCCCCTGCCAGAGCAGGATCACCTACAGCAGAGCGCACAGGGACGCGTCCAGGAGGGTCTTGAATGTCTCCAAAGAAGGAGATACCACAACCCCCCTGGGCAGCCTGGGCCAGGGCTCGGTCACCCTCACTGTAAAAAAGTTTTTCCTCATATTTTTATGGAACCTCCTGTGTTCCAGCTTGCACCCATTGCCCCTTGTCCTGTCACTGGACGCCGCTGAAAAGAGCCTGGCTCCATCCTCCTGATGCTCCCCCTTGACATATTTATAAACATTAATGAGGTCACCCCTCAGCCTCCTCTTCTCCAAGCTGCAGAGCCCCAGCTCCTTCAGCCTTTCCTCACCAGGGAGATGCTCCACTCCCTTCACCATCTTCGTAGCTCTGCGCTGGGCTCTCTCCAGCAGTTCCCTGTCCTTCTTGAACTGAAGGGCCCAGAACTGGACACAAGATTCCAGATGTGGCCTCACCAGGGCAGAGTAGAGGGGCAGGAGGACCTCTCTGACCTACCTGCTGCTCCCCTTCTAACACACCCCAGGATGCCCTTGGCCTCTTGCCCACAAGGGCACACTGCTGGCTCATGGCCACCCTGCTGCCCACCAGCACCCCCAGGGCCCTTTCCCCTACACTGCTCCCCAGCAGGGCAGTCCCCAACCTATACTGGCACATGGGGTTAACTGGGGGCAAAGCCAACTGGGGGCAAAGCCGCGGAGCCGCGCTCCTCCCCACCGCGGCGACACGAGGGTTTAAAGTCTCGTCTCACGCCGGGAGCCGTTCCTGCGATTGAGATTTCTGCGTTTGATGTCACACTTTGAACTCGGGCGCTTCCTGCGGGGCACCCGAGTTAGCGGTCGTACTTTCGGTGCACGCAGGCACCCCCCTTTACGCGGTCACGCCGAAAACCCGACCCCATTCCTTCGAGTTATCCAAGCGGCACACGCCTACCAAAACCGGAGCGGCCAACCCGACGAACCACTCGCCGGCCCAAACGCGGGCAACTCCTTGCCCGCGCAACCAGGTCACCCCCTCGCCTGCTTTTCCAGACGCCCACGTCGCCCCGTCGGCACCGGCACCGCCAAGACCCGGCCTTGGAAAAGCTTTTCCTCCCCAAGGAACTGCCGGAGAGTCGCCCCGCGGCGGGTTTGTCCTCCTCATTCTCTCGCCCACGCTCCGGCTCATGCCCGGAGATGACAAAAGCAGGTGAAGGAAAGGCGGCGGCTTCGCTCTCGTTCAGCCGAGGCAGGTCACCCCGTTGACTCCCAAACGGGCTGGGCGAGCTCGTTAAATGATAATTATTCCCCCTGTATCAGAGCTGGGACATGCCCTAGACACAGGAGTTGACACAGGGGGGATGAGCCCACCCTGCTCACCCAAGAAAGAAACAGGGTGATGGATTTATTTGTACAGAAGGAGAACAGTCCCTGGGAAATAACACCCTGGAAGCAAGAGGCAGCTCTCCTCCTCCTCCTCAGGCTGCCCGACCTGAAAGCTCACGGATTTCGCAGCCAACTCCTACCGGTGCTTTATGGAAGCACGGAAAGCGGAGGGTTGACACGCACCCGAGGCTCCGAGTACCTTCACAACACGTAATAAATCCAAGCTCTGTTCTAGCAGCAGCCACAAGGATTGGGGATTCAAACTACATTCCAAAACCACAAGGCCAAACCTGAGGCTTTGGCTCAGAAGCGCTGTAAAACGGGGAAAAAACAAGACGAGCAGTGAGGCCGAGCCGCGGGATCGCTGCGTCGCCCCAAGCCTTGTCCCGCGTCGCACGCGGAGCCGTTACGCCGCCGCCATCCCGCTCTCCCAGAGCGCTCCAGAGCTCGTTCGACGGCGCCCGCTCCCTGTTTAACGAGCCGCGCTCACCGCGGGAGAGATCATCCGAGGAGAGCTCCGGCGGCACGCGGGCAGGCGTGGACTTCGGTCGGGGACGGCACCTCCGGGAGCGGGTACGGGGAGCGCGGTCAGGGTCACGCCAACCTCGGCCGAGCCGCGTTGGGAGGAACCGCAGCGGCAGCCGTCGCCGCCCGCCGGCCCCGGCCACCCCACGGCGAGAACCCGCGGACCTGGCGATGCTCCACCGCGGAGGGGACACAAAAGAAAAGCCTGCGACGGGTCGGCCCGAGCGGGCAGAGCGAGTGAGAGCCGTGGTCTCGTCACACCACGGAGCCGACGGATAAAACAACGTCGAGGCCTCGGATGCGCGAGGGATGATGTTGGGGTGACCCAGGAGGGTTTCACGCCCAGCCCCGCGGGGAGGGGACCCTGCCGGAGGATTAACCCCAGGGCTGGGGAGTCCGTCTGCGTTCTGGGAGGGGTAAAGAGTGTGTGTGTGTGTGGTCAGAGAGCCCCCCCGGCACCGGGGGACACCCCAAGGTCACCGAGCGGCCAGCGAGCCCGGGGGGTACCTGAGCCCCAGCGATGGAGGGGGGGGTGCTGGGGGCCGCCGGCTCCGTGGCCCCCCCTTGCGAAACTGGGATCGCTTGGGGGAGGATTCACCCCCCCCAGCATGTGCAAGGGATCCCCCGGGGAGGAGACCCCCCCGCGAATACTCTGGGATCCCTCGGGGATCCCTCAGATCGCCCTGAGATCCCTCAAGGGAGGGGGGAACCCCCAGAGATCCCTCAAGGGGGAAGGGGAACCCCCAGAGCCCCCGAGATCCCTCAAGGAGGGGGAACCCCCCTGAGATCCCTCAACGGGGAAGGGGAACCCCCAGATCGCCCTGAGATCCCTCAAGGGGGGGGGATCCCCCAGCACCCCCTGAGATCCCCGGGAGGGGCCGGGATCCCCAGAGAGAAGGTTCCTCCCCCCCCCGCGCCGTGCCCGGTCCCCCAAGGGCCCCCGCGGTTCCCCCCGTTCCCGGCTCCCCCCCGTTCCCGGTTCCTCCCCCCAGCCCCGCTCACCGCCCCCGGCCGCCCCCGCCGCCGCCGCCGCCTCATGCCGGGCCGGGCCCGCTCCGCCGCCGCCTCATGCCGGGCCCGGAGCTGGGAGCTCGGAGCTGGGAGCTGGGCCCGCCCCGTGACGCGGCTCCGAGCGACCGGGAACGCGGCAGCGGCGCTGGGGGGGCGGGACCCGGTGCGGGGACACTGAGGCCAGGGGAGGGGGACACACACATGGGCCCGGGGAGGGACGTGAGCCCCGGGGCAGGGGGCGCAGGCCCCGGGGGGGTGGATTGTTGGCCCCGGGGACACCGAGACAGGGAAGGGGGACACGGGCCCCGGTGGGGGGGGGACCGAGCCCTGGTGTGAGGGGACACAGGGCCCCGGTGGGGGGGACATGGGCCCAGTGTCGGGGAGATAGAGGCCCCAGTGAAGGGGACACCAAACCCCGCAGGGGGGACACACAGGGACACAGCCCTGGGGACAAGGGCCAAGCCCCAGGGAGGGGGGACACAGGCTCATGGTGAAGGGGACACAGAGGCTCTGGTGGGGGGACATGGGGCCAGTGTGGGGGAGATAGAGGCCCCAGTGAAGGGGACCCCAGACCCCATTTTGGGGGACACACAGTCCCCTGGTGGGGGGACACAGGCCTGGGGTGGGGGGGACCAAGCACCCTGGTGAGGGGCGACTGGTGAGGGGGTGACACCGGGCCCTGGTGAGGGGGACACAGCCCTGGGGACATGGGCCCAGCGAGGGGGGCACCAAGCCCCAGGGAGGGGGGGACACAGGCTCATGGTGAAGGGGACACAGAGGCTCTGGTGGGGGGACATGGGCCCAGTGTGGGGGAGATACGGGCCCCAATGAACGGGACCCCAGACGCCATCGAGAGGGACACACAGTCCCCTGGTGGGGGGACACAGCCCTGGGGTGGGGGGACCAAGCCCCGGTGAGGGGGGGGGACACAGGCTCATGGTGAAGGGGACACAGAGGCCCCAGTGTGGGGGACATGGGGCTGGTATGGGGGAGATAGAGGCCCCAGTGAAGGGGAGCCCAGAGCCCTTTGGGGGGGACACACAGGCCCCTGGTGGGGGGACAAGGGCCCCGGTGAGGGGCGACCGGTGAGGGGGTGACACCGGGCCCTGGTGAGGGGGACACAGAGCTCCAGTGAGGGGGGGACACAGCCCTGGGGCAGGGGGACATGGACCCAGTAAGGGGGACACCAAGCCCCAGGGAGGGGGGACCCAGGCTCATGGTGAAGAGGACACACCAGCCCCGGTGTGGGGGGACACCGATCGCCGGCGCGGGGGACATGGGGCGGGTATGGGGGGGGACCGAGCCCTGGTGAGGGGGACACAGCCCTGGTGAAGGGGACACAGAGCCCTGGTGAGGGGGGACCGAGCCCTGGCAAAGGGGACACAGAGCTTTGGTGAGGGGGGACACAGCCCCGTCCCGTTCCCGCTCCGAGGTTTCAGTGCCAGCTCGTTCCACCCCAACCCGCGGCTCCGCCAGGACCCAGCCCGCTCCCCCAGGGGCTCGGCACCATTTTTGATGCCGAACCCCCGAATTTCTAGAGGTTTGGCCGCCGGGAACTGGCTGCAGACGGGTTATTTCGTCCTGTATCTTAACAGAACACTCCTCGTTTCGGGGGAGAAGAGTCTGAATTCGGCTTCTGTTTGGTTTTCCGTCTTTTTTGTGTGTTTTTTTTTTCCCCAGAGAGAAGTGCTGCTCTGCCACAGAATCCCTCTTACTCCGCACGTCTTGAAAACGTAGGAGAATTTTCTGTTAAGCAACCCCCTTCCTGAGAGGCAAACCAACGGGTTGAATTGGCGAGAAACCTGCCAGCCCAGGGCGGGAGCGGCTCGGCGTCGCTTCCAGCGGCACGCGAGCGCTCTGGGTGCTTATCTCCGCCACCCCGACCTTTTTAATTTCTTGGTAGAGCACCGGGAGCGCTCGTTTGGAACCACGGCCTGGCTGCGAGCAGACACGTGGGGATCCGGGCTAACGGAGCGGGACGCCCCGACCCGCTCGGTAAAAAAACGCTTCGCCGAGCAAAGCTGGGAGGGAAGCTCTTTGCTTGCTCTCAACGCTTAAAATGCAAACGATCCCTCTTGCTGAAAGGACCAAATCCTGGAAAAACGAGGAATCTGGGAGCCGGGAGACTCAGCTGTTGCGGATTTAACCTTCCGGCTGCGCGAGAGGGAGACGAAAACTGAACCGCAGCGTCGCCCCTGCGGGGGGGGAAACCTCACAGGAGGCGGTTTGCCGACAGCTTTCGGCCTCGCTCACAGGATGTTGGGGCTTGGAAGGGACCTCTAGAGATCATCTGGTCCAACCCCCCCCCGTGCCAGAGCGGGGTGACCCGGAGCAAGTCACAAACTGAAGCTGGAAACGTCACGTTGTCCCCCAAATTATTTGGGGATGAGGGTGAGGCCTCGCCGTGAGCAAGCCCACCCGTACTCACCCAACTCGCAGCCGGGCGGGCTCTCCTTGACGGCGTATTTCTTGGGCATGGCGGTGCCACTTCTCTCTCCGGGTGGTGTTGCGGGGAGCGGGCGGCGCGGGCAGCGTTCCTCACCCTATATAAGAAGCGTCCCCACCCTCCCTCGCCGGTTCCCCTCCCGCCCGCCCCTGCCCGGCCCGCGGCGCGGAGCCCGGGAGACGACTCAAAGTCTCCCGCAAACACCCGCATCGCCTCCGACCTTATCGCGTTATTAATAATAATTTATAGTTCTATAAAAACCCGCTGAGCTCAGGGCGGGTTGATAGGACAACCCGACGCTTTGATGTGCAGCCTCGGCCCCGGGGGCGAGCGGCACCGCCGGGGCTCCGAGGGGAAAGGTGGGTGACGCGCGTCATCGCCTCGGGGAGGCTCGATTCAAAAGCCGTTTGGGTCGAGCATCGGCCGCGCTCGGGTAATTAGCACAGGAGACCGCCTGGACTCTGCTCCACCGGAGCTATTTGCCAGATTAGAGCCCAAACTGGCACGCACGGGGCATTTTCCAGCCGCTGGTACGTGCGGCGCCGATAAGGCGCGATCCCGGCCCGGCTCGGATCAATACGATCCGTTATCAGCCATCCCCGCTGGTCCAAAACCCGCCGAGGCCGAACGATAACCTCGGTCTGCTGTGGTGTGGTTTTTTTTTTTGTTCTTCTTTTTTTTTTTCTCTGCAAAAGGGCCCTCGGTGCCTTTTTTCTGATAAGCAACAGCTCGAGACTCACCAGGCAGGAGGGCAAAGACACGGGCGTGCGTGACCGGCGCCACGCGCTCCCGCTCCCCGGGGCTGCCGCGGAGGAACGGAGGGGTTTGGGGGAAAAGGGGAGGGGGCTCGGCTGGGAAAAGCCTCCCCGAGGATTCTCGGAAGATGTAGGAGGTGGTTGATTTTACGGGCAGGGGCAGAGGCAGCGGGAGTTTCCCACCCGGCCCTCGACGCCGCTTCTTGCGGCACTCGAGAGAGCAAACACGACCCACACGAAACCAGCCGGGGGCAGCTGCGGAACTGGTTCGGTCACTCGATCCCAGGTTGTCCCTGGGAGGGACGGACAGAAGGAGGCGGCCGGTGCCTGGACGGGGCCGGGGAAGCCGAAGGAAGAGCAGTGGGAGCCACTCGGGGCAGGGACCACGGTGGGGGTTTGGTTTCCCTCTGCCGGGGCCAGGCAGCAGCAGCCGAGGGCGAGTTACGGCCCCGCAGCCTCGACAGGGTGAGGGAATGAGTTTAAGCCCCAGCCCCAGCGCTCAAAGGGGGGGAGAAGGGGTTTAACCCCCAGCCCTGGTGCTGCAAGGAGCAGGGAAGGGGCTTAACCCTCATCGCGGGGCTGGAAGGAGCAGGGAAGGCGTTCAAGCCCTGGCCCCAGTGCTCGAAGGAGCCGGTAACGGGTTTAACCCCGGGCCCTCGAAGGGATTGAGCCCCCAGCCCTGGTGCTGGAAGGGGCCGGGAACGGGTTGAGCCCCTGGTCCCAGAGCAGGGAATGGGTTTAACCCTCAGCTCCAGTCCTTGAAGGGTCAAAAAAGGGGTTTAACCCCTGGGTCTGGGGCTTGAAGGGCCAGGGAGGGGTTTAATCCCCCAGGGAAGGGGTTTAAGCCCCAAGGGAAGGGGTTTGATGCCCAGGGAAGGGGTTCAACTCCCCAGGGAAGGGGTTTAATGCCCCCAGGGAAGGGGTTTAAGCCCCCAGGGAAGGGGTTTGATGCCCAGGGAAGGGGTTTAAGCCCCCAGGGAAGGGGTTTGATGCCCAGGGAAGGGGTTTAAGCCCCCAGGGAAGGGGTTTGATGCCCAGGGAAGGGGTTTAAGCCCCCAGGGAAGGGGTTTAGGCCCCAAGGGAAGAGGTTTAACACCCCAGGGAGGGGGTTTAATCCCCAGAGAAGGGGTTTAATCTCCCAGGGAAGGGGTTTATTGCCCAGGGAAGGGGTTTAATCCACAGGGAAGGGGTTTAACCCCCCAGGGAAGGGGTTTAATGCCCAGGGAAGGGGTTTAAGCCCCCAGGGAAGGGGTTTAATCTGCAGGGAAGGGGTTTAACCCCCCAGAGAAGGGGTTTAAGCCCCAAGGGAATGGGTTTAATGCCCAGGGAAGGGGTTTGATGCCCAGGGAAGGGGTTTAAGCCCCAGGGAATGGGTTTAGGCCCCAAGGGAAGAGGTTTAACCCCCCAGGGAAGGGATTTAAGCCCCCAGGGAAGGGGTTTAATGCCCCCAGGGAAGGGATTTAAGCCCCCAGGGAAGGGGTTTAAACCCCAGAGAAGGGGTTTCACCCCCCAGGGAAGGGGTTTAATGCCCAGGGAAGGGGCCTAATCCCCAGGGAAGGGGTTTAACCCCCCAGCGAAGGGGTTTAAGCCCCAAGGGAAGGGGTTTAAGCCCCCAGGGAAGGGGTTTAACTGCCCAGGGAAGGGGTTTGATGCCCAGGGAAGGGGTTTAAGCCCCAGGGAATGGGTTTAGGCCCCAAGGGAAGAGGTTTAACACCCCAGGGAGGGGGTTTAATCCCCAGAGAAGGGGTTTAATCCCCAGAGAATGGGTTTAATGACCAGGGAAGGGGCTTAATCCCCAGAGAAGGGGTTTAAGCCCCCAGGGAAGGGGTTTAACCCCCAGGGAAGGGGGTTAGGCCCCAAGGGAAGGGGTTTAATCCCCAGGGAATGGGTTTAACTCTCCAGGGAAGGGGTTTAACTGCCAAGGGAAGGGGTTTAATCCCCCAGGGAAAGGGTTTAATGCCCAGGGAAGGGGTTTAATCCCCCAGGGAAAGGGTTTAATGCCCAGGGAAGGGGTTTAATCCCCCAGGGAAAGGGTTTAATCCCCAAGGGAAGGGGTTTAATCCCCAGAGAAAGGGTTCAACGCCCCAGGGAAGGGGTTTAATCCCCCAGGGAAGGGGTTTAATGCCCAGGGAAGGGGTTTAATGCCCAGGGAAGGGGTTTAACCCCCCAGGGACAGGGTTTAATGCCCCGAGAAGGGGTTTAACCCCCCAGGGAAGGGGTTTAACCCCCCAGGGAAGCGGTTTAATGCCCAGGGAAGAGGCTTAACCCCCTGAGAAGGGGTTTAAGCCCCCAGGGAAGGGGTTTAACCCCCAGGGAAGGGGCTTAATCCCCAGGGAAGGGGTTTAACCCCCAGGGAAGGGGTTTAACCCCCAGGGAAGGGGCTTAATCCCCAGGGAAGGGGTTTAACCCCCAGGGAAGGGGGTTAGGCCCCAAGGGAAGGGGTTTAATGCCCAGGGAAGGGGTTTAACCCCCCAGGGAAGGGGTTTAACTGCCAAGGGAAGAGGTTTAAGCCCCCAGGGAAGGGGTTTAAACCCCAAGGGAAGGGGTTTAACCCCCAAGGGAAGGGGTTTAATCCCCAGGGAATGGGTTTAACTCTCCAGGGAAGGGGTTTAATGCCCAGGGAAGGGGTTTAATCCCCCAGGGAAGGGGTTTAATGCCCAGGGAAGGGGTTTAATCCCCAGGGAAGGGGTTTAATCCCCAGGGAATGGGTTTAACTCTCCAGGGAAGGGGTTTAATGCCCAGGGAAGGGGTTTAATCCCCCAGGGAAGGGGTTTAATGCCCAGGGAAGGGGTTTAATCCCCCAGGGAAGGGGTTTAATCCCCAGGGAAGGGGTTTAACTCCCCAGAGAAGGGGTTTAACCCCCAAGGGAAGGGGTTTAATGCCCAGGGAAGGGGTTTAAGCCCCCAGGGAAAGGGTTTAATCCCCAAGGGAAGGGGTTTAATCCCCAGAGAAAGGGTTCAACGCCCCAGGGAAGGGGTTTAATCCCCCAGGGAAGGGGTTTAATGCCCAGGGAAGGGGTTTAACTCCCCAGGGAAGGGGTTTAATGCCCAGGGAAGGGGTTTAACTCCCCAGGGACGGGGTTTAACCCCCCTAGAACGGGTTTAACCCCCCAGGGAAGGGGTTTAATGCCCAGGGAAGGGGTTTAATCCCCAGAGAAGGGGTTTTACCCCCCAGGGAAGGGGTTTAATGCCCAGGGAAGGGGTTTAATGCCCAGGGAAGGGGTTCAACCCCCAGCCCCGACGGCCACTCCAGCAGACGAAGCCCCAGGTCACATGACGCGGCCTTGCGGTCACATGACGCGGCGTCCCGCCGGCGCGCCAGCCAATCAGCGTCCGAGCTGCCTCCCCCCGTGACCTCCACCCTCCGGCGCCTCCTCGGCCAAGATGGCGCTGCCCAGGGCCGCCGGCCGCTCCCTCCTCTGGCGCCTCGGCCCCGCCCGGGGGCTGCTGGAGCCGGGCCCCGCCCCGGGGGCCCCCAGGTGAGCGGGGACACCCCCTCCCGGCCGTGAGGCCCCGCTCCGCCCCCTCAAACACCGGCCGCGGCCCCCACAGCACCGGCCGCAGCGGCCCCCCCTCGGCCTTGGCCTCCCCCCGGTCACCCGCAACCCCCCCGCGTCACTTACCGCGCTGCGTCGCCCCCCCCCTCCGCGCCACCCTGAAGTCTCCACGTCCCCCCTGCACCCCCCCCACCCCCCTGGGCTTCCTCGGCCCCCGCAGCGCCAAGTCGGGCCCCCCCCCAGGCAGTGGGTTCCCCCCCCGCCAAGTCCCTCATTCCGACCCCCACCCCGTCCCCAAACGCTGCCCTCGGTCCCGAGCGGCCACCCCGGCGGCTTGCGGGGGGTCTGTCCCCTCTCTGGGAGGCTTTTCCACCAAACGCTGACAGGGGTAACTCCGGGGGGGGGGGTGGATGTCGGGCTGCAGGTTCCCCGTGTGCTGCCTCTCCACGAAAGCCGGGTCCAGGGCCGTGCTCACCGCCCTGGCGTCGCGAGCCAAGCGCCTCAACGGGATGTACGAGAGGTTTTTGGAGAGGACCTTCCCCCGTTTCTACGTCCTCTACGCGACGTTCACGAGAGGTGGGTGCCGGGGAACGACACGACGCGGTGGAAACGGATGAGGCGGCCGGGAAGGCGCCGCTCGCGCGTCAGAAACCCCCGTGAGCGGAGGCGCTGGGACCCGAAGGCTCTCTGTGTTTCCCCCCCCCCCCCCCCCCCCCCCCCCCCCCCCCCCCGCCCCAGGGATCCAAGCTCTTTTCCTGGAAGCCAACGAAATCAGGAAAATCAAATCCAAGATGTCCCGGCAGAGGCTGAGCGCCCAGCAGCTGCCCTACCGCGACATGGAGAGGCTGCGGCAGGTACGGCCGCCCCGCTCCGCCTCCCCCAACCAAAACCGGCTCTGAGTTGGCGCGCGGGGCTCCGGCCGGGGCTGGGGGAGGCCGGTTCCTCCCGGGCGAGGCGCCTTCCCTGCGGTTCGGAAGCCGGCGCCGTTCGGTTTCGAAGGGAACTCCCCGAGTTTGACGCCGGCTCCCGCTTCTCTCCCCCGCGCCGCGGCGGCAGTTTCGCAGGGACCTGCTCAAGGCCGTTCCCGTCGGCGTGATCGCCATCCCGCCCTTCGCCAACTTCCTGGTCCTCGTCCTGATGTGAGTACCCGTCGCCGATGGGGCTCCAGAACTTAAATTTCACGGACCCGGGGTTTCTTTTTTTAGCCTTAGGAGCCCGGCCGGGTGGTCTCCTTTCCTCTCTCCCCCTTCTCCCTGTCACGAAAAATACTCGGAGCCCGATGAGCTTCTCGATCCCGGCTCCCGGCGCCGCGCCCGCCTCCGCTGTTTTTTAACGCGGGGAAATAATCCCCGGCACGCGGGGACCTGCCTCGCCGGCGAAGCCCCCGGGCGCGGTTGCCTCCCAGCTGTCCCCGCGGCGCTTTGAGGGGCCCTGGCCCTGGCAGCTGTCGGGCTGAATCCCGGCGGAATCGCCGCCTTTCCCGCTTCTGCTCCCTCGGGGCTCCCTAACACCCCCCTCCCCGGCAGTGCTGCGGGGTTGGGGGGGGAGCAGCTGGAAAGCTGCCCCGGTGGGAAATGATCTGGGGGTGCTGGAGATGGTGTCCGGGTGGCCGAAAAACCCAACGGCGTCCCGGCCTGGGTCGGGAAGAGTGTGGCCAGCAGGAGCGGAGCAGGGATTGTCCCCCTGTCCTGTGGTTGTTTTTGAGCCCCAAGAAGGACGTCGAGGGGCTGGAGTTGATCTGGGGAAGGGAAACGGAGCTGGGGAAGGGGCTGGAGGACGTGAGGAGCGGCTGAGGGACCTGGGGGTGTTCGGCTGGAGAAGAGGAGGCTGAGGGGAGACCTCGCTCGCCACAACTCCCTGCCAGGAGGGTGCAGCGAGGTGGGGTCGGTCTCTTCTTGCAGTTACAAGTGACAGGATCAGAGGAAACGGCCTCAGGTTGCTCCTGAGGAAGGTCAGAGTGGACATGAGGGAAAATTTGCTGCCCAGAAGGGTTGGCGAGCGCTGGCACAGGCTGCCCAGGGCAGTGGGGCAGTCCCCAGCCCCGGAGGGGTTTCAGAGATGTGGCGCTCAGGGCCAGGGTGGAGCAGCTGCACTAAGGGTCGGACTCGACGAGCTTAAAGGTCGTTTCCAGCTGAAACAATTTGATGGTTGCACAGTTCTGGGATCCCCGAGCTCGCGGAATCACGGGATGTTTGGGATTGGAAAGATTCTCTAGTGCCAACCCCTGCCAGAGCAGGATCACCCGGAGCAGAACCATCGAATCGCTCGGGTTGGAAAAGCCCCTCGGGATCATCGAGTCCAGCCCCGAGCCCGACTCTGCAAAGCTCCCCCCAACCCATCTCCCCCAACCCCACACCCCAACGGCCTTTAAACACCCCCAGGGATGGGGACTCCACCCCCTCCCTGGGCAGCCTGTGCCGAGCTCTGGCTGCTCTTGCTGGGAATTTCTTTTCCTCCTGCCCAGTCTGACCCTCCCCTGTTGCCGTTTGCAGCCGTTCCCTCGTGTTCTGTCACCCGTGAGACCAGCCCCAACCTCTCCACCCCGTCCTGTCAGGCAGTTGCAGAGAGTGAGGAGGTCTCCCCTCAGCCTCCTCTTCCTCACACTCAACAGCCCCAGCTCCTTCCGTCGCTCTTCATCAGATTTATCCTCCAGCTCCGTCGCCCCCCTCTGCCCTCGCTCCAGCCCCTCGAGATCTCTTGGATCGAGGTGCCCAAAACTGGACATGACGCTCCAGGGTGGGAGGGGCGAGTGCCCACAGCTCCGGGGAGCGAGATGAGCTGCCCCGGTGCGGAACGTTCTCCACCGTGAGGGTGGTGAGACCCTGGCAGAGACCTCCCAGAGAAGCTTCCCCCTCCCTGGAGGTGCCCGAGGGCTGGGTTGGGTGAAGCTTTGAGCACCCTGGTCTGGTGGGAAGTGGGCTGGATGATCAGAGAATCCTAGAACAGCTTAGGTTGGAAGGGAGATCATCCAACCCAACCCCTGCCACGGGCGGGGACGCCCTTAACCAGCCCAGGTTGCTCCAGGTACATCCAACCTGGCCTTGAACTCCTCCAGGGAGGGGGCAGCCACAGCCTCTCTGGGCAATTTATCCCAGAGTCTTCCCACCCTCAGACTGAAGATTTTTTCCCTAAGATCCAAAGAATTTTTTTCCTGAGATCTCTAGGACCCTTCCGACTCGAACCATTCCACCTCCTTCCGGCCGCGGCGCCTCCCGCCCGCGGTTTTCCCCCCTGAATCCCCGTCTCCTCTCCTCCCCCCCCAAGGTATTTCTTCCCGCGCCAGCTCCTGGTCCGTTACTTCTGGACCCCCAACCAGCAGGTGGAGTTCCTGGAGGCCTACGACGCCATCCGGAGAGATTCCTATCCCGACGTGGTGGAGAGTTTAGCCCTGGCGGCGCGTTCCCTGCCCGAGCCGCGGCTCCGGAAGCGCCTGCAGGAGCTCTGCGCCGAGGTGCGGCCGCTGCCCGTGTCGCCCGTCCCGGCGGCGCCGAGCTCCCGGGGGACGTGTCGGCAGCGCGCCCGTGCCGTGGTTTTCAGGTGCGGCGAGGATCCCAGCCTCGCGTGGCCGAGCTCTACGCCGTGAGAAGTTTGTTTTCGGGGGCCCCGCTGGGTCTGAGCAAGCTCCAGGTGTCTCACTTGGTGAGTGCGGCTTCGCTCCTGCCGGCAGCTCTTCGCGGGGAGCGCCGAGGGGCTGATCCGCTCGGTCGTGTCCTAAAACCAGCGCAGCTGGGGATGAAAACCCGAACGTGAGCTGGCAGCGTGGGCTGAAAGCCAAGGGGGGCGCTGGAAATGCTGGGGAGGGGCTCTTGGTCAGGGAGGGGAGTGACGTGGAGCTGCTGGAGCGGGTCCGGAGGAGGCCACGGAGATGCTCCGGGGGCTGGAGCAGCTCTGCAGCGAGGACGGGCTGAGGGAGTCGGGGCTCTTCAGCTCCGGGGAGACCTTCTGGCGGCTTCCAGTCCTTCAGGGGGGCTCTGGGAACGCTGGGCGGGGGCTCCTCATCAGGGAGGGGAGAGAAAGGACGTTTCGAAGTGAAAGAGGGGAGATTTAGATGAGATAATAGATGAAATTCTTCGCCGTGAGGGTGGTGAGACACTCCAGCAGGTTGCCCAGAGGAGCTGTGGAAGCTTCCCCCTCCCTGGAAGTGCCCAAGGCCGGGTTGGACGGGGCTTGGGGCAACCCAGTGGGGTGGGAGGGGTCCCTGCCTGTGGCAGGGTGGGACTGGATGGTCTTTAAGGTCCTTTCCAACCCCGAGATTCTATGAAAACAGCCCCAGAACAAGACCGTTGGCCCGTCCTTGCTGTAGATCTCTGCCTCAGGAGGGACCATCGGCCGCACCGGAGCCGTCCCACACCCCCAAACCGCCCCATCCCTGCGTCCAGCCCAGGGCAGAGCTCCCCGCCCCGCTCGTGGGGCGCAGCGAGAACCGCCGGGCGCAGCTCAGGGTTTCGGCGGGGGCAGGACAATTAGCAGCATAATTAAAAGGGAGCAAAATCCAGGGCACGGCTGGAACGGGAGAGGCTTCGTCCGATTTCGGTTGTGCCGGAGCGGGTCAGACACCCGATTTCGGAGGCGACCCTGCCCTGGTTTCCTCTTTCAGAGAGCTCTCAGCCGGGTCCTGTTCCTCACCCCCCACCTGCCGGCTTTTTTCCTGCGCCGTCGCCTCCGGAGCCACGTCCTGGAGATCCGGCACCTGGACCGCGCGATGCTGCGCCTCGGCCTGGGCCAGCTCTCCGAGGAGGAGCTGCGAGCGGTGAGGACAACCCCCCAGCCCCACGCCCGGGGCGGGGTTGCACCATCCTGGCCCTCCCCAGCCAGTAGCAGAGCTGAGCTGGGGGCGCGGCGCGTTCCTCCCGACCCGCCGCGGAGCAGATCGCGGCCGCTCTCCCCCAGGAAGGGGCGTTGAGCCCGTTTTTCTGCACCAGGGCTGCGCCGGGGCACGGTTCGCTGTCGCTTGGCCCCGCGTCGCGCTGAGGGAGGATTAAGTTCTTTGACAGAATTGCCAGGGTTGGAAGGGACCTCAAAGATCATCTCGTTCCCTGCCCTGGGCAGGGACATCCCCCACCAGATCAGGCTGCCCAGAGCCCCATCCAGCCTGGCCTGAAAAACCTCCAGGGATGGGGCTTCCCCCCGTCTCTGGGCAACCTGGGCCAGGGTCTCCCCACCCTCCTGGGGAAGAACTTCTGCCTCACGTCCCATCTGAACCGACCCATCTCCAGCTTCAATCCATTCCCTCGAGTCCTGTCCCTACCCAACATCCTAACAAGCCCCTCCCCAGCTTTCCTGTAGCCCCCTTCAGGTACTGGAAGCCACAATCAGGTCTCCTCAGAGCCTTCTTTTCTGACTGAACAGCCCCAACTCCCTCGGTCTGTCTGCAGAGGGGAGGGGCTCCAGCCCCCTGAGCATCCTCGTGGCCCTTCTCTGGACATGCTCCAGCACGTCCAGATCTCTCCTGTGCTCTGGGCTCCAGCACCGGACGCAGGACTCCGGGTGGGGTCTCACAAGAGTGGGAGGATCCCCTCCCTCGCCCTGCTGGCCGCACAGCTCGTGCTGCAGCCCAGGACACGAGTGGCTTTCTGGGCTGCAAGCGCCACCGACGGCTCGTGTTGAACTTCTCATCCACCAGAACCCCCGAGTCCTTTTCTCCAGGGCTGCTCTCAGGGCAGTCCCTGCCCAGCCTCTGTCGGTGCTCTGAACCAGCTGGAGGACCTTGCGCTTGGTCTTGTTGAACTCCACGAGGTTGGGCCCACCTCTGCAGTCTGATTCTTTGCCCTGAGGGTGACGAGGCGCTGGCACAGGTTGCCCAGCGAGGCTGTGGATGCTCCATCCCTGGAAGCGCTCAGGCCGAGCAGCCCGGTCTGGTGGGAGACATCCGTGCCACGGCAGGGGGGTTGGAACGAGATGATCTTTCAGGTCCCTTCCAACCCAGATCGTCCTGTGATTCTATGATTGATTCTAGGATTCTGTGATTCTGTGATTCCTAGAAACACCAAGGTTGGAAAGGCCCTTAAGATCATCGTGTCCAACCTAGAGCCCTGCACCACCCGAACACCAAACCGTCTCCTCACGCGCCCCCTCCAGCCGTTTCTTAAACACATCCAGGGACGGTGACTCCACCACCTCCCTCGGCAACCCCTTCCAACCCTTCACCACCCTTTCGGTGAAGAAGTTTATCCCAATATCCGATGTAAACGTCCCCTGGTGCAGCTTGAACCCGTTCCCTCTTGTCCCATCGTTATTCACTGGGGAGAAGAGGCCAACACCCGCCTCAGCACAGCTGCCTGTCAGGGAGTTAAGAGAGTGAGATCTCCCCTCAGCCTCCTCCTCTCCGGGCTGAACAGCCCCAGCTCCCTCGGCCTCTCTTCATAAGACCAACCCTCTCGTCCCCTCATCTTTCTGGCTGCCCTTCTCTGTCCCTTCTCCTCCTGTGGAGCCCAGACCCGCACACGGCGCTCGAGGAGCAGCCTCACCAGTGCCGGGGGCACAACCGCTTCCCTGCTCCCCCTGGCCACACCGGTCCGTGATCACGGCGCGATCCCTGGCGTGACCCCGAGCGCTTGGCCCTGAACGTGTCCGTGTTGTGGTTTTTGTGGTTTTTTTTTTTTTCCCCCATGCTCCGCAGGCATGTTACCTCCGTGGTCTGAACTCCACTCACCTGGGCATGGCCGAGTGCCGGGCGTGGCTGGAGCAGTGGCTGGGGCTCTCCTGCAAGCTGGAAGGTAACGGCGGGGCCCGGGAGCTTCCCGAGTTTCTCTGGGTGCAGGGAGCTTCGCTTTGGGGGGAAATTTGAAGTAAACGAGGGGTTTCGTCCCACTCCGGGCTGCCCCACCCCTCCCGAGGTCTCTGCAGGACAAGGACACCCAGGCTCAGGCACAGCCTGAGCCTGGGTGTCCTTGTCCTGCAGAGACCTCGAGGTGGCAGGGAGGGGAACGGGGGAGGCCGAGCAGAGCAAAAAAAAACCCGAAGAGAGAGGGGCTGGCGGCGAGGAGGAGCCCCACGGCCTCCGGTGCTGCCCCAGGATGACCCCGGTGGGAGCGATCGAGCCGCGGCAGCACCGTGTTTTAATTTTTTTTTTATTCCCCCCAGCTTCCGAAGTGTCCCTCCTGGCCAACAGCATGGTCCTGCTGTCCCTCAACTACGCCCGGGCCAAGGCGTGACGGCCGCGCGCCCCCGGCCCCGGCACCGCGCGACGACTTCGGTGACGTGAAACCGCCGCCCGGCGTCGGTGAGAGGAGCCCCGGTGCTGCCCTGGAGGCCGAGATGCGATTCCCTCCCTCCTGCGCCGGAGGTTTGCGCCGGCGCCGGCTCTTCTCTTCCCCTCCGGTGCCGCCGGAGCGGGCTGGCGACGCCGGCGTCCCGGGGAGCGGCTCGTCAGCCGCGGCGCTTGAGTTACGGGAGGGCAGAACGAGCGTCTCCGCTGCCCGCGGACGCTTCTCTTTGGATCTCGTGGCGGCCGTTCAGCTCGGGGCCGGCTCTCTGTGCCGCACGCAGGGGCTCTTCTGAGTTCCTTTGCTCCGCTGAGCAGATTTAAATGTAAAAAAAAAATCAAGAAAAGACCCGAAATCCCTCCGAGACCTTAGCGAGAGCCTCGCCGGGGGGTTGTTTTTGGGGTTTTCTTCGGCTGTGGTTGAATGAGGAGAAACGCCGACGGGGAGAAGAGAGGCGACGCCAACACCTTCACGAGTCGTCTTCGTCAAGTTCTGCCTAATTAAACTTCCGACCCCGCGTTTTCTGCTCAGAGGAGGGAGGGGGTGGCTTTAGGGGCAGCTCCCCGCAGCGTCGGGGGGGTTAAAACCCACCGCGTGTCACCCGGCCCCGTCACTGCATGAGAACCGTCCGGCTGTTGAGTGAATTTAAACCGACTTTTAAGTGTTTTAATAAAGACAAAAAGCAAGTGAGCGGCTCGAGCGTCTCTCTGGAGGCCCCTCCCTGCCTCCTGTGCTCCATCGGTCCAAGGACGGGGCATGTTAACACCTGGCAAAATGGCCTTTTTCAGGGATTATTCGGGTATAAAGGTGGGTAGAAATCATCCACCGGTGCACTCTGGCAGTTCTGAGTTTCTCCCTTCCCTTCCCTTTTTTGCAGGAATTTGAGGAACTCCCTGGGGTGGGTTTAATCCCCCCCATCCTCCTTTTAAGACGCAACTCCCCATCCACGTTTGAGAATTTATTTTTACACTTAAATATTCTCTTTAAATACAGCGGTATCACCATGAAAAGAACAGAAAAGGCTGGGGAGGGGCAAGGAGGGAGAGAGAAAATAAAATCAAAAAAACCCAAAACCGTAGCGGAGGACAAGCTTTGGATTCACAGTGGGAAATTAAAACCAACCCCCCAAAAAAAAAGCCACCTTCGACAGTGTGAGACGGGCGGGGAATCGCAGAGTCACTGTTTCAGTCGGACCAGGAGCCGGGACCGCCGGGATTTCGGCTCTGCCCCGGCCCCCGCAGCAGCTCGGTAGCACCAGAGAGGAGGGAGAGAAGGGGCTGTTTGGTTTCTTACACAGCGACGAGTCGAGCGCAGGAGCCAGCGTTAGTGTCGGTGAGTAACATCCGAAACGAAAAAATAAAACCAGAGGGGGGAAAAAAAAAGACCCCAACGCGCTTCCATTGCACTACGAACAGCATAGTTCTCTTTGTAAAAATAGAATAAATCCTACTAGTCCTTTGCTTAGGGTGAGAGCACCCGGCCCGGGCGGCGCCTTTAGGATTCATTCCGGGGGTGACGGAGCCTCCGCGTCGCCCAACGAGCGGGTGCAGGGCCGGGGGTGGGAGCCCGGAGTCTGTTGGAACGTAAAAACCGCGGGGAGGGGAGAAAAATAAAAAGACTTGAACTCATTCGAGTGTCGCCGGGTTTTCGCAGCTCGGGGGTTTTTGGGAAAAAAAAAAATCCAACCCACCCTCCCGGCACGGCCGAACCGGCGGCAGCTCCCGCCGGGGACGTGGGATGAGGGTTTGTACCCCCCCTCCCAGTTTAGCCCTTGGGTGCCGGCCGAGGGCAGGGAGAGCAGCCTCTGCCTTGGAACCCAGCCCCTTCCCTTCCGCGCAGCCCCGGGGAGGGGGCTCCGAGGCAGAGGCGTAAGGCTCGGTGGGCACCGCTCGCCGAAGCGGCGCGAGCAGCACGGGGGGGGGGGGTTCCCAACCCCTTTCAGACACCTTTCGGCAGCAGGAGGCGACCGCCAGGAGCACCAGAAGAGCCTTAAAACCCCCCAAAAAACCAATTAAAGCACTTTGTCAAAACCCTCGCCGCCAAATTTCCCCTCTCCCTGGTGGGGCCGGTTCCCCCCGGGAGGGTTTTTTTCCCCGAGGGGAGGGCGGTGGCTGCGGGGCTGTATTGGATTGAACGAAGCTTTTCGCTTCCCCCCCCCCCCCAAAAATTCTCTCCTTCAAAAAGTCTGGATTTGCTCTTTCGGGGGGGGACGGAAGGGGCGACGCTTCCCCTCAGCCGGGATAAGGCTGCGGCACCGAGACCTTCGTTGGGGCCGTTTTTCTTTTGGCAGGAGGTAAAAGCAGGGGGGGCCCATCCCGGTGCTGGGAGGGGATGGAAAACGCTTTTACAGACCGGGGGGACAGGCAGCCGTTCCTCCAGACCGGGGCAGAGCACGGACGGGCACGGTTCTTGGTTGTGAAGGGCTCGAACTCTTCAAATCCAGGCGGTTGAACCCCCAGGTGAATTTTCCAGAAGGGCCGCGGGCTCGTTTCTTGTGCAATGGGAGCCTCCACGGCGGCACCGGGTCCTTCCCGCTCCGTCCCGGCCCCCGCGGGGAAGGGGAGCATCACTCGGGGGCGCTGGGTTGTGACAGAGCCTGGTAAACATTCATTAAAGGGGGGAGAATAAAAAAAAAAAAGGGAAAAAAAGTCTTTTATGTGTAAAAACCGAAGAGGACAGAGGAGTCCCAGCTGGCCGGGGCTGTGGTGGGGGTAGCTCAGGAGGTGGAGGAAGGAAGGAGCTGCCGTGGGGAGCAAGAGGCCCCAGTGGGCATCGGCCGAGCCCCGAGAACCGTCTCTGCCAGGCGAGCGAAAGGCTCCTGCCGCGGGGCGAGGGGACGCGGTCTCAAATCCTCTGTACAAAGCAGCCCCCGGCCCCCAGCCCCGCCGTTAAACAACCACAGGCGGCCACCGCCCGTCGAAAAATTATTGTCAATAAATAAACAAGCGCCGAGGGGGGGGACGGGGCCGCTCAGACGGGCAGGACGGGCTCCTCGGGGGACGGCGGCTCCTGCGTCGGCTCCGGGGCTCGCTCCGGTGGTGCCGGTGCCGGGGAGGGCGGGCGGCAGGGAGCAGCCACCGCTCGGCAGCCCTCGGAGGCAGAGGCGACCTCCGGGGAGGCGGCGGGAGGGTTTTTGGCCGCTTCCCCCTCGCTCGAAGTGGTGGCGGCTCGGCTGCAAGTCACGGCGGGGACGGGGAGGACGGCGAGGTCCTTCTCGGCGGGCGGAGGCGGCTCGGCCGGGCTGCTCTCGCTCTTGGCGCCCGGCGCCGGCCTCGGCTCCACCTGGTAGTAGAGCACGGGGCCATCGTTCAAGTAGGGCTGGTCGCCCGCCGCCGAGGCCGTCGGCTCGGAGCCGTCGGCGAAGCAGAGGACGGACGAGCCCGGAGGTAACTGGGCTTGGATGAGGATGGGGGCGGCGAGACCCGGGCACAAAGCCTCCGGCACAGCCAGCGGCTCCTCCAGGATGCAAACGCCCAAACTCTCCACGCCGGAGCCGTTGCTGGAGTCTTCCTCAGCCTTCAGCCTCTCCAACTCCTCGGCCGTCTGCAGGTGCATGACGGCCGTCTCGTTCTCCGCCATGAACTCCTGGAAGTCCTGCGTTTCGGGCGGCTGCGGCCCCGGCCAGTCGCCGGCGGCGCCGTGAGCGGCGGTTGCCTCTTCCTCGGGCGCCGGCGGCCGCCCGCCCTGCCGCTTGTTCTCCAGCTCCAGCTTCATGATGGTGTGGAGGTAGTGAGTCCGCACCCGGATGGGATTGAATTCGATCCGCCCGGCCATGTTACCGCAGCCGTCCCGGGAGCAGCCGCAGGGGAAGGACATGCGATCCACCTGGTGGGGACACGGACACGTGGCAGCTCCAGGATCCCAGAGCATCCCACCCTACGGCCCCAAATCCCCCCCGACGTCAGCAATGTGGGGCTGGGGGAGCTTTTTTTTCCCCTGCGACGCGTCCCCGAAACAAGGCTGGAGCTGCACCCCAGCCCCTCCATGAGCAGCCAGCACCGGGACGAGCCCCGACGAGCCGGTTTCACCGCCAGCACCTCCTTCCCCGCCTCGCCTGGCGCAGCCCTCGCAGCCGCGCTCCTGGCGGGACAGGCGGATGGAGTAAGAGCTGACAAAAAGCTCTTTTCGGGGTCTTTTTTGACCCCCCCAGGGCAAACACACCGATTGTGCCTGTCCCGGTGAGGGGGGGGCTGCTGCAGCCGTTTGCAGCTCGTTGGGCAGGATGAGGGGCTGCGCTTTACTCAAGGAGTGACGGTGGCTACTCGGAGGAGGAAAGCTGTGCTCCCAACGCCCACCCAAACGGATGTTGGCGTCCAGGCTGTGAGCAATGTCACAGCCTTTCACAGCCTTTGGGGCTGTTCGGTCTGGAGAAAAGAAGGTTCTAAGGAGACTTTATTGTGGCTTCCAGTACCTGAAGGGGGCTACAGGAAAGCTGGGGAGGGGCTTGTTAGGGTGTCGGGCAGGGACAGGACTCGAGGGAATGGATTGAAGCTGGAGATGGGTCGGTTCAGATGGGACGTGAGGCAGAAGTTCTTCCCCAGGAGGGTGGGGAGACCCGGTCACAGGGTGCCCAGAGAGGGGGAGGAAGCCCCATCTCTGCAAGTTTCGGAACGAGATGACCTTTAAGGTCCCTTCGAACCCCGGCAATTCTCCGATTCCCCGCCTCACCTGGCATTTGATCCCCGCCTGGGAGCAGGCGCAGGCCTCGGGGTCGCAGTAGAGGCGGCAGTCGCAGCCGCACTCCTCGCGCGACAGCCGGATGGCGCGCAGCTCCTGCTTCTCCTCGGCGTCGATGCGGTGGACGCCGGAGGCTCGCAGCAGGGCTCGCCGCCGCTTGGTGGGCAGCGGCTGCAGGAAGAAGTAGTCGTCCACCTCCACGTTCTCCACGTCGATGTCGTCGTCCGAGACGTCCTCCAGCGTGAGGCCGTCGGCCTCCTCCGACTCCACCGTGCCGTTCTTGGTGAGCTGCGGGGCAGAGTCAGCCGCCGGCCGGGAGCCTCCCGGTCCCCAACCCAGCTCGGGGTCTTCCCTCACCCCCCAGCACCGAGCTGAGCACCCCCCAAAGCCGTCCCCGTGCGATTCTCCCCGCCCCCGGCCAGACTCGTGGCAGTTTGGAGGAGAAGCGAGAGGGAAAACTGTAATAATAAAAGAATTCAGAGCAGAGAATCCCTCTCCTGCCTACAGCGCCCTGGAAGTAGCGAGATAAAAGGAGGTCGCTGCTGCTTAAAATACCGGGGTCTCAGGAGAGCAGCGGCAGCAGCGGAACAGCCCCCCGGGGAAAGAAGAGGTTTGAGAGCAACGCCGGGGCCAGAGCGGGATCCTGCAGCGCGTCTGCGCCTCCCTGCTCGGCTTCTGCCAACTCCCCGCGCACCCCAAGACCCCCCAAATCTCAGCCCTGGGGATAAACGGGGGGCCTCAGACTTTTGGGAGCTCAAATGCAGATGGAGAGCTCTGCGGTCTCCTGAGGAGCTGGTGGAAAAGTCGATGCTTCAAAAAAAAATTGTTAAAAAATAAAGGAAATCAAGAGGTGGCCGGTTGGGTTCGCATCCCTTTGCCCGGAGCTGCTCTGCCGAGCATCCCACAGCCTCCGGGTGCTGCCCCAGCCCGAGGAGGGGCTGGAGAACAGGCAGAGCCACCCCAGATCCTGATCTTTCCCCAACACAGCCCGGCTGCCTCCTCCCAGACTGGAATTTCTACCGACAAGGTTTGGTCGACAGCTCTGAACCCGGCGCAGGCTGACGCAGCCAGGCCGGCCCCGCTTGCGGGCACGGCACCCACATCCCAAAAAAAAAACCAAAAAAAGAGGCAGAAGAAATAAAAAGGAAGAGTTTAGCGGCGACAAACGGCAGCCTGGGTCTCTCTCCTTCGATCTGCCTCACGTTCAAAGCTCCCCCAAAGCTCCCCGAGGCGTTTCCCGGCCGCACCCCGGGCGCTACCTTCATCTTCTTGGCGTGGAGTTTCTCTTCCTTCAGGTGCTCCCGGAGGATCTCCCGGTGATTCACCTCCTGCTCCTGGGCGAACTCGCAGAGCGTGTAGCGGCGCACGGAGTTGTGGCGCTGGGCCATGCCCAGGGAGCTGCCGCCCTGGCTGGGGACGCTGGTGAAGCCCTGGCGGCGGGCGAAGTAGTAGACGGTCACTTGGTCGAAGCGGACATTCTTCCGGCGGAGCTGCTTCTGCCGCTTCAGGATGGAGGTGGCTGCCGGGGGGGAAGCCAAGGAAAGGGTGTTAGGAGGGAAAAAAAACCCCTCGGAGGTCCCACGGTGACACCCTGGAAAGCAGATTTCTGCTCCCAGGAACGGGTCGGGCCACGCTCTTACCCCTGACGCCCTCCCAGCCAGCCCCGTCGATCCCTGAACCGCCCCCAGCTGTCATCACCCCAAAATATCTCAGTAGGGCTGAATGTCTGGAGGGGGAGAGAAAAGGTCCAGGATGGACCTTGGGGTCTAATATTTCAAATTCCTGGGGTTTGGCATCACCCAGATGCACGGGACCGGCGAGCAGGTCCCTGCTTGTCGCCCCAGCTGGGTTATAAGGGACGGAAAGGGGAAGAGCAGAGCCAGCTCCACGTCCAGGAGAAGGACAGAGCCAGCTCCACGTCCAGGGGAAGGACAGAGCCAGCTCCATATCGAGGGGAAGGACAGAGCCAGCTCCACGTCCAGGGGAAGGACAGAGCCAGCTCCATATCGAGGGGAAGGACAGAGCCAGCTCCATGTCCAGGGGAAGGACAGACCCAGCTTCATGTCTAGGAGAAGGACAGAGCCAGCTCCACGTCCAGGGGAAGGACAGAGCCAGCCCCACGTGGAGGAGGAGGAGAGGAGCCCACTGGGGACCGTCCCCGCGCACTCACGGATGAAGCCGGTGGAGCTGGCGGGGTTGACGCTGTCGCAGCTGTCGGCGCTGTCGCTGTTGGAGACCTCGTCGTCCGAGTTGGAGCCCGGCGAGCCCACGTCGCCATCCTCAAACTTCCTCTTGAGGCCGGCGCTCGCGATCCCGTCCATTTGGCCGCGGTTCGCATGGAGAGCCGGCGGGCGCCGAGGGCTGCGGCGGGGGGCGCTTCGCCACCGGCCCCCGGGG
Source organism: Trogon surrucura (assembly GCA_020746105.1). NCBI lineage: Eukaryota > Metazoa > Chordata > Aves > Trogoniformes > Trogonidae > Trogon > Trogon surrucura. The sequence continues at coordinate 59,910 of CM036646.1, forward strand.
TTCAGCGCGTCCCTGTGGAGAAGGCGCGAAGCCGCGACGGCGTTTCGGGTGAGCCGGCATCGCTCGGGATAATCAGGAAAGGTTTTCCCAGCTCTCAGAGAAGCTTCTCCCCACCCTGATGCGTTACTCCGAGCGCGGCCTCGGCAGCAGGAGGGAGCCGCGTGGGGTTTTTAATGGGATTTTGGGAGAGGTTTTAATTTTGGGGCAGCCCCAGAGGTGGCTGGGCAGGGCGACGGCTGCAGCTCCCTTCCGACCTCCTGCTCTAAACCCACCCGTCGGTGAATTAACGGCAAGCGAAAGGAGACGCCGGTTTTACCCCGGCACGGCCGAGCCCGGTGACGCCCCCAAAAACCTCTAAGGCTTCAAACAACCTCAGGATGTGCTGGGGTTACCCCCGGATCGGCGGCTTCATCTGAGCCGCAGGGAGGGATTAAGCCCCCGGAGGATTTTCTCGGATATTTCCTGCGGCTCCTCCACGGGGCACCAGGAAACGGCATTTTTGGGTGCCGACAATCCGGGGTCACCGCGACGCCGGCGCTTTCTGCTTTTGAGCTGAGCTCCGGAGCGGGAAACCCTTCCCCTCGGGGTGCCCCGTCCCCCCGGGAGCCCAGCACCCACCCGGTTGTGCCATCGCATCGCTCGGCGTTCCCTCCGCTCCGGCCGCCGTTCTCATGGCAACGGAAACGGAGCTTCGCAAAAAAAACCCCCACGTCAGCCGAGAGCAGGGGGGGCTCCGGATGCGATTCGGGGCCGGGCTCCCCGTCCCCTTCGGCGGCTTCAAAGCCAAAAAAGCGACGCCGGTGCCTTTCTCCTCAGCCCCACTATCTCCTGTCCCACCTTGGGGTTAAACACGGCTCTTTTGGGGCAAATCTCTAAAGGCTGTTGCTAAAGGGGAGGGGGAAAAAGCAGCTGAAGCAGTTCAGGAGTCGACGGAGCGACACCGACCCCACACGCGGTCCCAGGGGAGAAGCGGAGGCGGAAAACGCCCCCTCGGCCAGGCCCAGCGCTCCCGACCCCCCTGTGCCGCCGTTCTCACCTGGGTAGCCCCAAAACGGCCCCGTGCCCCCGCGGCCGCTGCCCGCGCCGCTCGGCCGCCTCAGCCCAGAAAAGAATTAACGAAGGAGAGGCTCAGCGCTTTGCCCCGTTCCCTCCGAAGAGAATCTCCAACATATCATCGACTCCCGCGGGCGGTGACGGCGAAAGGAAATCAGCGATAGCGGAGAACTCCCCCCACGGCGCGGACGGGATCCTTCCCCGGCTGGATCCATCGCGAGGTGGTTCATGTCCTTCGTGTTTCTTATCAAGCACCAACTCGTGCCGGGGGGACACAAACTCCCCGGAGCCAACGGGGAGAGAAGCCAGAGGCGGCTTTGGGTGAACCAGCCGGGAAAAAAATAACCTAATAAAGCTACTAAAGACAGCAGCAAGGAGGAGAAAAATGAAAATCACCTGTCGGCAGGTTTCGGTCGGGTTTTTAATCGAAGACGAAGCCCCAAGGAGGGGATTTTGGAATAGGGGGGGAAAAAACTCGCTGGGAATACTGGGAGGAAAGAGCCCCAGAGCCTCCATTCCCCTTAAACGGCACCGAAAGGAGCTCAGCTGAAAATATCCTTTTTTGTTTCTTCCATGTCAGACGTTGCTGGAGTCGCCTTTGGGAGAGACGGGACTCGTGCGCCCAAGGGCGCAAAAACCCGTCAACGCCATCGGGTGCCAAAAAAACTCCACAAAACCACCCAAATGCCCCAATCCTCGTGCTCCTGGTTTGCCCGTTTCCAGTTTTCAGATGAGGAGGGAGGGCGAGGGCAGCGGATCCACCCGCCCGGTCCCGCTGCCGAGGGTCGTTTCGCCTCCGACGCTCCCAGATCCTTCTCGGACGATCCTGGGTCCAACCTCGGCTGATCCCGGATTCACTTCGGACAATCCTGGATCCCCTTCGGCCTCGCTGTTCCCTCCATCATCCCGTGCCCAGGTAAAAAAGGGGAAGAATAATTCCAAGAGCGACGAGCGGTTTTATTTCCAGATATTCAGAGGAATCAGCAGTTAATTACCAGACCCTCCGAGCAGCCGGTGGGTTTTGCGATCCTCCGGGCACCCCCCTGGGATGGATTTTGTGTCGTGGATCCCCCGGATTTTTGTGCCGTGGATTGAGGTGTCCGGGACGGAGCAACTTGGAAGATGCTCAAGATTTCCTCCTCGTATTTACTCCCCTCCACAAACCGCTTTGACCTCGAGCACCGATTTTCGGAGCTTTAAATAAGTTTCATGTAAAAAGTAAGAACCGAAAGCGGATCCTGACCAAACCTCCCGCGGTCTCGAGGTACCGGAGGCGTCAAATTCAGGGACACGGGATTATTTTGGCAACGGGACGAGGAGAAGATGGGAACAAAACGTGAGCGGGTAGAAAATAAATGTATTTATGTACAGGGAGAGCCCCACCCTGGGGTAAGGGGTGTCTGAGAAGCATCTGACCCCAAGGGGGATGTTAAAGAGCAGATCACAGCACGGAGGGTAAAGCCAAATTAAAAAAAAAAATAAAAACCAAGCGAGGAACAAGCTGAAGGAGCCCATTTTATTCCGCCGCAGCGCTCGGCGTCTCCCAGGGAGGCGACGCTGAAGCGCAAAGGCAGCACCGGCGGCTGCGATTTCCCCTCCCCGCGATCGGGCTCTCGGCAGCGACATCGCCGGGAAAACGTCTCGTCCCCCCTCCCTGGGGTGAAACCCACCCAGAAAGGGGCTTCCCCCTCCAGCTGCGCCCCCCGGCGCCGCTCCCTCCCTCCCTCCCCGGCTGCCGATGATGCGGCAGGACCGGGGATGACACGGCAGCATCGCTGCGGAGCTGCCGGGGAGGGACGCGGGTACTGAGGGGCCGAGCACCCCGAAAGTGGCCGCGGAGCCGCAGCTTCGGGGCCACGAGGGATAAAATCCTCCCCTCCTCGGCGCTCCCCAGCAAAGCGGCTCCTGTCATCGCGCCGAATCGCCCCCTCCCCGCCCCGGCGAAGCGCAGAGCCCCCCCGGTGACGGGGAATGGGGTCGAGGGGAGGCAAAGGGAAATCCGCGGGGAGCCCGAAGCCGCGCTCGGCGCTTCCCCCGGCAGCAGCTCACCTCGACGGGTCGGGGAGCCCCCGCGGCACCCCAAGGGTCCGGTAGCACTCGGGCACGTGGCCGGACGCCGCGGGGCGTGGAAACTCCGAGGGGCCAAACGCGAAGCTCCCGCTCCGATAACCGCTGCGGGGTTACGCCAGGAGCCGGCAAAAAACGTGACTCCAGCGGCTCGACGCCTGGTCCAGCCCACGCCGTGGTCGGTGCGATCCGGGCGTTATCCTGGGGCAGGAATTAGGGCAGAAGGTCCTTATCGTCGAGCCCAGAAACGAGGCGAAATGATTTCCGCTGGGGTCGGGACGGCCGCTTGGGGAAGGGTTCAGCCGTTCGGCTCCTCCGCCCCCTCGCCGTCGGGGCTCTTCCCCAAAGGATTCGGCCGGGGCTTGAGGGTTGCTGGGATTCTGCCGGGGTCTGGAGCTCCTCGCTCGGTCGGGTCGGTCCTTAGGGCAGCGACCGGCTTCAGGTTCTTGCACCGGGCGGCAGAAGATTCGGTTTCCTCTTCGACGTTAACGAACGCGGCTAACGAGGAAATCTAGGCTACAGCTCCCACGGCTCGAGCGCCGGCGGAGCCTGCGCTTACGCAACCGGCGTCGCAAACCGCCGGAGGTGCCGGGGTCGGGTTGTCCTCGAGCCCCGAATCGCCTCGGGCAGGGAAGAGCTTCCTCCTCCCACGGAGGATCAGGTGGGCGTGACGGGAAAGGCTCGTCCCCAAAAACGCCGCCCCCCAAAGCCCGACTCGGGCCCTTCGCTTGTCGCCGGGATCGAGGCGTAGCGGTGGGTCCGCCCCACGTCGCACACGGGGGCTCCACGGAACATCCCGGTTCAAGGTCCTTGAAGGTGATGGAGACCCTGAAGGTGAGGGCGAAGTGAGACCTCAAGGGTGAGGGAGACCCTGAAGGTGATGGAGACCCTGAGGGTGATGGAGACCTTGAAGGTGAGGGCAAAGTGAGACCTCGAAGGCGAGGGGACCTCAAAGGTGAGGGGAAAGCAAGACCTCGAAGAAAACTGGGACCCTGAAAGCGAGGGAGATCCTGAAGACGAGGCTGGGGTAGGGCAGCGGAACGTCGCTGCGGTTGGCCCCAGGTCCAGCTCCTCCTGAGGGTCAGCGTGGGGTCGCTGAGCTCCTGGAAGCTCTTCTCACCCGGTTGAGAGGGGCAAGACCTCGCGTGCCGGTGACCTCCAGCAGCCACAGCTGGCCCTGGCCACCACCCCACGAGGAGTCCACGGAGCCCCCGGCTCCCACACGCACCTCGGCTCCTGCCGCTGCCACCCTGCGGGTCCGCGGCGAGGAGGAACCTTCTCCACCATGGGCTGGTGGAGGTCCCACCACTCCCCACCGAGAGGAGGGAGGGATCATCCCACCCCCTCCTCATCTCCCAGCACCCGCAGCAGGGGCAACCGCCCCATGAGATGATCCCAGCCCGAGACACGACCTCTCCTCATTGTTGGGGACCCCAGGCCAGGTGCCCCATGATGGTGGCTCCTCCTCCAGACCAATGTGTCCCACCACCACCAGCAGCTCCTGCCGAGCACCCCCCAACACAGGGGCCCCATCGCTACGTGGGGAGCCCCTGTAACGGCCCCACCTCACCCCCAAGACTCCCCCACATCCTCTATAAGTCCCCAGAGGGTGAGGCAGCTCCACGGGGACCCCGTGTCCTCCTGCAGGACCCTCAGCACCTCCAAACCCCTCACAGGTCCAGGAGAGGGGACAGTCCCTGCTGCAAGGCCCCTCACATACCCTCTAGCCCCCCCAAATACAAGGGTCCCCTACATCCCTCTCTAGCCCCCCCCATCCCTTACAGCCCCCCTGCATCCTTTATAGACCCCCTCAGCTGGAAAACAACCCCCAGCCCCTTACAGGCCCTGTAAGGGTCCCCCATACCCCCTACAGGTCCCCCAGCTGGAAAGGGGGTCTGCACCCCCTAGAGCCCCCCCTCTCTCAAGGTCCATGTGTCCCTGTAGCCCCCCCAGTTAGAAAAGAGCCCCCCATCCCCTATATCCTCTATAGGCCCCCCCAGCCGGAAAAGGGCCCCCACCCTCTACAGGCTCCCCGAGCTCTAAGCTCCCCCATCCCCTGCAGACCCCCCCTCCCACCCCCTGTGTGCCCCCCAGCTGGAAAAGCCCCCCCCCATCCCCTACAGGCCCCTGCAGCTGTGAAGGCCCTGCCCCATCCTCCAGGCGCCCCCCAGCTATTAAAGACACCCCCCCACCACCACTACAGGCCCCTACGTCCTCTATGCGCCCCCCCGGCTAGAAAAGGTGCCCCCCCATCCCCTACAGGCCCCCCCCAATCCCCACAGGCCCCAGCTGGACCCCCCCCCCACAACCCTCTGTGCGCCCCCCAGCTGGAAAAAGCCCCCCCCCGCTGCAGCAGGAAGAGGAAGAGGTCGCCCCCCCCCACACCCCTTCCCCAGCCCCGGAGACCCCTCCCAGCCCGCCGGGGCGGTGGAGGGGGCAGCGAGGAGCGAATATTCCCCCCGCCCCGCCCCAAACTCACCGGGTGCCGGGGGTCGGGGCTGAGGGGGGGTGGCGGGGGGGGCGGCTCCCGGGCGCGCGCTGGGGCTGCGGCCGCGCGGACCCGCCCCGCGCCGCTCGCCGACAACAATGGGGCGGCCGGCGCTGCGCCGCCCCTTATATACCCCACGCCCGGCGTCACGTGACCGCCCCCCCAACGGCCACGCCCCCTCCGCGAGCCACCGCCCCACCTTTTTCGTGCCGCGGGGCACGCTGGGAAAGCGAGTCCGGTGGAGGGCGGGGGGGCGCGGGGCATGCTGGGAAATGTAGTGCGGAAGGGAAGGGCGGGAGAACTACACGTGGAGGGTGAGCCCGCAGCCCCCCCCCCCAACCCAGCTCGGGGGGGCGCCTCACCCCCCTCCCCAGGGCTGGGGAATGGTCTGGTGGGGGTGGGCCCCCAGGGGAGCGCCCCACATTGCCGGGGGGGTGGGGGCTGGAGGCCGCAGTCGTCCCCCCAGCTGGAAGGAGAGGCCGGCGGGGGAGTCTAGACACGAGATTAGCCGGGCTGGGAACAGCAGGAGAGGCCGAAAGCGCCTTATTTCACCAAAAAGGCACCAGCTGTGGCTCCCGCCCGCGGTGGGGTCGTCCTCAGCCCCGCCCCCGGCCCGGCCGACCCCACCGCGGCCACGTCTCCCCCCTCCCCGAGAGCCCGGCCCTTCCCCCCCGGATCAGCCGAGTTATTAACTAATAAGTGTGTCAAGTTATAGGATTAAATAATCCTCTTCTGCTCCAACCCCTTTGTCTCCTGCCTTGTTTCCAGCCGGCAACCGCGGTGGGAGGAAGGACCGGCCTGTTGCTACCCCAGCTGGGGGCTTTCGCTTGGCTCCCACACGCCACGAATCGCCGGCGTTTTCCTCCTCCGACGCCCTCAAAGCGGCCACGCGCACCCAGTAACACCCAGACAAGAAGCTGCCCAAGCTCCCGTCGCTACCCTACTGGTCCATCGTGGTTGTGGCACAGCGACAGAAGAAAACAAGGTTAAAACACGCGTCTTCCGAAGCCCTGGAGGTACCAAAACGCAAGAGGTTGAGCACAAGCCCCTCGGGCCATGGAGCTGGCGATCCGGTCACCCGTGGGGAGAAGCGAGCAAAAATTACACCATTTTTAAAATTATTTTTCTCAACATCTTTACCCCTGACAGGTTTACGTGGCTTTGGTGGCTCAGGGCACGTTCGCATCTCCGCTCCAAGGTGCCCAAGCGGCTTCTTGTTGGCCAGGAGGCGCGGTGGGAGCCTGGGGAGCGTTAAGAAAAGTGTGTCCAGCAGGGCTGGGGAGGTTCCTCCCCCCCTGCTCTGCCCTGGGGAGGCCACACCTGGAACACTGGGTCCAGTTTGGGGCTCCCCAGTTCCAGAGAGACGGGGACCTGCTGGAGAGAGTCCAAGGGAGAGCGACGAGGGGGATCAAGGGACTGAACATCTCTGCTGGGAAGAGAGACTGAGAGACCTGGGGCTGTTCAACCTGGAGAGGAGACGGCTGAGAGGGGATTTATGAACGTAGAGAAATATCTGAGGGGTGGGCGTCAAGGGGAAGGGGACAGTCTCTGCTCAGTGGTGCCCAGCGACAGAACAAGGAATAACGGGTTTGAGTCACAACATGGGAAGTTCCAGCTCAACGTGAGGAGAAACTTCTTTGCTGTGAGCCCCTGGCCCAGGCTGCCCAGAGAGGGTGTGGAGTCTCTTCGGGACCTCCTCCCTCCATCATCCTCGTAGCTCTCCCTTGGACTCTCCGAGTCCAAGGGAGAGCTACGAGGATGATGAAGGGACTTGAAGATCTCTGCTCAGTGGTGCCCAGCAATAGGACAAGGTTTGAGTCAGAACATGAGAAGTTCCAGCTCAACGTGAGGAGAAACTTCTTTGCTGTGAGCCCCTGGCCCAGGCTGCCCAGAGAGGGTGTGGAGTCTCTTCGGGACCTCCTCCCTCCATCATCCTCGTAGCTCTCCCTTGGACTCTCCGAGTCCAAGGGAGAGCTACGAGGATGATGAAGGGACTTGAAGATCTCTGCTCAGTGGTGCCCAGCAATAGGACAAGGTTTGAGTCAGAACATGAGAAGTTCCAGCTCAACACGAGGAGAAACTTCTTTGCTGTGAGCCCCTGGCCCAGGCTGCCCAGAGAGGGTGTGGAGTCTCCTGCTCTGGAGGCTTCCAAAAAACCTCCTGTGGGACCTGCCCTGGGTGACCCTGCTCTGACAGGGGTGGGACTGGGTGATCTCTAGAGCTCCCTTCCAACTCCCAACATTCTGTGATTCCTCCTCCTCACTGGCACTAGCAGCCGGGTGTTCGTGCAGTTCTGGACAAGGTGGAGAGGACCGTGCACGCCCCTGGCCAGCACCCGGCTCCAAACCTTCCCAGGATTCATCTCTGACGTGGTCGTCACGACGGTCGCGCCCATCACCGCCGTCACGCACGCCCCAGGCCCTCCCCGGCCCCAGACAGGACCTGCAGCCCCTGCCTCAGGCTGGATGGTGTTGCAGCTCTGCTTTACGTTGTATTTTCCCCTAATTTTTCAGCTCAAAACGGCCTCGGGTAGCGCTGATGGTTTGAGACAGGCGTCACGCCGGGTATCTCAGTGTCTACTGGGAGATCTTAGGGACGGGGACTAGGATGCGTCACACGCACAGAGCGGCAGAGCCTTCACCCCGGAGACGTCACTGCTGTCCTGGAAACCTGCACAGAGGCACTTTTGTCACCATCAAGTCCAAAAGCTTTCGACAACCCTCGGAATGTGCTGGCCAGCCCCTCCCTTCGGGCACCGGGCCGGGGCAGCTACGGAGGCTGAGGTGGGGAAAGGGGCAGGAGTGAAAAACGAGGCAGCATCACTCAAAATTTTCAGCAGAGAGCGCCAAGTCTTGTTTCTTCCCTAAAACTCACGGAAAAGAAGCCCACAGAGCAAGCTGGTTAGCCTTTTCTTTAGCCAACCCGCCTCCACTCCGCCGTTTGCTCCGGCTTTGCGCAACAAAATCCATCTCGAAGGTCCCTGATGACCTCCTGCTCGCGAGGGAAGGAGGACGGCACCACAACCGCACCCGAGCAACTCCACTTCGGGGCGGGCAGAGAGGAGCAAAACGAAGTCACCAAGTGCGTCTCACCAGATGCGTTGTAACATTATACGAAAGCTCAATAAAACCTCTGAAGAAAGCCCCTCCCAGCCCCAGCCTACCACTCCGGCAGCACAGCGCGTGGCGGACGTGAGACCTGCTCAGCTCAGCACGTGCCCGAGGGCCGGCGGGCTTCGTCGGGCCGGCGGAACTCACGCGCTCTCGCCGGCATCACGCGAGCCGACGCCTCTCGGAAGCGCAGAGCGCGCCTGGCGTTGGAAATAAAAAAAGCCCTCCCGCGTGTCTTGGGTCCCAAGGGCAAATTTCTACCGAGGGCTGCACGCGTGGGACCTGGTAACTTCAAGCCTCGCAGCTCCAGCGATTAAGCGGCGCCTCGCCCCCGGCGGCCGTTTGGATGAGCAAGGATGTCCCCCGCAAGAAAGAAAGGCGAGGGGCCGACAGCTCGGGGTCTTTCCAGAGGGTGCCCGGGAGTTCCCAGATCTCCGCTCGCGTCCTCGTGCTGGAAGTGAAGGGTCCTCGCGGGTGCTCCTCGTCTCGTCCCCTCCTATTTCAAGATGATGTGGTAGCTGTCGTTGGTTTCGGCTGCGAAAGAAGCGAAAGCTCGTGAGCCGCACGCAGCAGCGAAGGGATCCGCCGGCGGGAGCGGATCAGACACAAAATACCCCCCTGGAGAAGTAGGGAAAGGCAAGGCAAGGCGGAGCCCGAGCAGCCACGCACCTTTCATGGTGTCCAGAACGAAACAGGATTCGTCTTGGAAGTTCTGTATCATCTGAAAGAAGCCACAAAAGCCAGCTGAGGCGGCGTTTAAACGCCTCGCAGCCCGACGTGAAGGCTTTCGTGTTCTGCCGTTCGGCGTCGGGGCTAGATTTAGAGGGTCCTGAAAGGGCTCAGGTGGGAGCTTGGTGCCCTTGGGAGGTAGGAAAGGCACCAGCCAGAAATATTTATTCCTTCCTCCAGCTCTCCAGAACCGAAGGCCCGACCGAAGCAGCAAGCTGAGAGAGAAACCATCGAATTCGGGGAATGCAGGTCTGAAAGCAAAGTCCTCCCACAGCAATTCCCCTCCCTGTTTGTACAGCGAAGCCGGAAGAAACTCAAGCATGAAGGAGGGTGCGCGCGCAGCCCCCGCGGGCTCAGGAGAGCTTGTTCACGCTTGACAAACCACCCGGGGGTAAATGAGGTGTCCCCAGCAGCAGAGCGCGTCCCCGAGCGCCAACAGCCGTGGGGCTGCGGCTTCAATGATTAACTCCAACCCTTCGGTGACCAGCGGTGACCGAGCGGGGCCCTTCCCGAAGGGCGGCCCCGGGGATTCGGTCCCCAGGGTGGCGCGAAACCTCCCGAGCAGAGCTCAGAGCACCAAGAGGCACAACCCAGCGGGAGAAGGCGAAAACCAAGGAGCGCCCCGAGGCCGGTACCTCGTCGCTGATGAGCACGTGTATCCCCGTCGGGCCTTGCTTGTAAATCTGGCTGATCTGCTGGGAAGAGATGCTGAAGAGCTGCGCCAGCTTCTCCGTCAGCTCCACGGCCGTCAGCTCCTCCAGATAAATGGCGTGGTACACTGCGGGGAGAGGAGCTGTCGGAACCAGACACGGCTTCCGGGGGAACTTGGTAACGTAGAGAAATATCTGAGGGGTGGGGGTCAAGGGGAAGGGGACAATCTCTGTTCAGTGGTGCCCGGCAACAGAACAAGGAATAATGGGTTTGAGTCACAACATGGGAAGTTCCAGCTCAACGTGAGGAGAAACTTCTCTGCTGTGAGCCCCTGGCCCAGGCTGCCCAGGGAGGGTGTGGAGTCTCTTTGGGACCTTCTCCCTTCATCATCCTTGTAGTTCTCTGTTGGACTCTACGAGTCCAAGGGAGAGCTACGAGGATGATGAAGGGACTTGAAGATCTTTGCTCAGTGGTGCCCAGCAACAGAACAAGGTTTGAGTCAGAACATGGGAAGTTCCAGCTCAACGTGAGGAGAAACTTCTTTGCTGTGAGCCCCTGGCCCAGGCTGCCCAGAATTGGGAGTCTCCTGCTCTGGAGGCTTCCAAAAAACCTCCTGTGGGACCTGCCCTGGGTGACCCTGCTCTGGCAGGAGGTTGGACTGGGTGATCTCCAGAGGTCCCTTCCAACCCCAACATTCTATGAACCTATTCCATGATTCTATGGATACAGAGACGCTTCCCGCTGGCCCAGAGGAACGCTGCCGACGGGCTGCTCTCTGCCCACCAACGTCCCAACCCCCTGGGGAAGGGACCACGCTCAGCCCCATCCATCCAGCGCTGCTTTTCGGCGGCTTAAACACCCGCCCCACCGTGGCCAATTCACGCCTCGATCACTTTTTCAAGGCCACGCTGTGAAATCTCCAGGCAGCGGCAGCGCGTCACGGCCACGGCGCGCCCTGGGCTACCAAAGCATCGGCTCCACAGCGACCCGTCTGCGTCCTGCAACGCTGCCCTCGAATGATTCCCTTTCCACCAGCGCCATTTTCATAGAATCACAGAATCATAGAACAGTTCAGGCTGGAAAACACCCTTGGGATCATCAAGTTCAACCATTAACCCTACAATTTTGTACCCTTTTTGGCGATTTTCAATCCCAGCGGAATGGAAACGCCGCCCTGGCACGTCCCCAGAGCCCCACCCCGTCACCCCGAGGCAGCTCCCGGGGAGGGAAAAAGAAGCAGGGCCAGGAGAGGACGATCCATTTGCTTCCGCGCTCGCCGCTCCGATGGCGGAGGCGGCTGAGCGGGCGCCCCGTAAATGTAGGTCACTCGTTGTCTGGGCAATGCCGGGTTCTCGCAGGAGTTTTGTCGGCTCAGGGCAGGCAACAGCGAGATTCTGCAGCCGCCCATTTAGTGGGCAAGGAGAAAAATCCGCCGGGTGGGATGAGGGCAAGGACAAAGGGTTCGCTGTGAGGTTCTTGGCTCCCCGAGGGCAGCGGGTGGCACCCCTGGGTTTGTGTGCAGAGCCCGTCGGGTGTTTTCCCCCCTCGCCCTGTCGGCGGCAACCCAAGGCCACGCGTCTCCCAGCCCGGCTTCGAAGGCCTTACCAAAAAAAGTACTGGTTACTGCGTCCGCGTCCTCGTGTTTCTGCTGGAGGTCCCTCAGCTGCTGGGATTCCTGGCACACGTAGATGGTGAGTCGGGGCCGCACCATCCTACGGAGAGAGCAGTGAGCGAGCGCCGGCCGATCCGCTCAAGGATCCCCCCCTTGTTCCCGACGCTCTGCCAGCGCTCCCTCCCTCCCCGCTCCGTGTCCTCAGAAGGAAAAGTGTACAAGAAGGACGTGGATGTGCTGGAGGAGGCCACAGAGGTGGTGAGAGGGCTGGAGAACCTCTGCTCTGAGCACAGGCTGAGGGAGCTGGGGTTACTCAGCTTGGGGAAGAGAAGAGAAGGCTCCGGGGTGACCTAATAGCACCTGCCAGCCCATGGGAGGAAAGCTGGAGAAGGGCTTGTACGGGGGCCTGGAGGGACAGGACAAGGGGCAGTGGCCTGACACTGCAAGATTTAGGTGAGACAGAAGGAAGAAATTCTTCCCCCTGAGGGTGGTGAAGCCCTGGCACAGGCTGCCCAAGGAGGGTGTGGATGCCCCATCCCTGGAAGGGTTCAAGGCCAGGTTGGCCGGGGCTTGGAGCAACCTGGGCTGGTGGGAGAGAGGGGTCCCTGCCCACAGCAGGGGCTGCAACGAGATGACATTCAAGGTCCCTTCCAACCTTGACCAGTCAAGGATTCTATGAAACTCATCTCTGGAGCAAAATCGTCGCGGTCGCCTCACACTTGGCTTGTGCAGCCAAGGGTTTTGCGAGAAGGGGACGAAGCCAGCGTGGGGACGCGGTGCTGGCTGGGCACCGAGCGGTTAAACCGGACTGTTCAGACCTAACATGCTGCTCCTCCCTCCTCCTTCAGTCTGGTTTTGCAGGACAGAGCTCTCCCTGCCCTTCATCCTCGCCCTTCTGCCCACAGCCAGCACCACCACACGTTTCACGTTTCCGTTATCTCCGAGCCATCGGTGGTGGCACATTAACCCCCTGGAATTCTCCCCACCCACAGTGAAGCCTCCTCAGCCCAGCCCACCCCGCGCCTCCCGAAACGCTCCAGCTCAGACAGGAGGTCGATTAAACACCCCTCCCAGCTTCTTCAGGGAAAGGTGCAAAGAAATATTCCTTTTTGGGGAAGGCAATCCCATCGAGAGGCGGTTCAGAGGATGAAGAAACAAGCGCTGCGCCAGCAGGACTTTCCGGTTTGGTTCTCTGACACTCAAAGAACAAGATCATTTCTAACCCTTCTCTCCCACGTGGATTTTCTTCCCTAAATTGTTTCTGGAGCGGTTACCCTGCTGGCTAAGTCAGCAAATTTGCCCAAAAGAGGTTCAGGGAAGTTAATGAAATCTGTTCTCTCTAATGGCAAGAGCCAAGCGAAGAGGCTGAACCGAACAGGATTTACCTACCGTCCTTTCAACGCGTTGAAGAGCCTGATGCCGTCGGCGGGGCCGCAGATCTGGATGACGTCCTCCCTGGTCAGCTTCAGCAAGTCTGCACCTACAGTTTAAAAAAAAAAAAAATAATCCAAAGGAGTCAAAGTCACACAATCAAGCCAAAAGAATCAGGGACAGGGGAGCTCTGGGCACCGCAGCTGTGCCGGCTTCTCGTGCTTGCAGAGCTCACCCCGTTCCCAAAGTGCTTCTGCCAGCAACCTCCCCCAGAAGGACACCGGCAAGATTTATTTTCATTTTGCCCAGACTGGTTTTGCAAGAGCGTGTTGCGGTACAACCTTATCATTTACAGCTGGCTATCCAGCGCCTCGACCCTGGACAAGAGGCTGTTATCACCAGGGAAGGAGAGAAAAGTAGATACAAAGAATTTTTTTTTATTAAACACAATGCGATTTCCCCTCGAGCAGCATTTCTCAGACCGGAGGGTGCTGAGAGCTCTGGCAAAAGAAACGACCCCGGTCCTCACTAATTTGCCAACTGAGAGCGAGGTCACAAACGAGGGACACAGCTTTCGGGGAGCCACGTTTTATTGCATTACCGAAAAAAAACCCTGAGAAACATCTATATTTGCAACGGGAACGTGACGATGGCCTCGGGAGCGAGAGGAGGCAGAGCCACTTGGGCCAGAGAAGGGGCAGACACAGCGGGGACGTCAATGAATCATCGAATCGCTCAGGTTGGAAAAGCCCCTCGGGATCACCGAGTCCAGCCACGAGCCCGACTCTGCAAAGCATCTCCCATCTCCCCCAACCCCACATCCCAACGGCCTTTAAACACCCCCAGGGATGGGGACTCCACCCCCTCCCTGGGCAGCCTGTGCCGAGCTCTGGCTGCTCTTGCTGGGAATTTCTTTTCCTCCTGCCCAGTCTGACCCTCCCCTGTTGCCGTTTGCAGCCGTTCCCTCGTGTTCTGTCACCTGGGAGACCAGCCCCAACCTCTCCACCCCCTCCTGTCAGGCAGTTGTCGAGAGTGAGGAGGTCTCCCCTCAGCCTCCTCTTCCTCAAACCAATCGCTTCAATCGCTCTTCGTCAGATTTACTCTCCAAGCGTCGTAACCCACCTGAGAAGTTTCTGAAGAGCCGAGCGAAAGTGGAGAAGCGGTTTCGGTGCAGCCACTGCTGGGCCTCCTGCGGCGTGCTGGTGGGCAGGAGGTTCTGCAAGGGAGGGGAAGAAGGGTCAGAGCCTCAGAGGAATGAGCACGGGTCAGCTCAGGCAGCTTTTGCAGCCACAGTCTCGAGTGGGAGACACCAGGGACGCAGGCTCGCAGCACACGTGGGATAAAGGCTGCGGCCCGGCCACGCTTTGATTTCAAAGGCTTCAGAGTGACAGAGAAAGAGGAAGGAAGGAAAGCAGAAAGCACAGCGAAGATCAAGGCAATAAGTCAAGGTCACGGCGAGCTACGAGAAGCTTGCTCCTGGCTGTACTGGACATTTTTCACCCCCTCATCTCTTTTTCCCCCACTAGGAGTCAAAAAGAAGTTAGAACTCCCTGAAGATGTTAAGGCAGAGCAGTCTGTCCCCCAGAAAATTACAGCCCCTCGCAAACGCGCTGCAGCCCCAAACCCCCTTTTCTGACCCGTGCGCCATCCTTACCACAAGCATAAGCTCGGAGGTGTGACTTACATCTGCGATCGGAGCGGGGGGCTCGGGCTGATGGTTTGGAGAGCCATTGCTGTCGGGAGGGGGGAAAAATAAAAAAGACAGAGCAGAACACGAGGTTAGCGCCGCTCCGGGCACAAGATCCCTCCAAATCCCACCGCCAAGGCCACCAAAACACAGGGACAGACAGCTACGGGGTGCTGGGGTTGCTCGGCGCTAACAACCGGCTTGTTGTAGGGAGGAACGTGCCGGGGAAGGGCTGGAAGGCGAATCGAAGACTCGAGCTTCACCACAGCTCGGCTTCAAGAGCTTCAATTTGATTTTTTCCCCCCATCGACACCCCTTCAGCTGTTTCCAGCACCCTGTAACACCCCGGAACCGGCCCCTTCCTTTCACTCGCAGGCACAAATCTCCGGAAATCGATTCAGGAGGCAGCCTCTGCCCCGGACTTACCCTTCACCGATGGTGAAACTGCTGTGGGAGCTGTTGAAGCCGGGCGACGGCGCGTTGTTGACGTACGTTATCTCTGGCCAGGGAGAACACTAGAGAAGGAAAACCCACAAGAGTTACGGGACGGCTTTGAAAAATCGCGCCCATCTGCCCAGCTGTTTGCTGCCCGACAACCGACGACGAAACAGCATTAAAGAATAAAGCGGGGGATTAAAAGAAGCAGCAGACGGTCCCAAAGCCCAGATTTAGCCATTCTTCAATCTCCAAAGGCCAAAAGTCGCAGAATTCAACGGCGGCGAGATGAGGGATCTAAAGCATCGCTCCGGTGCCCACCGGCCCCACAAACTGCTGATTCGGGCTCTGCTGAGCACCCCTGAATTGCCCCGGGGCAGGGCGGGGGCTCCCTCCCCAGGGTTGTCCAGCACCAACCCCTCGGGCAATCGCATTTTCGTAGAGACCGATGCTCTCCGCTAGCCCAGGGAGGAAATAACGGTGTTTTCTGCCAGCTCACACCCTCAGTGGCCAGCTGCCACATGGGGAGAGGTGAAGAGCTCTTATTAGATGATCTGCTACAGCAAGGGGACAAAAAAAATAAATAAACTCTGATTCCAGGCACTTTTCTCAGGTCTAACCCCGCCGACAAAATCGGTCTTGCTTTCGCCTTGCAGCTATTAACGACGCAGCCAAACGTTTCCTGGCAGAGCAGCCAGTTCCCAGAACCGCAGGGAGAGCCCCCACCTCGGTGAGTATCGTCGTTTCGTAGGAAGGCTGGTATTTCTCTTTCTCGTGAGGCGTCCGCTTCTCCATCTTCTCCCTGTCCGTCTTCTGCTTCCGATCGGCTCCTTTGGGCTGCAAAGGAGATTTTTGCCATCAGAACGGCCGAGCCGACGGTGGGATAGACGGGCAAGAAATGCAAGAACCAGCAAAGGGGGACTCGTCCTCCTCACCCACTCGTTGCTTCGGAGGGAAAAGGAAGAGGGCTCGGACGACCCGCGCTGATAATTAACTACGGCGACAGCATCACTTGTGTAACGACCCCAACACCCTCATCTCCCCACGCCCCTGAAACAGGGCCCAGAACATCTCGACAAGGAGGTGAAACGGATTTTTTCGGAAGAAACTTCTCCCGGCAGCGCGCGCTGGCTCTAAGGGGACAAAGCCCGGTTTCTGGCGTCGAGCTGCGTCTCCTGCGCCTTCATCAACCGCTTTTCGGTGGCACAAACCGCACCAGAACACGAGAAAGCCCAACTGCACCCTTGCCTTTGCCACAATCGTGGAAAACCCTGCACTCCCTCGTATCGACAAGGAGTTCTGGGCTTGATCGACGAGAGGGGAACCAGAGAGAGAGCGGAAATGTGAACCCAGAAGGACCCAGAGGCTCTTTTGCCGACAAGCTCGGCCACCGCCCTGCGGGGTGAGCTGGGACTGACTCCAGTTTGTTTCACAGAATCATCGAATCGTTCGGGCTGGAAAAGCCCCTCGGGATCATCGAGTCCAGCCCCGAGCCCGACTCTGCAAAGCTCCCCCCAACCCATCTCCCCCAACCCCACATCCCAACGGCCTTTAAACACCCCCAGGGGTGGGGACTCCACCCCCTCCCTGGGCAGCCTGTGCCGAGCTCTGGCTGCTCTTGCTGGGAATTTCTTTTCCTCCTGCCCAGTCTGACCCTCCCCTGTTGCCGTTTGCAGCCGTTCCCTCGTGTTCTGTCACCCGTGAGACCAGCCCCAACCTCTCCACCCCGTCCTGTCAGGCAGCTGCAGAGAGTGAGGAGGTCTCCCCTCAGCCTCCTCTTCCTCACACTCAACAGCCCCAGCTCCTTCCGTCGCTCTTAATCAGATTTATCCTCCAGCTCCGTCGCCCTCCTCTGCCCTCGCCCCAGCCCCTCGAGACCTCTTGGATCAAGGTGCCCAAAACTGGACACAACACTCAGGGGGACAATGCCCTCCTTGCTCCTGTATTTCTAATCCAATTCTATTTCTGATCCAATTCAATTTCTAACACAATTCTGTTTCTAACCCAGGCCAGGATGCCGTCGGCCTTCTTGACCACCTGGGCCCACTGGTGGCTTCTCTTCAGCCGCTCGTCAGTAAGAACCCCCAGGTCCCTCTCTGCCAGCCATGCTGCCCCGAGCCTGTCACGTTTCGTGGGGCTGTTGTGGCCCAAGCGCAGGACCTGGCACTTGGCCTTTCTGAAGCTCTCACCAGCAGGGCCAGGTACCTTGAAGACCTTGATCTGGCAGCTGGCAGAGTGCAGATGCTCCGTGTACTCCCCGTTTTCGTTCTCCTTGAACGTGTCGATCTGGACCCGGAAGGGGACGCCCTTCTCGCCTCCGTGCTTCCGCATGGTGAACTCCGTGCTGATGCAGTGCACCTGGGCGAAGGCAAAGCATCGCGCCGTCAGGAACGCCGCCGCGCGCGCTGCAAACCTCCCGCTCCCTCCCAGGGCGGTGTTGATGTAAAGGGTGGAATGAGGAGCTGGGAAGGGACTGTTTAGTCTCGAAAAAAGAAGGCTGAGAGGGAATCTTAGTCATATATAGATGTCTGAGGAGTGGGTGTCAAGAAGAAGAGGCCAGTCTCTTTTTGGTGGTGCCCAGTAATCGGAGAGGGAATAACGGGTATAAAGTAGAACATAATAAGTTCCACCTCAGCATGAGGAGAAACTTCATAGAATCACAGAATGTTGGGGTTGGGAGGGAGCTCTAGAGATCACCCAGTCCAGCCCCTGCCAGAGTCCAGCAGGGGCTGGGGAGGTTCCTCCCCCTCTGCTCTGCCCTGGGGAGACCACCCCTGGAAACCTGGGTCCAGTTTGGGGCTCCCCAGTTCCAGAGAGACGGGGACCTGCTGGAGAGAGTCCAAGGGAGAGCGACGAGGGTGATCAAGGTACTGAACATCTCTGCTGGGAAGAGAGACTGAGAGACCTGGGGCTGTTCAGCCTGGAGAGGAGACGGCTGAGAGGGGATTTATTAACGTACAGAAATATCTGAGGGGTGGGGGTCAAGGGGAAGGGGACAATCTCTGCTCAGTGGTGCCCGGCGACAGAACAAGGAATAATGGGTTTGAGTCAGAACATGGGAACTTCCAGCTCAACATGAGGAGAAACTTCTTTGCTGTGAGCCCCTGGCCCAGGCTGCCCAGAGAGGGTGTGGAGTCTCTTTGGGACCTCATCCCTCCATCATCCTCGTAGCTCTACGAGTCCAAGGGAGAGCTACGAGGATGATGAAGGGACTTGAAGATCTCTGCTCAGTGGTGCCCAGCAACAGGACAAGGTTTGAGTCAGAACATGGGAAGTTCCAGCTCAACGTGAGGAGAAACTTCTTTGCTGTGAGCCCCTGGCCCAGGCTGCCCAGATTTGGGAGTCTCCTGCTCCGGAGGCTTCCAAAAAACCTCCTGTGGGACCTGCCCTGGGTGACCCTGCTCTGGCAGGGGTGGGACTGGGTGATCTCCAGAGCTCCCTTCCAACCCCAACACTCTGTGATTCCTCCTCCTCACTGGCACTCGCAGCTGGGTGTTTGTGCAGCGCCGGACAAGGTGGAGAGGACCGTGGATGATCCCTAGAGGTCCCTTCCAGCCCCCAGCATTCTGTGATTCTATGACCCCAGCATTAAGGAGTTAAAGGGATGTCATGGCAGAGGTGGAGCCACATTCTTTCGACAAGTTTTGTGACAAGTTTTGCAACCTCTTTAGTTATGAGGGCAGAGGGTTTGCAGCCTCTCTGCGCTGCCGCCCGTTACTCAAGGTGGGCGCGACGGATTGCCAAGAGGTATTTCAAGCAGCTGGAGACCCTGCAGAATCGTGGAATGGCTTGAGTTGGAACGGACCTTGAAGATCATCTACTTCCGAGCCCCCTGCCACGGGTAGGGACACCTCCCCCTAGCCCAGGCTGCTCAAAGCTTCATCCAACCCGGCCCTGAACGCTTCCTTCTACCACTGCAGCACCTGGTGCTATTTCCAAGCTCCAGATTAAAAAAACCCAGAAAAAAAAACCCCTCGGAAGTCTTTTTTTTCTCCTAGACCCCGCAACAGGAGTTTCCCCACTTCTCCTCTTTTACCTGGATGAACACAGAAGTCCTCTTGGAAGGATCCCACAGAAACTCCACGGTGTTGAGCTGTGTTGGGTTGGCTCGAGGGTCGATGATGCCCACGGACATCGGGATATCTGCAGGGGCACACGCGGAGAACAAGCCGCCGTTTGTCGCAGAAGGAAGAGATTCGCAGGCAACGTACGGAAAACAAAAGCCTCTCCAAGCGTAGAATCGCGACAGCGCTTGGTCCCGTGTAAAATCAAGGGACCTGGAGCCCGCCTGGAGGCACCGCAGCACCCAAACCTCCTCCAGCCCCAGCCAGGGTGCTGCCCAAGACCTCACCTATGTCCAGGATCCTGTCCCCGGGCCTGTTCCAGCGCCAGCCCTCCAGCTGCTGATGCTCGGTGTACTGCAGCCGCCGGTCGTGAAACACCACGCGGAAAATACTCTAGAGGGGAGAAACGATCAGAACCCGGAGCCGCCCGGGAAAACCTTCGAGCTGTGAGGTGTTTCCCAGGGTGAGAAAAGGGAAGGGGAGGGGCCTGAAGGCTTCACAGAGAAGCCAAAGCAACGTAAGAAAGCCCAGATGGGCCCTTGGGGTGGAAGCGTCAAGGCTGCTGCAGCGAGTGGTCGGCGATCGCTTGCTGGCTTGACCCCAGGCCCCACAGGACCGGTTGGACGCCGCCAACCCGGGCTGGTCTTGCCGAGATGGGTGAAGGGGGAAAGGAAACTGAGCCCCCAACCAAGCCAGACCTGTCCCACATGCGTGGCCTCGGAGGCCGCCGCACGACAGGACCTTCCTACGGCTCGCACGCCCGCGCTCTCCGCTCACCTTGACCAGTTTCCCGTTTATCTCCGGCAGCTCCCCGATTTTCCTGTTGTCCAGCATCCGGATTTCATAGGACTGCCCTGAGGGAACGAAGACAAGGGTTCATCACCGTTAGTCGGGGACGGAGCTTCGCTGCCGCCCCTCCTCTGGTACTACCACAACTTTTGCTGCCGCACCAGACACGTCGCTCGAGCTTGTTCGGTCTGGGGGAAAGAACTTTGAGAAGCTCCTCAAGAAGAAAAGGCTCCGAGGAGACCTTGTGGCTTCCAGTGCCTGAAGGGGGCTACAGGAAAGCTGGGGAGGGGCTTGTTAGGATGTCGGGCAGGGACAGGACTCGAGGGAATGGATTGAAGCTGGAGATGGGTCGGTTCAGATGGGACGTGAGGCAGAAGTTCTTCCCCAGGAGGGTGGGGAGACCCTGGCCCAGGTTGCCCAGAGATGGGGGGAAGCCCCATCCCTGGAGGTTTTTCAGGCCAGGTTGGATGGGGCTCTGGGCAGCCTGATCTGGTGGGGGATGTCCCTGCCCAGGGCAGGGAACGAGATGACCTTTCAGGTCCCTTCCAACCCTGACAGTTCTGTGTTTCTGTGATTCCTGCTGCTTTTCGGGCACGAGCCGCAGGTCAAACACCCCTCTCGAGGAACAGACAATCCTCCCCCTCCCCGCGGCAGCACTTCCCAGGAATTACCCTTATTAACCCAAGACCCAGAAAAGGGAAGGAATCAAGCTTCATCTGCCTTCGGTCACCAACCCTGATCTTCCAGCTCTACCCGAAAGCAGCGGGTAGAGCTCGACCCCGTAAAACGTGGCCGCCACACGGGACCACCTCACACCGCGTGGAGCTGGACGAGCCTAAATCCCGCAGGCGGTTCCCCGCAAGGTGAAGGAGGCGGCTCTTCCAAACAGAACCACCTGAGGCGCTTTCTGTTCCCAAGAGGAAACTTCCAAAGGCAAAATTTTCTATTTTTTAAGGGCTTTTGCACGAGGCGCAGATGCCCCACGGGGCTTCTCTCACCTTGGTTGAGGTACGTGAGCGTTTCGTCGTGGAGCTTGACGGCGGGCGACGTGGCGGCGCACAGCACGTACTGGAAAGGCAGAATTTTGTTCTCGTTTTCAGGAGGCAAACTCGATTCTTCCTGCTTGAAGATGGGCAGGGCAAGGACGTCGCTGCAAAAGAGAGTTGTCAGGTTCATCGCGGAGCTGCCTACAGTGAGATGACGGGGTTGGTATTTAATCCTTCCTCTTGGGAAAACCTTGGGGCTTTATTCGAGTTTAAAACAAAACAACCCGCACCCCGACATCTCTCCGCAAAACTACAAAGGAAGTCTGAGAAAAGGACCCAACACCTGCTTTTGCTAAAGCTTTTTTCAAGCGCGCCCACCCAAACGCCGCGTGTTTCTTGCTTTGAAGCTATGAGATGACACGAGTTTGAGTTTCGGACCAAAGCCCAAATCCTCCGACCGAGGAAAGAGCAGGATGGCCATGAGCCAGCACTGTGCCCTTGTGGCCAGGAAGGCCAATGGCATCCTGGGGTGTATTAGAAGGGGGGTGGTCAGTAGGTCGAGAGAGGTTCTCCTTCCCCTCTACTCTGCCCTGGTGAGACCCCATCTGGAATACTGTGTCCAGTTCTGGGCCCCTCAGCTCAAGAAAGACAGGGAAGTGCTGGAGAGAGTCCAGCACAGGGCAACTGGGATGATGGAGGGAGTGGATCATCTCGCTTATGAGGAAAGGCTGAGGGAGCTGGGGCTCTTTAGTTTGGAGAAGAGGAGACTGAGGGGTGACCTCATGAATGTTTACAAATATATCAAGGGTGAGTGTCATGAGGATGGAGCCAGGCTCTTCTCGGTGACAACCACTGATAGGACAAGGGGTAATGGGCTGAAACTGGAACATAAGAGGTTCCGCTTAAACTCGAGAAGAAACTTCTTCTCAGTGAGGGTGACGGAGCCCTGGAACGGGCTGCCCAGGGAGGTTGAGGAGTCTCCTTCTCTGGAGACATTCAAGACCTGCCTGGACACGTTCCTGTGTAGCATTACGTGGGCGTTCCTGCTCTGGCAGGGGGATTGGACTGGATGATCTCTCGAGGTCCCTTCCAATCCCTCACATTCTGTGATTCTGTGAACTCAGCAGTAGGGGAACCCTCTCAGCCTCCCCCAAACTCACCGACCCAAAAGCCCGTCGTGCTGGCCACCAGCAACCAGCGCGCCCCGACCCAAACTGGGGACGCCCGCGGAGGTCAGAAGCCACACGGCACGGCCCGCGCCACGGGGGAAACGAGAGGAAATGGGCTTAAGTTAAATAAATTTAGACGGGATCTTAGGAAAAAAATTCTCCGGTGCGAGGGTGGCAACACTCTGGAATAAATTGCCCAGAGAGGCTGTGGCTGCCCCCTCCCTGGAGGTGCTCAAGGCCAGGTTGGATGAACCTGGAGCAACCTGGTTGAGTCCAGGGCGCCCCTGCCCGTGGCAGGGGGTTGGATGAGATGATCTCTGAGGTCCCTTCCAACCTAAAACATTCTAGAATTCTATAAACCAGTCCATGCCCCACATTTGCACCTCGTGGGTCTGACGCTCGCCCAGAGCCGCCGCAGCTCCTGCCCAGCCGACGTTTCAGGACAAGAGGAGCTGCCCTGGGGAGCTGTCGGGGTGGCTGCGCCGCAAACCGTGAACCCGCGACAGCCCGAGCACCTTCCCGACCGTCGGGTCTTACGGGAGGATTTATAAATCCAGGCCGGAGCCGCTCCAGAGGGCACGAGCTTGGGCTCCCCGTCCTCCGGATGCCGTTGCGCCGCTCTTGGCGCCGGCTGGGGAAGGCGAGGGTGTTCAAGCCCCGTGGTACCAACTTTTCCCAGGAGGAGGACGCCTCCAAGTCCTCGAGATGATGGAAAAACTCGCTGTCTCCGCTCCCCTGCCATCACGGACACTCTTCTACACTCCAAAGGCCACGTGGCAACAAGAACTTGCTGAATAAAGCCTGTTTAAAAACCATCAGCGATACCCCTGAGCCCGCGGACGCGTATTTAAGAGAACACGTGTCAGAAGCTGCCTCCGGGCACTTGTTTTGAGATGAGACAACGTCCGAGAGCGACGACACCACAAACCAGAACATCCTCCCGCCCGTCCGCACAAGCAGAGCCCGGAGTAAAAGGGTTTGGAGCGGCACGGACGCGATGGCAGAGCTGCGGATCCTCAAGCTCTTGGGGTCCCCCTCGAAGGGCTTTAGCGAAGGATTAAGCCCCGACAAAGAGTCAGGACGCCTGTTCCAGGCTTTGGGCTCAGGGGAGTGCAAGGAATGAGGAGTTAAATCGGCTTTTTTTCCTTCAGTTGAACATTAAAAACCTTTCCCAAGGACTCACCTGGCCAAACCCCAGCTCCCACTCTAAAGGGGATTTAACCCTTTGATCTCAGGAGAGGAAACGTTCGCCCTCCCTTGGAGGCTCCGACGCTTCGATCCTGCTTCTGGGGCCTTGGGAGCGCCCGGTTTTCTGCTCTTTCCTTCGCTTCGCCTCGCGCAAACGCGGCCGGGGCGACAGAGCGGCAAAGCCGGAGCGCGACCGCCCCGCACGGAGGAGCTTTCGCTCGCTCTCCCCGCGTGCGCAGAGCCGGATCCGCGGCAAAACCCCCCCAAAGCATCAGATCCAGCCTCCAGATTTGCATTTGCTAAGACCCCGCATCACCGAAAGCCCACGACCCGCACCCCACGTTTATCTTAAGAGGGAAAAAATAAACCAAAACAACTTCTGGTCGTCGCCTGGAACAAGAGTCCAACCCAACCGATGGGGAATAATCGACAAGCAAACGATGGTTTGGTTTTGCGAGCAGCTTTTGGGGAACGACCCTTCACTTAAGGCCTCTGGTTCTGGGGTGGGAGAGAATCTCCTGGGAAAGTGGGGCAAAAAAAAATCCAGAAAAACTCCAGCTGATGCCCAGTTCTCACCTCCGAAGCCACGTCTACTCTCCTAAAAATCCTAATTCCAGGGAATAACAGCACCACCAAGAATTTGGGCTCGTTAACAAGCGCCAAGCGCGATCCTGCCGCACCGCTCAAACGAGGAAACGCTCATCACCCGCCACCACCTACCAGCGCTCGCTCGCAGGGTAACAACGTGCCTCTTCCATGGGGAGAAAGCAGAAAAAAAAAACCCCCACTGGGCAGGGTGGGGGGAAAAAAGCCACGAACTCGCTCAAAACCCGCGGCGCCCGTCGAAACCTGCTCCCCCCTTCCCGCGACGCGGAGAGAAACCGTCCGACGTCGGGCCAGGGAGGTCGGCGCGCTCGCCTCCGGGGGCACGCGCTCTATTTACGGGCGGCGCGGGTCAAGAAAAGCCTCCGAGAAAGCGAGTCGGGTTTCAGGCGGCCGAGGGAGCCCCGCGGCGCGAGCTCGGCCGCCGCTCAAAGCCCGGCGACGCCGGCGCGGAAAAGGCACCGGAGGCGCCGGGGCCTCGGGAAAGCTCCGCGCCGAAAAGCCAAGCGGGGTCAGGCGAGGGGTTTCTGCGCTTCGCTGCGAGATGTCCCGGTGCAATTAAAGCTTCGACACACGGTAACGTGGTTTTTTTAGCTCGAGGGAGGCGCCTTCGCTCGCCCGCTCTGCGAGGGGACAGCTCTGCCCTCGCCCGAAAGGGGAGGAAAAGGAGCTTCGAAGCTTCATGGCTCCCCCCAAAAGCAAAGCCGGGCGAGCCCTGCGCACGGTGGGAACTCGTTCCTCCCGGTCGCAGGGAATGGAGGGGGAATCCCTCCTCCAAAAAACCGCCAGTCTCAGCCTTCAGAGTCGCTATTGCCGGGAGAGGTGACGGACACGGTCCGTCCGAGCTCGCACACCTCTAAGTTTGGCCCCAAGAACTCCAATTTGACAAAGCCCAAAGGCCGAGAGGGATCCTGAAGGTGGTCGGCGATAAATTTGGGGAGGTGCCGGCTCTCCTCGTCCCCGGGAGGGAGATGGAGGCTGGAGGAGAAGAGCTGCTCTTCCGCTCGCCCTGGAAAAGAGCGGCGGGCTGGGAGCCGCTTCCCAGCCTCGTTCATCGCAAGCGATCACACAATGGGACAATTTTAATTCCGATGTCGGCCGTTCCCCCTCAGAAAGCCCCAGCCTTGCCTCAAGTCGTCCTCCTGGATGGCTCAGCCCCAACCTCTCAACCTTTCTTTGCCACCTGCCCAGCTCCTGC
Source organism: Trogon surrucura (assembly GCA_020746105.1). Classification (NCBI taxonomy): domain Eukaryota; kingdom Metazoa; phylum Chordata; class Aves; order Trogoniformes; family Trogonidae; genus Trogon; species Trogon surrucura. The sequence continues at coordinate 85,110 of CM036646.1, forward strand.
CTCGGGGCTGCGGGGAGGGACCCGCCTCGCCCACCCTCCTCCCTTCCAGCCGAGGGGCATCCCGGGATGCAAACGGAGCAGACCAGAAGCCACGTTTGCAATAACGAAGCTCTCGCCCCAAATTACGCCAGGTCAGCTCTCAGGGGGCTGGCACCAGACCTGCGTTTGCCCTGGGTGGAGCCGATTAACCCCGGACAAAGAGGGGTGTCACGGCATAGGGCCGCTCACAGAGCGACTCTGCATCTCCCCATCCAGCCCAGCACCTCGCCGGGGGTAAAACTGCCTGAAGGGAGGTGTTTTGGGTCGGGAAGAGCGGGAGCGACGCAGCGCTTCGGCTGCAGGAGGGCTCGGCCAGGTGCCCCAGAGCCCCGGCCACGCGCTCCTGCGACACGGCCCGAGCATCCGCCGCCGGGCGGTGCCGATCGCAGCTCTCGCGCACACGGCGCCGAACCCCGTGGGGTCCCGCTCCTCTCTTTCAATCCCGGTTTAGCTCGAAGTCAGGACGGAGCCAGCCTGACCCAAAAACCCACCCCTGTGCTGGGGCGTTCCTCTGGGAGGGCAATTAATGAGGGCGAAGCGCCGCTCCCGGGGCGATGCCGCAAACCCAAAGCGATCGGTCGCGGGGCTCTTGGAACCGAGCGGCGCAGCGGGAGCGCGGGACGGCCGCCGGACGGTTCCTGCTGCTGTCTGAGAAGTCAAGAGGGTGAAAACCAAGCGGGGGCTGCGCAGCCCTCGAGCACACTCCCCCTCTTCGCCCCCTGCCTGCCCCCACGGGCTCCATCCCAACGTCAAGCGGTCGACGCTGCGCCCCAGGGTCATCCCGCCGAGCGACGCCGTCCCCCATCTTCAGGCACTTTTTGGGGTTCCTCGACCCTTTCTCGCGGGGCGTGGGCTGGGCCCCCCCTGCACCACGTACCTCATGCTGTAGGCGCCGGCGCCCAGCTCCTGCCCGATGCCCGAGAGGCTGGCGTCGAAGTCCTGCACCAGCCCGGACTCGATCACCTCGTCGGCCAGCGGCAGCTTCAGGGCCCAGGCCATCCTCGCTCCGGCTGGGGGGGGTGGTTTGGGGGGGCGGGGGGGGGCTGCCTCCCTCCTTTTCTCCTGGAGGCGTCCCTCGGGGGACTGAGCTTGGGGATCTCCTGCCCCAAAACCCACCGCAGGGGCTTCAACCCCAAGATGAACCCCCAGGGACCCTCACACCCCCCGGGACCCCTCACACCCCCCGGGACCCCTCACAGCCTCCAAGGCCCTCACACCCCCTGGGCCCCTCACACCCCCTCACAGCCCCCAGGGCCCCTCACACCCTCCGAGGCCCTCACACCCCCCGCCAAGGGGCTGCGCTACCCCCGAGGGGGGTCTCACCCTGCGGGGATCCCCCAAATTCCCCCCCTCGTCCGCGAGGGACGGCACCCCCGGGGGACCCCGAGTTGCTGGGACTCCCCCCCCACCAGGAGCTGCAGCCCCCGGCCCTCACAGCTCCCCCTCGGCCCTCACAGCTCCCCCTCGGCCCTCACAGCTCCCCCTCGGCCCTCACAGCCCCCCCCCACCCCGCTCCACGGGGCTGCCCCCCCGGCCTTACCGCCCCCAAGGGGCAGTCCTGGCCCCAACCCCCCCCAGGAACCGTCAGCTCCCCCCGGGGCCGCCTCTCCCGAGGCGCTGCCGCCCCCCCCCGGCCCCGCCGCTCCCGCCGCGGCCCCGCAAGATGGAGGCGGCGGCGCCGCTGCCCCCCCCCCCGCCCCGCCCCCCCCCGCGCCGGGCTCCGCCTCGCTCCGGCCCCGCCGCCACGGGGGGGGAGGAGGCCCCGCCCCCTCCGCTGCGACTCCGCCAATGGGAGCCGAGCGTGGCCGAGTGACGCGGAGCGCTAGCCAATGGTGAGCTGCGCGCCGGACCCGCCGCGCGGGGATTGGCCGGGTGCGTTTCGGGGGGTGGGGCGTTCGGGAGGCTTGCGGAGCACTCCCGGAGGGTCGCGGGTTCGAGTCCCGGCTCCGGCTCATGCGTGCGCTGAGTTGCGCGGGTCTCAGCCCGCAGCGGCGGGGGCTGGACTTTTTTCTCTACCCGGGGGTGCACCGGGGCTGGAGCCGCTTCTCCGAAGCCTCAGGTGCTGGAGAGACACGGCAGGGTGCTCCCCCCACACCCCCCAGGGCTTGGGACCGGGCAGCGTGAGTAGGGAGTCCCCCTCCTCCCCCCCCCCCCCGAAAAGAAGGAGAAAGGAAAAGAAAAAAGAAAAATACTGTTTATTTCACACCACTACATCAAGTGCATCAGTCTGCCGTGTCCCTGACGGGGTGACCCGGCGTCCCCCCCTCTTCCCTCCCATCCTTCCCCCTCCAGCCGTCACCTCGATGGAGCCCCCCAACTCGCCCGGCTCCGGGTGATGGGAGGCGAGGAGGGGGTGCTGCCTCCTTCCAGGGGTTTCCCTCCCCTCAAACCCCTCTGGGGACAGCGGGAAGCCCGGTGACACCCCCAAGCAGCACCCACAGCCACGTCCCCGCGGCGGGGGGGTCACGCCGAGAAGCCCCTCGCGCAGGCGGGGGCACGGTGGAAATAGAAGCGGGGCTGAAATTAAATTGGGAGCCATGACGCTACCTCGGAAACACGGGAAAACGGCCAAAAAAATGAAATCCACTTTTTTTCTTGGGGGGGCGGGTAGGGGGGGACGACACTCAGGGTGCAGGCAAGGGGGGATCCGTCACCACGCACGTCACGGGCAGGAGGAGGCACGCGGCCGGCGCGACGCTCGACGCGGACGAAAAGGAGGAACGGACACACGGACGCGGCGGGACGGAGACCCCCGGCCCCCCCAACACGGGACCCGGGATGGGGTTTGGGGGGTGGGAGGGGGGCAAAGTCGGTGGCGAAAGTGCTGATGGCAGGAAGGGTTGGGGGGGCGGGGGGCGGCCGCGGCGCCGTCCCCGGTTTAGGGGATCTGAAAGACGTTGAGTTTACTGGTGTTCTTGAGGGTCTGGCGGCGGTTGCAGAACCACACGCGGACGACTTCGCGGTCGTAGTTGAGCTCCTTGGCGATCTCGGTGATCTCCTGGCCCGTGGGCAAGGCGTTCTTCTCGAAGTAGGCGTTGAGCGCCTCGATGGCCTGCGGCGTGAAGGACGTGCGGCGCTTCCGCTTCTTGGAGGGCTCCCCGCCCACGAACTCCATGAGGTTCTGCTGGCCCTCCTGGTTGCGCAGCTCCGCTTCGCTCAACCACTTCTCCAGCACCGGCTTCAGCTTCTGGGCGCTCTTGGGGGTGATGTCGAGCTTCTCGAACCTGCCGCGGGGAGCCCTCAGGGGCGCGGCGAGGACTCGCCTTTCCTCCCGGTTCCCTCCCTTTCCCCGGTTTCCCGCCCCTCTTCCTCCTCTTTCCCAATTCTCCTTCTCTCCAGTTTTAATCCTTCTCTCAAACTCTTTCTCCAACTCTCCTCCTTTCTCCAATTTTCCCTCCTTCTCTCCAATTTTCCCCCTTCCTCCAATTTTCCTCCTTCTCTCCAATTTTCCTCCTTTCCTCCAATTTTCCTCCTTTCCCCAATTTTCCTCCTTCCTCCAATTTTCCTCCCTTTCTCCAATTTTCCTCCTTTCTCCAATTTTCTCCCCTTTCTCCAATTTTCCTCCTTCCTCCAATTTTCCTCCTTTCCTCCAATTTTCCTCCTTCCTCCCATTTCCCTCCTTTCTCCAATTTTCCTCCTTTCTCCAATTTCCTCCTTTTCTCCAATTTTCCTCCTTCTCCAATTTTCCCCCTCTTCTCTCCCATGTCCCCCCATCCCCTCAATTCCCTCTTTTTCCCCAATTTCCCTCCTTACCCCCAATTTCCCTCTTCCCTCCAACGTTCTCCCATCCTCTCTCCTACTTCTCCCCAATTTCCCTCCTTCCCCCCATTCCCCCTCTCCTCTCCCACGTCCCCCCTCCCCTCCCTTCCCTCTTTTTCCCCAATTTCCCTCTTCCCTCCAACATTCTCCCATTCTCTTCCTTATTTTCTCCAACTTCCCTCCTTCCTCCCAATTTCCTCTTTCCCCCATTCTCCTCTTTTGCAAATTTCCCTCCTTTCCCCCAATTTCCCTCTTTCAACCAACGTTCCCACATTCTCTTTCCTCTTTTTCTCCAATTCTCCTCCTTTATCCCAATTTCCCCTTTTCCCCCACTTCCCTTTTTTCCCCAATTTCCCTCTTCCCTCCAACCTTCTCCCATCCTCTCTCCTACTTCTCCCCAATTTCCCTCCTTCCCCCCATTCCCCCTCTTCTCTCCCACGTCCCCCATCCCCTCACTTCCCTCTTTTCCCCCAATTTCCCTCTTTCCTCCAACGTTCTCCCATCCTCTTGACTATTTTTCTCCAACTTCCCTCCTTCCTCCCGATTTCCTCTTTCCCCAATTCTCCTCCCTTTCCCCAATTTCCCTCCTATCCCCCAGTTTCCCTCTTTCCTCCAACATTCTCCCATTCTCTTCCTTATTTTTTCCAACTTCCCTCTTCCTCCCAATTTCCTCTTTCTCCCATTCTCCTTCCTTTCCCCAATTTCCCTCCTATCCCCCAATTTCCCTCTTTCCTCCAACCTTCTCCTATCCTCTCTCCTATTTTTCCCCAATTTCCCTCCATTCCCCCAATTTTCCCTCTTCTCTCCCACGTCCCCCCATCCTCTAACTTCCCTTTTTCCCCAAGTTCCCTCCTCTCCCCCAGTTTCCCTCTTCCCTCCAACCTTCTCCCATCCTCTCTCCTACTTTTCCCCAATTTCCCTCCTTCCCCCCATTCCCTCTCTTCTCTCCCACGTCCCCCATCCCCTCCCTTCCCCCTTTTCCCCCAACTTCCCTCCTTACCCCCAGTTTCCCTCTTTCCTCCAACATTCTCCCATTCTCTTCCTTATTTTCTCCAAATTCCCTCCTTCGTCCCAATTTCCTCTTTCCCCAATTCTCCTCTTTTTCCCCAATTTCCCTCCTTTCCACCAATTTCCCTCTTCCCTCCAACCTTCTCCCATCCTCTCTCCTATTTTTCCCCAATTTCCCTCCATTCCCCCAATTTCCCCTCTCCTCTCCCACGTCCCCCATCCTCTAACTTCTCTTTTCCCCCAATTTCTCTTCTTTCCCCCAATTTCCCCTCTTCTCTCCAACATCCCCCCATCCCCTCACTTCCCTCTCTTTCCCCAATTTCCCTCCTATCCCCCAATTTCCCTCTTTCCTCCAACCTTCTCCTATCCTCTCTCCTATTTTTCCCCAATTTCCCTCCATTCCCCCAATCTTCCCTCTTCTCTCCCACGTCCCCCCATCCTCTAACTTCCCTTTTTCCCCAATTTCCCTCCTCTCCCCCAGTTTCCCTCTTCCCTCCAACCTTCTCCCATCCTCTCTCCTACTTTTCCCCAATTTCCCTCCTCTCCCCCAATTTCCCTCTTGCTTCCAACATTCTCCCATTCTCTTGCCTATTTTCTCCAACTTCCCTCCTTCCTCCCAATTTCCTCTTTCCCCCATTCTCCTCTCTTTCCCCAATTTCCCTCCTTCCCCCCATTCCCCCTCTCCTCTCCCACGTCCCCCATCCCCTCCCTTCCCTCTTTTTCCCCAATTTCCCTCTTCCCTCCAACCTTCTCCCATCCTCTCTCCTACTTTTCCCCGATTTCCCTCCTCTCCCCCAATTTCCCTCTTCCCTCCAACCTTCTCCCATCCTCTCTCCCACTTCTCCCCCATTCCCCTCCTTCCCCCCATTCCCCCTCTCCTCTCCCACGTCCCCCATCCCCTCCCTTCCCTCTTTCCCCGCCGTTTCCCCCCGATTTCCCGGTCCCGGGGCCGTACCTGCAGATGGCCGACTGGCTGTAGGCCGGACCCTCGGTGGCCGTGAGCGCCTGCCCCACCTGCGTCTGCGTCAGCCCCAGCGACAGGCGCCGGATCTTGAAGTTCTTGGCGAACTCCCGGATCTCCTCCAGGTTGATGCCGTCCTCCTCGGCGCCGCTGCTGGGAGCCGCCGGCTCTGGAGGGGACGCGGGGGCTCAGGAGCTGCGGCCTCGGCCCCGGCGCCGCCGTAACGGGCGTCCCCTTCGTTAGGCTCCCCAACGAGGTCGGCCCCGAGGATGGGAGAGAGGGGCCGCGGCGTCCTCCCCCCATCCCAGGGGATCCCAGAGCCCGGTATCCAACCAGTATCCCCAGTACCCTTGCCCCATCCCAGAGGATCTCAGATCCCAGTATCCCCAGTATCCTCCCCCCATCCCAGGGGATTTCAAATCCCAGTATCCATCCAGTATCCCCAGTATCCTCGTTCCATCCCAGGAGATCTCAGATCCCAGTATCCATCCAGCATCCCCAGTACTCTCGTTCCATCCCAGAGTATCTCAGATCCCAGTATCCAACCAGCGTCCCCACCAGTATCCCCAGTATGCTCCCCCCATACCAGGGGATTTCAAATCCCAGTATCCATCCAGTATCCCCAGTATCCTCGTTCCATCCCAGGAGATCTCAGATCCCAGGATCCCCACCAGTATCCCCAGTATTCCCACTCCATCCCAGGGGATCTCAGATCCCAGTATCCCCAAGAGCACCCCCAGTATCCTTATCCCATCCCAGGGGATCCTGGATCCTGGTATCCACCCAGTATCCCCAGTATCCTCACCCCATCCCAGGGGATCTCAAATCCCAGTATCCGTCCAGCATCCCCAGTATCCTCGTTCCATCCCAGAGTATCTCAGATCCCAGTATCCCCAGTATCCTTGCCTCATCCCAGGGGATCTCGGATCCCAGTATCCCCACCAGTATCCCCAGTATCCTACCCCCACTGCAAAGGATCTCAGATCTCAGTATTCCCACCAGTATCCCCAGTACCTTTGTTCCATCCCAGGGGATCACAGATCCCAGTATCCCCACCAGTATCCCCAGTATTCTCACCCCATCCCAGGGGATCACAGATCCCAGTATCCCCAAGAGCATCCCCAGTATCCTCCCCCCATCCCAGCAGATCCCAGATTCCAGTATCCATCCAGTATCCCCAGTATCCTTATCCCATCCCAGGGGATCCCAGATCCCAGTATCCACCCAGTATCCCCAGTGTCCTCTCCCCATCCCAGGGGATCTCAAATCCCAGTATCTCCACCAGTATCCCCAGTATCCTCGTCCCATCCCAGAGGATCTCAGATCCCAGTATCGCCACCAGTATCCCCAGTACCCTTGCCCCATCCCAGGGGATCTCAGATCCCAGTATCCCAAACAGTATCCCCAGTATCCTCGTCCCATCCCAGGGCATCTCAGATCCCAGTATCCCCACCAGTATCCCCAGTATCCTCGTCCCATCCCAGAGGATCTCAGATTCCAGTATCCCCACCAGTATCCCCAGTACCCTTGCCCCATCCCAGAGGATCTCAGATCCCAGTATCCCCAGTATCCTCGCCCCATCCCAGGGGATCTCAGATGCCGGTGTCACTCTTCCCAGGGCATTCCTATCCCCAGCATCTTCCCAGTATCCCCCCCCAGTATCCCCAGCTTCCTCTCCCTGTCCTAGATCCTAAACCTCAGTATCCCCAGCATCCTAAGGGACCTCCGATCCCAGTATCCATTCAGCAGCCCCACCAGTATCCCCAGTATCCTCTCCCCATGCCAGGGGATCTCAGATCCCGGTCTCCTCCCAGTATCTTCTCTCCATCCTGGGGGATGCCAGACCCCAGTATCCTTCTTCTCAGGGGATCTCAGATCCCAGCATCCCCTCAGTATCCTCCCCAGTATCCCCAGCATCCTCTCGCCATCCCAGGTGACATCAGATCCTGGTATCCCTCTTCCCAGGGGGTATCTGTCCCCAGCATCCTCCCAGTATCCCCAGCATCCTCCCAGTATCCCCAGCATCCTCTCCTCACTCCAGCACTCCAGGGGATCTCAGATCCTGGTATTTCCCCAGTATCCCCAGCATCTTCTCCCTATCCTAGGGGATCCCAGACCCCAGTATCCCTCTTCCCGGAGGATCCCAGTCCCCGTTTCCCTCCCAGTATCCCCCACGGTGACTCACTGGAGACCAGCTGGCTGACGGTGGGGGTCTCCGAGCAGGTGATGGGGACGGGCGTGGAGGATGCCTTCGCCGCCGGGGCAGGGTTTGCCACCACCACGGCCGGCTGGGAGAGAGCCGGGGCCGGCTGGATGGGCTGCACCTGGGGCAGAGCGGAGGGTCAGCACCCCCAAAGTGGCCACGGAGAGAAAGAGACGCCCCACGGGGCAGCACTGAGGGGCAGGACGGGACGTGTTGGGACCCAAAGCAACGTGATTGGGTCCCAAAGATGCTCTCATGCTTCCAGAGCAACGTGGGCAGGTCCCAAAGCTGCTCAGGTCCTCCCAAAACAACATGGACAGGTCCCAAAGCAACACGGCTGGAACCCAAAGATGCTCTCGTGCTTCCAGACCAATGTGGTTGGGTCCCAAAGCCAGATGGCCAGGTCCCAAAGATGCGCAACCTGCTCCAGAAGCAACGTGGCTCCATCCCAAAGCTGCTCACGTGCTCCCAAAGCAATGCGGCCAGGTCCCAAAGCAACGTGGGCAGGTCCCAAAGCTGCTCAGGTCCTCCCAAAACAACGTGGACAGGTCCCAAAGATGCTCAATGTGCTCCAAAAGCAACGGGGCTCCATCCCAAAGGTGCTTACATGCTCCCAAACCAACATGGCCAGGTCCCAAAGCAATGTGGCCGGTTCCCAAAGATGCTCAGGTCCTCCTGAGGCCATGTGGTTGGGTCCCAAAGCAACGTGGTTGGGTCCCAAAGCAACGTGGTTGGGACCCAAAGATGCTCTCATGCTTCCAGAGCAACGTGGCCGGGTCTTAAAGCAACGTGGGCAGGTCCCAGAGCTGCTCAGGTCCTCCTGAGGCCACGTGGTTGGGTCCCAAAGCAATGTGGTTGGGTCCCAAAGATGCTCTCATGCTTTCAGAGCAACATGGCCAGGTCCCAAAGCAATGTGGCCAGGTGCCAAAGCTGCTCAGGTCCTCCTGAGGCCATGTGGTTGGGTCCCAAACCAATGTGGTTGGGACCCAAAGATGCTCTCATGCTTCCAGAGCAACGTGACCAGGTCTTAAAGCAACGTGGGCAGGTCCCAGAGCTGCTCAGGTCCTCCTGAAGCCACGTGGTTGGGTCCCAAAGATACTCTCGTGCTTCCAGAGCAATGTGGCTGGGTCCCAAAGCCAGACGGCCGGGTCTCAAAGATGCTCAACGCGCTCCAAAAGCAACGTGGCTCTATCCCGAAGATGCTCACATGCTCCCAAACCAACGTGGCCAGGTCCCAAAACAATGGGGCCAGGTCCCAAAGCTGCTCAGGTCCTCTTGAAGCCACGTGGTTGGGTTCCAAAGCAATGTGATTGGGTCCCAAAGCAATGTGGTTGGGACCCAGAGATGCTCTCATGCTACCAGAGCAACGTGGGCAGGTCCCAAAGCAACGCGGGCAGGTCCCAAAGCTGCTCAGGTCCTCCCAAAACAATGTGGCCAGGTCCCAAAGCAACGTGGCTGGAACCCAAAGCAATGTGGTTGGGACCCAAAGGTGCTCTCATGCTTCCAGAGCAACGTGGCCAGGTCCCAAAGCTGCTCAGGTCCTCCTGAAGCCACATGGTTGGGTCCCAAAGCACTGAAGCCACGTCCCAAAGATGCTCTCGTGCTTCCAGAGCAATGTGGCCACATCCCAAAGCAATGTGGCTGGGTCCCAAAGCCAGATGGCCAGGCCCCAGAGACGCTCAACGTGCTCCAAAAGCAACGTGGCTCCATCCCAAAGGTGCTCATATGCTCCTAGACCAACGTGGTCAGGTCCCAGAGCTGCTCAGGTCCTCCTGAAGCCACGTGGTTGGGTCCCAAAGCAATGAAGCCACGTCCTAAAGATGCTCTCGTGCTTCCAGAGCAATGTGGCTCCATCCCAAAGGTGCTCACACACTCCCAAACCAACATGGCCACATCCCAAAGCAATGTGGCCAGGTCCCAAAGATGCTCACATCCTCCAGAAGCACCGTGGCCCCATCCCAAAGGTGCTCCCGTGCTCCCAAAGCCACATGGCTGGGTCCCAAAGATGCTCACATCCTCCTAAAGCAACGTGGCCCGGTCCCAAAGCCACATAGCCAGATCGTAAAGACACTCGATGTGTCCCAAAAGCACTCCCGCGCTCCCAAAGCCACGTGGCTGTGCCTCAAACCAACGTGGCTGAGTCCCAAAGCCACACGGCCAGGCTGCAAAGACAGACACACGCTCCAAAAGCAACGTGGCCCCATCCCAAAGATGCTCACGTGCTCTCAAAGCATCGTGGCCAGGTCCCTAAGGTGCTCTCATGTTCCCAAAGCCACACGTCTGGGTCCCAAAGATGCTCACGTCCTCCTAATGCAACGTGGCCCAAAAGTGCTCACGTGCTCCCAAAGCAACTTGGCTGGGTCTCAGAGCAACCTGGCCGGGTCCCAAAGCCACGTGACCAGGTCGCAAACACACTCACGTGCCCCAAAAGCAACGTGTCCACATCCCAAAGGTACTCGTGTGCTCCCAAAGGTACTCGTGTGCTCCCAAAGTGACATGGTTGGGTTCCAAAGCCGGGTCCCAAAGCAACGCGGCTGCATCCCAAAGATGCTCCCAAAGCCCCGTGGCCACCAGCCCTGTGCCCGTGGCTCACCTCGGTCTTGGCGGGGGGCTCGGGGGTGCCGGTTTTCTTGACGGCGGCCGCCTGGATGGCGCTGCCGGCCAGCGTGGCGATGACCTGGCCCTGGGCATTGAGCAGCAGCTGCGGCGTCACCGTCTGCACCTGCAGGTTCTGGGCTGGGGCAGGGTTGGCCGCTGCCACCGCAGGGGGGTTCACCACCCATGGCAGGGTCCCGATCACCTGCGCCAAGGGACGAGAGGCAGCGCTGGGGGGGCTGCACCCTGCAAACACCCTTCCCCACGGCGGGGGGGGGCACCCGCCGGCTGCGTCCGCGTCCTCCTTCCTCTGGAGAAACGAGCCCACGGGCATGGAGGGGGGGGCGCAGCGGGTTTGGGAAGGGCAGGGCCCTCCCCAGCGGTACCTGGCCCTGGGCGTTGGTCAGGATCTGGCCCGCGATGCCCTGCACGCCGGAGATGGTGTTTGCGATCACGGGGGCGGCTGCCAAGGAGCCGAGGAGCTGGGTTTGGCCCCCGAGAGAAGCCGCGCCGATCTGCGGAGAACCGAAAGCGGGCGCGGGTCAGGGATGCGGGGGGCCACCGCGTGTGTCCCCTCCACGCACGGCCGGCCACCCCCTTCCCCGCGGCAGGGTGATCCCCGCCTCGCCGCCACGACGGGCTGCAGTCCCTTGGCGTCCTTAAATCCATCTCTGAGATTTTTTTTAAAGCAAAGCCGCCCGCTCGGTCGCTCGTCGGTCGCCGGGGATGGGGAAACCGAGGCTGGGATCTTGCACGATCCCCCCGGGAGGTGATGGCTGGAGCAGAGCGCTTCGTCTCCAACTTCTCCACGGCCACGTAAAGCACCGAGTCGACGGGAGCTGGTGCCGAACTCTCGCCCGGCTCTGCGCCGCGGGGCCGATGGGCTCCTTACTATGCCAGGGTTAAAGGCAAATCCGGCAGGTTGGACGGTGATCTGGGTCTGCGTCTCCAACGGCTTGGCCGCGGGCGGCGTGGGCGCTGCAGCGGGCTGTGGCAGGATGGGGGGCTGGCTGGGCGCGGCGGGGAAGACGCTGGGGGGCTGGAGGGGGGGCCGGGGCTGAACGGCAGCCTGCAGCGGCTGGGCAGGCTGCACCGGCGCCTGGATGGCCGTGTTGAGTACGGCGGCGGCTGCAAAGCGAAGAGACGGAGAGAGCGTGAGCCGGGAAGACTCTGAGCTCGGTGGTCCCCTCGCCTGCTCGCTGTCCCTTCCCAAAGGCAACTGAGTCACCGGGGGATTCTTACGGCGGCGAAAAGCCTCCCTGCTCCCGGCAGAGGTGGACGCCTCCGCTACAGCGGGACTCATCCTGCCCGGCTGGGGTGCTGGGTCTAACCCAAAGCAGGTGCTGCTGCCGGGGTCCTGTCATCTCCCCTTGGCTACAAATCGCTCCCGGGAAATGCTCCTTCCCTCAAGAGGAGACAACTCCCTTCTAGAGGGAAGGGCACAAATCCTGCCGAGGGCATCGCCGGAGAGGCTCCGCTCCCCCTGCTCTGACGCCCACAGGTCTCCCCATCTCAGAGACCTGCACCCGGAGCCCCAAATCGAACGTGGACCTCGCATCCCACCCCTGTGAGCTGGTCCCGCCCTCCCCTTCTCCGGGCACCTCCGGTGCTCAGGGAGGCGTCACCGAAAACGCCCGTTTCAGACCCCTCGGAGAGGATTTGGCGCAAGATTGGAGGGGGGAGGCCGAATTAAGGAGGCTGCAAAGCAGGAGAGCGCCCGTTACCTTGCAGATTGGCTATAGGCGGTTTGAAAATTCCCCCTGTAGGAGAAGCAGCCGTCAATCCGGGGAGGGCAGCGACCGTTGCTGTAGGAATTGTCCACACAGCCAGCCCCTGCTGACCTGCCACTTGACCTGCAATACTGATGGGGATAAGAAGAGGTTGAGTAACTGTCCCTGCTGGAACCATTACTCCTGTCACAACTGTTGCTAAGTTTTCCTGAGTCAAGACCTGCAAAAGTAAACAAGATTTAAAAAAGAACAGAAATCAACGCCACTGCAGACAGCATCAGCGGAGCATAAGTCAAAAAAAAGGGGCGCGCAGACCCGGCGGCCGGGCGGCCCGGGCTCCCTCCCATCTCAGCAGCTGGGCTCCCCAGCTCCGCGGAGCCCCCTCACCGCGGGGAGACGGAGGCAGGGGGATCCCCCCCCCACCGCCTCGCCCCGTACCCCTCCTAGCTCGCCACCCACCCGACGCGTCTCTGGCGGCACCTCGGTGGCGCAAGGCCCTGGGCGAGGGCGCCAAGCAGAGGGGAAGCGCCTTGGTTCGGGCCGTGGCTCCCACGCCCCGCGCCACGGGCGCTCGTCTCTGCCCTCGGGGTTTGCCCTACAGCGAGCGGACGCCTCCCCGGGGGTCCCCGCCTCGTCCCCCCCTGCCCCTGCCCGCCCTCCAGCCCGTCCCGTCCCGCTCCGCCGCCGCGAGGTAGTTACCTGCGGGGCGGCTTGCAGGGCCAGCGGGGCCAACGTCTGCGGCTGCTGGCTCGCGGCGTGGCCGAAGGTGCCGACGGAGGGGACGGCGGTGCCGGGGGACGCTCCGGCCGCCGGTTTGGCTTTGCCTGGGGAAAGGCAGAGGGAGACGGGTCGGAGAGAGACCCCGACTGCGCCGAGGACGGGGGCGAGGGGCGGGGAGGGGGGCACCCAGGGAACAAGCGCCCCGCCACGGGCGTCCCGGGGGAGCGGCAGCCCCGCGGTGACCCCCAGGGGAGAGGCGACGGGACGCAGGGGAAGAGCTTTTTGGGGCTGCTTCTGGGATGTTTTGGGGAGGACGTGAAGGACGGGAGAAGTATGGGCGACTTCTAGGCGTTCCTGCTCTGGCAGGGGGATTGGACTCGATGACCTTTCGAGGTCCCTTCCAATCCCTGACATTCTGTGATTCAGCACCGGCAGAGGGAGGTCTGAGCTTTGCTCGGTGCCTTTCAACCCTCCACCCAAATTGAGGGAATATTGCTATTTTTTAGTTATCCTGAGCACCCCAGCAAGAGGAAACCTTGCTCCTAATTCATATTTATTACTTGCGGAAGAGCCACTTGTTTATTTGAGCAACTTCTTGTGCTTATTCTGCTCAACTTCTAATAATGGCAACCCTCGAGTATAAAAGCCACTTAATCCTCTTCTATTTTTGCAAGAAGAAAACCACCCTTTTCCTGCCTTCTCCTTTGATAGAAAGGAAAAAAAAATAAATGTTTTACCAAATAAATACTTTTCCCAGCTAAGAGCCAGGCATTTCTCAGGTTTGGTTGCTCGCCCAGAAATAACTACAGGATTGCGAGATTTTAAAAAAAAAGCCACTATTTGAATTTTTTTTTTTAAATTTTTTAAAATCTCCTCCCAAACCCAAGCGCCGGTAACACCCGGCGTTTCCCACACGGCAAACCAGACGCTGCCAGGTCTGATGGGTTCCAACAGGACCAAAGGGACTCTCGTCTCCTCCTCTTCCCAACCCGCCTCAAACGAGCTACAACCCTGCTCAGATTTTTTTTCTTTAAACCACGGGGATCTGGTTGCACTCGGAGGTGACAATCGGAGCAAAGTCCTTTTAATAAATAAAGCACGAGAGTGACGGGACCTTGCGGGTGGATTCGGGACGCGCCCGTGGGAGGACTGGGGTGTCGGCCAAAAAAAAGCAGCAAAGAATAAAGCGGGATCTCCCCGAGAGCTTCTTTCCAGAGCTGCGAGGAGAGAAACACCCACAGTGAGCTCAGCACCCCGGAGCAGCTTGGAATGAGGAGCGGAGGAAACCCAAGCCCCTGCAGGAAAAGCAAATTCCCCTGCAAAACATCTGGGAAAACATCCTCTCTGTTGCAAGCAGGTGTTGGAGGCTGTCCCGGGATGCCTGCAGGGATCAGGGGATGAGTTCCCAGGGAAGGAAAAGTGTCTTACCGGGCGCTTCCCCGCTGCACGAGCTCTGGGTGCTGGCTGGGACGTCCTCTCTGCCCGGGTGACCGCTCTCTCCCGGGGAGCCCCGCGTTACCTCCCCCGGCGGCATCTCCACGGCTTTCCGGTCCTCCTCGGCCGGGAGCGGGGCGTCCACACCGACCTCCAGCACTCGGATGGTTTCGTGGCTGGACATGACAATAACCTGCGGGCGCATCCCGAAAAGGCCATCAGCTCTGTCTGGCAGCCCCACGGCGACGTCCCCCAGGGTGAAGAAGCTCCCCCTGCCCCACGGGACAAGCTACAGGATCGGGGCGGCGTGGCAGAGAGGGACCTGGGGGTTCTCATGGACAAGGGCCTGAAAATGAGCCAGCAGTGAGCCCAGGTGGCCAAGAAGGCCAACGGCGTCCTGGCTTGTGTTAGAAACAGAGTTGTGTTAGAAACTGAATTGGATCAGAAATAGAATTGGATTAGAAATACAGGAGCAGGGAGGGCATTGTCCCCCTGAGTGTTGTGTCCAGTTTTGGGCACCTCAACCCAAGAGGTCTCGAGGGGCTGGGGCGAGGGCAGAGGAGGGCGACGGAGCTGGAGGATAAATCTGATGAAGAGCGACGGAAGGAGCTGGGGATGTTGGGTTTGAGGAAGAGGAGGCTGAGGGGGAGACCTCCTCACTCTCTGCAACTGCCTGACAGGACGGGGTGGAGAGGTTGGGGCTGGTCTCACGGGTGACAGAACACGAGGGAACGGCTGCAAACGGCAACAGGGGAGGGTCAGACTGGGCAGGAGGGAAAGAAATTCCCAGCAAGAGCAGCCAGAGCTTGGCACAGGCTGCCCAGGGAGGGGGTGGAGTCCCCATCCCTGGGGGTGTTAAAGGCCGTTGGGATGTGGGGTTGGGGGAGATGGGTTGGGGGGGAGCTTTGCAGAGTCGGGCTCGTGGCTGGACTCGGTGATCCCGAGGGGCTTTTCCAGCAACCCTCAAAACAAACGCAGCCAAGCCCAGACTCCAGGAGGGCTGGATGGGGGATGGCAGCCCCCCAGCACCTCATGGCTCTGGTTAATCGGCAGCTTCTGGGCTCTGATAGCCCCAGCTCTGTGTGCAGCAGCAGGTGACATCCTCAGCAGGTGAAAAAAAGCTGCCAGTGGCCGCTGCACGCCTGGCAGAGCCAACACCACCGATTTACAGCCCTGCGGGGCTGAGCCAGGGTCGGGCGAGCCTTCCAAATCACGACATTGGGGCAACATGGAGAGCGATGAGCAGAGATACCCACTGCTCCTTCATCTCTCCCGTGTCTGCCGGCAGCCAAACCCCGGAGCAAAGATCTCTTGTGAAGGGTGAGGCTGCAGGGTGAGGACCTCACACCTACCTCCTCTTTGTTAAAAACCCCCTGAGACGAGGCAGCCAAGCTCCAAGAGATGGGGCTGGACATCTGCGCGCCCGTGCAAGAGGGCAAACGGGGTGGTTGTGAGCACAGGGCAGGAGTGAGATGGTTTTTCAGCCCGTGCTGGGGCACCCAGTGGGGGCACAATGGAAGATCAGCGAAGAGGAATGGATTTAAGTTAAAGGAGAACAGGTTTAGATTGGATCTGAAGCAGAAATTCTTCAGTGAGAAGATGGCAACACTCTGGAACAGATTGCCCCGAGAGGCTGTGGCTGCCCCCTCCCTGGAGATGTCCAAGGCCAGGTTGGATGAACCTGGAGCAACCTGGGCTGGTTGAGATGCGTCCCTGCCCACGACAGGGGGTTGGGTTGGATGATCTCTGAGGTCCCTTCCAACCTGGGCCACCCTACGGCGATGAAGCAAACGCAACGAAGCAGTGGGGTCAACACCACACGCTCTCTAGCAAGGAGAGATCCCCTCGCGCCCGCGCTGCCGCCTGTCGAGCTGCTCGTGTGCCTCATCCTGGGGCTGCTGCAAAGATTCTTCAGATCCCCGGGCAGCGAGAATAAATCTACTCTTTTCATTTCAGCCTGTGGCTGTTCCTACGCTCTCCCTGTTTCAGCCCAAGCAGGCTCCAAACCCCCTCTCCCCACCCCGTGGCCCTCCCGGGTGCGGGGTGGACGGGGGGCGGTGGGGACGGAGCCGGCCATGCCCATACCTGCTCGTTGACCGTCAGTGAAGCCTCCTGGGGCTGCACGGTGTCCGTGTCCATGGCGGCCCAGAGAAGGTGGGAGAGGGCTCAGACCTTCCACATGCTGCAAGGGAGGGACATGAGGGGGTTCCGTTACCAACCCAAGTGAGTGGGGTCACTCCCATCCCCTCCCTCTGGCTCTCCCACCCACCTCTCCCCTCTCCGTGCTGCCATTTGGGGCATCGTGGAGCTCATTAATCCCTCCTGCCCCTTGCTGCGGGGACACTCGCTCCTCCCCAAGTGGCACTTGGTGTCTCGGGTACCTCCTGTCCTCTCGGCAACGAGGTGACCGACGCGGGACAGCGTAATCTATGGGGTGAGCATCCAACATAGAAGCAGCAGAGCGAGGGAAGAGTTGTTCCAAGGGCTGAGTCTTTCCTCTTCTCTCCCTTTGGGAGATGAGGATGAGATTCCTAGAGCCCCCTTTGAAAACCCTAAAACCCAGGCACTTGTGTCTCCCTGGAGCAGGTCCCCAAAGCCGCCGCACGACACTTCGTAGCTCTCCCAAGCCCCCGGCGCCGGCTGCAAGAAGCAGCAGAATCAATTTGCTCTTTCCTGACGGGGATACTTCATCAACCTTGGTGAAAGGAGGCGTCGGCGGAGGGCAGGGGCTCGGCCCACCTGTCGGAAAGCAACTCCTCCTCTCGCGACGCCCTTCGTTAACTCATTTGGTCACGTATCGTCCCCTCGCTGCCTCGCAGAAGCGTAACTGCCTTTATAAGAGGCTCATGAATTTTTTATCAGCAACGTCTCGGGGATGCGTTGAACCAGCCAGGCTGGATGACCTTCAGAATCACTCGACGCCATGTGCGAAGGCGTCCTCGTTTGTGGAACTCCTGGGGAGCCTGGGGGCACGTCGACGCCACCTCTCCCTGCTCGAGCCGTCCCAAAACCGTCCCGGCGTTGGGTCCGATCCAGCCTCTGCCCCACGCGGGATGCTGGCGTCACGCAGAGCTGCCAGCTCAGTCTGCGGCGACTTCGGCGAAGCCGAGTGTCTTCAACGGGGGCAGAGCTCGGGCAGAGCCTCCCAACCGATCCGGAAAGGGATTTTCTGCCCCCAATGGCACAAAGGGCATCTCGCCCGTCAGTTTTTCACTTCTGCCGGGGGATCCGGCACGGTGCGAGCACCCCTGGCTGCTCCGTCAGCCCAGGAGGCGCTTCCAGGATCCAGGAAACGTTTCACAAGCCCTTTATCATTTCTCTGCATCTCAGGCTCCCGCTGAGGCCACCGAGCAGATCCTGAGCCGGCGTTTGTGTGCAATTACTAAACATCGCTCTTCAGCTCCTGTTGATCCAAAGGGGCCTAAATTGAATTAAGACCCAAATTCTCATTCGAAGCTCAACGGGGGCCGAGAATCGAATTCCCTGAGGCCGGCTTTCGTACACACCACTCGTTAGTTATTATCTGCCGTGAAGCGACGCTCCAGGTCCCAGCAGAGACGGGGCCATTTCCTTCCCCAGCCGCTCTCCCCCTTCCTCAGCCCTGCAAGGTTCAACCCGAAAATTCTCCCAGGACGCAGAGCCAGCCCCGCTGCGAGGACTTTTTGAGCAGCCGGTGACCGATCTCCTGCAGCCGCCGTGAATTTTTAAACCCGGCCTTAGCTCCGGAGCAGACGAACACCTTGGGATGCCGGTGCACGGCTTAATTAACAATTTATTCGGAGAACAGAGCAGGGGACGGACGGGTGGCTCGCGCAGGCTGCTGGCGTTATTAAAAGTTAATGAGCTCTCCAGCCGCCGGAGCCGGCAAACGGGGAGGAAGCCCGAGCAAGGGACACCGGTGCCGCCTGCACGGGGTGGGCAGCGCAGCAAAGCAGAGGTGCAAAGCCCCCACTGTGAGGGGTGGAAAACGCTCCAGGGGAGCTTTCTGAACCTCTCTGGAGAGGAGTTGGCAACCGGGAGGGTTGTCGTGGGCACAGGGCGGGCTCTGACGCTACGTCCTGCTGGATTCACCCCACGGGGTGCGATTCCGCCGGCTCCCGGTCGCTGCTACGCGTCACTTTAATCCTCCTCTGCGTCACCGGCCCACGCTGGCCTGGATGGATCCCGGCAGGAGCAGCGGCTGCTCTGCTGAGGAGGAGCAGCCCCTCAGCATCTTGCGGCAGCTTTTTCCCACACCTGAGCCTGGGGAAGGCTCCTGCTCCCGTCCCATCACCTCCTTGCCTCAGGGATCTCTCCCCTGCTCCCCCTCACGCCCGTCACATCGGGGGCTTCGCCACAGCGGGAAGTTGAGCCCAAACTGGGATCCCAAACCGGGAGGTGAAGGTGAAGCGCCCGCATTTGGAAGAGAAGGGACACCTGAGGGGCCGCTCGGTCTGCGGGGAGAGACCCTTCCCGCCCAGGGTGCATCCAAAATCCAAACCCCCGGCAGAGCAGGGCCCGGAGCTCGGGGGGGAGCACGGAGCCCAAACCCCGTGGGATCGCTGCGGTGATCTCCGCGGCAGCCCCGATACTCACTCACTGGTTGCTCTGGGGTGAAAGGACACTCCGGACAGGAGACGGGGCCGGCGGCTGCGTCCTGCTCCTCGGGACGGGCTGCTGGGCTGCGGCGCTCCGGGTTTAGGCTGGGGGGAAAAGAAAAACCAGAGCTGTCCCCGCGCCGAGCTCTGCTCGCTCCCCGAAAGCGATGAGGAGCACCGGGCGCCCGCATCCCAGGCTCTCGGCGAGAGGCGACAACCCCAAAGCATCCCCTGTCCTCGCGACTTACGGCTCCTCGGCGCTGCCGAAGGGCAGAGGAGCTTGGGGAACTCAAGGTGAATCCCCTAAAGCCCCAAAAGCTAAGGCGCGCATCGGCTTTTCGCCGAGGCTCGGGGTTTGGGGAGGCGAGGAGCGTGGCTGCAAACCCCCCACCTCGCCGCCATCCATCCCCAGTCCGAGCGAGAAGCCCCTCGCTCAGAACCGCGGGTTATTCCAGCCGAAGAGGGGGCAACATCCCCTCCCCGACCCGCCGCGCTCCTCCCCGATCTGTCCCGTGGAGGGGGGAAAGGCTCAAATAACGCAGAGAGGAGAGATTTTTTTCCCCCCCACTTCTCTTTTTTTTTTTTCCTCCTCCGTGCCGTGCAAAGAGACCAATTAGCGCGCCAGACCATCAAACGGACATTTCATAATGTCAGGCTCGACGCGGCTTGGCGGCGGCGCTTCGGATTTTCGGAGCGGGCTGCTCCCCCCACCCCCGTTGGCAGGCGTTCGGCGGGTCGGCAGCACCACTTCACCGCGTTTCTTCGCACTTTTTTTTCCTTTTTTTTTTTTTTTTCTCCCCCCCCCCCCCATTCCTCCTCGCAATTAATGGGACAACTAATTCGCCCAGATGGCGGTGTCGAGTGCGCGCGGCGAGAAGACAGCCATTTCGCAACAGATGGCGGCAAGGAAATGAAATGCACAAAATAATAATAATAATAATATTTAAAAAAAAAAAGAAGAGGGGGAGGGGAAGGCTAATTTAAGATGCTCCGAGTCTCGCTGTGAATATAATTGCCGTGTTAATTACAAGTGTTGATGAGTCAGAGATGCAGCCACTTGGATCCCAAGTGGGTGGAAATCGAAGTTGGAACAAACTTGCCGCAGGTGAGAAAGACCAAGAGGCTTCCGCTCCGCGCAGAAGATATTTTGGCCACGGCCAGTTACTCGCTGTCATTAAGCTGGAGGAATTCTTTGGGACGGACGCGCCGATCTCGGGCTCAGGAGTCTGAAGACCTCATGAGGTGACACCAACTCGGGGCGGACAAGCCCCAAAAGCTGCCCCGGGGAGCTCTGCAGGCTCGCACGCCGCCGGGACGCGCTCTCACCGCCTCGCGGGAAACTTTTCATCCCGTTGGGAAAGGAATTTGACGGATGGGTTATGGATTTGACAACTGGATAAAGAACTGGCTGGATGGTCGCACTCAGAGAGTTGTGGTCAATGGCTCCATGTCCACGTGGAGACCAGTGACAAGCAGGTTCCTCAGGGCTCTGTTGTGGGTCCGGTGCTGTTCAACATCTTTGTCAGTGACAGGAACAACGGCATCAAGGGCACTTGATGACACTGAGCTGTGTGGTGCCGTGGACTCACCTGAGGGCAGAGATGCCATCCAGAGGGACCTGGACAGGCTGGAGAAATGGGCCAGGGCAAACCGCAGGAGGTTCAACAAGTCAAAATGCAAGGTCCTGAGCATGGGTTGGGCCGATCCCAGGCACAAACACAAACTGGGCACAGAGTGGGGTGAGAGCAGCCCTGAAGAGAAGGATTTGGGGGTGTTGATGGATGAGAAGCTCAGCATGAGCCAGGAGGGTGTCCTGCAGCCCAGAGGCCAACCCTGTCCTGGGATGGATCAGGAGAAGCGCAGCCAGCAGGGCAAGAGAGGGGATTGTCCCCCTTTGCTCTGCTCTGGTGAGACCCCACCTCAAATGCCGCGTCCAGTTCTGGTGTCCCCACCGTGAGAGGGACACGGAGCTGTTGGAACGAGTCCAGAGGAGGCCACAAAGATGATCCAGGGGCTGGAGCAGCTCTGCTGCGAGGACAGGCTGCGGGAGCTGGGGTTGTTCAGTCGTGAAAAGAGAAGACTCCGGGGGGACCTAAGAGCTGCTTCCAGTACCTGAAGGGATCCTACAGGGAGGCTGGGAGGGACTTTTGACAAGAGCGTCCACTGGTGGGACAAGGGGAAATGGGTTTAAGTTGAAGGAGAATAGATTTAGATCGGATCTTAGGAAGAAATTCTTCGGTGCGAGGGTGGCCAGACTCTGGAATAAATTGCCCAGAGAGGCTGTGGCTGCCCCCTCCCTGGAGGGGTTCAAGGTCAGGTTGGACAGAGCCTTGAGCAGCCTGATCCAGTCGAGAGGCGTCCCTGCCCGTGACAGGGGGTTGGATGAGATGATCTCTGAGGTCCCTTCCAGCCCGGGCCATTCGAGGATTCGATGATTCTCTGAAAACTCCAGGGTTGAAGCCACACCGCTGGCAGGAACCGTTTCTCAAAGCGCATTTCCAGGTGCCGCAGTGGTGGAGGGTTGGACCCAAGCACACCCGAGTGCTTTGCAAGGGTTTTTTTCCTCCTCACAAACCAGCTTCGCTCTTCAAACATCTCAACTTTACGGTTTTTAAGACTTTTTTTGTTTTCCCAGGCAAGGGACTGCAGACAGAGCCTGGCTGAGCAGTTTTACCGCTGTGAAATCCCTGCAGGTCGGAGCTGTGAGGGAAAGCCGGCGGCAGCCGTACCGGCGGGACGGTGAAATCTTTCTCCGGGCAGAGCGATTTTTCTCCTTCCCCGCCGGGACGCTTTGGGAGGAGACACGGCAGCTCCGCGGCGTTCCTCATCCACAGCCTTGAGCCAACTTCACGCCTGGAAAACCCTCCTTGCCGGGGCTGGGGCAGCCAAATCCTGCAGGAGAGTCCAGAAAAACCCACCCACCGTCCCAACTCGCTGCTTGGGGACGATGGTAAAGTTTATTGAGCAAACCGAGGGGCTACGCCGAGCCCGGACGAGGCTGCTGGGGCAGGAGCCAGCTCAGGAATTTGCATCGGTGGAGAAAATGGAGCTGCTGACACGGAGCAGGCGCTTCCCAGCCGGGATTATCGCAACGGAGCGACGCAGAAGGCAGATGGAGAGGTCGGTCGGCGTGGATTTGGCCCCGTAAAGCCAGCAGGGACGAGCCGCGGTGCAAGCACAGCTCGCTCCGGTCCCCCCGACCCCAAGCAGAACTAGAGGTGAGTCTTTAATCGCTTCATCCCAGCGCCTGCTGCCCGGGCACGGGCGAGGAAATACCCGGCGGAGGGGCCCGAAATCCACTTGGGAAAAAAGGGGGAAAGCCCGAAACCGCTTGCCCAGGCTTTCCCATCGTTTTACTTCGGTATTTGCAAAACGTTCTTCGCGCCGTTAAAGAGAAAACGTTTTCCTCCGCCGGCTCCATTTACGGCGACTTCCCGGGAATTTGTTCCTTTTTCCGAAGGGAGACGGGGAAAAGATTTTTCTTCCCTTTACGAACCGACCAGGAGGAGACGATGGGATGAAGTTCACCCGCCAAGGTCGTGCTCGGGGGGCGCGGGAAAACCAGGAGCAGATTTGGGATCTCCCAGAACTCCTGTGTCCCCTCCAAAAGGAGCATCCGGAGCGTCGCTCGCTCCGAGGTGGTGGAAACCACTTCGAGAGCCCGGAAAATCTCAGACGGATACCCCGGTGGGTTTGGAGGGCACAGGGGGGCAGCGCTCTGCCCCTCGTCGCCCCTTTGGGGGTTTCTCAAGCGGGGTTCAGCGCCTGAAGAGCGAGACGGCCGCGGCTGCAGGTGCCAGGGACGGGTCTAAGCCGGGGGGGAGGACACACAGCCCCTCCCCAGGGAAGGAGCGAATGCAGCCCCCCCCGTCACATTTCTGCCCCCCAGGATCCCCAGTACCCGGCACAGAACCCCCCTGCCCTGTGCTGCCGGACCACAGGGCTGGGCAGCACCCGAGGATGGGCCCCCCCCACCCCAAAACGCAAACCCAGGGGCTCAGGGCAGCCGTGGGAGCTGCCCCCGGCGCAACGATCCTCCCCTGCAGGGCTGCACAGCCCCCCCCAAACCATCACAGCACCCCATGCCCTGTGCCACAGTGCACCCCAAAATGCCTTCGTACCCTCCCTCGCTGCAGCGGCCACCCCCGCCCCGGGGCTGTGCTCGCCCCCCCCGAGTGCCTGAGCACCCCAATCCCTGGCTGGCACCTGCTCCCCCAACCCAGCACCCCCACCCCGTCATCTCCCACCCCGGGGCTCCCTCTGCCCTCCCCCAGCAGGACCCCAACGCTGTCCTCCTGCCCTGCCCCTCCCCAGACATGTTTTTCCCTTCTTGCACCCCAAAATCCATCTCACGCAGCCCCGAATTCCTCCTGCCCCGCTGAGCCCTCCCCAGGGCAGTCACCCCCCCCTTCCCTGGCCCGGGGCTCGCCAGCCCCCTCTGTCTCCCTTTCCCAGACACCCCCCAGCACCGGGATCCCTCCGTGGACCCCCACGTAGCCGTGATCTCCCCTGTCACCCCCTAACCCTAACACCGGGCTCGCTGCCCCCATCGCCCCCTAATCCTAACCCCCCATCCCAGTGCCCAATCCCCCCCTAACCCTAACACCCCCATTCCCCCCTCATCCTACCCCCCATTCTGCTGTCCCCCATTGCCCCCTACTCCTAAAAACCACCCATCCTGTTGCCCCTCATAAACCCTAACAGCCCTACTCCCCCCAATCCTACGCCCCATTCTGCTCCCCCCATCACCTCTAGTCCCATCCCCCCCACGCCTCCCTAATCCTAATCCCCCTTTCTGCTGCCCCCCATCGCCCCCTAACCCCTCCATTCCCCCAATCCACTACCCTGAACACCCCTAATCCTAACCCCCCATTCCCCCAATCCTACCCCCCAATCCACTACCCCCATCACCCCTAATCCTAACTCCCTGCTCCCCCCAATCCCACCCCCCCATTCCGCTACCCCCATCACCTCTAATCCCCCTCAATCCTAACCCCCCCATTTCTCTGCTCCCCATCGACCCCTAATGCTAACAACCCCCCCATCCTGCTGCCATCACCCCCTAACCCTAACCCCCCATCACCTCTAATCCCAACACCCCCACTCCCCCCTTAATCCTGATGCCCCATCCTGCTGCCTCCATCGCCCCCAATCCTAACCCCCCAATCCCCCCAATCCTACCCCCAATACACTACCCCCATTCCCCCAATCCTAACCCCCATTCCACTGCGCCCATCACCCCCTAATCCTATCACCCCCTAAGCCTAGCAGCCCCCCATCCTGCTGCCCCCACCCCCTCTAATCCTAACCCCCTGCTGCCCCCTTAATCCTGACCCCTCAACCATCGCCCCCTAAATCTTAACAACCCCCCATCCTGCTGCCCCCGTCAACCCCTCATCCTAACCCCCTGCTCCCCCCAATCCTACTCCCCCTTTCCGCTACCCCCACGACCTCTAATCTCCCCCAGCCCTAAACCCCCTATTCTGCTGCTCCCCATTGTCCCCAACCCCAATACCCCGTCACCCCCTAATCCTAACAACCCCCCATCGCCCCCCAATCCTAAACCCCCCATTCCACTGCTCCTCATCGCCCCTAATCCTAACAACCCCCCATTCTGCTGCCATCGCTCCCTAATCCTGAGCTCCCATCGCCCCCTAATCCTGACCCCCCATCGCCCCCTAGTCCTAACACACCCATCACCTCTAATCCCCCACTGCCCCCTTAATCCTGATGGCCCATCACCCCCTAAATCTAACAACCCCCCCCAGCGCCCCCTAACCCTAACCCTCCTATTCTGCTGCTCCCCATCGCCCCCTAATCCCAACACCCCGTCGCCCCCTAATCCTAACAACCCCCCATTCTGCTGCCATTGCCCCCTAATCCTGACCCCCCATCGCCCCCTAATCCAAACAATCCCCCCATCACTTCTAATCCTAATTTCCCTACACCCCCCTTAATCCTGATGCCCCATCGCCCCCTAAACCTCACAACTCCCCCGTCGCCCTTGAATCCTAGCCCCCCTATTCTGCTGCTCCCCATTGCCCCCTAATCCCAACACCCCGTCACCCCTAATCCTAACAACCCCCCATTCTGCTGCTCCCCACTGCCCCCTAATCCTGACCCCTCATCGCCCCCTAATCCTAACAACCCCCATCACCTCTAATCCCCACTGCCCCCTTAATCCTGACGCCCCATCGCCCCCTAAACCTCACAAGCCCCCCATCGCCCCCCAATCCTAACCCCCCCATTCCACTGCTCCCCATTGCCCCCTAATCCCAACACCCCGTCACCCCCTAATCCTAACAACCCCCATCACCTCTAATCCTAACTCTCCCTTTAATCCTGACCCCCCCATCGCCCCCTAAACCTCACAACGCCCCCATCGCCCCCCAATCCTAACCCCCATCCCCCCTAATCCTACCCCCCCCATTCTGCCTCCCCCCAATCCCAACCCCCGCCTCGCTGCCCCCCCTAATCCCACCCCCCCCACCCTCTTTACCCCCCACTTCTCCCCAATTTCTCCCCCCTAAACCAGAAAAAAATACAATATATCCCCCCCCCCCACCCCGCACCCAAGAGCGCTGCGCCCCTCTCTCCGCCGTTTTTCCCCCTTTTTCCGCGCCGCTCCCCACCTCCCCCCAACCCCATATCGCTCTTTATCATAAATATATAAATTATGCTAATTACGACATTGCATATTCACCGCGCCGGGACCCGCCGCCCCCCGCCCGGCCCCGCACTCACCGCACGCCCCGCACCGGGCAGGGGGGGACCGGGGAGAAGGGGCCGAAGGGGCGCCAGGGGAAGGGCGAGGGGCGGGGGGGGGGGGGGGCTCCGCGCTGCTCCGCGCTGCTCCGCGCCTTCCCCCTCTGCCGGGGAATAATTAAAAATTCATCTCACAGCGGCGGCGGCGGCGGCACAAAGGGGAGGGAGGAGGGGGGGGGGGGGCGGGGAGCGGCGACGGGACCCCCCGGTCCCTGCGCGGGGTTGGGGGGGGGACGGGGTTCGTTATGGGGGGGGGGAGAGGGTGGGTTGCGGGCTGGGGCGGTTTGTTGGTTTCGGGGGGGTTTGCATATTTTTTAATTTTTTTTTTTCTTTTTTTTTTTAGCTCCTCCGGGGGAAATTTTTAGCTGCTGCGTCATGAACATAATTTATGCGCAGCCATTGCCGCAGCCGCGGGGCTGCCGCGCTCCGGCCGGCCGCGGGGGGCGCAGCGAGACCCCCCCCCCCCAGCTCCGCAGGGACCCCCCCCCACCCCCGGCACCCCCGGGCCCGAGAGCCCCGAGCCACGGACACCCCGAGCCCAGATCTGAGCGCTGAGACCCCCAAACCAGAGACCCCTAAACCAGAGACCTCCGAACCAGAGACGCCCCGAGCCCCAAATCTGAGCTCTGAGACCCCCAAACCAGAGACCCCCCGAGCCCAGATCTGAGCTGAGACCCTCAAACCAGGGACCCCCGAACCAGAGACCCCCCGAGCCCCAAATCTGAGCTCTGAGACCCCCAAACCAGAGACCCCCCCGAGCCCAGATCTGAGCTGAGACCCTCAAACCAGGGACCCCCGAACCAGAGAACCCCCAATCCCTAAATCTGAGCTCTGAGACCCCCAAACCAGAGACCCCCGAACCAGAGACCGCCCAAGCCCCAGATCTGAGCGCTGAGACCCCCAAGCCAGAGACCCCCCAACCAGAGACCCCCCGAGCCCCAAATCTGAGCTCTGAGACCCCCAAACCAGAGACCCCCCCGAGCCCAGATCTGAGCTCTGAGACCCCCGAAACAGAGACCCCCCGAGCCCCAAATCTGAGCTCTGAGACCCCCGAACCATAGACCCCAGAAGCAGAGAACCCCCAATCCCTAAATCTGAGCTCTGAGACCCCCAAACCAGAGACCCCCAAGCCAGAGACCCCCGAGCCCCAAATCTGAGTTCTGAGACCCCTGAACCAGAGACCCCCTGAGCCCCAAATCTGAGCTTGAAGACCCCGAAACCAGAGACCCCCAGACCCCAAAGTCTGAGCTTGGAGACCCCCAAACCAGAGACCCCCAAACCAGAGACCCCCCGAGCCCCAAATCTGAGCTCGGAGACCCCCAAACCAGAGACCCCCAGACCCCGAGTTCTGAGCTCTGAGACCTCAAAAACCAGAGTCCCCAAGACCCCAAATTCTGAGCCCCAAGACCCCCAAACCAGAGACCCCCTGAGCCCCAAAGTCTGAGCTCTGAGACCCCCAAACCAGAGACCCCCTGAGCCCCAAATCTGAGCTTGGATACCCCCAAACCAGAGACCCCCCCAGCCCCAAATCTGAGCTCTGAGACCCCTGAACCAGAGACCCCCCTGAGCCCCAAATCTGAGCTCAGAGACCCCCAAACCAGAGACCCCCCAAGCCCCAAGTCTGAGCGCTGAGACCCCCAAACCAGAGACCCCCCGAGCCCCAAATCTGAGCTTGGAGACCCCCAAACCAGAGACCCCCTGAGCCCCAAATCTGAGCTCGGAGACCCCCAAACCCCGAGTTCTGAGCTCTGAGACGTCAAAAACCAGAGACCCCAAGACCCCAAATTCTGAGCCCCGAGACCCCTGAACCAGAGACCCCCAGATCCCAAAGTCTGAGCCTGGAGACCCCAAAACTGGAGACGCCCCCTCCCAGCCCCGAGAGCCCTAGAACTCTGAGACCCCAAAACCAGAGACCCCCCCTAGAGACCCCAGCCCTGAGACCACCAGAGACCCTCAGATCCCAAGTCTGAGCCCTGAGACCCCAAAACCGGAGACCCCCAGACCCTGAGTCTGAGCCCTGAGACCCCAAAACCAGAGAACCCCCAGCCCCAACACCCCAAGACCAGAGACTCCCCCCAGCCCCCCTCCAGCTGGACCCGAGCTCTCCAGCCCTGAGACCCCCAAACCAGAGACCCCCAGACCCTGAGTCTGAGCCCTGAGACCCCAAAACCAGAGATCCCCAGACCCTGAGTCTGAGCCCTGAGACCCCAAAACCAGAGACCCCCTGATCCTGAGTCTGAGCCCTGAGACCCCAAAGCCAGAGAACCCCCAGCCCCAACACCCCAAAACCAGAGACTCCCCCCAGCCCCCCTCCAGCTGGACCTGAGCTCTCCAGCCCTGAGACCCCCAAACCAGAGCCCCCCCCCAGACCTCCAAGTCGGAGCCCCCAGACCCTGAAGCCAGAGCCCTCTCCGGCCCCAAGACCCCCAAAATCAAATCTCTGTGGACCCCAAACTGGAGCTCCCTCCAGATGCCCCAAAATCAGAGCCCTCAGCACCGACATCCTGCCACCAGCCTTCCCCAAGCCCCCAGACC
Organism: Trogon surrucura; assembly: GCA_020746105.1. Classification (NCBI taxonomy): domain Eukaryota; kingdom Metazoa; phylum Chordata; class Aves; order Trogoniformes; family Trogonidae; genus Trogon; species Trogon surrucura. Next base: position 113,436 of record CM036646.1, read on the forward strand.
CCAAACCAGCTCCGAGACCCCCCAAAAGTCAAAGCTCCACAGCTCGGGACTCCCCAAGACCACTGCCCACCTCACCTCCAACTCAGAGCCTCCTCAAATCCCGAACTCCCCAAAACAAGAGCACCCCAAGCCTGGAGATCCCCCAGAGTCACTTCAGCCCAGATGCTCTCCCCAAAAAAAAAACCTGGGGGCACAGCCAGCTTGCAGCCCCCCCTAACAGGAGCACCCCCCAGCCCGGAGTCTGCTCAAACCCAGAGCCCCCCAAAACTGGGAGTCCCCCCCTCTTCTAAACTTGGCCAAACAGAGCTGAAATCCCATCCTGAACACCCAGAAACTCCCCCAAACCCAATACCCCACCCCAAATCACCGCCCCCTTCCAAAAGCCAGAGACCCCCAACCCCACACAACCACAAGACTCGCATCCCCCCCAAACCCAGAGGCACCCCCAAAGTGCCAGGACCCCCCAAACCCCACAATTCCTCCAAAACCCAGACCCCCCCCCCCAGTCCTAAACTCCCCCAAACTTCTTAAATCTCTCCCCAAACCTGAAGCCCCCCCTGCCCCATTCCCAGCAGCAGCGCCCACCCCCCAGCTTTGGGGTCACCCTTTGCAAACCTCAAGCAGTCGGGGGGGGGGTGGGTGCCCAAGGGGGGAGCCCCCAGATTTGCAGCAACCCCCCCCCCCCTCCCCGAATTCACGTTGGGAGAAGCCCTCCTGACCCCAGCTCCGCGCCGGGCTCGTCAAAACCCCCAACCCAGCATTTCATCATCATAAATTAACCCATTAATCATCCTGTTAACGGGGCAGCACAAAAGATTCAATTTATTCCCTTTTTGCACCCCCCCCCCCCCCCCAATCATCCACTTTCCTCTGGGGCCGAACGCGCCTTGAAATCGCTCGAGCCTCTGTTTGAAGGGATCAAACCACCCCAAAAAAAACTTCCTGAGGCTCAAAAATCAGGAGCTGGAGGCAGAGACCTTGGCTGGAACAGAACCTGCCTTGGCCCCGGGGAAGCCACGGTAATAATTCAAGATATTGCACCCTCCTGGTGGGGTTTCTTTATGGGGAGGCTTCCCCAAGAGGGAGAAACCTCCCCGAGGTTCTGCGGATCCACCTGGTCGTTCATTTTGATTTTTTTAAAAAAACTTAATGTTAAGAATTTTTAAATTTTAAAATGTTAATTTTCTTTTTTAATTTTTTTCAAATGCCAATATTATTTTTTTTAAAATTTTTTAATTTTTAATTTCAATTTTTAAACGTTTTAATTTTGAATTCCGCAGCCTTGGGTGAGGCACGCCGCCCGGGAACGAGTCCCAATCCCTGCGACTCGTCTGCCAGCAAAGAAGGATTAATTTTTTTTTTCTTTTTTTTGGGTGAAGGAGCGAGGAAACGAACCCCACGAAGAGAACTCAGGTGCAACTTTAACCTTATTGCGACGTAATTAAAAGAGGGAAGAGAACCGTCCCGTAACTGCGAAGCTCCTCACAAGCGCAGGTGCGATTCCGCGGCTTTTCCAGCCAACTTCTGGACCAATTACAGCTTGTTTGGAACCACTAGAAAAGAAGCTGACTACAGCATCATCTTGCATTTCTGTAGCTTTTCCAATTTTTAACGCGGTAACTTCCTTCGTATCTCCTGGCAGGATAAACCAGGAGGAATAAAAGGGACAAAAACGTAACATTGTGGTGAGTGGCACCTCTTAAAAACGAGCACGGCTTGACGAAGCCGCGTTATTTTTCCTTCTTTCCCATCCCTATCGGGCGGAAAAAAAATAAAATAATAAAAAAAATCCTACCGACCTGTCTTTAACTGCAGGAAAAACTAACAGGCTCGTTGAAATCCGCGTCTTTTGGGGAAGATATTCACATTTCCCGTGGCTGCGAGCTCTGAACGGGCATCCCCGCTCGGAGAAGAGATTTTTTTAAAAGAATAAAAAGCTCGTCCGCAGCGAAGCCCGTCCCACGCGCGCGGAGGCTCCTTGAGCCAACGTCACTCGGACCGGCCGAGCCTCGTAGCCCCGACCCCGTCCGCGCCGCTCGGCACCTACCGCCGCAGCCCGAAACGTCCGGCGGAGGTCGACGCCGAGGCGGCCGGACGCGCACCCGGCGCCGGCTGCGTTTTTCGGGAAGATCCGGGTGAGACTCGTTCCGAGGAAGCGTCTTCGCCCGGGTCCAGCCGTTACCAGAGGGCGCAGCGCGATTCTGCCGAGAGCCTCGTTTGCATACGCCGTGATTATGAATATTTAACTACTTCCAGCTAGTTGGAGCGCAGGCTCGTTTGCATACATTGGCATATCGGTTAACGGAAGACCTACGGAGGGGGGAAAGGGTATATTTTGAATTTTTCTTGAAGAGGAATTGATTTCATGATGGCTGAAAAGCCTATTTTGGGTGGTGTTTTTTTTAACATATTTTATTTTTCTTTCCGGGAAACTAGCTTGTTTGGAAGGGGGATTTTAATTAACTGCTCGACGGGGATAACCGGTAAAAACTAAAACGCCGACTGCGAGAACGTGTCCTTTGTTCCGGAGTTCGCTCGAAACTCTTGGTAGGTGACCAAATTAACGTCGCGGCTTTCTCGTCAGCGCTTCTTTGACTGCTCTCACCGCGCGCAGCAACGGGTCCGAGGAGGGTTTGCGCTTGACCTTCCCATTTCTGGCCCGTCTGATTTCCTACCGAAAGATTCCCAGCCCTGCGAGGAACATTTACGCCCCAAACCAGCTTATTCCACCCGTTCCAAGAACTTAAAAGCCTGAAAGCGCCGGGAAAAGCGAAGCCCGGGCTTGAGTTTGGCTCCCACACTGCGAAGCGACGCCGGTCGCTTCACGAACTTCCCTGAACCTGAGCTTAAGCGCGGTTTTAAGAGCAGAAGGAGGGTTCGAGGCAGGCGCGCTGCTGCTCCAGCAGATCCAGCCTCTGCCTCGTTTTGCCCCTCGGAGCTGGGAAGAGGCTCTGAAATTTCCACAAGGTTCTTCGGGCCGCTTGGATGGAACGTGCCCACGGCAACGGCGAGGACAGAAGCTCTTCGATTTCAGCGCGGGGAGAAGGAGGGAGAGCACTTTCCCTCAGGTGGAAGATCCCAGCCAGTAATTAACCGCTGCTCCTTCGTTATTTTTATGCCATTAATTACAGCCCTACGCTCACCGCCTCGACGTACCCCTCGATTCCCATCACTCACGCGAGTCAGGTTTCACAAACGCGCACCCGCTCGTCAGGCCACCGGTACCGGCTCAATTTTTCCTGCGACTTCATTTTTGAAGTTCATTTTTGAAGCTTATTTCTTGCTATTTTAAGGAGCAAACAACGGGTGTTAGAGCCCAGCCAGCTCTGCTTCTAACGAGGGTTAAACAACCCCGCGTGATACAAAAAAAGGAATCTCAGGGGGCCCCTCGTTCCCCCCCAAAAACCACAGACTCGGCCCTTCAGGTTTTTATTTGTCCTGCGCGTTCCGGGGGCCGCAGACCGGCCCCCCCTTCCCCTTGTCCTTCCAGAAGCGCTCGGCGTGGGAAGCAAAGCCCGCTGGCCCGCGGCCAGAAACGGCCTCGACTTCTCCACGTTTCCAAAAAACGACTCATGGTTTCGCAGAGCTTTTGACATTTGTTGGCTTCCTCCCCCTCCAAGAGGCCCTTAAAGGAGGCAACCGGGGATTAAAATACAAATAAAACCAAACCCCACGGGATCCGCAGGCAGGTGCCTTGGGAAGAGCCCGCAGGAAAACGCTTTCTCTCCGCCTTCCCCACCTCGCAGGACGCTGCCACGCTTCCTCTGCAAGGAAGTTTTCCAGGGAGTGGTAAGAGGAGAGCGGAGAAGGGCACATTTGTTAGAATAAATCGAGCCTGAAGCCAGGAGCTGCCCACCAGGCTTAACCCCGGGCTGTTCCGACGAGCTTCGGGGCTTTGCAGAGACATCTCCGGGCTCAGTCGCTCAGAAATCGCGTTCCCCTTCCAGGAGCTGCTCCCCTCTTCGCTTACTCTCACCCCTCTACCTCACTCCCCATTTCCGTGGGCAGATTTCAAGCCGTCTCCTCTGCCGCTTTCAAGGGTAAATATTTTATTTTTTTTTTACCATTCCTGTACAGTTGCAAGGTGAAGAACATTTTCTAGGCATGAATTATGGATGAAGCCCTCCCAGGCACACCAGCCCTCGTGCATATTCATCAGGCAGCCGGTACATTATTCATGAGAGGTTCACTCAAAGAGGGGAGAGAACAATGATATTGTTGATTGAGACGGCCTGAAAACCGAGCTGGAAGAGAAGGGAGTCATGCCCTCAAACTCTGGCCAAAAAGCGGCCAGAAACAAACACAAAAAAGGAGGAATTTGACACTCGAAGGGGGTATCCTTGCTGTGGCCCTTCCGTCGCCGTCCCTACCCGTTATTTTTCTTTTAAATGAGACTTTACCCACACAACTCCCCGATTGCGTCACACCTTCTCCAGGCACAGCTCCAGGCCTCCGACTGCACCTTCTGCTGGCGGCTCCATCCCCAGCAGGCGACACCTGCAACACATTTGTGCATTTACACCCCGTAATTCATTAAAGATCACCCCAAGACACCTCCCTCTCCTCCCTCCTTTAACCTTTTTTAAGCCGAGGCAGATGCCAGAGATTTGTCAAACGGCCGAGCGGTGCCCGCTCTCGCAAAGGCAGCCCTAAAACCCGAGGCGCGCGAGCGCTCGAATCCAAGCGGCGTTTTATTTCCGTAAATCTGAGGTCCCTCCCGCGCTCCCGCTGGACGAAGGGGCACAGGGAGGGCAGAACAAGCCTGAACGACGCACGCGCCTGACCGCACCCTCGGCTTCTGGGCAGCGTTTCGGCCACGCTCACGGCGAGAAGGGGAGACCCACAGTCCCTCGGGAAAGGAACCTGTTCTCTCTGTGCCCCACGAGTCCCTCAGCAGGATGTTGCCCCCCAAAAAGAGGGTCTCTCTAGGGGCTCCCCGCTGCAGGGAGGCAGAAAATCAGGTCCCACGAAGGGCTGCGGGCAGGACTCGGGGCTTGTAACAACAACCACGAGGACGTGGTTTAGAAGAACCAACATAACCCGGAGCTCAGGCTGCAGCCACCGACTGTTGGCACAGTCACGGCGCTAACGAGCAGCTCCGCACAGTCCTCAAGGCTTAATTAAGCTTAACAATAATATTTGGAAGTTACCAACCATCTCCATTGATCTTTTATGCATGAACTCGGAGGAGGCGGCTCCTTTCGGCGGGAGGAAGCGGGGAGAGAGCCGGGGGCTCCCTCGCCCACCAGTTCCCCCAGGGCTGCCCCTGACAGGACAGGCAGGCTGGGTCCCCAGCCCCACCCCAAGCCATGCTGGGGGACCCCCACCTCACCTCTGAGCCTGGAGGAGCGCCCCGCTCCCCTGAGACCCCGCTCGTGGTCCCCCCACTCCGTGCTGGAGCCTGCGTGGGGATGCCAAGGTCCTGCCCAGGGCCCCCCACCAGGTCTGGCCACTGCTTCAGGCTCCACCTGGGACCCTCATTCCCCCTCCCTCACCACTGAGGACCTCACCACTACTTTAGGCTCGACTTGGGGCCCCCAACTTTCCCCCTGAGCCTGCCTAAGGGTCCTACTCACCCCTCAGGGCTCCCAACTCCCCCCCCCCCCCCCGAGCCCTGCTTAAGGCCCCCCCTCACCCCTTGGGGCCCTCAACTCCCCTCCAGGCCCTTCTTAAGGCCCCCCCCTCACCCCTTGGGGCTCCCAACTCCCCCCCAGTCCCTTCTTAAGGCTCCCCCTCACTCGTTGGGGCCCTCAACTCCCCCCCAGTCCCTTCTTAAGGCCCCCTCTCACCCCTTGGGGCTCCCAACTCCCCCCTAGGCCCTGTTTAAGGGTCCCACTCACCCCTTGGGGCACCAAACTCCCCCCTAGGCCCTGCTTAAGGCCCCTTCTCACTCCCTGGGGCGCCCAACTCCTCCCTAGTCCCTTCTTAAGGGTCCCCCTCACCCCTTGGGGCCCCCAACTCCCCGCTTAAGGGCTCCCCTCACCCCTTGGGGGCTGCTCACTACTCCAGACCCTGCCCCCCCCACCCCTAGGCCCTGCCGGCTCCTGCCTGGGGACCCCCCTTCACCTCTGAGGCCTCCCTAGAGGTGTCGAGTCCCCTCCCCTGGGCCTTGCTTCAGACCCCCCCACCTCAGACCAGGGGCCTACCTGCCCCCCTCTGCACGGGGGGGCCCCTCTCGCCCTCTTTCCGTGTCCCCAGCAGGTCAGGCCAAGCCAGGCTCCCCCCACCCCAGTTCTAACTGTGCCATCCCCGCCACCCGCGGCCCCTTTAAAAGCGGCGGCCCCGCCCCGGCTGCCCGCGGTGCCCGCTTCCTGCCCCCGCCCCGCCCCCTGCTCCCCCCCGCGACCTCGCACCCCCCCCCCCTTCCTCCTCCTCCTCCTCCTCCTCCTCCTCCTCCTCCTCCTCCTCCTCCACCCCCCTCCCCGCCCCGCCCGGCGCCGCGGTGACACCGAGCAGGAAGCGCGCGGCGCGGGCAGAGCGGGAAGCGCCGCCGCCATGAACGGCAAAGGAGGCAAGGACCGGGCCGCGGCCCAACACCCCCCTCCCCGACCACCCCCCCCACCGGCAACCGCCCCCTCCTCTCCCGCCCCGGGACGCGGCGCCTTTAAGGGCGGCGCCGCAGCGCGTGACGGGGCCGGGGGCGCGCGGGCGAGCGGGCGGCCAATGGGAGCGGGGCCGGGCGGGGGGCGCGCGCGGGTGGGCGCCGAGAGGGAGGGGGAGACACCCCCCCCCCCGATGACGTAGGGGATCCCCCGCGTGACGTAACGGGGACTCCTCTATGGGGGGGGGGGGTGGGGGGAACCGGAGCGAGAGGGAGCCCCCCCCGCCCTCCCGCGTGTGACGTGATGGGGACCCCGTTCGGTGGGACGGGGGGGGGACCCCTCTGCCGCTGACGTAGGGGATCCCCGGGTGACGTCAGAAAAGAGCTCGTTTGATGGCGGGGCGCGGGGGAACCCCCCCCCCCCCCCGAGTGATGGGAACGGGGGGAGACCCCTTGGGTGGTGTAATGGGGGAGACCCCCCCCCCGGGTGATATCATGGGGTGAGGTAATGGGGGGGAGACCCTCACCAGGTGATATATTGGGGGGAGACCCCCCCCCGGGTGAGGTAATGGGGGGGGAGACCCCCCCCCCCGGGTGATGGAATGGGGGGAGACCCCCCCCGGGTGATATCATGGGGGGGAGACCCCTTGGGTGAGGTAATGGGGGGGAGACCCTCACCGGGTGATATATTGGGGGAGAGACACCCCCCCCCGGGTGATGGAATGGTGGGGAGACCCCCCCCCCGGGTGATGGAATTGGGGGGGAGACCCCCCCGGGTGATGTAATGAGGGGGAGACCCCTCAGGTGATGTAATGGGGGGGGGAGACCCCCTCCCTGGGTGATGTAATGGGGGGAGACCCCCCCCCCGAGTGATGTCATGGGGGGGAGACCCCCCCCGAGTGATATAATCGGGGGGAGACCCCCCCGGGTGATGTAATGGGGGGCCCCACGAGGGGTGGGGGGGCGATCCCTTGGGTGGCAGAAGGGGGACCCTGCTGGCCTTGGGGGTGACCCCCTGGGCGAGGTAAGGGGAGAGCCGTGGGGGGGGGTTTGGTGAGACCCCTCCATCACGGGACCCCCACCCACCCACCCCAGCTGGGACCCCCCTGCGTGTGGGGCAGCTGGGTCAGGGAACCCCCCTGGGGGAGAATTGAGACCCCCGACCCCCCCGCCAGGCCCCAGCTGGGGGGCACAGGGTGGGGGCACCCAGGGGCTCCAGGATGCCGGGGGGGGGGTGGGGGTGGTGGTGTCACATCAGCACCTCCAGACCCCGAATTTGGGGCCGAATTTGGGGCTTCTTAGACCCCAGGAGTTCTGAGTCGAGGGGGACACCAGGGGAAAGTCTCCCCAAAACCGCGGAACACCCGGGAAGGGGGGTTGGTTTTGGATTTGGTTGATTTCAATTTAAGAATTCGGGAGTTTGAGTGCCTGGGATAACGTAGTTTTGTGTTTGGTTTTCCCTTCTGGGCATCTCCTCGCTCCCGGGCTCCCCGTTTTGGTTGTTTTGCCGCGCGGGCTCTGGGGGGTACAGGGGGGAGCCCAACGCTTGGGGGCTGCTAATTGTGCAATACTCCCTTCTGAATAATTAAGAAACGGGGTTTTCCAGAAAAAAAACCCAAACCAAAACCGTAACTGGACTCGTCAGCGTCCCGTCCGGCTTTGTCTTCCAGGCTAATTTCTCTTCTTCCTCGCAGGACCGTACCCCGGCCAGCCGTCCTACCCCGGCCAGACCCCTGCCACCCCCTCTGTGTACCCCCAGACCGTGCCCCTCCCGCAGCCGCCGCCCTACACGGACGCACCCCCCCACCTATTCCGAGGTAGGCGAGACGCTTCGTCTTCTCCCGGGGCCCCTCCCGAAGATAAAAAGAAATAATCTCTGACGAACTTTATAGCTGCAGTATTGCTTTTTTTCTTTTTTTTTCCTGCCTGGAGGGCTTGCGTGCTGCTGGTGTCACTGGGCAGCGGTCGCTCACCGAAGTGTTAAGGGTTGGAAAAGACCTTTAAGCTCGTCGAGTCCGACCTTTAGTGCAGCTGCTACACCCTGGCCCTGAGCGCCACATCTCTGAAACCCCTCCAGGGGTGGGGACTGCCCCACTGCTCTGGGCAGCCTGTGCCAGCGCTCGCCAACCCTTCTGGGCAGCAAATTTTTCCCAAATGTCCTCCTCGGGAGCAATTTGAGGCCGTTTCCTCTCATTCTACCCCTTGTTCCTTGGGAGAAGAGACCAGCCCCACTTCCCTGCACCCTCCTGGCAGGGAGCTGTGACGAGCGAGGTCTCCCCTGAGCCTTCTCCAGATGAACACCCCCAGCTCCCTCAGCCACTCCTCAGGAGACTTGTTTTCCTGACCTTTCCCCACCTTCGTTGTCCTCTGGACACGCAGATTCCCGGGTCCAAAGATTCTCTTTTATGAGATCTGAATCATCCGCTCAAAGCGACCAACGGTCAGAGCTCCCCGTCAGACGACGAGCTGAGCTCACCCGTAAGACACCTCCGCCGTTACCTCTCGCCCTCGGATTCTTGCAGGTGCTGGGAGGGAAAAAATCCTTTTACTGTACCCCAAAGCTCGGGGATGCCCTTTAGCAAGCGGGAGGATCTGTGACAGAAAGTAAACACCCGACTCTGCGGACGTTAACAACTCTCTAAACTCACACTTTTCTTTTTTTTTTTTCTTTTTTTCCAGCTTTACCGTCCCAGCTTCGTGCCTCTGGGAGCTGCCACTGTCCCGACGATGTCTGCGGCGTATCCAGGCGCTTCCGTCTTCCTGCCCGTGGCGCAGTCGGTGGCCGTGGGGCCCATCGGCTCCTCGGTCCCCATGGCTTATTACCCCGTGGGGCCGGTTTATCCTCCGGGCTCGACGGTCCTTGTCGAAGGTGGTTTTGATGCCGGAGCGAGGTTCGGGGCTGGCGGAACCCCCAGCATCCCTGTGAGTATCCTCAGAACCCCGCGTGCTTCCGCCTTAGAGGTTCGTAGATGGTAGGAGAGGGGGGAGATGACCTCTGTTTTCTGAGAAAACCCAATTTTTTTCACTCGATCCATCATTTGGGGGAAGAGTAGGCTCCTACTTTTGTGCTGTCGCTGGCCAACCTGTGGCTGTGAAGCCACGTGGGCTGGCAGGCGGTCGTGTGGCCAGCGCTAGCCCCGTGGCGTTGCTGCGCTTTGGCGGGGAGGCAGAGGAGTAGGGCTGCTTGGCACCCCAACTTTCCTTGGCCCCAAGCGCAGGCTTGGCCTCTTCCCATGCTAAGGTGGAGCTGGGGCGGGGGGGTTCCTGCTCCCCTTGACTTTCCACCCGCTTGAAGATCGTGTTCCACAGCCCACCGGCTCCTCAGCGCGGGCAAAAAGCCGCCGGCCGGGCTACGGGCTCCCAGAGGGGCGAGGAACTGAGCGTTTCCCACCAGCTCCTGGGCTCTGGGGATTCTCCCCCTCTGCTCTGCTCTGGTGAGGCCCCGCCTGGAGCACGGCGTCCAGTTCTGGAGCCCAGAGTCCAAAAAGGACGTGGATGTGCTGGAGGAGGCCACGGAGGTGACGAGAGGGCTGGAGAACCTCTGCTCTGAGCACAGGCTGAGGGAGCTGGGGTTACTCAGCTTGGGGAAGAGAAGAGAAGGCTCCGGGGTGACCTAATAGCACCTGCCAGCCCATGGGAGGAAAGCTGGAGAAGGGCTTGTACGGGGGCCTGGAGGGACAGGACAAGGGGCAATGGCCTGAAACTGCAAGATTTAGGTGAGATAGAAGGAAGAAATTCTTCCCCAGGAGGGTGGTGAAGCCCTGGCACAGGCTGCCCAAGGAGGGTGTGGATGCCCCATCCCTGGAAGGGTTCAAGGCCAGGTTGGCCGGGGCTTGGAGCAACCTGGGCTGGTGGGAGAGAGGGGTCCCTGCCCACAGCAGGGGCTGCAACGAGATGACATTCAGGGTCCCTTCCAGCCTTGACCAGTCGAGGATTCTGTGATCTTTGCTCGGCAGCGAGCGACGGGGACAACCACCGGGAGGTTTCCGAGTCCCCGCAGCGCTGACCTCGCCTTGTCCCCCTTTCTGTGTCTCGCAGCCCCCCCCCTCCCGGCTGCCCCGCCAACGCCGCCCAGCTGGCCGTGATGCAAGGAGCCAACGTCGTGGTGACGCAACGCAAGGGCAACTTCTTCCTGGGCGGCTCAGACGGCGGCTACACTATCTGGTGAAGAAGGAGGGGGAAGAGGGAGAGGGCGGGGGGACGGGGAAGGGGTTGGGGAGGGGGCTCCATTTGTGTAAGGAAAGACATCACATCCCGTCAGCACTTCTCACGCCGTAACCGCTTTAGTCCGTAATTAACCTGAAGCCGCAGATTAGACGCACCGCGGTGACGTGTCTTCCTGCTCCAGCGCCCGGCCCTCGCAGGCACTTTAAACGAGAAAACCCCGTTAAGGACGGCGGGGCCGGGGAGGGGTTGGGGCTTAATTCATGAGCCGAGTGAGCTCAGCAGCCTCCTCCTCCTCCCTTGGCGGCACCGCGGCGCTGAGCTTTGATTAATCGGCTCCTTCTGCACCGGTTTCCCCGTGGCGGAGCCGTGACCGCCCGACTTGCGCCGAAGCGAAGGTGCCGGCGAGACGAGCGGGGAGGGCACCTCCTTGGCGCTTCTTCCTTCCCGACCTCCCTCTGGAAGGGACCCCTCGAAGCGCTCCCGCGCTCCTCCGCGGGAGGTGACGCGGCGGCCGGGGGGGAGGGGGGAGGTTTTTTTTTCTTTTTATACACTCCAAGTAATCTTGGATTTCTTTGCACATTAGATCTAATCAAAGCCATGCTTTGGCGCCAGAAACACAATGCAACTCATCTTCGAACCTTTCATCCGACGCTAACGAGGCTTTTAGGACGATGCTTAATAAACAAACTTCTTTTTTTTTTTTTTTTTTTTTTTGGTTGGTTTTTTGTTGAACTCAACCCGGTGTCTTTGACACCCAAACTCCTTCAGGCTGTCGTTCCAACGACGTGCGAATTAGCTCGATTAACGGGTCGTTTGGCGAGCGCGCGCTTTAAAATAACGACTCGGGGGTGGGTAACGAAGGCGCGTTCGGGTTAAGAAGAATATTTCAGGGATCGTCGATTTTCTTTTCGCTTGTTCTTTCCGTTGTCGTTCCGTTCGCTGGTGAAGAACCCAACGGATCCAACTCGATTTTATCCTGAGCTTTCAGTTTTAAATCGAAATCTGGCGTCTCGTCGCCGTGTTTAACCGTGCAACTGACTGTTAGGAGCGTTCAGCATTACGGCTCTCTCTGTATACACTGTGGTGCACTTAACTTGTGGATTTTTTTTTTTTTTTTTATACTAAAAAAAAGTAGAATAAAGACTATTTTGAAAATTTGAAGCGGCGAATTTGCGTCAGGCCTCCGATAAAACCCCCCCCCGGCTCCTGCCCGTCGCCAGCCTTGGGGTTTCTTCACTTCTTTCCTCTTCGCTGCTCTTTCGTGAACTTCCTCCTTTGGGAGTTTGGGTGGGTTTTTTTTGATTTAACGGATGAGCTGCCCTCGAGAAGGGGAAGAAGGAGGGAGGTGGGGTTGCTCCTCGCCCTGTTGTAGCGGAAAAAAAGGCGTCTCTGCCTCCCCGAGCCCGGCGCGTCGCTGTTAAACCCGAGGAAGCAAAACCTGCTCCGCGTCCCGCCGGGTCGGGACGAGCCTCCCCGGGTTTGCGAGCGGCGACGGGGCGATCCCGCAGCCCCGTTTGCCCTCCGAATCAGCCGTGCTAATCACCCCGCTCCTGAATCGGCAGCAGAACAACCGAATTGTCGCGTGCGATGAGGGGAATTAAAAAAAACCCAACAACGGCGACTCTCAAGGGTTGAATTGCGGGAGGGAGGAGAAGGGGTGGGTACGGGCGAGCCGAGAGCGGTCTCGCTTGGGCAAACCTCTGTTTCACACCCGTTTCTTTTTCCTTCCGCGGTTGGTTTTAATAAATTAAGGAGGAAAATGGCAAAAAAAAGAAAAGAAACAACCCCACAAAGCAGCTCGTAGATCTCCGTTTCTGGGGAATTCGGGCGGGGCGGAGAGGGGCGCCACCGGTTAGATGAAATATTCTTCTTTCTCTTTGGACGGGGCGTCCTCCATCTGCAGCGACACGTCGGGCTCGGCCGCCGCCGGCTGCTCGTAGGTGAGGTAGCTGCCTTTGTTTCTGTACAGGTAGATGATGATCACCACCAGGACCGTGAGCAGGGTGAGGAACACCAGGGTGATCACGACTGCCGGGGAGAATCGTGGAATCGTTAAAGTTGGACAAGAGCTCCTAAGATCGAGGCCAACCGTCAACCCAACCCCACCACGGCCACTCAATTTTCCCCCAAACGCTGCGTCTACACGTTTTTTGACGCCTCCAGAGGTGGGGACTCCACCAGGGCAGCCTGTTCAATGCTTCACCGCTCCGAGAAAAGAGATTTTTCCTAATAGCTAATCTACCTGGGGCAACTTGAGGCCATTTCCTCTTGGAAAAGGAACTTGGGAGAGGAGACCAACCCCCAGCTCACTGCAACCTCCTTTCAAGGGGTTGTAGAGAGTGAGAAGGTCTCCCCGGCTCGCTCAGCTGCTCCTCCTCGCACGTGGTGGAGGGTTTCGAGTGGTCGGTACCGAGCTGCTCCTCGAGGAGAAACCCTACCTGCGATGACCACGGTGTTGGCCTCCTCATGGAGGGGTGGGGTGTGAGCCTTCTTCAGCAGGGGGGTTGTCAACTCTTCTTCATCAAACCGAGAGAGAGGGAGAGAGCAGAAGGTGAGCAAGGCTGGTCCCCACCCGGCTCGGAGCCAGGTTTAGCCGGATGGGGCACGCGGTGGCCCCGGGCAAGAGCTCGTCGAGGATGGGAGGGTTCATGGTTGATGACCCCAAGGGTCAATGATTCGACAGGGCAGGAACAACCTGGCAAAGCTCTCACCTGCGCTCGGAGGGGGCTGCTCGCCTTCCATCGCATCAGCTCCCGCTGGGCGAAGGTCTGGCGTCCTTCACAAGTGCTGAAAAAAAAAGAAAAGAGGAAGGAAAGCGATAAATTCACTCTGCTCAGCATCCCCGGGTCGATGCTGCCAGCATGAGGTTCTGCCTCCCAAAAACCGCTGCTGATCCCGGTGGCTCTGCCGGAGCCGGACGGACCTTGGGAAAAATCCCCCCCCCTCCAAAAAAAATTAAATTTGCTCTGCAGCGGCTCCAGCGCTCAGGCACAAGTGACTCAGCGGCTCTGCGGGGACGTGCCGCTAGATGTCAGGAGCAAATAAAACGTCTTGGTTTTCTTTTTTTTTTTTTGGTTCTAAAAAAAAATAAATAGAGGAAACGTAATGGCAGGAGCATGGACACGGGGCAGCGAGGCAGGAGCCGTCGGAAGGTGCCTCACGAAGACGAGGCGACGCCAACCCCCTGCCACCCACCTCCTGCGTTTTGGGGTGAATTTCTCTGGATCTGTCCCTGCCCTGGCTGTGCCACCACCTCCTCGTGACCCGCAGCAAAGCAGCCCCGACGGCAGCAGCTTTTGCTTTCGAGAGCTACCGGGGCGCACCGGGTCGGGCTCACGGAGCCGCAGGAATTCGAGGCGACGTTTATCCTCCCTTCCCAGGGCTGTGGGACCCCTCTTCCCTCGGCCGGGACGCCGAGTCTCCGGCAGCTCACCCCAAGGATGACAAATATCCCCCCGGCTGGCACGAGCCACCAACTAATTCAGCCTAGCTTTGCTTTAAACCCCGCCTTACAGTAAATCCAGTTTCACTTTAAACCCAGCTTTGTGTTAAATCCAGTTTTGCTTTAAAGCCAGTTTTGTATTAAACCGGTTTTTGCTTTAAACTCCACTTTAAGCCTAGCTTTGCATTAAACCCAGCTTTTCATTAAACCAAGTTTTGCTTTAAATCCAGCTTTGCTTTAAATCCGGCTTTGCTTTAAATCCAGCTTTTCATCAAACTCATCTTTCCGTCAAACCCATCTTTTCATCAAACCCATCTCCTCATTAAGCCCAGCTTTTCATTAAACCCAGCTTTTCATTAAGCCCAGCTTTTCATTAAACCCAGTTTTGCTTTAAATCCAGTTTGGCATTAACCCCAGCTTTGCTTTAAAGCTCGTCGGGCTCCTCGGGCAGCAATGTCGGAGCGTTGGGGAGCTACACCCCGTCCCTGAAATCACCCCCCACCTTCCCAGGGATCCAGAAATAGATAAAATTTCCCCCCCCCCCGAATCCCTAAGATCGGGATTTAAGGGAAAAAGGAGAACGTGCTGCTCGATGGAGGGGCTGGGGCAGGCGGGCGCCTCGGGGAAGGGGTTTCTTGGGAAGCGTCGGGCGTTCCCAGTGGGAAACACAAACTGGTTTCGTGCCCACAGCACCCACGGGACTCCCGGGACCCACCAAAGGTTTAAACCCAGTTTTAGCCAGGGGAAAAAACTCGCTTCGGGGCGTGGGTGGGTTCCCCGTTGCGCCGGATCCCTGCAGATCTCCCCGTGTTGGGTTTTTTTAGAGCGATGCGGGGGTTGTAAAAAGACCCAACAAACCAAAACACAAACCACCATAATCTTCCTCATTCCTGCTCTCGGGCCAAGTTGCTCAAGAGCCAATCCCAGAGCGGAGCCCTCCCCGCCCCGTGGCTTCGCTCCCGAGAAACTCTGCCGAGCGCCGCTGGGGATGCCGCCGTCCCCGTTCCCGTTCCCATTCCAGCTCCCGTTCCCATTTCAGCTCCCACTCCCATTTCAGCTCCCGTTCCCATTCCAGCTCCCATTCCCATTTCAGTTCCTATTCCCATTCCAGCTCCCATTCCCATTCCAGCTCCCATTCCCATTTCAGCTCCTACTCCCATTTCAGCTCCCATTCCCATTCCAGCTCCCGTTCCCATTTCAGCTCCCACTCCCATTTCAGCTCCCGTTCCCATTCCAGCTCCCATTCCCATTTCAGTTCCTATTCCCATTCCAGCTCCCGTTCCCATTCCCATTTCAGCTCCTGTTCCCATTTCAGCTCCTGTTCTCATTTTAGTTCCCATTCCCATTTCAGTTCCCGTTCCCATTTCAGCTCCCGTTCCTGTTCCCATTCTCATTCTCGTTCCTATTCTTGTTCCCATTCCTGCTCCACTTCCAGTTCCCATTCCCATTCCCATTTCTTTTCCCTTTCTCTTTCCCATTCCCATTCCCATTCCCATTCCCATTCCCATTCCCATTCCCTTTCCCTCTCCCTTTTCCCTCTCCCTTTCCCTTCTCGCTCCTCTTCCAGTTCCCATTTCTTTTCCCTTTCCCATTCCCCTGCCCTTTCCCATCCCGGTTCCTGGCAGATGCACCCGCTTCACCCCCATTTCTCCACCATCCCCCGGGGCCAGGCCCCCCCTTTTCCTCCCCGCCGCGCCCGCTCGGCTTTCCCGCGGGGCTCTCCCTCTCCCCACAGCCGGATCAGACTCTTTCCCTTCCTTCCCCCCCAAAAAAATCCAAGTGGAAAAAACCCATCCAACATTTTGGCTTCTCCCCCAAACCAGCCGCGTTTCACCGCCCAGCTCCGTCGCCTCCTGGTACAAACCTGGGTGCAGCCAAACCCCCCAAACCACCCGAGGAAGGGCAGATTTTTTTGGGGGGGGGGGCTCACCCCAGGAGCTCTGTGCCCCCCACCCCAGCCCTTACCTGCGCCCGCAGTGCCGCGGCGAGCGGCTGCCGGCACCATGTGCGCCTCCGGTCTCGCCCCGGCGAAGGCGTTGCCCTTTTCCTGCCTCACCTTTCCAGCCTGGCTTCAGCGCTGATGACGATGATGATGATGATAAAACAACCCCAGAATTACCTCCTCCGTTAACCCCTCGCTCGCCGGAACCCAGCCCATCACGGGGCACCTTGGCGGCAGCGGTCGGCAACGGGGTTTTCGCTTCGGTTCAGAGAAATTTTGCACCGTGGGGAGGGTAAAACTTGGGTGTTTTTTTGTGGCGTGGGGTTTTTTTTTTATTTTTTTTTTTGTCTACGTGGCAGCGCATTTTTCCGGGAGCCGGCGAAACCGGCTCGACGCCTTTTTCCTGAGTCACAGCGACGCCGGGCGCGAAGGGAGGACGCAGCGACAAACCCCTCCCGCACCCGTGGGTGGGGACCCCCCTGGCGCTGCCCGAACCACCCCCCCCCCAGCCCGGTCGGCGACGGGTTTTCGCGGGACGGAGATTTGGCCTTCGCCGGCGTCTTCGCCCTCCTCTCGTCACATTTATTTGAAGACGGGATGGGGGGGTGGGACTGACGGGGCGGGGGACGGTGACGCGGAGAGATCTCACAGCGGGGTGAGGGTCTCGGGGGGCTCCTCGGGGGGGGTTGCTGCTGCGGGAGGGTCCTGCTCCGACATCCGGGCACGGCGTCGCTCCTGGAAGAGACGCAGGGGTGACGCTGAAGCGGGAGGAATGGCGACCGCGTGCTTCCACTAAACTGGACCCAAAAAGGACCGAGTGTGGCCGGGGAGGAGGGGTCAGGTGGGCGCCTGCACCCACCTCAGCCGGGGAGCCGGAGGGGGGGCGGCCGTACCCGGTACAGCCGCTTGACGACACGTCGAGAGCCAGGTCCAGCCCCGTCTGCCGGGAGAGGGGGGTCACGCCAGGCGGGGTTTGTCCCTGGCCTCGTGTCCCCATGTGCCCTCCCGCGGCGCCTCGCCTCTCGGCACCGGAACCTTCTCACCTGAACCTTGGCCACCCTCGGCTCGACGTCCACCACCTCCACGCTCTCCTCGTCGCTCGAGGACGGACACGCTGGTGCCTCAGCTGCAGGAGCGGGGCCGCGGCAGGGGACGGCCGGGGATGGGGGGTCCCCAGGACATTCCGCACTCTCGCCGTCGGTGGCTCTGCCCGCCTCCAGCCCGACCGTGGCTCTCTTCAGTGGCACGGTGCTGGCAGCCTGGGCCACGGCCTCGGACAAAACCAGCGATGCCAGGGAGGTGGCCACGGCCTCGGCCCCTGCCTGCTCCGTAGCGAGCCCGGGGGAGGCAGCATGCGGCTTCGCAGCGCCCACCGATGTCCTCTGCTTGGTGGCTGGAGCTTCGGGGCCGGGCTCCGGAGCCTCCTCGCTGGAATCCGACTCTGCCTCCGACAGGGACCCGCTCCCGCTGGCGGGCGAAGCGGGCGGTGGGCCGGGGACATCGGCACCCGGCTCCCCGTTGGAGGTGGCGTCGGCGGCACCGGCGCCCTCCCCGGGGGACCCCGCCGTCGCCTCCTCTTCCGCCATGGGCTGCGGCTCTGGCGCCTTCCCCGGGCAGGGGAACATTGCCGGGGGGCTCACGGGCGCCGAGATGACCAGCGACCGCCGGTTGCTGCGAGGGGGGAGAGGACAGAGGGTGTTAAACCCCCCCTGGCACGTCCCGTGAGCATCGTCCTTGGGGACACACGGCACGGCCCGGCTTGGAGGTGATGCCTCCCCATTCGGCAACGATCACGACCCAAATTAATTAACCCAAAGCACTGATGTGAGGAGGTGATCACCCATCCCAGGACTTCTCGGGGCCGCCATCCAGCAGCCTGGAGCCCCCGCCGCCACCGCCGGAGCTCGCCCGCTCCTTTACCTGGGGACACCTTTGATGATGAAGACTTTGCTGGAGTGCTGCTGCTCCAGTTTGCTCATCACCTCGTAGAGGTCGCGGTTGAGCTGTGAAGGGGGGGGGGTCACGACACAGAAACGCATCAGAGGGGCCCCCCCCTGGTGCCACCCATCACCCGGCAGCACCACGAGCATCCTCGAGCTGCACTTAATTATTAAATGAAACAGGGAGCAGCGAGGACTGGGGCTGGGTGGGTGCAACCGAGGACGGCTACAAGGCTGCTGGGGGGGAGTGGCATATTTTGGGGTGCTACCGCAGCGTTTTGGGGTGCTGCCTCGCTCCCCCACCTTGCTCATCTCCTTGTAGAAGACGTCGCGGAGGTTGGAGATGTTCTGGAAGATGGTCACGTAGCAGGCGATGCGGCTGCGGCCGGGGGGGGAAAATGAGACAGGAGGTTTGGGGGGGGGGTTTCGGGGTGCTGCCCTGTCTCCCGTGGGGGCTCAGGGTGCTGTGAGCACCCAGCCCCTGCCCTGGGGCTCAGCCACTGGTTTTGGGGACCTTTGGCTCAGATGTCGCTTCTAGAGGGGCTCCAGGGGGGTGGGGAGGAGGCTGCCTCCTCCTCCTCCCTTGCAAATGGGGGGGGCTGTGGATGCCCTCAGCTTTTGGGCAGAGTTGTCCCTCCAAGGCCACGTGCCTGGCCCAGCCCCGTGACATCCCCCAGCCCTGTGACGTCCCCCAGACCCATAATGTCTCCAGCCTCTTCAATGTCCCCCAGCCCACGATGTCCCCCCGCCCCTTTGATGTCCCCCAGCTCGGCAATGTTCCCGAGCCCCACGGTGTCCCCAGCCCATTTGACGTTCCCCAGCCCCCATGACGTTCTTCAGCCCGTGACACCCTCAGCCCCTGTGATGTCCCCCAGCCCCAGGCCCATGATGTCACCGAGCCCCATGATGTCCCTCAGCCCAGGTCTGACCCCCAGCCTCTGCTACGCCCCCAGGTCCCACGATGCGTCCCAGCCCTCTGACGTCCCTGAGCCCTTGCAATGTCCCCCAGCTCTTTGACGTCCCCCAGCCTCGTGACATTCCTGAGCTCCGTGGTGTCCCCAGCCCCCATGATCTCCCCCAGCCCCACAATGTCCTCCAGCCCCATGATGTCCCCCAGCCCCACAATGTCCTCCAGCCCCACGATATCCCTCAGCCCCACAATGTCCTCCAGCCCCCATGATGTCCCCCAGCCCCATGATGTCCCCCAGCCCCACAATATCCCCCAGCCCCCATGATCTCCCCAGCCCCACAATATCCCCCAGCCCCCATGATCTCCCCAGCCCCACAATGTCCTCCAGCCCCATGATCTCCCCCAGTCCCACAATGTCCCCCAGCCCCATGATGTCCCCCAACCCCATGATGTCCCCCAGCCCCTGCGATGTCCCCCAGCCCCACAATGTCCTCCAGGCCCACGATGTCCCCGAGCCCCACGATGTCCCCCAGCCCCACAATGTCCTCCAGCCCCACGATGTCCCCCACCCCCATGATGTCCCCCAGCCCCACGATGTCCCCCAGCCCCACAATGTCCTCCAGCCCCACGATGTCCCCCACCCCCATGATGTCCCCCAGCCACATGATGTCCCCCAGCCCCACAATGTCCTTCAGCCCCACGATGTCCCCCAGCCCCCGTGACAGTACCTGCCATACAGGACGGGCAACTCCTCCCGAAGGTCCCTGTTCAGGTCTTCAAACACCGCTTGGGCTTTATTAAACTCTTCCTCAGCCTGCCGGAAGGGAAGTGGGGGTCATGAAGTCACAGCTGGGGCTTGGAGGCGGGGGGTGGGGATCTGCACCGAGCGGGGGGTCCCTCCAGACCTTGGCGATCTTCGCCTCGTCCTTTTTCTTGGCGTTTTGCAGAGCTTCCAGGTGATGCCGGGCGCTGTCGTAGTCCACCAGCTTACGGCCCCTCTTGGCGATGCGCTCCTGCGCGCGGAGAGGGCGCCGTGAGCCACGATCCGTCCCCGTCACCCCCCGACCCCACGCACGGCCGGTACCTTGAAGTCCCCGAACTGAGCCAGGTAGTTCTCCATCAGGTGCAGGGCTTGGTCGGCCAGCTTCGCCTCGTAGTCGTCCCACAGGAGGTCGTTGCTCTGCGGGGTGGGAAAAAGGGGGGGACGGGGGGTGTGACGCCCCGATTTCTGTCCCCTCCCCGCCTCCCTCTGGCCATACGTGCGGGCTGCATCCCCCGGGAACCTCCCGGCTCAGCTCGTCCAGCCCCTGCGCTGCTCCCGGGGGACCCGCGGGGACACGTCGAGGGGCTCACATCTGCGATGGCTTTCAGCTCCTCGTGACCCTCCCAGTCCGCGCTGTAAATCTCCTGCAGCGTTTCGGCCACTTTCCGGGAGCTCTCGTGCATCACTGCGGCCCGGCCAGGGAATGCAAAAATATTCCTTATTATCCCTTATTACCCCTTATTACCCCTTATTCTTCCTTATTCTTCCTTACTCTTCCTTATTCTTCCTTATTCTTCCTTATTCTTCCTTATTCTTCATCATACTTAGTATTATTCATTATTTTTCCTTATTATTATTGACCTTTATTCATTATTGTTCATTATTATTCATTATTTTTCCTTATTATTATTGACCTTTATTCATTATTCTTCATTATTTTCCCTTATAATAATAATAGTTGACCTTTATTCATTATTATTTTTCTTCTCTATTATTATCCACCTTCATTATTATCTTTATTATTATCATCAATTTTTATTATTATAATTATTATTTAAAATATCTCAGGTAGGAAAACCCCAAGACGCTCAATCCCCTCCTGGCTCCTCCCCGGTGCCTGCGGGGTATTATTTTCCCCCGGCGGGGCCGTACCTTTCACGGCGCCGACGAAAGCCTTGAGGTCTTTGTAGAGTTTGTGCCCCTCGTTCTGCAAAGCAACGCGACCACGGGAGGGGTCAGGACCCCGCGAGGGCCCAGCGACGCTGCGGGGGGGTCCCTGTCCCCCCTTTTCCCCCCCTCCCCGTCACCACCTGCTGCAGCTGGAAGTTGTAGGCGCTCTGCTCGAACTGCTCGTCTTTAGTTTCCACCGTTTTGCCCAATTTTTGCAGGACCTGGGGTGGAGAGAAACGAAATTAACACCCAAATTAACACCCTCTGAGCACCCATGGGCGCCAAGCCCATGCCGGGCGAGGGTTTTGCCGGGCGATGGGAAATTTTGGCGCATCCTTCAGCGCTTTTTAATTTTTTAGAGGGAAACTGTGACTTTTTGGGGTGCTAACCCCACCCTACCGAACCCTGTCGGTGCGTCCCTAAAACACCCACGCCCGCACGCGACTGTGGGCGCAGGCGACGCCGTGCCGAGGATGAGGAGGGTCCGCGGGCGAAGGCTGCCTCCGGAGCCACCGCGGAGCGGGAGGGAGCTTTGGGCTGTCCAGGAAGAGGTTTTCCCCCCACGGGAAGCCTGGTTCTGGCCGATACCGGCGTGGGGGAGCTGAATTTAGCCCCGAACCCCAGCCAGGAAACCCGGCGGCGTTGGCGGGTTGGGGGGGAGGAAGGGGCTTCGCATCGCGCCCCTCGAAAATGGGAGTAGCTGCGTGGTCTTTTGGGGGAGAGAAAGGGAAAGAGAGGCCCCCGAATGGCCCCAAAACGGCCGAGAATTGCCCTGTTCCTGCCGCTTCCGGAGCCCTTCCCCTGCGCTGCCGGTGTGGGCGACACTGGCTCGCCTGGGACCGTCCCCGCGTTGGGTCCCGTGGGGGATTGTCCCCTCCGAGCAGCCCCGAGGGACCCCGCGGTCCCCTGTAACCTCCTGGAAGTGTTGCAGGTGGAAAAACCCCACTTTTAGAGAACGCAGCGACCGCCGGAGCGGCTCAGGGGACTTCGGGGAGACGCCGTCAAGCCTGAAGCATCGACGCAACGACGATGTCGACCCAGAAACACCCAAATGAACACCCTCTGAGCACCCACGGGCGCTGAGCGTTGCCCGATGTGCCACCTCCTCAGCGAGAAATCAAAAAAAAAAAAAGGAATAATTTAAACTAGGGGATGCTGGGGGTGGATGAGGCGGGCGGGCACCGCGCCGTACCTTCTCCTGCGCCCGGCTGAACCGTTTCTGGACCTGCTTGGCGAAGAGGCCGGCTCCCCCGCTCCTGCCCTCCGCCATGGCCGCGGCGCGGTTCCTGCTCGACGGCTGCGCGGAGGAAGTTTGAGGCCGGGCGGCTGCCGGCATCCGCTGAGCACCCAGCACCCCCCCGGCATCCGCTGAGCACCCGGCACCCCCCGGCATCCGCCAAGCGCCCTACACTCCCCAGCATCCACCGAACGCCTGACGCTGCGCTCCCCCTGAAAGCGACCCGGCTGAAGGGGTGACGAGCGACCCACGCCCACCTCGTGGTTCTTCCGTGAGCGTTTGGGTTTGGGCTTATATTTGGTGGAATTTTGGCGCTGGTATCGAGGCAGCCACGGTAGCGCCAGACCTGGCTTCGCTCGCTGCGAAGGGGATCGGATTTGGATGAGAAATGGACGTAAGTGGGAGGGAAAGATCCATCCCGGATTCCCTCAGATCCCACCCGGATCCCACCGGTGCCGCCCAAGGGGTGGGTCTGCAGCGTTTTCCCCTTCTCCCAAGGATATTCCAGCTGCTCCCAGGGCACGAGGCCGGTTGCTTTTCCCCACAGCTTCTTCCCAAGGTGCGAGGAAGAGGAGGAGGCAGCTGAAGGGATGTTTCCAGTACCTGAAGGGGGCTACAGGAAAGCTGGGGAGGGGCTTGTTAGGGTGTCGGGTAGGGACAGGACTCGAGGGAATGGATTGAAGCTGGAGATGGGTCGGTTCAGATGGGACGTGAGGCAGAAGTTCTTCCCCAGGAGGGTGGGGAGACCCTGGCCCAGGTTGCCCAGAGAGGGGGGGAAGCCCCATCCCTGGAGGTTTTTAAGGCCAGGTTGGATGGGGCTCTGGGCAGCCTGATCTGGTGGGGGATGTCTCTGCCCAGGGCAGGGGGTTGAAACTGGATGATCTTCAAGGTCCAACCCTGACAATTCTGTGATTTTATGCTCTGGAAGGCAGGAAAGGGTTGGAGGAGAAGGGCTCACGGGGCCGTGAGGCAAAGCATCCCTCAGCACAGAAGAGAGGGGAAGAGATTTTATTGACGCCGGGCACGGGTTTTAACACCCGCCTCGACTGAATGTATGGGGTGAGGATGTCCATCGCCCGAGCCGGGGAGGGGGCTTGTCTCCTGCCGTCGTGGCTCAGTTCTGGGCTATCACCTGGAAGCAGAAGAAGGTTGGATGGAGTGGGTGTATTGGTGCGATGACAACACCAGGTCTCAGCCCCGGTTACCCGAGTCGCGGCGCCGCCTTACGCTGTTTATCCAGGAGATGTAGGCAGAGACGCGGGTGAAGACGGTGGGTTTGTACTTGACGTTGCAGCCCAGGCTGGAGACGAAGCTGGTGACGCCGTGGACCTCGTACTGCCCGTTCACCATGCAGTGGAGGGGACCGCCCGAATCGCCCTGGCGCGCCGAGGAACCGCGTGAGACGGGAGGAACGGGGAGGCCGGAGCCGGGGGGGGGGGAAGGGGGATGCCGGGGTGTACCTGACAGCCGGAGCGCACGCCGTCGCCGCCGGCGCAGACCATGGTGCTCTTGACGGTGGAGCCCCAGTACGAGGAGGTGGAGCAGGTCTCGTAGCTCACCACGGGCAGGTAGGCTTGCAGCAGCGCGCTGGAGAGCTGCCCGTTGGCTGCACGCAACCGAGCGCCGGTTAATGCCGTGTCGGCAAAGCCCCGTGGCCAGAAGGAAGATAATATCTCCCCCCCCACCACCAAAGCAGAGCCCGAAGCCGCCGCCGAGGGCGCCCCCAAACATTGGGAATCTCTACGCCCGGAGCAAAGCCCTGTGTGATGCCACCTGCGACCTCAAAGGGCTTAAAAACGTACAATCATAAAATCGTTTTGGTTGGAAAAGACCTTCAAGGTCATCGAGGCCAACCCTACCCAGCCCACTTCGAAACCCTGTCCCTGAGCACCACATCTCCGGGCTTTTAAATGCGTCCAAGGACGGCGATTCCACAGCTTCCCCAGGGCAGCCTGGTCCACTCTTTGATAACCCTTTTACTGTAGGTTTTCCTTCATTGCCCACGTTTTTTGGGGTGATTTAGGGCCGAGGCGACCCGTCGGCACTCACTGCGGGTGCGACCCCAGCCCGTGATGTAGCAGGGGTAGTTGTTGGCCAGGATGGATCCCGCCGTGGGCAGGACGGCCAGCTGCACGTAGCTGTTGATGGTGGCAGAGGTGGCCAGGCGGAGCAGGGCGATGTCGTAGCTGGTGAGAGGAGGGAGAGGATGTTGTGCAGATCCCCCCCATTCGCCGGAGGTTCTCCCCAGGCCTCCCCCAAATCCCCGTCTCCGTGCGCGTTACCCTCCGGCGACGTTGTTGCTGTTCCAGGAGGGATGGATGATGATCTTGCTCAGGCTGAAGACCTGCTCGCTGCCTTCGTTCACGTTGAGGTTGTGATCGCCGGCCACGACGCGGAAGTTCAGGTTACTGAAAAACCCCAGGATCAGGCCAGAAATTAACCACAGAATGGCCGAGGTTGGAAGGGAGGGACCCTAGAGATCACCTCATCCAACCCCCCGCCATGGGCAGGGACGCCCTTAACCAGCCCAGGTTGCTCCAGGTTCATCCAACCTGGCCTTGAACATCTCCGGGTGGGGGCAGCCACAGCCTCTCTGGGCAATTTATTTCAGCCTTACCACCCTCGCACTGAAGAATTTCTTCCTCGGATCCAATCTAAACCTGTTCTCCTCCAATTTCAATCCATTTCCCCTTGTCCTGTCGCTGGACACTTGTCAAAAGTCCCTCCCCAGCCTCCCTGTAGGTCCCTTCAGGTATTGAAGCTCTTCTCCAGCTGAAAAACCCCAGCTCCCTCAGCCTGTCCTCGCAGCAGAGCTGCTCCAGCCCCTGGATCATCTTTGTGGCCTCCTCTGGACTCATCCCAACAGCTCCATGTCCCTCTTATGGTGGGGACATAATTTTAACTGGGAGGGATCAGTGCAAGATGAAGATGCTTCCAAAGACGGTCCCTAACGAAGGACCAGCAAGGGCCTCGCAGGACCGTCGCTCTCTGTTCCTTCAGTGATACAGCACAGACCATTTGCTGGTTAGCTCAGTGGTGTTAATAACACCAAAGTCATGGGTTCGATCCCCGTTGGGTCCCCCTGTGTTGCCTGATCTAGTCGAGAGGCGTCCCTACCCGTGACAGGGAGGTTGAATTAAATGATCTCTAAGGTCCCTTCCAGCCCAGGCCATTCTATGATTCTATGGTTCTCTGAGCTGGGACAGCCAGTAGTTCTCCTTGGAAAGGTCTTGGGTGGAAAAATGGCTTTTCCAGGAGAGGGGTTCCACCCGCCCGCTCACCTGTCCACGCAATGCGCTGCCGTCATCACCCAGTTCCTCTGGATGAGGGACCCTCCGCAGGTGTGGTGCCAGCTGCCGCCCGAGTAATACTGGAGCGAGATCTGGGCAGGGGGCGATGCGAGACGCCGGGGTCTCACCGCACGGTCCTGGAGGGATGAGACCCCCGCCGGCGTTCTACCGGCTGCCCCCTGCGCCCCCCTAGAACAAAACCCACCTGGGAGGGCCAGGCGTGGGAGCTCGCCTCGGTGCCGCCGACCACGCGCTGCGCCCCATCGAGGTTCTGCTCGGAGCAGCGCCCTGCGGGGGAGAGGGTGAGGAGGGAGCCGGTGGGGAGTGAATCGCAACCGGGGGGGTCATCGCCGGCTACGGAGGCCGACGGTTTCCCGCGGAGGACGCACCACTGAGGGCGAGGGCGGCGAGGAGCACAAGCTGCAGCATCATCCCGGATCACGGCGACGATTCGGCGGCGGCGGCTTTAAGCGGGACGGGGAAGGAGGGACGGGAAGAAAAGCAGGTGGCACCTCGGTCCCTCGTCCAAAACACACACGGCCCCGAAGGTCAGGGCTGAAACCCCCCCCTGGGTGCAGCCCAAGCCTCCTTCTCGCAGCTTCTCTTCTGCGCATCTCAAGCAAAACTGGTTTCTGGCCAGAAGAGTTTGATTTTTTTCCCACTTTATAAAGAAATTGAGGCTGTTCCGGGGCGGGTGTGAACACGCGGCACCGAGGTTTCTGCTGCATTAACGGAGCAATCGTTGGGCAACAGCGTTTGTGATAGCGGCGATTATCTGCTCACCCAATGAAGAAAACGTGTAAGAAAAAAAGCACCTGCTGCATTTTTCCTCTTATCTCTAAGGAAAACACGAGATTTCCATGGGGAAAACCGTCTCCGGCTAATCGCTATTTTGTTTTATCAGCGCAGAAGGGAACACAATGAGGGACGGCAGCGAAGCCTCCGCCCTGACACGGGCACAACCCGAATTTGAACCAGCCCGGATGCAACACGTCACCGCAAAAGCGGCTTTAAACCCACTTTTGGGTCACAAAGGGGAGTTTCCGGGGCAAAACGAAGGAGGGAAATTAAATTAGAGCAGAGGTGGGAGCTCAGAGGAAGCCGGAGACGTGACGTCCGTAAAATAAATCATCTCTTTATTTGAGGTCGCGTATCTAAAGATGGGTTCTCCCACCCCGATGCCACTTTGAGGAGGGGTTTCCCCCCCGTTCCTACGAAAGAAAAAGCGACGAAAGTGGCAGCTACAGGAGCTGGGCTTGGAGAAAACCGAACGAGGGAAATCTCGTGGTGACGCCGCGGTGCATCTGGGAAGAGTCCCCCCGCTCCAGATCGGCACGAGGAGCAGCAGAATCCTGGGAATCGTCATCACATAACAATGATAATAAAACAAATCAACTTCCCCCTGCCCCAAATCGAGCCCGACACCCAAGGCAGGCAGCCCCGCTCCTCCCAGCCCAGTAGCGGGGAGGGAGGGAAACCAGACCCTGGCACCCCCGCGGCAGTGTCGGGGGGTTCCTCGCCCGCACGGGGCCATGAAGACGAGCCCGTCGCCATCCTCCTCCTTGCTGGCAAGAGTTTCCCACCCGGCACGGCCACCAGTTTCAACGCTCAATATTAATTTAAGAGTCTCTGGTCGGAGTCGGGGAAGCAGCAACCGGGCACCCCCGGAGCATCCTCGGGAATCTCCAAGCACCGCGTTTCGGGCTCTGTGGGGTCCCGCTGGCCCCCTCCACGGGGGTCTGTTGGGGCTCCCCCGCCCCAAAGGCACGGGATTGAGTTCAAGGCCACCGTGAAATGCAGCATATTTAAGGCTTTTGCTTCTTAAATTAAAAAAAAAAAAAAGAAAACAAGGGCAGTTTTTTCAGATTCCAGTTTCCTGAGCACGGTCGGGGACGGCCAGGGGCTGGTGAGGGGGGCTAGGTGAAGGCCCAGCGCTGGTGGGGGTCCGCCGGGTCGCAGGGAGCCATCGCCGGGTGCTTCCCTCGCGCCGTCAAGCACGTGGCCGAGCCCGGGTTTTTTATCAGCCGGTCCTGCGGGAAAACAAAGCCGGCATCAGCGGGATGCGGAAAGGACGCGGTTGAGGGGAAGCAGAAGAGAAGCAGCATCGTGATGGAGGGGGGTGTGTGATTCCCTCCCAGCCCCCTGCAGCCCCTCACCTGCGCCAGGTCCCACTCCTCGGTGGCCGGCACCCGCCCGGGCTTTCCCCGGTACTGGCAGTCGCCCAGCTCGGCCGAGCCCGAGCCGGCGCCCACGCGCAGGCACAGCTCCTTCCCGATGTTGTGTCGCAGCTCCCGCTGGCTCGTGTACTCAAAATACTGAGGAAGAGGAAGGGGGGAAGAGAACGTAACCCCCCGCCGTGGGACGGGCTACGGGAGGAGAGAGGGGAACGCCGGGGGCGGGGAGGGCGCCCACCTGGTTGCCCCCCATCCCGTGGCAGGGGTACATGATGAGCGGTTTCCCGCCGTGGTTGTTCTCGCCCACGTCCAGGCAGCTCTTGGTGCCCTCGTTTTTTATCTGGGGAGAAAAGAAGGGGCGAAGGGTTGAGCCGGGGGCCGGCGTAGGGACCCGCCTCGGCTCTGGGCTTTGCTTAATCATCGCTGAACAAACACGAGACGCCGCGTCCGGGTCCTCTCGGCCTTTCCGGGAGGCGAGGGACGTCACGCCAACGCCTCCGTCCCACCGAGGCGAAGGGGAGAGTCTCCCGCCAACGGGTTTCGGGAAACAATCGAATTCGAACCGGGCTCGGTTTTTGGAGGCCGTCGCCTGCGTGACGACGCCCGCGCAAGTTTTCAGCTTCTTTCGCACGATTTAACCCAACGGCCACGTCCTCGCAGGTCCCCCCCTCCCCACCCCGTAACTTGCCCCAAACCAGCTCTGCCGGATTCCAGCTCTTTCACCATCAGCCGGAGCCCGAACCGGCCCCGCCGGCCGGTGACAGACGCGGCTGCAGCAAAACCCTCCGGCGCGACAGTTCCAATGCCAAACCCCCAAATCCAACCTCCTGGGGACTTCACTGCTGCGGCTATTTCTAGCCAAGGACCGGGGCCAGCGGGGTGTTCTGTACTTACCGCTCCATAAAAACTCGGAGTGAGGTCAGGGACAAACATCTCCGGGTAAACATTCTGGAGGTACCAGGTGAAGTTCTTGCAGCGGAGCTGCTCCCTCAGCTTGCGCCGGTCTGTAATGTCACCATACGTCTTCTATCGACAAAGTCACGCAAGAAAATTAAACTAACCTCTGAAGCCAGCAAGGTAAAACCAAAACAAAATAAAAGCCTCTCCTGAGCCGAGGTTCAGAGCTGAAGGGTCCTTCCGCCTTTGTCACGGCACGCCCAGGACCGAGACCCCAGTTGCAAGACACCCCGGTCCCCAGCAGGTCCCCTCAGGCTCTGGTCCCTCCCCGAGAGGGCTGGGATATTTTAGTATCACGGCACAAGTTTTGGAGTTTTAAAAAATTGTGTGTGGGGGGGGGTTGGAAATCGATGTTTTTCTCCTAGAAAACGTTCTGGCCAGACAGAAAAAAATAAAAAATAGCTTTTTGGCTACATCGTTCCACCTGCATTTGCTCTCCCACCTCCAGGCTGAGCCCACCTCCTCCCTCTGCTCAGGCTGCAGCTCCCAGCAGGATCGGTTGGACTCGATGATCTTAATGGTTGGACTCGATGATCTTAATGGTTGGACTCGATGATCTTAATGGTTGGACTCGATGATCTTAATGGTTGGACTCCATGATCTTAATGGTTGGACTCCATGATCTCAATGGTTGGACTCCATGATCTCAATGGTTGGACTCATTGATCTCAATGGTTGGACTCAATGATCTCAATGGTTGGACTCAATGATCTCAATGGCTGGACTTGATGACCTTTAAGGTCTTTTCCAACCAAATTGACTCAACGATTCTAGGGTCAGGCCCCCCACTCAGGAGAACTAGAAGCCCACCAGCATGCCCGGTACCTCTCTGGCCATCTGTGCAGCTTGCTGGTTCCTCCTGTAGAAGATCTCCTTGTAGTCGTCCATCCAGACCTCGGCCAGGCGCACCTGGTTCCTGGAGATGACCTGGGTGCCCTTGGGGAAGGTGTGGGGGCTCTTGGAGCGGAAGACGTGACCCACGACGGAGCAAGGGATGATCTCGACTTGACCCCCGCACTGCCAGACCTACGGGGGGACAATGTCTGAGACCTGGAGGGGGGGCCCGACCCCTCCCGTGTCCCCCGCTCAGGAACGTCCCCGAAGACGTCCTTTGGAGATGGCACCAACCCGTCCTCACCCTGAAGGACATCTCTACGTTCTCGCCCCCCCAGATCTCCATCTGATCGTCGTAGGAGCCGATGTGCTCAAAGTAAGACTTGGAGATGGCAAAGAGGCCACCGGCGAAGGTCGGGGACCTGCAGGGGAGGAAAAATAAAACCAGAAAAGCAGAAGCCTGAATTTTGGGCACATCGTGGCCACGGTAGGTGCGAGCGCTTTGCAGCCGTGTCCCTCCCCATCCAGCTGTGCCCCAGATGTGGCTTGGGTGCAAGGGACCTGGGTGCCAGGAGGGGACGGAGCTGGCGAGACACCGAGGGGCCTGGCCGTCAGCTCCCGAAAGGGAGATATTGTTACCGAAAACCTATCGCCCAAAAGAAGGGGGGAGGTTAGAGCGGAGCAGCCGGCGCCCCGCTCACTCCTCCGCCCGCTCTAATCTTTTCCATCTGATCTTTAGAAGAGGCTGGAACAGAAACTCGCTTTTATTCAGGGAGAATTAAAAAAAAAAAAGAAAAAAAAAAAAAGAAAAAAAAAAAAGAAAGGATTCGCTGAGCTGCTGCGTTCCTGCCGAGCGCAGAGGAGACACCGCCGGGAGCCAAACCGCCGGCTCGCGGTAAAAAGAGACCTTTATCAGGCCGGGGACGTCTCCCGGGTGACCTCGGCACAAAGGCGGCCCGGCCGCCGGCCGCGGGACAGGACGTGGCTGACGTGGTTGGCAGCTCCCAGTGGGAGCACCCAGCTCGGCGTGGGGCACCGACAGAGAGGGCAGCCAGAAAAACCATCAGGGGTTTCTCCACAGGCAAAATCAGGGGATAAAAAAAGGGGTTTTGGTGCAGTTTGATGCGCAGGGGACACTTTCTTGCTGTGCCCACCCTGGTATCAAAAAGTTAGAAGATGCCAGACGGTGATTAAAGCGTTAAAGAGATGCTTTGCAGGAGGGGAGAGGTGGCTGGAGGCAATTTAAGGGGGGTTTTGCAAAAGGTCCTTTATGGCTCTGTGTTTGCCAACCCCCAGGGAAGGTCTCTCCGGCTCCAACCTTGCCCGAGCATCCTCTCCTGGGCACAAACCACCCAGGATCCCTCCAGCCAAGCATCTGCTGGTACAGCATCACCTGTGCGAGGCACCGAAACCCACAGGGAAAACACCAACTGGTTGGAAAAAGGAGCAAAATCGACCGGAGGACGGGGCGGTTTCCCAGCACGGGGCACCCAGAGCTCTTTGTCAGCCTCAGCTGTCCCCTCTCTGAGCACCCCGCAGCACCCACGCACGCTCACACCCTTCGTTTCGCAGCCTTTGGATCCGGACCCGGCGTTCCCAGGGCTCATCCAACCTTTGCAACCATCCCACCGGCTCCAAAGCGGATAGAAATCCTCTCCCCCCGCCCGCGATGAATTACTTGATGGGGAAGGTCTCATCCTTCCGCCGCTGCCTCTCGCGGGGCGGGATGACCTCCCAGCCGAAGGTCAGGCTCCAATCGAAGTTGCCCCGGCTGTGCTGTTTCCCGTTCTGGACGGGCTTGGAGAACTCAAAGGTGTTGAGATCGATGGTGGCGATGTCGGGGCTTACGACGGCCGTGGGCTCTTCGGCGATGCGGGACAAGAGGGGCTCCAGCCAGCCGTGGAAACACTCGCCTGGGGCGCGGGGAAGGGTCGGCCGTTGAGCGGAGACAACTTGGTCCCCATCTCGGGACCCTGGGGACTCCCCCCGGGGAGGTGGTGGGGACTCACAGTGGGCATCCAAGAAGGTGAGGACCTCGCCGCTGGCCACGCTGGCGCCGAGGAGCCGCGCCGTGATCAGCCCCTTGCGCTCCTCCTGCCGCACGACTCGCACGATCTGGAGCTGCTCCACGTAGCGATCCAGCTCGTCCTTCAGGTAGTCTGTGGCGGGAGGGGGGAAAAAAAAGAAAAAGAAAGGGGGAGCTGCTGGTCCCTGCGCCCCACCAGCCCCATCCCACCCCTGTGCCCCAGCTCAAATCTGGGGATGGATGGAGCCTCCTCCCCCCCACCCCAGCCAAGGGTGGTTTTGGTTAAAGAAAGTGAGTTTTGCAGGGCAGCTGCCCCCTCCCCGCCTCGTCTAATCCCTACTCCAGAGGGATTTGGGGAGCGGTGGAGCGAGAAGGTCTCATGTCCTGCAGGAGAAGGGACTGAGCAGATGTGGGAAACTGAGCGAAACTGGGATTTCTCTCCTTCCTTGGCAGACGCAGCCAAGCCAAAACCTGGGAATGGCCCCCTGAGAGCTGCGACATCCGGAGACCCAACCTGGGAAGGGACCCCAAGTCTGAGCCACGTCCCCACCCCGGCAGGAGCCAAGTTGCTGGGCATCGAAGCCCTGTGCCCTCTCGAGGTTTCTGCTCCCGGGGAACCCACGCAGACGCCGTGGGTGGAAAAGGGAGCATTTATCTGTGGGGCGAGGGCAAAGTGCGCTCCTCCCCAGCGCCCCGACGCTGAACCACATCGTTAATTTGCTCTGGGTGTAGCTAACGAGGGATTGCAGCCCGGCGGGCGAGGTGTTTGCAGGATGCGGGAGGAACGCCCTTGTTTTTTTTCTCCAGGGCTGGGTTAACAGGAGAAGGGAAATTCCCCGACGACGTGGAAGAGCTGTCGGATGCGTCCCGGGGTTGCTCGGGGACTCGGCGTGAGCAGCTGCTGCTGAGAACTGCCTCGCCGGGGACAGAAAGCTGCTCGGCATCCCCTCGAATTCCCTCCTCCAGTCCCTGCATCCCCTCTTGGGATCCCCCCCGGCAGAGCTCCCACCCACCGTCGGTGCTGGCGTCGTCCACCAAGATGATCTCCTTGAGCAGGAGGGCGGGGGAGGCGTGCAGGACGCTGTACACCGTCCGCAGCAGCGTGGACCAAGCTTCGTTATGGAAGACGATGACGACGCTGGTGGTGGGCAGCGGGGGGGCACCGCTTGAACTTCTGGTCGATGCACCTCCGAGAAGAGAAAACCGGCGGCTTAAGTGACAAGGGGAGGGGGGAGCGTGGAAAAAAAAAACCCCAAACCCCAGCCGTCGCGCGTGTGTCCCAAACGCCGCGGCAGGAGAGCGGCTCCCGGCCCCTCTCGCCTCGTCGCCGCTTTGATTTCAATTGATTTCCACCTCTCCCCCCGCCGCCGGTCAAGTGAATCGCATTCCCACCCCGGTGTCCCCGCCATTGTCACCGCTACACCTGCTAAGCATGGATAATCGCCCGCTGGCTCCGAGGGGGGAGCTGCTTTTCCACCGGGGCTGGGTTTCTACCTCCTATTCAAGCTTTTCTCCCCCAGCCCACCCCTCGGAGCAGGCGGGGGGGGTGGGGGGACGGGGCGCTTTAAGCCCCCGGCCAGAGGGCAGGCGAGGAAATCTCTCGAGTTTATGCCTTTCCCTTCGCCTCCCCCCGACCCCAGCGGGGTCCGAGGCTGTTCCACTCGGCTAAGAAAAGAAAAAGTCCGATTACTGGAGGCGGCCGAAATGAAAGAGGGCGAGGAGGGAAAGGGAGGGGGGAGATGCCGGAGCCACCCAGGTACACGGAGACACAAAGAGCTGCCGCCCGCGGCCGCTAAAAACCAACCCCAACGGGACAAAAATTTGGGACAAAACCTAATAACAAGCACACGTATTTTCTCAGCCCTCCCTCTCTTCGACGCTCAGCGACATCCCATCGCCCACCCGCTTTTATTTCCCCTTAAACCCCCCGTCGGGGGAGCAGAGGGACCCGGGGTGGGGGGCTCTTTTTGGGCGACAACTCTTACTCCGGCGGGCGGCTGTCGGGTCCCAGCGCTCGCTGGAGGGAGATGCGGTCGCTGGCGAAGGCGTTGAAGCAATGCTTCTCGTAGCCTCGCTCCTTCTCCTTGGTCTCCTCCGGCGTCCAGCGATCCTTCTTGAAGGCTTTGCCGTCGGCACCGGGGCTGGCGGGGTCTTGGGGGGGTCTCTCCATCAGCGGCCGCAGCTCCGCCGCCGTGTAGACGCCGGGCAGGCAGGAGCGAGCGCCGGCCGACGGCTCCTCCTGCCGAACCGGAGCCCCGATCTGCAGCTTCGGCATCGAGTCGCGGATGTTGTTGACCGCCCCGAGCATCAGGTCGAGGACTTGGTCCTTCCCTTGGACGATGTTCTTCAACCAGGGCTCCTCGCTCGGGTCCTTGTTGCCCACGTCCTTCTGCAGGATGAAGAGGAAGATGACGAAGACGGCGCCCGCCAAAGCCACCTTCAAGGGGCTGTAACGTCTTCGGAAGAGCCTCATTCTTGCTTTTTTTTTTTTATTTCCGTGCGTTTCTGGATGGTATTCCCCGCAACGATGGGATTTTCAGGGACGGGGGGTCTCAGGGTGCTTCATGATGTTCTGCTCCACTAACCTGGGGAGAAGCAGAAACACCCACAGGTTAATCCACATCCTTCAGGTGCATCTCCCGATGTTACAATATTCATATCATATTCATTATATATTAATACAAAGCTCACAGGGGAGCAAGGGGACAAGTGAGATCTGTAAAATCCACTCTCCCCGTGGCCCTTCCAGCCCATAAATCCCTGCTAAAAATAAAACACCACGGAAAAAGTCAGGTTCAAAAGATGCTGCGGGATGGGCTGGATCCGGCCACCGCGAGCGCGGGACGTCCCCCGGCAGATCTCGCCGTTCCCCCCGGCAGCCTCCCCGCGCGCCGCCGTAACGGAGCCGAAATTAAAAACCCACTGAAATATTTTACGGTCCCATGGAAAAAAAAAAAAACAACCCAAACAAACCGAACCAAAAACCTTTCCCGGGCGTTCTTCCTTGCCTGCAGAGTCGCCGGGAAGGAAAACACGCGCCAGACCCCGCGGTGCTTCGGTGGCCGGTGCGGCGGCCGCCGAGAACTCGGCACCGGCTGCAAAACCTCCGCCGGGACCCGGCGAAAACCCCGCGACCGGGCGAGCTTTCCCACCGCCAGCGAAACCTCCCGCGGCTGCTCTTTGTGAGCCGCGGCCGCCGGAGCATGGACAAGCTCCATGGGAGCCATTCACCGGCATCTCCTCCTCCTCCTCCTCCACTTCGGGGGTCCCCCCCACCCCCAAGCCTCCTCCTTTCTTTCTTTTTATTGCCTTGGAAATGGAGCGGAGAAGGGCACCTGCCAGCAACTTCAAGGGCGAGGAAGCTTCGGTTTGTTAAAGGAGGAGGGTCGAGGCGGTCCCCAGGGTCACCCCTTTCAGCGTCGCGGGGATCAAAGCCGGCGGCCGGGACCACGCTTCACTGCCAAGGGCGCCCAGACCCGGAACGGCATTGGCCAAAAAACCCAACAGAATTAAGAAAATAAAAAACAAATCCGCCTCATTTCTGCTCGATGCTCCCGCTCCTGAGCCCCGACGCTTTCATTGCACGGGGTAAGCGGCCGCCGTGCAAAATTGACTTGCTCTGCGGCAAAGAGCAGCTGTTTTTTGGGGAGGAAAACCCCATTTTCCCTCTCTCCAAGAGTCTCCTTCCTGCCGTGGCACGTTAACGAAGCACGCTCGTTAGCTGGGCGACGCTAACGAACCCCAGGGCGGCACTGGGGCGCCCAGGGAGAGGGCACGGCTTCGCGTACAACAGCGGCTCTTCAGCCCCCGAGGGGGTTCCATCCCTGAAGCCCCTCCCCGAAAAGCAAAATAACCCCCCCCCAAATCACCCGGTGGAGCCCGTCGCATTCGGAAGAAGCGAGGAAGTGAAAAAAAAAAAGGGTTCGGTGGGAAGTTGGTGGCAGCCGGAGCATCCTCGGCGGGGTGGGAGGGAGGGAGAGGTGGGGATAGAGAGAAGTTTCCTGTTGGAGGGGGGAGGAAAAACACAAAAAAAGAGGAAAATAAATCAAATAAAAGCAAATTGACCTCAATGCGATGCCACAAGCAAAGGGGGTGGCAGCGGGCGACGGGGCTGCGCGCTCCACGTGGCAGCGAGCCGGGCGTCAAAAGTGGCCACGATGGTACAAAGGTGGGATGTGGGGGGGGGGGGGCAATCCTGTAGCCCCCCCCCAAACCCCCCAGGGGGGAAAAGGCAGCTTTGGGAGGGGCGATATCCCTCGTTGGGGGGGTCGGCTTCACCCTCAGGGTTCTGGACTCAGTGTGGGGGGCGGGCAAGGCCCCCAGAAAGGGGCCGGTTCCACACCAGGACCCCCGGTGCCTCTTCCTTGGGGAAGGGGCTTTGCACCGGGACCCCCAGACCCCACTCCCCAGCGGAGGGGCCTCCCCGCACCCCCCGAGTGGGGCTCCACACCGGGACCCCCCGGCCCCCTTCTCTTGGGGGGGGGGGTGTCTGCACCGGGACCCCCGGGCCCTCTTCCCCGGTGGAGGGAGATTTGCACCGGGACCCCCTAGACCCTTCCCCGGGGGTGTCTCCGCACCGGGACCCCCCAGACCCTTCCCCGGGGGTGTCTCCGCACCGGGACCCCCCAGACCCTTCCCCGGGGGTGTCTCCGCACCGGGACCCCCAGACCCTTCCCCGGGGGTGTCTCCGCACCGCGACCCCCCAGACCCTTCCCCGGGGGCATCTTCCCACGGGGACCCCCAGACCCTTCCCCGGGGGTGTCTCCGCACCGGGACCCCCAAGACCCTTCCCCGGGGGTGTCTCCGCACCGGGACCCCCCAGACCCTTCCCCGGGGGTGTCTCCGCACCGGGACCCCCCAGACCCTTCCCC
Organism: Trogon surrucura; assembly: GCA_020746105.1. NCBI lineage: Eukaryota > Metazoa > Chordata > Aves > Trogoniformes > Trogonidae > Trogon > Trogon surrucura. The sequence goes on from CM036646.1 coordinate 149,700, forward strand.
GGGGGTGTCTCCGCACCGGGACCCCCAAGACCCTTCACTTGGGGGGGGGGGGCTCTGCGCCAGGACCCCCGGGCCCTCATTCCCGGGGAAGCGGCTCCGCACCGGGACTCCCCAGCCTCTCTTTCCCGGCTGAGGCGGCTCCGCACGGCGACACCCGCACCCCCCGAGCGGGGCTCCGCACCGGGACCCCTCAGCCCCCTTCTCCCCCGTTGCGGCGGCTCCGGACCGGCCCCTTCCCCAGCGCGCGCGGTGGCGCCCGGTGCACGGGCTCTACAACCGGACCGGCCCCGCTGCATCCGGCTCCCCCCACCCCCGGCAACGCCCCCTCCAGCCCCGCTCACCCGGTTCCGCGGCGGCGGCGGCGGCGGCGGCGGCCGAAGGGGCCGCAGGTGCCGTCCGGGAGGGGCGTGGCCGGCGCGTGGAAGGGGCGTGGCCGCAGGTGCCGGGCGGGAGGGGCGTGGCCGGCGCGTGGGAGGGGCGTGGCCGCAGGTGCCGACCGGGAGGGGCGTGGCCGGCGCGTGGGAGGGGCGTGGCCGCAGGTGCCGTCCGGGAGGGGCGTGGCCGGCGCGTGGAAGGGGCGTGGCCGCAGGTGCCGGCCGGGAGGGGCGTGGCCGCCGTACAGGTGCGCGGGGCGGCGCCGCTGCGGTCCTAGCGCCGCCTGCCGGAGCCGCGCCTGCTTCCCGGGGTGGCGGCGGTGGGAACGGCGGCCCTGGCGGCGGGGTGACGGGGGTCTGTAGGGGCCGTATGGGCTGGGCACGGGGGTGCCGTGAGCGGCAGGGGTCTGTGGCGGGGGGCACAGGGGCTGACAGGGGGCTGCGGAGGTCACAGGGAGCGCAAGGGCCTGGTAGTGGGGGGTGCTGGGAGCCGCCGAGGCCTATAGAGGCCGTCAGGGTTTGCGAGGGCCTGGAATTGGGGGGAGTGGGAGCCACAGACACCTGTAGAGACTATGAGGGGCCTGGGAGTGGGAGTCACGGAGACCTGTAGAGGCCATAGAGGCCTGGCCCTGGGGTGCTGGGAGCCCCAGGAGTCTGTACAGACTATAAGGGGCCTGGTGGTGGCAGCCAGAGACCTATAGAGGCCATAGGGGCCTGGCCCTGGGGTGCTGGGAGCCGCAGGGGCCTGTAGAGACTATAAGGGGCCTGGTAGTGTGAGTCACGGAGACCTATAGAGGCCACAGGGGCCCGGCCCTGGGGTGCTGGGAGCCACAGAGACTATAAGGGGCCTGGTAGTGGGAGCCAGAGACCTATAGAGGCCATAGGGGCCTGGCCCTGGGGTGCTGGGAGCCCCAGGGACCTGTAGAGACTATAAGGGGCCTGGTAGTTTGAGTCACAGAGACCTATAGAGGCCACAGGGGCCTGGCCCTGGGGTGCTGGGAGCCACAGGGACTATAAGAGGCCTGGTAGTGGGAGCCACAGAGATCTACAGAGGCCATAGGGGCCACAGGGGCCTGGCCCTGGGGTGCTGGGAGCCACAGAGACTATAAGGGGCCTGATAGTGGGAGTCACAGAGACCTGTAGAGGCCACAGGGGCCTGTAGAGACTATAAGGGGCCTGGTAGTGGGAACCAGAGACCTATAGAGGCTGTAGGGGCCACAGGGGCCTGGCCCCAGGGGCCGTAGGGGCGTGACCCCAGGTGTACTGGGACCAGTACAGGCCCGGCACTGGGGACGCTGCCTGAAGCTGTGGGCCCTGTGCTGCCCAGCTGAGAGGCACCGGCGCCCCTCCTGCCCCTGCTCGTTCCCCGCTTAATACCACGTTGGCGGTTATTATTCTTTTTTATTGATTATTCTGCGGCGCCTCCGGAGCTTCGCGGCTCGGGGGCAGCGGTTCCCTGCGGCTGGGAGTTTATTTACCGTCGCTTTCACCAGGGTGCGATAACCGCTGGGAATATTTTCTGTGCCGTAGACACGCTAGGAACGTGGGAACTCGCTAATTATTCCTGTCCCTCCTTGTCATCCCTTAGTAGCCCGTCGCCGACCTGCTGATTGCACCAGCTTGCTGCTCCCTACCGAGGCCGTGATCTCCTGCCCCCGGTGTGTGACAGGGTGGCAGCCCCAAAAACGAGCCCCCTTGCCTGCTCTGAGACTCCCTGTTTCCCACATCCTCGAGATCCCCGTTTAACACTAGATGGTGGTATCTTCATGGAGCTTCAGCCTGAGCGTCAGCAGCTGCTACACACGGGAGGAAAACTGCCTGGAAGAACCAGGTGAGATATTGGTGGAGGGCAAGAGCTGCTCAAAACCCCCTCAGGGGTGATGTGACCGAAACGAGCCCATCGGTGGAAGATTCTTGTGCTTGCAAGGAAAGGCTTGAGCAGCCCCTGAACCTCCCGAGCAGCCCCTGAACCTCCCGAGCAGCCCCCGAACCTCCCGTGCACCCCAGGAAAGGCTGTGGTTGAGACGCGTGGGAGGACGGAGAAGCGGGAGGGCGAGGAGGGAAAACCCCGGCGACTTCTCCGGGATCCCGGAGGGACGCGCCCCGGCCGGGTTTTAATCTCCAACTGAGGATTTTGCTTTGGCTCCTGCGTTGTGCGGAGGATTTGGGGGATTTGAGCTGGGGCAGAGTGAGTATTAAGTTGGATTATTGGGATATTAGCTTGAATATTAGCTGTCTTAGAGAGGATAAGTCAGGCAGGGCTCTGGGGCACCACAGACGCACAAATACCCGGCAGCCTCCACTAAAGAGCTGCTAGAAAAGGCGCGGGGAAACTGAGGCACGGAAAAGGCACCTGCCTCGCCCAGCGCGGCGCGGAGAGGAGCTAACACTCACCCGCCATGAGGCCACCCTGGGCCTTCGTAACCGTCTCCTGCGCTTTTCGGAGCTAAATTTAAACGCCGGCTTTGCGCAGCGGCTGCCCGTAATTCACTGCCGCTTTTGTTTCCTGCCTCGCCGCCGCGCGGGGGTTTCGCTCTCAGCGTAAAAACTGGCGGGGGAAATTCCCTACCCCAACGTTTGCTGCTGCTGAACTCTTGGTTGGTGGTTTTTTTTTGGTTTTTTTTTTTTCGTTTTGATTTGTTTTGTTGCAGCTGCGACTCGCCGAGCCCCATGACAAGCCACGGCCGCCTGCCCGGGGGTAGGAGGACCCCCCTCCAGAGTAAGTGAGCTTCTGCAGAGAACAGAGGGGGTTTTTTTTTTAGCTTCACGGGGTCCACACCGGGCTGTGTCGCAGGGGACAGGGTGGGGACGAGCTTTTCACTGTGTTAAACCAGCCCTTTTCCCCGGCACCGAGGGAGAACGCGGCTGGAGGTGGGTTGTGCCCCCCCGGATTCGCTCGGTGAACCCCGAGCTGCTGATTTCCCCAGGATTTTTGTGCTCTCGGGTCGCTTTCTTCTCGTTGCGATTCGTGAAATGCTTTTCGGGTTACGCAGGAGATTAAAATCTCCCGGCGCGACCGTCCTCCCGGTGTCACAGACGTAATTTGGGGGAAATGAAGCGGCAGTTAACTGCTGAAGAAAGCAGCAGGGATTGTACAAAATCAATACACGCTTGCTCGGGAATGACAGCTCCGAATCACACGCTTCTCAATAATTAATTGGCGTAGTTATATATAACTCTCAGACAAAATAGATCCTATTAATGTTTAATTTGATATGTTAGCCGCAGAGCTCGCCGCTCCGGAGGGCGCAGAAGGTTTCTCCTTGGGTTTTAAGAACCCGTGGGACCCAAGCGGCCGAAAAGACAACGCAATTATCGTCACGGCTCGTTCGTGGCGTGAGAAGCGTAGAAATACCTGCGCTGGAAGCAAACCTTACCATTATGTCGGCAGTTTTTCCTGGCGCCGGGCGCGTTTCCTTCGGGCCGGTCGGGATTTCTGCCCTTCGCCCCTACCGGGGAAGCCGCGTCGCTCCGAGCGTCGCCGGAGGCTCCATCAAACCCATCGGCCGAGCCCCCTGATGACGGTGCCGGAGCTTAAATTTGCGGCGCCGAGCAGCAGCGAACCTGGAAAATATGACAGGAAGCAAAGCCGATTTGCATATTTATGCTAATCGGGATTGCCCGAATCTTTCAAATTAAAATGTACTTTGCAGATGGCTTGCAGACTTGCACCGAGCTTCGCTTTTGTTTATTATCTTTCAGACTGGTAATAATTGGTGCAATATGGTAAAACTGGAAAGTCTAATCCACAATACAGCTGTTAAAGCAAGGAGAAAATGTGTTGAACACAATGCGGGGGGGATTTTTCTTTGTAGAAACAATATTTGGTTAACGCATACCGTGCGGGCGCGAGCTGGGTTTTAGTTTGCAGGGCGTTTCTGAGAGGAGAAGGAGCAGCTCGGGGCCGAGCGTCTCAAGAAAAGGGGAATTGTGCCCCCACGCTCGGACATCGTTTCCCCGTGTGGGTGGGTTGTTGGGAGTTTGTTTGCTCTCGTGCCGCAGGACAACGAGATCCCTCGGTACTAAGTGAATGGGAAATGCGAATTTTTCCAGGTAGATTTTACAATAAATGGGATTTTCTTTCTGTTTGGAGCTGGGCTCGTGGCAGCTATGGACTTGAGAGGTGGAAAAGCCTGACTTGGCCGTTCAGTTATCCCCTGACTCGAAAAGAATCACTTCCCATTTCAGTTTTCTTCTGTTTAAATTGCAGGGGAACTGTTTAAATTGCTTCTCTCTTCGCAATCCCACGAGCGTGAGCACGCGGGATCTCCAGGGATCCTGCAGCACGACCGAGCCTGGTCCCCCCCGACCCACCACCTCGGCAGCTCCTTGATGACAACCCATCATTTCCTTTTGCTTTTTTTCAGGCGCGACGGAGATGGAAGAAATATTCCTCCAGCTCCGCGAGGAGGTCGCCAGGCTGCAGGATCTGTGCACCAAGCAGGGCAAGCTCCTCCAGAAGCTGACTGCCAGGAAGGGACCTGTCCTCGGTGAGCAGCGACGCTGGGGAGGGTGAATTGAAGCTGCAGGTCCGGGCTCGCGAGCGTAGTTGGAAGCTTTGTCCGAACGCCGGCGAGAAGTTTGCTGCGGAAGCGTGAAGCTGGTTTAAGGCCGGAACGTGCTCTGCATCCCCTTGCTGGCCAGTCACGGCTTTTTGGCTTTGCCTGCTCCCTCGAACACCAAGTAACGCGCGCGTGTGTCTGCTTAGGGTCATGTTAAAACCGCCGCAGGCGTGCCGCTGCTCGTTCACACGTCTCGCCCCTGGGGAGAGGGGGAAGGAGCGTGGGGCAGATGGTACCCGTTGCCTAGAGCGGTTTTGGGAAAGCAGGGAAACCCCAGTTCTGGCCCTCCCCAGCTGCCTGCCAGCTTTTCCAAGAAATCTCCCTCCTGGTCCCCTGGCCGTGCCCTCGTGTCCCCCCGCAGCGGTCGCATCGTTCCTGCGGGATGTTTTCTGTGGGCAGGAGGGGTTGGTTTGAGCGAACGGCTGCGAAACCAGCTGCTGGGCAGGCTCTGGTGCTCCCCACCCCTGCGCTCGCCTCCTTTCCCCGCAGCTCCGCCGTCTGTGGGTCCTTCCTGGGGCTGGCACGCAAACGAACGTCTCCAAACGGGGCCCAAGCCAAAGCTTTTGGGGACAAAACCTCTCCTAAGGTTGCTCATACTCCCCTTTCAAGGCTGTTTAACCTTGAAAGGAGATGGCTGAGAGGGGATTTATTAATGTAGAGAAATATCTGAGGGGTGGGGGTCAAGGGGAAGGGGACAATCTCTGCTCAGTGGTGTCCGGCGACAGAACAAGGAATAACGGGTTTGAGTCAGAACATGGGAAGTTCCAGCTCAACGTGAGGAGAAACTTCTTTGCTGTGAGCCCCTGGCCCAGGCTGCCCAGGGAGGGTGTGGAGTCTCCTGCTCTGGAGACTTTCAAACCCTCCTGGACGCATTCCTGTGTGGCTGCCCTGGGTGACCCTGCTCTGGAAGGGACTTTTGGACTAGATGATCTCTAGAGGTCCCTTCCAACCCCCAACATTCTGTGATTCTTTGATTCTATGACTCTCGGCTCTCTCTGTCTGTCCTCAGATGCGCTTTCTTCACTGCTTGAGCCTCGTATTTTAACCGGGCGATGGGGACAAGCGAGCTTCGCCAGTGAGGAGGTAGCAAGGAGGTAGCAAGGTTGTTTTGTGAGCGCAAAAGGAGAATTAGGCAAAACCCAAATGCCATTAAAGTCCCAGGAATGACCACTCTGACTTGTTTTCTTTCCAAGATATCCCCGTGTCGCTGCCGATCCAGTGCACGGAGGGGACGGTCCTGGAGGAAGGGGCGAGGCCGCCGGACGGCCGCCACAAACGCTCAGAGGCCCCGACAGCCGCCACCTCCGACCCGGCAGGCTCTGCTCGTCCCCCGGCGCCGCCGCACGCTGCCGGCACGCTGCCCGCCTTCGACGGCAAGCGCCCACCGAGCGCCGCCACCGGCGGCGTCTTCGACGCTGGAACGGCTCTTGCCGTAGCTTTTGGCAGCGATGAGGCCGAGAGGAGCGAGAAGGTGGCTGTAGACACGTGGCTGAAAAGCTGCAGGATGCTTCCTGCTGTGAAACCCCCCAAGGAAGAAGTGAGAGCTTGCCCGCAGGAGTTAGTGGCCCCGAACCCCGTTGTCGTGGATTCCTTCCTGAATCTTCTGGATCTTTACGAAGCCCCAGGAGCCCTTGGGAGGGAAGATGCTCCCGGCGAAAGCGCTCTGCTGGCGCAGGGTAAAGTCCCTGTGGAGATCCGAGGACCCGTGAAGGTAACTTGTGAGGCTGGTGGGGATTTTTGTCCGTGCCTTTTGCCTGCTCTTCCCGGTGTAACGGCACCTGTCAGGCTTCAGCATCCTCTCCACCAGCCCTGCTGTAACGCACGAGAAGCTGTGGCGGCGGAGAGATTTAGGGTTATGTCCTGAAAAAAGCTCTAGGAACCCGATTTTCCAGTTCTCAGGGGAATTAGGGATGTAAAAGCTCTGGCTGCCAAGGAGCCCCTGATACACTTTGAGAGAAGTCCCTCCCGCCATCCTTTCCGAGGCATCGAGGAACCCTTGAGTCCGTTCAGCCGTGGGGGAAAAATCTATATCGTCCTCCTTTGGCTCTGCAAATTAAACGGGCTCTTAAATCTTTCTTTTATTCTTTCTGTTTTATACACCTCCCAAAAGGATGATTGCTAAAGACATCCCGACCTCTGGCCCCTCGCGACACGTGTTACCCTGGAGGGTCCCTGTAACGCCGAGCCCGTTTCCTTTCATTCCTTCTTCCAAACGAGGCCCTTCCGAATTATTTCACGCCTGCCATGGCTACATATTCGTGGGGAAAGCTATTGATTTTCAGCCTGGGCTATATTTAGAAGGTAGTTTCTTTTTAAGAAGAAGGAGAAAAAAGGCAGAAGTGGAAGTGGTGTCTGGCTGGCAAAGCCCTAATGTGCCTTATCAGCACTTAAATGATAACGGCACGAAAAAGGAAATTACAAACACACTCCAGTTTGTTGTTTAGAAAAACCCACTTTTCTCATGTTTCTGGCTTGGATAGTGGTTGCAGCTGCTGAGGGGTGAGCGACGGGGGATGCTCGGGTGCCACACAGAGGTGGGATCCTCCGGAGGGGAGGATTTTGGTGAGGCTGAAGCGAGCGGGGCTTCAAACTCTGGCCCCAGACTCCAGCGCGGGGGCAGCAGCCCGTAGCCCAGCCTTTCTGCGGGGGCCAAACTGCTGTTTTGAGGGAAGCCTGGACGCGGCCGGGGGCTTGACAAGGGGCTGCCCCCGCTGTTCCCACTGACCGCTTTTCCCCTTCGCTCCTCGCAGACGTCCTGGACGCCGGGCTGGATGCTGGAGGACGCTGCCTTCGGGCAAGGCGCCGGCCTCGCCTCCGCGGATGCTCAGACGTGCGATATTTGCCAGGAGGTTTTCCCCTCGGGCGCAGCGGGCCAAGCGGACTACTTAAAGCACGTCTTAGCCCACATGAAGTAGGACTTGGCTTCACGATTGGAAATTTCGCGTATTTGCACCTTGTCGGGCTCCGGACCTTCACGAGATCCTGCTGCTGGCTCTGACCAGGGCCTGCTTGAGCAGAAATCCTCTTCGGTGTAAGCCAACGTGCTCCAAACTGGGTCCCTGACGCACGGCTTGATGGGCTGGTTGAGGGCTCTGGGCGTGTTTTGGGTTGTGGATGTTAAAGGTGCTTCCGTCCTGGGGTCGGACGTGTGTGGGGCTGGGCGGGGGCAGCTGTAACTCGATGAAGAATGGAAATTGTTCCAAATTCACCTCGAACCGGGTGGAAACGAACTTTCCATAAACAGTCCAGGATGTTTGAAAAGTCTTTTTCCGAGAGCTTGGAGGGTCGGGTGGGAGAATCGCGAGATTTTTCGCCGCCGCTAAACCCGAGCTGGCCTTTTGCGAGAGGCTCGGCGGCGCGGGCGGCGTCGAACCTTCCACGTGTGGCTCAACCCAGAGCTCTTCTCGCTCCTCAAGAAAACCTCCTCAGCTCCAGCTCGGTGGCTCAGAGGAGTTTAACCGATCCCTCTCCGGGTGGGAAGAGGCTTATCGGCACCCGTCGGTGTGGGACGGCCTCTCCAGGCTCGAGTCCCGCGGTGTTTAACACGCAGCCGAGCAGAATTGGGCTCCTCCAGCGCGACGATGTGACTGACACGCGTGCTGTTGTCCTGTCTTTCTATTCAGTCTCTTGGGAAAAAATGTCTTTTGAACAAAAGGCTCCGGGTGGGTGGGTGTGACGGGGGGATTTGAGGATCTAGAGTCTGGTTCCGCGGCCGTTGTTTGCTGGAGGGGCTGCAGTTTGCCCTCGGGCAAGGTTTTAATCTTGCCCTGTGTAATAGGAGCAAGTAATTGCGTGTGAGGGTGTCGTCCATGCGACCAGAATTAGGATTCTGTTCATTTATTCACAGCCCCTGTAGTTTGTCCCATCGGTCGCTCTCCAGGTGATTCGCAAAGGAGTTCACCCGCAGAGGTGGGGACAACTTTGTGTCGTCAGCAAACGGGCTGAGGGTGCCATCGATGCCGCTGTCCCCGTCGCCGACAAAGGTATTCGATAGTGCTGGTCCCAGTGCTGATCCCTGAGGGACACCGCTCGTCACTGGCCACCACTGGGACTTTGAACCATCGTCTGCAACTCTTTTGAGCATGATCTTCCTGCCGGTTCCTTATCCACCGCGTGCTCCATCCATCACATCCATGTCTTTGCAAGTTGGAGACCAGGATGTCTGGGTCGGGGCAACCCCAAGCACCGACAGAGGCTGGGCAGGGACTACCCTGAGAGCAGCCCTGGAGAAAAGGACTCGGGGGTTCTGGAGGATGAGAAGCTCAACACGAGCCGTCGGTGGCGCTTGCAGCCCAGAAAGCCGATCGTGTCCTGGGCTGCAGCACGAGCTGTGCGGCCAGCAGGGCGAGGGAGGGGATTCTCCCGCTCTTGTGAGACCCCACCCGGAGTCCTGCGCCCAGTGCTGGAGCCCAGAGCACAGGAGAGATCTGGACGTGCTGGAGCGTGTCCAGAGAAGGGCCACGAGGATGCTCAGGGGGCTGGAGCCCCTCCCCTCTGCAGACAGACCGAGAGAGTTGGGGCTGTTCAGTCAGAAAAGAAGGCTCCGAGGAGACCTGATTGTGGCTTCCAGCACCTGAAGGGGGCTACAGGAAAGCTGGGAGGGGCTTGTTAGGATGTTGGGTAAGGACAGGACTCGAGGGAATGGATTGAAGCTGGAGATGGGTCGGTTCAGATGGGACGTGAGGCTGAAGTTCTTCCCCAGGAGGGTGGGGAGACCCTGGCCCAGGTTGCCCAGAGAGGGGGGGAAGCCCCATCCCTGGAGGTTTTTCAGGCCAGGCTGGATGGGGCTCTGGGCAGCCTGATCTGGTGGGGGATGTCCCTGCCCAGGGCAGGGAACGAGATGATCTTTCAGGTCCCTTCCAACCCTGACAGTTCTGTGATTCCAGATTCTGAAGTCCAGGCAGACAGCAGCTGCTCTTCCCTTATTGATTCTGTTTCCAGGACCTTTATCTCACTGAAGGTCCAAGTGAGTTTTCTCCCCGTCGCGGTGCAGTTTTCCCACTGGCGCGTCCTGCTCCGAATTTCCTCCTGTGGCTCCTCGAATTAATTAAGCGGCGAGACGGTTTTATAGCATTTTATGCTCTTCTGTAGGGCCTGGAAGAAAATACCATTCCCAGCGTGCTGAGTTACGGGAAGCACCGGCTCAGAACCATGAATTTATTTGGTATAAAATTGGAACAGCCATCCAGAATTCGCTGGAAGGAAGAAAACCAGCCCGGTTCTTCTTGCTTCGACAGCACGTCCGGTAAATTTAATTTAAAAATCGCGAGCACAGATGGCTTTTCTCAAGAGTCAAAGCAACCGTGGCGCAGCGCTGCTTTCCGCGAGCGGCCGTGCCGGGGCTGCGGGAGGCTCCGTGTCGCCCCAAACCACGTATAAAAATCACACCGGGCGCGTTTGGCGTCCCCCAGGATGAAATTTTTGGCCCGACGCTCCGTCCCCGACGCCTCGGGGTGGCCGAACAGCTCAACAAACTGCCTTTGCTTGGCCTTTCCCGTTATATTTTTAGGTGTCGCGGCGCAATTAGTCACCCCCTTCCCGGCCAGATGGTCCACGACGACACGGGAGCTGCTTTTTTTAATCCGACGCTTTTCCACTGGCAGGAACGTGCCTCTGCTTCCTAAATAACCTTAAGTACAGGGTGCTCGTCTCAACTGCGGCGAGTGGGCGGCGTGTTTTTGTTTGTGCCCGCGTCCGGCTCGGGAAAGGCAGGAGCTGGGCGAGGGCAACTTTTCCCGTAAGGAGAAATTGGGAAATCGAGACGGGATTAAACCCGCTTTAATTCTCGCTGCTGCGTCCGTGCCTCCTCCCTCTTGTTTTCCAACCAAGGCTTGAAAAAGCCGGAGCCGGCGGTAACGCTCCAACCGGCAAAAAACACGGCCGAAAACCACGTTTGGGTGGGAAATGTTCAGTTGTTGAGTTTTCTGCTGAAGGAGCCTGGGAGAAGGGGCTGTCGTGGCTCTGGGGGGAAAACACGCGTGTCCTGGCCCCCAACCCGCGCGCGAACGCCCCCGAACTCTGATACCGGACTCTTTTGGGGTTGGATTTTCAGAGGAGCCAAAAGAAACTGAGATCCTGCGGGGCGGGCGGGGGGGTTTTAATCCCTCCGATGGGAGAGTGATGAAAAATTTCCATTTTCTGCAGCATTTCTCGAAAAACAAACTCTCTCTGACTACTGTGGTTGTCCCTAATTTCTTGATTGTTCTGGGAATTGTCATCGGAAATAAGGGGAGGAGGGATCAAATCCCCCCCCCCCCACCACCTGCAGCGGGAACCCATCTGTGCCACCAGCGAGGATGGGAAATCGTTAATGGCTCTTGTTAATTAGTAACTGACCCACGATTTTCATCTCCGGATGAAAACGTTCCTTGGTCCCGTTGCGTTTGGGCAGGAGCTCAAGGGGGCTCAAACTGGAAGCTGGAGCAAAAAAATTTACATTTTCAAGCAATTCCATAGTTTTCAAATACTGGAAGGACGTCTTGGGCTGGTGGTTTTGGGAGAGGATTTTATGTTTTAAGCTTTTTCTTTTTTTTTCTTTTGCCAGGGGCCTTACTCAGAGGGAAAACCAGGCAGGTGGGACTCGTGGGAAGGGCTACGGGGGCGATCACTGCGGTGGGGCGAGCTTTGCCCCCGCCTCCCCCGTGTCAGCAATTAAAGGGGGGTTTCCGAGCTCAGTTTTTCTTGAATTAGATGGTTTTGGGGTTGTGGAGGATAGAAAATCGAAGCAGCCAAGCCTGTCCAGATCCCTCAACCTCTCAGGGCCCAGCAGCGCTTCAAGGGTTTGCCAAGACTTTGGTGAAATGCCCCTTGGAGGGGGAAATATCCCCCCCCCCCCCCCCCCCCCCCATTTCTGAGCCTTTCCTGCTGGGGCAGTGGGGGCTTCGTGGGGGCAAAGAGCCAGGTTGGCCCTGAGCGGCGGGGTGGGGGGCAGCTCTGGGTGCAGCTTTAGGGGGGGTGGGTGGGTGGATGCTGGGGGGGGGGGGACCAAGGGTGATCCCGAGGGGAAGCTATGGGGGTGATACTGGGGGGGGGTGGTGCTACTGGTAGGGAGCTGGGGGAGATGCTGGGGGGAGTTTGGGGGGATGCTGGAGGGGATCAGGGGTAATACTGGGGGGGTGATGCTGGAGAGGAGCTGGGGGGGTGCTGGAGGGCAACCAGGGTGATGCTTGGAGGGGGATGCTGGGGGGGATGCTTGGAGGGATGCTGGGGGTGATACTGGAGGGGAGCTGGCAGAGATGCTGGGGAGTGATCTGGGGGGGATGCTGGAGGGGGGTCAGGGGGAAGCTGGGGGGTTGATGCTAGGGGAGGGAACTTGGGGGAGCTGCAGGGGGGTCAGGGGGTGATTCTGGAGGGGGATGGTGGAGTGGAGCTGGGGGGGTGCTGAAGCGGGATCAGGGTGATTCTGAGGGGGTGATACTGGAGGGAAACTGGCAGAGATGCTGAGGGGGATCTGAGCGGGTGCTGGAAGCAGGAGCAGGATGATGCTTGGGAAATGATGCTGGGGGGGATGCTGGGGGGGATGCTGGGGGTGATGCTGGGGGGGATGCTGGGGGTGTTGTTGAGGGGTGGTGCTGGGAGGTGATGCTGGGGGGCGTGTGGGGGTGATGCTGGGGCTGATGCTGGGGCTGATGCTGGGGGTGATGCTGGAGGGGATGCTAGGGGGTGATGCTGGGGGTGATGCTGGAGGTGATGGTGGGGGTAATGCTGGGGGGGATGCTGGGGGTGATGCTGGGGGTGATGGTGGGGGTGATGCTGGGGGTGATGGTGGGGGTGATGGTGGGGGTGATGCTGGAGGTGATGCTGGGGGTAATGCTGGGGGGGATGGTGGGGGGGATGCTGGGGGGGGATGCTGGGGGTGATGGTGGGGGTGATAGTGGGTGTGATGCTGGAGGTGATGGGGTGATGCTGGGGGAGATGCTGGGGGTGATGCTGGAGGTGATGCTGGGGGAGATGCTGGGGGGGATGCTGGGGGAGATGCTGGGGGGGATGCTGGGGGGGATGCTGGGGGAGATGCTGGGGGAGATGCTGGGGGTGATGCTGGGGGTGATGCTGGGGGTGATGCTGGGGGAGATGCTGGGGGTGATGCTGGGGGTGATGCTGGGGGGGATGCTGGGGGGGATGTTGGGGGAGATGCTGGGGGTGATGCTGGGGGTGATGCTGGAGGTGATGCTGGATGCGCATCAACGCGATGCTGGCGGCGGGTTGGGGGGGTGCTGCTGGGGGGGGTGATTCTGGATTTCCACGATACTGGAGGCAATCGTGGTGATGGGGAGGGTGCCGACGGGCCCGGGAGGGGGCCGCAATCCCTTCTCCGATCCCTCATCCCCCCTTCTACATCACCGACCCCCCCGGCCCTGCCTCCTCCTCCTCCTCCCGCCGCCTCCTCCCGGCCCTGGGCGGGGTTTGGCCCCGGCGCCGAGAGATGCTGGAGCCGGTGTGAGCGGTACCGGGGCTGCAACGGCGGCGGCCCCCCCTGGCCCCCGCCCCGGGGGGGACCCGGGAGCACCCTGCCCCCCCAGCCATGCCCGCCGGCAGCAACGAGCCCGATGGGATCCTCAGCTACCAGGTTGGGGGGGGCGGGCAACGGGACTGGGGCGGGGGGAGATGCCCGGTGCCCCCGGGGAGGGCTGAGCCGCCGGTGCGGCCGGAGGATGCTCCGTGGCTGCTCACTGCGGCATTTCCCGGAGCCGGGAGGGGGAGGAAAAGGGGGCTTGGGGGGGCGTGGGGGGGTGCGAAGGGGGTGAAGGGCATCTGCAAGAGGTGTGTGTGTGTGGGGGTGTCTGCAAAACGAGGGGTCAGGGGTGTGCGAGGGGGCGTCGGGCTTCTGAAGGGGGGTGCGAGGCAGCAGGAAGGAGGGGGGGGGCAAAGCAGGGGGTGAAGGGTGCTCAAGGTGGGTGCTGGAGGGGTGTGAGGAGGGGAGGGAGGCACCTGTGTGATGTCTCCCTGCCGGGCTCCCCCTTGTCCACCCTCCTTCGCGTCTGGATGTGACCCCCGGTGATGCTGCGAAGCCTTTGGAGGGGTCCCCACGGAGCCCCAAGCCCCCCCTGTCACTGCCGGGGGGGCTCAGCTGTTGCCCCCACCAGGCACTTGCATGGATGCACCCAGTGCTGGGGTGCAGGCAGGAGGCAGCTGGGGGGTCCCTCCCAATTTCAGCCTCTCCTTGTCCTTGGGGGGGCCCTGCCTGACCCCCCCAGCCCCATGGCACCCGGCTGGAGGAGCCGCTCTCAGTGCCAGGCGAGAGGTGGGGGATTAATTAACCTGCCCTGTAATTATTGTGGGAAGGGACGAAAGGAATTACCATTTCCCCCGGCCAGGGGTGACATTTGTGTCCTGGTGATGCTCGGCTGTGACCTGTGTGTCCCCCGCCCTCACGGCCCTGCTTTGTGGCTCTGGAGACTTGTCCCCTCCTGATGCAAGAGCCTGGGGTCAGGTCCCTGTCCCAGCTCAAGTCGTGGCCCAGGAGCCCGCGGGGTCCCTGGTGCTGACCCCCCCAGAGAGTAAAGGAGGGAGCCCCAGGGACGGTGGCTTCGTCCGGGCAGGATGGAGATGGAGAAGGGCAGGGAGGGGGTCTCCTATTCCTCCGCCAGATCAGCCCCCCCAATTTGGCCCCTGTTACTCTCACCCCATAATACCACTGGGATCGGTGTTATTAATTGCGTTTCGGGCGAGGTTAATTACATTTATCCTCTCTCCCACTGCTGGTGGTTTGTCCTGGGATGGGGTGGGGGCCTGGAACACGAGGTTTGCTTCTTGTGATGCTTCTGGCCCCCCTCCGCACCAGGAGGACTCAGAGCTGGACCTGGACCTCTGCTTTTTGCGTTTCTTCGTCCTCAATTACACTAAAGGTTCCCCAGGGAAAAACGTTTCTAACCAGAGGAGACAGGTAAACTGAGGCAGGACACTCAAGAATCCCTCCCCTGCTGGGACAGAAAAAATTGCAGCAAAATACGAATTTGGAGAAGTTTTCTCGAGATGGACGCAGGGAGAGGACGCACCGAGCTCGTGATGCGAAGGGGGTCACTGCAGCCGTGTCGAAAAGAGCTTTCGGAGCGATTTCTGATTTCCTTTTTACAAGCCGTAATTAATTTCAGCCTCCCAACAAAACTGGCTTCGAAGCGGCCAGCAGGAGATTTTTGCTCCCAAAATAGTGAAGTGGAACAACTGTGGCTGCTCCAAACCTCAGGAGCGAGCGACGCGAAGCTCGACGTCCCCTTTCCCAGCCCGGTTCCGATGATTTGACGTTTTCCAGGGATCTGGTGGCAGCGGAGAAGGTTGGAGAGAGAAGACAAAGTGTCTACGAGGGCGGGTACCCATCCCGGGATGGGATAACTTGCTTTTTGGAGGCATCTCGCCATCCTTCTCCACCCCATCCCAAGTCCATGAGCCCACGACCCCTCAGCTCTGTTAAATCCTTAACTCCTCCAACTGCTTGAGTGGCCCTAACTGGGACAGAGAGAGTTTTGAGCAGGACCGTGTCCGTCAGTGACATCTCCGTGCAAGGTTTGCTGCGATTTTAGGGATGTTGCAAGGGCTGGGGAGCATCTTGGCGTGAACCCAGCGGTGCCCGCTTGTCCCGTTTCCTCCTATTTTTGCTCCTGGAGTTGTAACCCTGAAGAATAAAAAAGCAGCGGGGATCCGAGCTTGGATCCTGATGGGATTTTAACCGATTGGGCCTCGGTGTCGCCTTCCTCCGCCGTGTTGTTTTACACCCAGTGTCGCCTTTCAGGGCAAGGCGAGCAGTTAACCTTTGTGCCCAGCGGCGCCGGGGAGGAAGTTCATTAAAGCAAACGAATTTGCGGCGTTGGAAATGATGGATTAGCTCGGGCTCGGAAAATCGAGCAGGGCTGGGCATGGCTGGAGGAAGCAAAGAGAGTAAAAAATGTCGCTTGGCTGGACATTTCCGTACCGTGCTAGGGCTGGGTCTGACTAACAAGGCTTTCTCGAAGCGCCCGAGGGATGGAGGTTGCGCCACAGCGAGACCTTCCTGAAACGCCCCCGAGTTTTTTGCAGGAGGATTTGAGGACAATCGGTGGCGACCTGGCGACATCCATCTTGTGCTGCCCAAAGCAGCGTGGGCAGCGGGTCGAGGGAGGAGATTGTCCCCCTCTGCTCCACTCTGGTGACACCCCCCCGGCGGTTCTGGGTCCGGGTCCCCAACACCAGGAGGACGCTGGAGCGGGTCCGGAGGAGGCCATGGAGATGCTCCGGGCGCTGGAGCAGCTCTGCAGCGAGGACGGACTGAGGGAGTCGGGGCTCTTCAGCTCCGGGGAGACCTTCTGGCGGCTTCCAGTCCTTCAGGGGGGCTCTGGGAACGCTGGGTGGGGGCTCCTCATCAGGGAGGGGAGAGAAAGGACGTTTCGAAGTGAAAAAGAGGAGGTTTAGATGAGATATTAGGAAGAAATTCTTCGCCGTGAGGGTGGTGAGACACTCCAACAAGTTGCCCAGAGGAGCTGTGGAAGCTTCACCCTCCCTGGAAGTGCCCAAGGCCGGGTTGGACGGGGCTTGGGGCAACCCAGTGGGGTGGGAGGGGTCCCTGCACCACGGCCACATGGCAGCAGGTGATGCGATTTGGTCGAAGCAGGGATTTGGGGGATAAAAAGCAGATTTCACGTTACCCTTTGCGGCTGAAATCGGAAGAAGTTGCTTATTCCCAGGTTTTTTTCACCCGCCCTCATAGTTAACGCGTCATTATTAGTGCAAGGGGCAGCGTGTGCCTGCACCGTGTTGGAAGTTTTACTTGGAAATTTCATCTTCGGTGGTTTCGGGCTGGTTCCCAATGCACGGTGTGGCTCTTGCTTCTTGAATTTTGTCTCCCAGCAGGGTTTTCTCGGTATTTGACTCTTCTTCACCCTTCAGTTTCAGCAATCGAGCAACTGGGTGCGAATCTCGGTGTATTTTTTTGTTTGTTTGAAGACTTTTTGGCTGCTGCGATGACGGCAACGGCTCGAACCTTCCTCTTTTTACCTTTCATAATGGAATAGTTGGAAAAGCGATGAGAACTAAAGGGAGTTGGGGCGCCACAGGGTCTGTCTTTGCGTGGGGGAATGGATTTTGGGGGTCTTTGGGGGCTGGGAAGGAGAAACCGAGCGGCCGTGACGTATTTTGAGCGGCGGTGACGTGTTTTCCTTGAGTATTTCCGACCCGCACAGCAACGAAAAGACAAAAGCGCAGCCCAAAGAGGGGAAAAAGGTGACGAATCTTTCCCTTCAAGCCGAAATCCTGGTGATGCCCTGCCTGGCCCCGGCAAGGAGGGAGAAGAGAAGCCCGAAGACTTGTTTCTGTTCGCTGCTGGGGTTCGCCTTCGGCTTTTAAGGCTCTTCGTGCCATGGTGTTTCAGGCAGGGCTCTCAGCCCTCGGCTTTTGCAAGGGGAAAAATAGTATTTTCCATGGGGAGCTTGAGCCTGGTTGGGCTGAAGGAGAAGCTTCTCCCTGGCAGGTTCTGGAGAGGCAGGTGTTGGTGGCCGTGTCCTTGGTGGCCAAGTGCCATCTAGTGAGTCCTGCAGGTATCACGGCTGGAGACTGAAACTTGCTGCCATCAAATGCGCGAGGTTTTTTCTCACGTTTGGAAATTTTTTTTTTAAATTTTTAAATTTTTTGAGAAAGGAGCCACAAGAACGAGAGGTAGTTTGTTTTTTTTGGTCTGAAACCCTCACCCCACGTAGTAAATAATTCCATTGTGGGCAGGACAACAGCTACAGGCTGTTTCCTTCGGGTAGGGGAAGAAAAACCTCCTCCAAGTTCGTGTTTTTCGGGCTGTGCCTGGAGGAGGAGGCGCGCGGGGGCGAGATGCCGGTGGGTTGGGGTGGGCGATGGCTGGGAGGACAAACGGTTGCTCGACACGCCCGGCCCCAACTTCTACCTTCTTGCCGAACAGAGACACGACGAAGAGGCAGTGATCGACCAGGGAAGAACAAGCAACGTTGTCAATATTCACTATGAGAAGGAGGAGTTGGAAGGTGAGGCTCGGCCGAGGTCCCGGTCGAGGGGCTGCCGGCCCAGCGCCATCGCCCGTTCCCCGCCTCCCCACAGCGTCCCTGCTCGGTGTGACGCCACATGCAGCGGAATGTGCCAGGCTTCTAAATCAATAAGCGCAGTTATCGACACATTTTTTAATATTATGGGTTTCAGTCAGAGGGAAGAAGCCTCCGTGGAGGCCACGGTGTGAGTTTTAGCCGTGGGGCTGGACCCTTCATGGTTTGTTTTCTTGCTCGGGGAGGTCCAGAAAATAATTTGGTGCCCGCAGATGCGCGACTGCGGTTTTCTTATATTGTTCTGCAGTTTGTTGTGGGGGGACAGATTTGATCTTCTCTTGGTCACCTCGTGCCAGGCAAAAATTTTAAAAATAATTCCCTTCCATCACCACTCAATGAGCACGCCTGAGCACTGTCCAGCCGCAGCTGGAATTTGAGGAGAGGTTCGCTACTTCCAGCGCGCTTTTAGATGACCCGGAGCCACCACTTACCGCTCTGCTTTAGCAAAGTTCGAGTGAGATAGTTAAAAAGCAGGTCCAGTGGCAACAAAATTCAGAGTAACCAGTGTTCCCTCCTGAGGTGTAAGCGAGGCGCCGGCAGCGCCAGCCGTCACCGCGGCGCCAGAAGTGCCGCAAACGCCGCTTTGTCGCAGGGCACCGGACCCTCTACGTGGGCGTGCGGATGCCGCTGGTGAGGCAGAGCCACCGGCATCACCGGCCCCACAGCCAGAAGCATCGGAAACGGGAGCGGGAGAAGGACTCTGCCCCGACGGAGCAGGGCGACCACTGTAAGTGCCGCCGGACTCCTTGGGGCTACGGGGTTCTCCTGCGCGCGGGCCTGTGTGGCTTCTTTGGGCGGCTGGCTGCTCTTCCGAGGGACAGCGGCAGCGCTTAGCAAGACGCCCTTTTTCCCCACGTAACGGCTTCAGGCTCCTCTTTCTTCGTAGAATCATAGAATCATAGAATGTTAGGGATTGGAAGGGACCTCGAAAGATCATCAAGTCCAATCCCCCTGCCAGAGCAGGAACGCCCAGATAATGCTACACAGGAACGTGTCCAGGCAGGTCTTGAATGTCTCCAGAGAAGGAGACTCCACAACCTCCCTGGGCAGCCCGTTCCAGGGCTCCGTCACCCTCACTGAGAAGAAGTTTCTTCTCGAGTTTAAGCTTAGAGGGATCGTGGCTTTCAAAAGAGAAATGCGGGGAAGGAAAGCTGCCCGCCCTGCAGCAGAGGTGGAGCGGATGCTTCTCCTTTTCCGTGCCCCCGTGCAAGCCCGAACGGAGCCGGGGGAGAGGGACCAGCCCAACGCTTAGGGCTGAGCTGGTGCCGATCCCACGGCCTCCCTGCATGTGAGCACGAGGGGCCGCATTCCGACGTGGTGACGGGACGGGGCTTTGTGTCCTGCCCCCAGACACCCCGTCCCAGCGGGTGCAGTTCATCCTCGGGACCGAGGAGGACGAGCAGCACGTCCCCCATGACCTGTTCACTGAGCTGGATGAGATCTGCGTGAAAGGGGACGAAGATGCCGAGTGGAAGGAAACGGCGAGGTCAGTGCCTGCGGCGGGAGAGGCGTCCCCACGCCTGCAGCACCTGTGGGCTCTGCTTTCCGCTCGCGGGGACACAAAGCTTGTGCAGCTACAGGTGCCAACACGGGGAGCCTTCTCCTCCCGCCACCCCGTAGCTCTGCCAGGGCGGTTGCGGAGCTGAGGCTGCCCCGCCGCGACGGGGCTCCTCACACCCGGTGTCCGCAGGTGGCTGAAGTTCGAGGAGGACGTGGAAGATGGTGGCGAGCGCTGGAGCAAGCCCTACGTGGCCACGCTGTCCTTGCACAGCCTCTTCGAGCTGAGGAGCTGCATCCTCAACGGGACGGTGCTGCTGGACGTTTGTGCCAACAGCGTCGAGGAGATCGCAGGTACGGCGGGCGCCGCGTCCCTCCGCGAAGGGCCGAGCTCACCTCGACGTCCTTCCCTCCCAAATCAAACCCTGCCCCAATGGAGGGTCCTGTTCCAGAAGTCCCGCTGTGTTTTTAAGTTGTGAGTTGGCTTTGGGTCTAGTCTGGGCGTGCAAGAGTCACACCAGCTCCTTCTTCCAGTATGGGATCTTTCTGAAAATGATTTGGGGGTTAGAAAAGCCATTAGAGAATATTCTCCAGGCAAAACGGAGTGTGCATCAGGGCACAGCTCTTAGAAATACAGAACCTGCGTAAGAGCCAAACCTCCTTAAATAAACTCTTTCTTACAAGCCATTTCCCCACATTTTTTTTAACCTTTTGCCTTAGTATCCAGGATTTACAGGTTTTTAAAGGCAGAGTTTATCTGGCAGATGACCAAGCAGCGTATTTCTATGGGGCAGATAATTGAAGTTAATTGTAAAAGCGGCTTTGGAGAAATTCTCTTGGACTGGCAGGTCTCCATGCAGCCCTTTCAAGAGCTGGAGGAGTTGGAGCCGTTCTTAGCACGTTTCTCCCTGGGCTCAGCAAATTGCAGTCGATCGGCCGGGGAAGCTCTGGGAGAGTCTGTGCTGGAGATGGCTTGTAATTTGGTTAAGTGTGTAGAGTCAGACAGAAAGGCCAGATCGGGCAAGGAAATTGCATTATTTAGACTGGGAAATAATCGTCGTAGCGGCGTGATGAATAAGCGCTTGGATGATGGTTTTTAGCAAAAGAGAATTCGTGTCTTTGGCTGCGGGGGCTGAGCTGTGTTCAAACGTCTTGCTTAGCCCACGTCGGGATATCCTACGTGGCAAAGCCTTCCCTGGGGGCTTTGGACATCAGGACTTGGGGGTTTCTACCCTGACAGCTTCTCATTTCCCTTTGCCGTCCCCAGATATGATCCTGGGCCAGCAAGAACAGTCCATGGAGTTTGACGAGTCCATGCGGGCGAAGGTTCGAGAGGTCCTCTTGAAGAAGCATCACCACCAGAACGAGAAGAAAAGGAACAATCTCCTCCCCATCGTCCGCTCGTTTGCTGACGTGAGCAAGAAGCAGTTAGAGCTGCACCAGCCAGGTGAGAGCTCCTGCAGGGTTTGCCTCGGGGTGAAGGTTCCCGCTGGGCTTTTGCCCCATTAGACTTGTCCTGGCATGGGAGAAGTATCCAAATTGCTCTTTGTTCGTCTTTCTGAGTGTCTGTCTTTTTCCTACCAGCCCAAACACTCACCCCTCATCCTTCTCCCACCACCGCAGAAGCTAAATATGGGGTGAACCACGAGCCCAACTCCATGGATTTAAGCAAGGTGAGACACTCGTAGCTCTCCCGCACCTTTAGGGCCAGATTTGCTCTTGCAGACTGGGCTGCAGAGCCCTGGGGGCTTTGCTTTTGGGGTGATTGCCTGAAAATCGCTCGCTGTGCGCAGGCGGAGCTGCACTTCATGAAGAAAATCCCCACCGGGGCTGAAGCCTCCAACGTGCTCGTGGGAGAGCTGGATTTCCTTCGGCAGCCCATCGTGGCGTTCGTCCGCCTGACCCCGGCCGTCCTCCTCTCGGGCATGACGGAGGTTCCCATCCCGACGAGGTCTGAACGAGGAACACAAAGTTTTTATTTAAAAACCGCAACGACGCAACATCGAGTTGCGCCCATCGGCGTCCCAACGGATCGAGGCCAGCGGGAGCACTCGCGTTTCTCCCACCCGCATCTCCTCGCCTTCGTTTCTCCCTTCCCTGATGTAGCTTTTAAACCCTTTGGCCAATTTTAATCAAAGTTAGTCCCAAAACTAAAGTTGTGCAGAGTCAACGAGCCTCTGTGTCCCCTCTGGAGCCACGCACTGGGCTGGGAGCTACCAGGGATTTCCTTTGTGCTCTTTGAGCAAGTTCTTCTCTCTCATTTTGTGTTTTTCTTGCCCAGGTTCCTGTTTGTTTTGCTTGGCCCCGAAGGAAAAGCCCATCAGTACCATGAGATCGGCAGGTCCATGGCTACCCTCATGACAGATGAGGTGCGACTAGATAAGAGCTCTCTGGGGGTCATTTTCTGTCTTTCCTCCTCTCCCCCTGTCTCTGGAGGAGTGAGGAGGAGGTTTTGAAGATCGTCTTGCGTTCAGCCACGAGCTCGTTGCACTGGTTAGGATGTCCGAGGCGGGTTGTCCTCTCACCGCGTTGCCTCCCCTCGGCAGGTTTTCCATGACGTTGCCTATAAAGCCAAGAACCAGGCTGACCTCGTGGCCGGCATCGACGAGTTCCTGGACCAGGTCACGGTCTTGCCACCGGGCGAGTGGGATCCTTCGATCCGAATCGAGCCCCCGAAGAACGTCCCTTCTCAGGTGGGGGCTGCGGCGGCAGAGGGAGGCGCTGGGGGGACGGGCAGGGCGGCCGAGGATGCCGCTCAGTGGCCAAATCCATGAGGTTGTCACTGGCAGAGCAGAAGCCGAACAAGCCGGCCGTTACAAACGCAGATCTTGATCCGATTTCTCTTTTAACAGGAAAAAAGGAAGATGCCAGGAGCTCTTGATGACAGCGCTTCGCACAGCAAGCCGGAGAAACACAGCGGTCCTGAACTGGAGCGGACGGGCAGGTGTGAGCTTTGGGAGTTCGAGTTTTGTTTTTTTTCCTGTTTGCCTCCAAAATCTGAGCGAGCCCCTTCCCTTCTAGCAGGGCTCAGGGGCTGGTGGGTTCAGGGGAAGGTTCCCCTGGGCTGGGCAGGTGGGAGATCCAGGAGATTCAGGCTCGGCACAGCATCATCGCCCGCGGGGTATCTTGGTTGGGGGGTGGAAGCAGCCGTGTCACTTCCTCCAGGCAGAGCTCTGCTGCTCCTGCAGGCAGCGAGAAGGGTCGGGCTCTCAGGTGCTTTTTCTTTTGGTTGGAGAGGTTTGTGCGTGCCTCAGTTTCTGCCGGGTGTAAAATGGGAGAAGGAGAGTGCTGCTTTCTGGCGACGAAAGCTGTTCCGTGCCTGCCTTGCCCTTCTGCCCCAAAGAAAACTCCACGTGGTCTTCCAGGAGAACCGTCTCTCTTTTTTCCCCTTCCTCCAGGCTCTTTGGAGGTTTGATCTTGGACGTGAAGCGCAAAGCCCCGTGGTTCTGGAGTGACTTTCGGGACGGTCTGAGCCTGCAGTGCCTGGCGTCCTTCCTCTTCCTCTACTGTGCCTGCATGTCCCCGGTCATCACCTTCGGGGGGCTGCTGGGGGAGGCGACCGACGGCCACATCGTGAGCCCCTCTCTCTGCCGGGTGGGGCGGGGAGGGATAAAACTCCTGCAGACGCCCTCACTGCAGTGAGTTGGCTTTGGGGTTTTGTCCCTGAGGGTTTCTTTACTCGCCGCCACCTCTCTTCCCCGGACAGAGCGCCATGGAGTCGCTGCTGGGCGCGTCCATGACCGGCGTGGTGTATTCCCTCTTCGCCGGCCAACCCCTCACCATCCTCGGCAGCACCGGCCCCGTCCTCGTATTCGAGAAGATCCTCTACAAGTTCTGCAGGTAAGGCTGGCGGGCACGGGCGGGTGCCGTGGGAGGAGAACCCGCGAGGGTGCGGGTGCCCAAGATGGGCTGCGCAGAGGAGAGGAGGCAAATCCCTCTGGGTCGGAATGAGGGAAGATTCGCTTTCCTCCGAGTACGCTTCTTAGCCTGATTTTTGCTGCACGTGGAAATAAGCTTTGCCCAAATACCCAAATACTTTTCTGCTGAAATATTTTGAGGTTCGATGAAAAAAGTAGACGCTGTTCATGTGAAATGGAGATTTTCCGTGACGGTCCTTTTGCTGTGATGGCTTCGATGTGTGACGAACCACCCTGATTGTAATTTGGTTTATTGTGAAGCCCCAGCTTGCTGGCGGCAGCTGGCTGGACGCAAAACCAGCCGGAGGACCTGACCTCTGTTGGCCTCCAGAGCATTAACACAAGATGATGGTTAAATTGCTCCCGGTTTTCCCGGAGGAAGGTGGGGCTCAGAGCCTCTCGCTGGCCGTCCCACCCTTCGTTTTGGTTTGCTTTCCCAGGGACTACTCGCTCTCCTATCTCTCCCTGCGGACGTGCATCGGGCTGTGGACCGCCTTCTTCTGCGTGGTGCTGGTGGCCACCGACGCCAGCTGCTTGGTGTGCTACATCACCCGCTTCACCGAAGAAGCCTTCGCCTCCCTCATCTGCCTCATCTTCATCTACGAGGCTCTCGAGAAGCTGAGCCACCTGCGCGAGACCTACCCCGTGCACATGCACAGCCAGCTCGACCTCCTCACTGTCTACTAGTGGGTTTTTCCCTCCTCGCCACCCACTAGCGGGGCTTTTCCTGCCCCTCGGCAGCAGCTCGGGGCTGCCCCTCCGTCGCCTTTCCCTTACCCCCGTCTCTGCTTCTCTCCTCCCAGCTGTAAGTGCGAGGCGCCGGCCCGGCCCAGCAACGAAACCGCGCGTTTCTGGGAGAGCAACGGCATCAACGTGTCTGGCATCACCTGGGAAAACCTCACGGTGACTGTAAGTGCCTCGAGCCACGCTTCCTCGTGCCATGGCCATGGGGGTGTTCGCGTGGTGCTGAAGCCATAGCCCGTCAGGTGACGATGGGCTTCCAGCCGTGCCGGCGCTGCTCTGGACAGGTTTTGCTTAAACCCAACGGGTGGGTTTGACTCGCTTGGTCCTGGGAAGGAGAGGCCACCTTGTCCAGTCCAGTCCACCTGGTCCCCAACATCCTGGGTATTGAGTGTCCTCCTCCAGCCCCTGGCAGGACAATATTTCTGACCGGGTGATGACTAAGGGAGTGCTTTGATTATTGTAGAAGTTGGAGGACTTCGGGTCATACCTGAAGGTAGTGATTGGCTTCCTCAACTGGTTCCTAAGAACTCCAGGCCTTGCTGTCTTACTCAGGGCTGTCTGTAGGTCCCTGCATAAATCTGCATGTCTGAGCAGCTTCTCGGGTTGTGTTGCTGGAGGCAGAGCCCCGGCGTAGGACAGGGGGCTCTCGTGACGGGGCTCTCATGGACCATTTCAGCCCCTCTTGGCCACGTTCCGTGAGGTCTCCACCGGGAAGGGACGATTTGTCTCTTCTCCTTTCCCACCACGGTTGTCTCCGGCCTCCTTCCCCGTTCCCTCTTCCTCTCTCCCCAAGAGTTCCCAGTGTTTCCTTCCCCTCTGGTGTCTCCTTCAGCCACGGTTCCCTGCCCCTTCAGGCAGAGGATGTGCCATGGGCCTGTGCTGTGGTGGCCCATCGCATCCCGTCTTTCCGCTCTCCTCTGGGTGCTTTGTGTGTCACTCGTTCAGCTGCTGCTGGTGACATTGGAATCTCCAGTCACAGGAGCGGTCCCAAGGTCGTGGATCTTGGGCCAGTCCCCCGATTTCCCCGTGGTTTCCTTGCCACACGTGCGCTGCCTTTGTGTCCTGACCCTCTGTTTCTCCAGGAATGCCGATACTTGCACGGGGAGTTTCACGGACCTGCCTGTGGAAGCCACGGCCCCTACGCACCTAATGTCCTCTTCTGGTGCTGCATCCTCTTCTTCTCCACCTTTGTGCTCTCAAGCTTACTGAAGAAGTTTAAAACCAGCCGTTACTTCCCAACCAGAGTAGGTAGAAGGTGGTGGCCAGCAGCAGCCTCCACACGCATTTCCCAGAACCGGTTTCCTGGAACACTGAGCAGGATTTGCCACCGCTCGGTCAAGCGTTGACCTCGAAGGCCGAGCTCTCCCGCAGCTTGGATGTCCCTCACTCATTTCCATGAGTGCAAAACATTCACAGCACAGCCCAGCTGCCCTGCAGCCTGCACCCCAGTGCTTTTTTTGCTCAGACAGAAAGAAATCAGCTCTTTCAATGTTGGTGTTGGTTCACCTTTGGTGCATGATGTGCTGGAGGGGAGCGTTGGCTCCAGAGAGGAGCTGCCGGAGCAAAAGACGCCGTTTCTTCCTTTGGAGGAGCAAGTGAGGTCTCCGTGCCTTATTTCTGTTGTCTCTGGGAGTGGGGCTGTGGCAGCAGACGTCTGCTCCCTTACTTTTTAATATGTATTTCTTAAAATATTTGAATGAAAACAGCCCTTTTCCACCTAATTACGGTTCTTTTACTGTCTGATGCCGGCTCTCGCAGAGACAAACACAGCAGCAGTATCTACCCGGGGGGATTAGACTCCGTGTCCTCCGAGTGGTGGGATTTTGTCCACCAGCCTTGGTGTTGCCGATGTCCCCGCCTTTCCCACCTCAGGGCACGGCCCCGTTTGCGATGCCCCTCTCACCTCCGGTTTCTCGCGCCAGGTCCGGTCCACAGTGAGCGACTTTGCTGTTTTCCTCACCATCGTCGTCATGGTGCTCACCGACTTCCTGATGGGGATCCCCTCGCCGAAGCTCCATGTCCCCCATATGTTCAAGGTACCGGGGTGCCGTGGCCTGGAGCCGGCGTCAGCCCTTGGGGTGCCCCGAGGTGACCTCGGGGCAGGACAGGGCTGAGTCTGGAGGAGATGCTGGTTGTGTGACTGGACCCTCTCCCCCCTCCAAGTGCGTCGTTCCCTTCTGAAAATGAGAAGGCAACCCCAAAACTTCTCCTCCAGGAGAAGTATCTCTCGGGGCTTGCAGAGAGGACACTGGTGCTGTTGAAGCTCAGGGGAGAGGGTGACAGGCAGCTGGGGCTGGGACACAGGGGTGACACGGGGATGGAGGGGAAGAATCAAAGCCCGTGAGGTGTCTGGGCCGGGCGGTGACACCACGTGTGTGCATCGTTGCAGCCTACAAGAGACGACCGCGGGTGGTTCATCAACCCCATCGGACCCAACCCTTGGTGGACGGTGTTGGCCGCGCTCATCCCGGCTCTGCTCTGCACCATCTTGATCTTCATGGACCAGCAGATCACCGCCGTGATCGTCAACAGGAACGAGCACAGGCTGAAGGTGAGGGGCTGCGGGAGAGGAGCCCGTCCCCAACCCCTCGGGGCTGCGGGCGTGGGGAGAAGCTCCTGCTCCAAACGCTTGGGGAAGGCGTTGCCTTGGGGCAGCGTCAGGCTGCGTGGCGGGAGGCTGTCCAGGATTAACGATGACGCAGGGAGCAAACGAGAGGGGGAGTCTGATGAGCAATCTTTCGGAGGAGCAAATTAGTCTTCGAGCGGTATAGAAACGCGTTTTTGTTTTCAAATGTCAGCAGCAGCAACCGGAGGAATGAACCATTTGGATGAGCTGCCAGGGATAACGCAGAGTTGTGCCTCACTTGCAAGACCTTGAACTTTTTTTATGAATGACAAAATAGTCCTTTTCTCCTTTTTTTGAGAATTAGATATCGCACAAACTCTCTAAATCCACTTTCTCTGAACTCCTGCCAGATTGTTGTGCAAGGTGCTTGTGCAAACATCCTTCTTCGTTTCCAGCTCTAGTTCTAACTTTTCAAGAAGTTGACTTGCGCTTGTGTAGAATTCGAGTTTGCTTTGTGATTCTGTCCTCTCTCTTATGCTCTGGGATGCTCTGCTTCTTGTTTTGCTCCCTGCAGAAGGGCTGTGGGTACCACCTGGACCTTTTCATGGTGGCCGTGATGCTCGGGGTGTGCTCCGTGATGGGGCTGCCCTGGTTTGTGGCCGCGACCGTCCTGTCCATCACCCACGTGAACAGCCTCAAAGTGGAGTCTGCCTGCTCAGCTCCGGGCGAACAGCCCAAGTTTCTGGGGATACGCGAGCAGAGGGTCACCGGCTTGATGATCTTTGTGCTCATGGGCTGCTCCGTCTTCTTCACTTCTCTCTTAAAGGTAAGAGCAAAATGCAAAACAGGTTTTGGAGGTTGCACAAAAGCAGTCCCCTCCCTCCAGGCCTGAGGAGCTGTGGAGCAGAGGAGAAGCAGGAGGTGATCCCAAACCTTGGGGCTTGACCCGTGGTGGGAACCAGCCGGGGTTACACTTCCCAGCCCTTCAGACCCCAGTTTGGTGGCTCCAGGCAAGCGAGCGAGGCCGTGGCGCCCGTCTCCAGGTGTCCTTCGGGCCCACCCGCGACCCTGGGTTCCAACCAAGCGCGTTCAGAGCAGGACGTTGCTCACTTCCAAGCAGGCACCGCTCGGTGGGGTGCAATTTGCTCCCCCAAACACCTCACAACAGCTGCCCCAGGAGCTAAACCCTCTGACATCATCCCCGTGGGCTCCCTCGCGTGTTCCTCCTGCAAAGCCATCTCGGCTCTGGGCTGGAAGGAGCCGCGTCGCTTTTGCGCGTTGCCCCAAGAACGCGTCACAGAACGTGGCAGACGGCAGCTTGGGGGAAGTCACCTCTGCTCCTCCATCCTTTCTGGAAAATAAGATTATTTCGATGAGGCGCAGCTCAAAAGTTCAGCCCAAAGCAGTGCATCAGCTCACTCACACCCTCTCCAGCGGTTAAAATCCAGCACAGCGTTAACCCCGAGGAAGCTGCAGAGCTTTGGGCAATTTGAGGCAGCACCTGTAGAAGGGAGTGGAGCTGCTGAAGAGGGAATCTTTACAAATGAACGGACTCATTCTTCCTTTGCAGTTCATCCCAATGCCTGTGCTTTACGGCGTCTTTCTCTACATGGGCGTGTCGTCGCTCAAAGGGATCCAGGTACGGGGGGCTGGGAGGAGCAGGTGAGCTCTGTTTGGAGTTTGGTTACAGGAAAATGGGGGAATTGAGAGCAAAGGGAAGACAATTTCTACCACTTGTGGAAATCCTTGCTGGGCCAGGAGATGCTGATGGCAGAATAACGGGGAATAATTGCAATTTGGCGGGTGGCTCGCAGGGGCAAGCTGGTTTATAGAGGAAGCATTGTGAGATCCAGGATTTCTCATCTCAAGCAAGAGCCTGAAACCTCCTCCGCATCTCGCCGTGGCCAGAAACTTTCTGCAGTCCCACGGTGGCAACTTTCCCCCTTTGTTTTTGCAGTTCTTCGACCGCCTGAAGCTGTTTGGGATGCCGGCGAAACACCAGCCGGATTTCATCTACCTGCGGCACGTCCCCTTGCGGAAGGTGCATCTCTTCACCGCCATCCAGCTGCTCTGCCTCGTCCTGCTCTGGGCCATCAAGGTGTCCCGCGCCGCCATCATCTTCCCCATGATGGTGAGAGCCAGTGCCGCACGGCAGCGGGGCGTTTGTGGCGTTGGGGTGAGGTGTAGCAGCGGCATCTCTGGCCTCACCGCCTCTTCCCTCTTATTTGTGAAGGTTTTGGCTCTCGTTTTTGTGCGGAGAGTGATGGATTTGTGCTTCTCGAAGCGAGAGCTCAGCTTCCTGGATGACCTTATGCCGGAAAGCAAGAAGAAGAAATTGGACGATGCCAAAATTGAAGCCAAAGAAGAAGAGGTAAAGCTTGCTGAGTGCGAGGGGCTGGACATCTCCCTGGGGCTGCGAGATCGCCCGTTTCTGTCACAGCGTGTCATGAAATGGTGAAGCATCGGAACAGGCTGCCCAGGGCAGTGGCTGAGTCACCATCCCTGGAGATGTCCAAAAACCGTGTAGACGTGGCACTTCAGGGTATAGTTCAGTGGTCGTGGTGATGTTGGGTCAATGGTTTTACGAGACAGTCTCAGAGGTCTTTTCCAACCTTAGTGATTCTATGATTCTATGATTCTATGATTCTATGATTCTATGATTCTATGGTTCTATGATTCTATGATTCCATGATTCTATGGTTCTATGAACTCAACAGAAATAGATCCCAAGAGTCTGGATCCCACATAATTTTTAATGTTTGGAGGGAAAGGTCTTTACCCACTGCACTAACAGCTGAGGCTGGAGAGGGCGGCGCGTGGGGCTTGACGGGGTGTTTGGTTCATCTCCGCTTGGACCAAAGCCAGAGCACTCGCTGTGTCCCTTTTTCCCTCAGGAGTCCCAGAAGATGATGGAAGCTGCTGCTGCAAATTCAGTTCAGCTGCAACTGGGGCAGAGCAGCGACTCGGAGATCCCAAAGCCAAGCGGTGACAGGTAAAGCTCCTCCAGGCACTGGGACCCTGGCAAGAGTTTTTTGGAGATGTTTGGCTCAGTTTTCTCCCCTCGCGCCTTTATCCCGTAGAAACCAGCAGTTGGCCGGGTGGGAAAATCAAATTTGTGGCCAGGGCTGTGGGAGGTGGTTGCGGTGCTCTGACCCTGAGCAGAGCAGCCGCACGACTCACGTTTGACCCCCAGAACTTGTATCATCAGTCGCTTTGCGGGAGCTGGAGAATTTAGAAATGAGGAGCTGCTGGCACATCTGTGCCAGCAGAGGCTTAGGGGCTGAGGCCGGGGCTGAAGAAGAGCCCTCGCAGGGAGCTGCTGCTCTGCAGCTCTCAGGATGCCTCCCAAAGCTCCTCACCCAGCAAAGCCTCCCATGCTGAGCCTCGAACCTCTGGCCCCCCGGGTCCTCCGTCGGGTGCTCCCGCGCTCGGTGGCCTCGGTTCCCGTCATCATGGTCGCTGGGTCGGATGTTTCTTGCAGGGCCGACCCTTCCGAGATTAATATCTCGGCCGAGATGTCGAAAACGACCGTGTGGAAGGCTCTGGCTCAGAGCACGGAAACGGCCTGAACCCGGGGAGGAAAGAGGTAAAGGACGACGCGGGGGGCGTCACCGTGTGCCCGTGGTTTTTCCCGACCGGCAGCACCGAGCGAGCGGGAAGAGTCCCCGGGGAGAGGCAGCAAAGGGTCCCCGGGGAGAGGCAGCAAAGGGTCCCCGGGGAGAGGCAGCAAAGGGTCCCCCGGGAGAGGCAGCAAAGGGTCCCCTGGGAGAGGCAGCAAAGGGTCCCCGGGGAGAGGCAGCGAAGAGTCCCCGGGGAGAGGCAGCAAAGGGTCCCCTGGGAGAGGCACCAAAGGGTCCCCGGGGAGAGGCAGCAAAGGGTCCCCAGGGAGAGGCAGCAAAGGGTCCCCGGGGAGAGGCAGCAAAGGGTCCCCGGGGAGAGGCAGCGAAGGGTCCCCGGGGAGAGGCAGCAAAGGGTCCCCTGGGAGAGGCAGTGAGGACGGCAGTGGAAACCAGCTCCTCCCGGCCGGGCTGGGTTGTTGGTGGCCGTGGGTCTCCCGCTGACGGCGCTCCCCCTCTTCTTCTCTTCTCGTGCTCAGGAATCTTGGAGGAGAGGAGCGAGGAGTGACTCAGGGACGTGCCAACACGGACGTGGGGAGAAACGGCTTTTTTTTCACCTCGGAGGATTCCCATTCAAGCCATGCAGATGCTTGCAGTGACCCTTGGTGTGCTTCAGGCGTCCCATAGCTCCAGACCAGCAACCCGAGGTGCCCGGTGCGGTCGCGGGGGGCTGGGGGCTCCAGCCTCCGTGCGTACGTGCGGGTGTTGTCGCGGTTCCGTAGTGGTAGAGGGGCTGCTGCCGCTTCCTCATCCCGTGCTCTTGTTTTTATATCTAATTCCTCCTCTACTGTTTTTTTCCCTTTTTTTTTGTTTTTCCAAATATAAACTCTGAATGTCCAAAATCCTTTTCTGCTCTGTTTGACGCATTCTCCACTTCCTCCTTCATCCCGACCGGGTTTCTGGTCTGGTTTGGGCTCCTGGATGCGATTCCCTCTTCTCTCTCTCACCGGGAGGGGGTACAGCGCAGGGAGCATCCGAGCTGTTGGGGGAAGGAAAAGCATTTGCTCCTGTTTTCCATCAGGATTGGGTTTGGGTTTTTTTTTTTCCTTTGGCTCTGCCGTCAGCCTGGGAGCTGCAAAAAGCAGAACTGCCACCTTCTTGTCCCCTGGCTGTGAACTCAATCTGAGGGAGCGCTTCAAATGGGGCATCCGCAGTCACCGAACGGTCACAGGAGCGGCCCCATGGCCTGGGGCTGCCCCCTCCCTTCTTCTCCACTTCTCTTTCACCTCCCTGGGACTCTGGGCTGCTTTTTCTTCTACCCTGTCCTTGCAGAATCTCTTCTCTCACGGGGTGGAGCAAGCTGGGAGGGACGCCTTTTCCTTCTCCTGCCTCGTTGCAGGAAGGAGCTCTCGAGCGGAGACGGTTCTCACACTCTCTTCACATTTTGGGGCTCGTGGGGCTGCGATGTCACCCCAGGCATGTGCGGTCTTGTCGGGTGCCCTGGAGCCTGGGAGGAGGGGACAGCCCGGCAGAGAATGTCCCCTTGCAGCCCTCCACCCTGCTGTGGGCTCGGCACGTGCTCCAGGTCTCTCACCGTCGCGCCACATAGAGTCATGGAACGGTTTGGGTTGGAAGGGACCTTAAAGATCAAGTTCCCACAGGCAGGGACACCTCCCTCCCACCAGCCCAGGTTGCTCCAAGCCCCATCCAACCTGGCCTTGAACCCTTCCAGGGATGGGGCATCCACGACCTCTCTGGGCAACCTCTTCCACTCCCTCACCACCCGCACCGACGGTTTTTACCGGACGGTGTTTTGCAGATGTGGTTTGGTGGCTGCCAGCACGGCGTGGTGACTGTCGGAGGGGGAGGAGGCTGCTTCAAACAGGAGGGGAGGCCAAAAAGTAAAAGCTCAGAGGAAGGGGGAGGCGCAAAGCCCGGCTTTTCTTGCCGCTCTTCCCCCGTGGCAGCCGCTATGCCTGGCTCTGAGGTGGGGCTGCGCTCGCTGCTCCCACGCGTCCCTCCCCAGGGAGCCGAGCTCTCAACATGGGAGAGCCGAGATCTCTCCACCCTTTGGAAAAGAAACTCGAATTCCCCGGAGATAGAAGCGCTGGGTGCGGAGCTGGGTGGTTGCGAGACCGGTCGTGGTGCTGCCCTGCCCCTACGACGCAATTCTTGGGCTCCTCGCAGAGGGCAGTTTTGATTTTCCCTTTTCTTTTGATTTGTTATTCCCCATGGAGAGGCTGGACTCCGCTCTCTCCTGTCCGAGGCTGTTTCCAGCACGTGCCTGGATCCCTCCAGCTCTGCAAAATGAACCAAACCTGCTGCTGCCTCTCAGACCCCAGAAACCCACCGACAGTTCCTGATTTGGGGAGGATTTAACATTTCCCCGGGCAGGACAAAATTATTTTTGGGGGAATAACCCTCTCAAATGTGTTTCCAGCGTCGCTTTAGGACTAAAAAGGAAATAAAATATGTTTTCAGTGCCCTCCCCTTGGCAGCAAACGCCCGTCCCACCGATGTGGGATGGGTGCTGGGTGTTTGCCTCGTCTTCGGTGCCTTAAAGCAGCTCCCCCAGATCGCCCGTGGGCCCTTCCAAAATGTTTCCTAAAATGAAGTGAGATGGAATCCCTAAGAGGGAGAAAAAAAAGATGTAAAAAGTTAATAAATAAGGTGTTGGCACTCTTTTTTTTTTTTTTATTATTGTTTATTATTTTTTCCCAGCGTGCTACGTGGAAAAACCACAGAAATTATTTTCGGAGATGCTGCAATATATTTATTTTGTTGTAAGAGATGGTCTAGTTTGGAAAGGGTCTGTGTTGTAAATAAAACCGAGGTGGGGGGAAAAAAACATCCATCAAGCAAATCCATGTTGTTTGTCACGTTGAATCTTTGCGTGTGATTTTTGTGTTTGGTTTTAAATTTGATTTGTTTTGTGTTCGTTCGGTGGGACTCCAATCACCTAAATCTGTGCCGCCGTCTCGGGGGTCCCATCTGGGAAGCGTTGACCGACGGGTTCCACCTGCCCGAGCCTCGGCCGCCGATTTTCCTCTCGCCGCCGTCGAACATCACGGGAGAATGATCCAATAAAGGTCTCGTTGGTCTTACTGTGCTGCTCTGGTGTCTTTGGGAGGGTAGAAGGAGTTGGAGGCATCCTTGGAGATTTCTAAAGGGGTTTCGGAGGTAGTGGGGGAGTGGGCAGCGCTGATTTGGGGGGAATCTAGAATGTCTTGGGTTGGAAGGGACCTCATCATCTAACCCAACCCCTCCGACACCCTTAACTCGACCAGGTTGCTCAAGGTCTGATCCAACTTTACTTGAGCATCTCCAGGGAGGGGGCAGCCACAGCCTCTCTGGACAATCTGTTCCAGGGTCTGACCACCCTCGCACTGAAGAATTTCTTCCTCATATCCAACCTAAACCCGTTCTCCTTCAATTTGAATACATTTCCCCTCATACTATCACCGAACACTCTTGCAAAAAGTCCTTCCCCAGCCTTCCTTTTCAGTCCATGGGGCCGGATGGGATCCGCCCAAAGGTGTTGAGGAAGCTGGTGGAGGTGCTCTCCAAGCCACTTTCCGTCACTGACCAGCAGTCCTGGCTCACTGGGGAGGTCTCAGCGGGCTGGAGGTCAGCAAATGTGACACCTGGCTACAAGAAGAGCCGAAGGGAGGATCTGAGGAGCCTGTCAGGCTGCCCTTGGTGCTTTTTTTTTCCAAATTTCTTTCCAAATCCCCTCTGGCACGGATCTTTGGGGTCAGGCGGGCTCATCCTGATTGCCCTTTTACCAAAAATTTGAGGAATTGAGTGAAAAACAGGACACCTGAGCCAAGGCAGAGCTGAAAACCTGCCTCAAGACCCCTGGGGCAGCGGCGCCGGATCCCGATGGGATTCTCGGGAAGGTCGGAGACGTCAGGAACCAGCTGCTGGATTTAGGAAACTTTTTATTTACACTTGAGGGAAAAGCAGTGGGATCGGTGGCGCGGTGGGAGCGGTTACATCCCAGTCGGAAGGGAAGGCTGAGCCATGGGAGGGGGCGACGGGGAAACGTCGGAGGGAGTTGATGGATGAATCCTTCCCGCGGAACATCCGATTGCAGCTGGCCACGGAAGGGTCAACCAATGGCCTTGATTTGCCATTTAATGGTACCTTAAAAATAAAAACCCAAAGAGCTTCGCGGAATAGAAGCTCCCCATAAAATCACTTCAGGGGTTCTGAGGCAATTATCTCGTTCGCGAAGGAGCTTGGCTTCGGCGAGGCCGAAACTTGACGACATCCCTGGAAATGCAAACGATCCCACCACGTTAAGGCTGGAATGAAGTGTAAAACAGGAGAACAAAGCACGGAGAGAACAAAACAGCCTCATCCCATCGTAAACTGTTAAACACCCCCCCCCAAATCAGCTTCATGTCCCTTTGTTCTTATTGCAAATCAACCCCAGCGACAGCGAGAAGGGGCGTCGGGCGCAGGGAGCCGCACTCTGCCTCTGCATTGAGATCTACATTGTAAAATCATTCATCTTTTCCATTTTAATTGGGCTCGTTTGGGATGACTTACAGGAACGGCAGGACCTCGGCTGGGAAGGGGACGCCGTGGGGCTCCTCCCTGAGGTGCCGCTTCGTGGAGCTGCCAAAAAATAAGAACGGCCCGGCAGAAAACTAAACAGCCGCGATCGGTTGGGATCGGGGCTTGTGGCGCCGTGGGAGGTCACCTCCCGGCGTGGTCTCGTCCCCGCTCCCGTTTTTACCTGTACCGCTTGGCGTTGATGAGCCAGTGCACAAAGTCCTTGGCCTTCATCTTGTCCAGGTAGCGGGTGAAGTCGCTGGTGAAGGTCCCTTCCGAGTGTCGCTTGGTGCTGGACGCGACGCTTCGGGCGCTCTGGGGTTCATATGACCGCCACCTGCTCGGGAAAGAGGGATGGGGAAGGAAATGTGGTTTACTGGCCACCGTGGCACCATGCACCCACCCAGGGCAGGTGCCGTGTCCTCTAGAGTACTTTACTGTCTGGAGCATCCTCCAGAAAAGCTATAATAATCCATAAAAATGATTTTCAGTTTCACGGGGGGATCTGCCAAGCCTGGCCAGGGTCATTCCTGACATCAAAGACTTGCGACACCCCATCCCATATTATTTGCCCTACGTCTCGCTGGGTTGGTGCCTCCACCCTGGTCCCCTCTCACTCCTCCAAGGAGGGAGCGCGGTGCTGCCCGGAGGTTTGGATCAACCTCCTCCAGCTCCAGGATGGAGACGTGACGTTGGGGTTCGCGGTGGGTTGTCCCCAAAGGATTTTTCTAGTGGGGCTCAGCACCGTGCCCAAAGTATCGCCCCGTGCTGGGGCGTTCCCGTGCAGCCTCTGGTCCGACACAGGAATCCTGAGGGGAAACACGTCACTGGCCCTACGTGGGCTGGTGGAGAGCCAGGAGGGAGCTCGTCTGGATAAATACAAAAGAAGGAGGCTTGTGCCCACGCCAGCCTTCTCCTCGGGCCAACGCCCCGTACCTGGATGTGTCATCCCAATCCTCGGGTCCCATCTGCCGCCCTGCCACCATCAGCGCGGAAAAAACCAGCCCGGAGAGGTACAGCCACCGCACCATCCGCATTTGTCTTTCTGGAGAGTACAGAAGCGGAGACAGACGTGTCGAGGGCTGCACCCCCCCCAGCCCTGTCCGGAGCCCGGGACAGACCCCACCTGAGACACCCTCCTTCCCCGGGGCTTGGGGACATTCTGACGGGTGCAGGAGAAAATCCCATCCTCATAATTACCTTGCGGCTCGTCTGCCGTTGCTCGGTCGTGGGCACAGAGCCGGCAGAAGGGGTATAAAAGTATAAATAATCGCAACAAACTTTATTGTGAACCTCCCCTTTTCCACCCAGGAGCAATATTTCTATCTCGAGCTCACCACCGAACTTTCCTGACCGTTAGCTGCTGAGAAAAGCATCTTTTGGAAGAGTGGATTAATCGGAATTTTACATTTCTCGTCTTTGCCCACCCTCCGCGTGCTGCAGATCAGACTTTCGGTTGCCCGTCCCTAAGCACCATCATTCCTCTGGTTTAATTTCTT
Source organism: Trogon surrucura (assembly GCA_020746105.1). NCBI lineage: Eukaryota > Metazoa > Chordata > Aves > Trogoniformes > Trogonidae > Trogon > Trogon surrucura. The sequence goes on from CM036646.1 coordinate 186,007, forward strand.
CAGCGATTAGGAGTGGAGAAGGGAGGAAAAGGCACTTACCTTCTGCGGAGACAGCAGTTCCCTGGAAAGCCAGACCCTATGTCCCTCCGTCTGCGGCTCTCCTCTCCTCCGTGCCACTGCTTTTAAGCTTGGAGCAGGACGCTGGAAGCTGACGGGGAGGTCACCGCTACTCCTGCTTTTAGTTGGGTGGGTCATTATGAATCATTACAGGATTTTTTTAACCGGGGCTGTAGCAAAAAAATCAGTTATTGCCACATTTTTCAGCTTCAGCGAGTTGGTTCAGGCGTGAGGTTTTTTTTTTTTGTTTGTTTGTTTGATATTTTTGTTTTCCACTTCTTGGTCAGAAGGAGTGACCCTATCGGTTTCCTCCTTTGAGGTGCGACGGCCCCTTATTGCCACGGCACATCTTGCACGGAGAAGTGACGTCTCTGACCACCGGGCTGCCCTTTCCAACACCTTTGGTTTGAGTTCATAAACAGGCAGAAAAAAAACAAACCCAAGAGCAAAACCGTAAAAGGAGTATTTGCGTACCCAAGTGCTTGCTGCTGTTTTCTGCAGCCGGGAAATTCGGTAGAAGCTCATTGGCTGGACCTGCCCCACTTTTGATCCAAGCCTGGTTTTGTCCCCCAAGGCCACACCTGGAATTGGGGCCATTTTTTCATCTGGGGGATCACAGGAGGCACCCTGGGTGGCCGCAGGTTTGGGTCAATATTTTTCCCCGTGGGACATCTCAGCTCAACCCAGGAGCTGGAAGAACATCTGGAGCTCATCAGCCCAAGGACAATAGATTTGTAGGGGGCGTCTCCTGGGAACTGGGCTCATTTGTTTTAAAAAACCTCAAGTCCAGCGAAAGGAAAACGGCTTGAGAAGAGCAAACCTCAGGGTAGCCCTAAAGAACTGGGTCTGGCCCTAGAGGAGAGGATGCTGACAGCTCTGGGTGGACACGAGGCGAAGCCCTCAGCTCCCTGAAGACGCTGGGAGCTCGGAGGAGCTCTTGAGGGCTGCTTATTCAGCGGATTGATGGCAGGTGGCAATTCTGGGGCAGTTTTGAGGCATTTGGGCAGCCCTCGGCTAAGGAATGGTGACGATTCCATGCTCGGGGGGGTAAATTGTGCCCTCTTCACTGAGGCGTGGGCGATGGGCCAGTCTTAGGAAGCTGGACTTCGTCCTCGCCCGATACCAGCTGCCAGAAGAGCTGAGGGCTCCAAGTCCTGGTTTCTCCTCCCGGGACCTTCCTTCTCGCGGTTGAGTAATTGTAATTATTCTACCAAAGAGATTTCTGTAATTATTGTCGCTGTCAAAATACGGTTGGTGTTCGAGGGACACTCATCTCGAAGAGCCTTTTAATTAGGACCGGCGATGGCCTTAGGAGAAAGCCTGACATCAGAGGAAGAAGGTAGGAGAGTAATTAGCTCAACCTTCGGAGGAGAGGTCCGGATCTCTTGCCTGTCACTTGGGTGGAATATTTATTAATGCCACCAAATTAGCTCACGATGACACTGTTTGCGATGCCCCCCCTGGCCCAGGAAGACACACGAGCTGTCTGCAGCGATGGGGGGCTCAGGAGATGAGCCACTCGGCTCAGCCAGCGCAGTGCTTGTCATCTTGCTCCTTGGATTTCTTAATCGTGGCTCCCAGAGTCAGAGTGGCTTGGAGCAATGTCCTACGGGACACTTTCTCCCCTGCCCACAGCCTGTCGGCATGTACTGATCTCCTCTTCCCAAGTGTTCTCCGTGGTCTTCCCCTTTCCGCCTGGTGCTGGTGGGTCTCCAGTGCTGTGAGGCCATGGACTTGTGTTTCGATATGCACATGCAGATTTTGTCCCGTTTTAGGACTCGGAGAGGTTTTTATGGACAGCAGGTGGCAGCCTCCCTCTGCCCGTCCTTCTTTTGCCTGTCCTTCCTTCTACCTGTCCTCCTGCCCATCCTTCTTCTGCACGTCCTTCTTCTGCCTGTCCATCCTCTGCCCGTCCTTCCTCCTTCTACCTGCCCTCCCTCTACCCATCCTTTTTTGTGCCCATCCATCCTCTCCCATCCTTCCTCTCCTGTCTTCCAGCTGCCTCTTCCTTGGCAGCTCCCAGCACACCCAGTCCACCCCTGTAAGGTCAGAAGCGATGTGACGTCCCTCTCTTCGGGAATGGAAGACACCAGCTTGGGGGATGCCATCGATGGCAGCACGCTGATGCCACGACCGAATTGGGGTGTGTTTTGGTTCGAGTCTTTTCTTTGTGTCCATCTTTGAACATCTGAGGACACATGAGCACCCTGCACTGCTGGAACGTGGACCAAAGATGGGGACGGTGGGACCTGGCCTTGCTGGGCTGTCCAAACTCAAGTCGGAAACGCGATGAGTTTCTGCCTAGGCCTGTTCTCGAATTCTAACATAGACCTGCTGAGCTGCCACCAGCCAGCTCCTGCTTTGGGTTTTGACTTCCCTGTCCGGCGTGTTGGCGTCGGGCTGGCACACCTTGGTGCCTCCGTGCAACAGACTGAAGGCAACCACAAAGTCACCACAGATACATCGAACTGCCCCACTACTGCTGTCCCGCAGCTGCAGTCGAACCGATCAGCGCTCTCCACTCTCCTTTTCCCCGTGGCTCAAGATGTTTTGGCCTCCTCCCTCCTCACCACACTTGGAGGTGGTTTTACGCCAGCGTGGGGCTACTGCCAAGACACGACCGGGCAAAGAAAGACCTTCGCGGTGGTTCAACCTGAGGCACCTCCTTCAGTGCGATGCCGCGTGCGCGGATTCGGTTTCAGCATATTTTTGGCCTTTTTTCCTGTGTGTTTCTTTGTGGGTTTTTAAGAACAGAGGGATGGTGATTAAAGAAAGATGTTCTGCGTTCCCAGCAAGGTATTTCGGCAGCTGTGAAGGGACGTGGCTCCTTTTCTTGCCTCTTTTCCCCTCCATCCATGCTTTTCTAGGCAGGGAACAGTATCTGCCTTCGCTGCCACAGAGGCGAGAGCCTGCAGGCTCTTGGCTGAGCCTTGGTGCCAGGGAGGAAGAGTGTGGTGGGATGCAGAGATGGCAGTAGGCTCTGATGGGCTCATTTGGAACCATGAGCTCCAAAGAACAAGATGGGGGGTCAATGCCAGGTAGCCCTTCCCGAAATCAAGCTGAGGCTGTACCTACCCCGTGGTGGTTCTCTATTTTGGATGCAGCTGTTTTTCTCTCTTTGCTGTGAACATAGCAGAAGGAAACTGGGTGAGATCCCTCTTTTCCCCAGCTCACATCAGTGTCCTGTCCCCGAGCACCTTTCATGAGCGCTGGATGCCCATGACACAGGGCCAGCGAGGTAAGCCGTTAGGTGCCGAGGGTGAGGGACCTGAACGTCAGCCTGGAGAAGTAGAATTGTTTTCATGAGCAACTGGTTGGACGAGAAACCAGCTCGCAAGCCTGCCAAGCTGGGAGAGGGAGGAATTGTGTCGGGGTCAGGTATGGGGCTCTCACATTTGGGATCTGGACACCTGGTGGGTATCCAGCTGTGGTGGCCCTCCTTCAAGCGTGTCCCTGCTCCTCCTCATCAGCCGGAGCTGCTGGTCGTTGGGGACCACCTGAAGGTCTACTTGAAGGCTCTGCCCTCCCACCTGGGTTGACTCAATTTCACCTCCTTTGGCTGAAGCTCCACCAATCAGCCTCAGCAGGTGGAGCGGGATGCAGGACACCTGGCTGAGCCCTTCCTGCTGACCAAGCCCGGTGGGTCCTGCCGCGATCTTCAGCCCCGCTCACCCGCTCTCCTTGCTGCTCCCCAGCCCTCCTCGGCTGTCCCTGCTCCCCGGCAGCTCAGCACGATGCTCTGCACTGAAAGGTGGGTGCTGCCCTTTGGCTTTTGGAGGAGGACAGGTGCTGGGAGCTGTGTTGGGCGCTACGAGGTGGTTTTGAGCGCACTCTGAGTGTGCTGAGCTGACTCGGTCCCTCAGGGCACCCTGGCCTCACACCAAGCGATTACTGGTTTGTGCTGGGGCCCTGTGAGAGCTGAACCGGGGCAGCTCTGGGCAAGTGAAACTGTGAGGGTGTGGGGAGCTCCTGGGGTGATGCCCACGGGGTTGGGTGGCCGCAGGAAGATTTGGCCCAACGCCTCAGTGGTTACGTGCCTGCAGCCTGCCAAAACCCTGATTTCAGCCTCGGGTGGGATTTTTAATTACCCTTCTTTATCTGAGATGAAAGGAGGTAGCGGTTAACGTTATTTTTTTTTTCTGCTAATGACCCCGTGGCTTCGAAACGTGGAAAACTTTGTCAGCTTTCTTTTTTTACCTGCCTCTTCTTCCTGCCCATAACGCTGTAAAAAATAATCTTGTAGACCCTAATGAGCCAGCTCGTCACCCTCAGAAGCCGTCGGCAGAGTCTGGAGCAAACGTGGCAGAGGTTTTAATCTCACCCTCTTGATTTCTACGGGCCCTCAGCAGACTTCTGCGTGAGTGAATCCCCTTCTGTGGCTGCTCGCGGTGACTTTTAGTTTGGCAGCGGTCGCCCGTAACCGGCTGATGAAACCCGGCCGTGCCGTAAATCATAACTCCTTTGCATTCAAATGCAACAATTAATCCTGGGTGTGTTGGTGCAATTAGATGACAAATTGTGCCTCAAGATTCACTTGCCTGTTTATATAGCAAAGCCGTCTTTGTTCAGCCGGGGATGTTTGGCTACAGATTTCGATCTACCCGAGGGGATGGTGAATGATAAACCCGGGGAGCTGCACCCTGCCGCCGTCGCAGAATTCGGACCCTTTGGCCTCAGCTCCTTCACCTGGAGATTTAAAGTTTGTCTGTTGGGGTTTTTTTGGGTTTTTTTTTTGCTAGCTTGAATTCTACCATTGCAGAATTCGGACCCTTTGGCCTCAGTTCCTTCACCTGGAGATTTAAAGTTCGTCTGTTGGTTTTTTTGGGTTTTTTTTTTGGCTAACTTGAATTCTGCCATTGGAGAATTCGGACCCTTTGGCCTCAGCTCCTTCACCTGGAGATTTAAAGTTTGTCTGTTGTTTTTTTTTGGGTTTTTTTTGGCTAACTTGAATTCTGCCATCACAGAATTCAGAGCCTTTGGCCTCAGCTCCTTCACCTGGAGATTTAAAGTTTGTCTGTTGTTTTTTTTTTGGGTTTTTTTTGGCTAAGTTGAATTCTGCCATCGCAGAATTCAGAGCCTTTGGTCTCAGTTCCTTCACCTGGAGATTTAAAGTTTGTCTGTTGGGTTTTTTTGGGTTTTTTTTGACTAACTTGAATTCTGCCATCGCAGAATTCAGAGCCTTTGGCCTCAGCTCCTTCACCTGGAGATTTAAAGTTTGTCTGTTGGGTTTCTTTGGGTTTTTTTTTTGGCTAACTTGAATTGCCTGTGCCCTCCTTTTTACAAGACCGTAGGATGGTTTGAGTTGAAAGGGACCATAAAGATCATCCAGTCGCAACCCTCTTGCCATGGGCAGGGCCACCTTCCACTAGACCAGTTTGCTCGAGATGTTAGTGCAGAATTTATTCGTGTTTGAGGCTCCAGGCTTGCATGGGAGGATTTGAACCCCATCACGGTGGGGCGAGTCGTCGTTTCTCTTGAGCTGCCAGAAAGTTGGGGTGGCTGCTGGAGCAAAGGTGTGTTCTTCAAGGGTGTTGTTGTTTCCGTGGAAAAAAAAACAAAACACTGAAAACCACGCATCTTTGGAGGTTGAACAATAGAGAAAGGGCGAGGGAAACTCAAGCACAGGCTGTCATTCTTGCAGGGATGTCACCTGGGCAGGGGAGAGGCGAGATCCGCTGCCGTTTGTAGCTCAGAAATCCCAACGCAAACAACGTGGCAAAAATCCAAAAGACGGAAGACGCCGAGATGGAAAAGCCCGTTGATGTCACCGGGGGTAGCAGGTGCATATTTACACCCTCGACTTAAATGAAGGTTTTATCCCCTGATTAACTGTTCTCGTGGGATTTCTTTGCGAAACGCCCTTGGAACAAAATAAGCCGATAGGGTTTTATATCCCCTTCCCTTTTGGTGGTGATAAGAGCTATCATCATTCTTGTGGACTCTGACCTCTAAGAGCGGGGCAAGGGCTCTTGGGGAGAAAGCAACGGGCTCTTTGGGTACGTAGCATGAAAAAAAAAAGGATTTTTTTTTAAAAAGAGTGGAGAATAGGCTCATTTTTCTCCAGCCGATGTTGCTTTGGCAGGAAAACAGCTGCTCTGCCACCAAATAAATACAGCCCCTGGGAGTGAGGGAAAAATCCCAGCGGTTACAAGTTGAAAGAGTTCTTGGGGAAGAACTGATTTTTCTTTATTTGTGATGTTTTCTAAAAGGAAAATTGTGTAGGACATCTTAGGATTGTTTTATTCATCCATTTCAAGGGATTTTTTTATCCATTTAAAGTTTTTATTTTTCTTGCATCCATTTAAAGGTTTTATTTTAATCCATTTTAAGTTATTTTATTTTTTTTTCAACCATTTTAAGTTGGTTTTTTTGTTTTTCCCCCCATCCATTTCTTTCCAGGCTGCACAAGAGGCCATTATACCAACCTGCAGCTGCACCTTGCTTGTGGGCAAAAGAGCTCTGGCTGTCTTGCCAAACAGGATTAATGTCAAGCTGGCAGAGAAGGGCCCCGTATCCTGGAGGACACATGCCAGAGGATTTGTTTGATTTTGTTGGCTAGTGGTTATTCTGTAGGGGTTGTTTCTGAGCTCAGCTCGTTCCCTGAGCCCGTGCCCAGCCCTGCGGGTTCGCTCCGTGGGAAGGGCCCTTGCTCCTGCGAGTCCTGGTTGGAGACAATGAGCTTGGGGAGCTCTTGTTTTGGTGTAAACCAGCCCAAATCGCCAGCGTGCACCTCTCCTGGGTGGTTCGGAGGCCTCCGCTGGGCTGTGGTTTAACAAAGCCGCGTTTAATCCCCTCCTCGCTCGCTAAATCTTTGCATCCTCCTTGCTCTTGGCGACGGTTCTTGGGAAACACCCCTGGCTCCGGAGCTGACCTTTCCCAACAAAGCACCTTTGTCAGGCAGACCTCAGGGCTGCGGCGTTGCTTTTTCATTTTTCCTTCTTTACTTTTTTTTTTTTTTTTTTTTAATTTATTTTATTGATGCAACCACCCGGCAGCACAAGGATCCGTTATCGGAGCCACCGTTGGACTTTGCTTGTTTGCAGGAGGGTGATTAGGAACAAACAGGCAGCGGTTCCTGGGAAGAGGTAGATCCCAGGGACCAAAATATATATTTGAGAATGAAAATTTGAGCAGGAGGAAACCTGCTTGCAGAGGAGAAGACCCGATCCAGCCAACGCTGAGCCTGCGGTTCCTGCATGCCGGGGATGGAAGGAACCTTTTCACACAGGGGTGTTGCACCTGAGCATGGGGGAAGAGTGGGTGGAGGCAAGAGTGGGTTTTTTTCCCCCTGGTGGACCCGTTCTGGTGAGGGCTTTCCTGTTCTCCCTGAAGCAGAGGGCAGAAAGGGATGCCCCCGACACCCATGGCTTGCCCGTGGGTGCTGCTCCAGAGCACCCGTGCTTGGCACCAGGGCAGGTTGACCCTTGTCCCCTTCTGGTTCCTCACCTTGAGACACCTGCTAATAACTCCCAACTCTGCTGGGCTTTTAAAAGACATTTTTGGGGCTTTAGGAGGGTGTTGAGGTAGGAATGGAGCCGCCATGAACATCTATTCTTGCCCTCCATGGTCTCTGGACATCTTCTGACTTTCTTCTCTTTAATTGCATGATTTATTTGGAGATGGCATTCTTTTATCCTGTATTCTCATGTATTATGGGGTTGCATCTCCCCACATCTGTGGGGTCTTGGTGCACTGAGGTGACACCGAAGCAAGGACTGACTAGGGCACTGGTGCTCCAGTGAACGCGGCAGCACCGCTGGGTGCCGAAGCCCGACCCAACGTGCTGCTGCACTCAACCTCAAATCGGGCATGATGGGAGCCCGAGGAGCAAAATCCAAATTACGGCGGCCGATCTTCAGGTGAAAGCTGCGGCGCCTGGCTGGGGTGGTGCCTTTTGACAACAGGAAGGGTGGCTGTTGGCCCTCCATGGCTGTGTGAGCTGTTTCCTGGCTCCTGACGAGGTGGTACCATGGCGATAGGCTGAGCAGAGCCTGAGTAGGAGGGGGAAGACGGTGCTCAAGGAGGTGGGTGCTGGCACCGTCCATAGCGTGACTAAACGCCAACACCCATGCCAGCCTCTGCCACGTCTCTGCAAAGAGGTTTCTCCTCCGTCGGCAGCGTTTCTGCCCCTCAGCGCTGGGTGATGCGCTGGAAGCTTCTCGTTTTGCACATCTCCCGGCACGTTGAGGAGCTTCGTGCGCAGGGATGTCTCTGTGTTGGCGTGGTTGTGGCTCCCGAGTTGTTCCCTGGCTGCCTGGGACTCTCCAGCACAGCGGTGGAAAATCCTGCGGATGGGGGACTTTGCTTCCCTGCGCTGCTCAGGCTTCCCAGCAGCGCGTGGTGGGCTGCGATACCCCTCTGCAGAACTTTTCCATCTCTCCTGGGGTTTTCTTTTTCATCCCCCACCCCATCCCCAAAAAGCAGGCCTGGGCACTGCTCTGCTTTGCTCTCCAGGTGAGATCGGCCTCAGTAAACGCAGAAAATGTGGCTTTAAGCTTGGGGATTGCAAAACAGTCTGAGCTGGTAGCATGGTAGAAGCGTTGTGGAGCATTATCCCTTCTGGCTCAGGGGCAAGAGCGATGGGAGAGAGCTGGGGCTGACTCCTTCGCAAGGGATTGACACAAAGAGAGACCAGAAACCCGCTGAAAAGTCTGTAATTGAGATATTTCCGCTCGGTCTTGCTTCTCCTCAAGCAACTGGTTCCTCTCCTTGTATGGCTGAACAAGCTCGTGTTTCACCGGCTTTAAACGATGCACAAACAAAACTTCTGGAGACCTTTCCTGAACAGACTGAAAGCGCTTCGATGCGTGAAAGGGTATAAGGTTTCTAGATTGTCAAAACATGTGAAAATACTTGGGGGTTTTCTTCCTTGCCAGAAAAAAAAAAGGAAGAAATTTTTAAAGCTGTGCAGTGATTGCCTGTTAATGGGAAAGATAAAGAAGGAGAAATAGTCTGTGAAATCCTCTCAGTGCAAAGAAATTGCTACTGGGCATGTTTAGGAAATAACTGCATCGTGATTATGGTGAATAAATGCAAGAATAGGACGCTGAGGGGCTTCAGTGCAATAACTTCACCTGGTGATATACCCCTAAAATAGGAAAAAGGAAGAAGCTGGTGACACAAAGAACCAATGTAGTTCCCTCTTCTATAACCCAAGCGGTGCTGGATCAGTTTGGCCGTAAGGAAGGGCACGGGGCAGTGTGGGATGTGGGCTGGAGGTGTGCCGAGAGCCTGCTTCCCAAGTGGAAGCCCTTGTTTCGGGGGAGAAGTTGGGAAAATGAGCGTGGCCCAGCCACGGCTGCGTTCTCACACGCTGCAGGTAAATCGGGTTTGGACGTGCGGGGATTTTATCGCCCCTTTTGCTGCCCCCGCTGAAACGGAGGCGTGTTTTTTCTGGGAAATGGTCATTTCTGGTACGGAGGCAGGCGGCAGCAACAATCCCATTAAAAACGGGGTTGAAGAAACTGGAATGTTTGAAAAACCCCCACGTGTTTCTCCGTTTGTTTGTAAGCTCTGCTGTTCCCATTTCTGGGCAGGTGAGAACAGGCAGGAGGACCTCAGGGTTTCCAGCCACGACCTGGGCTCTGCCCCGCGCCCGAGGTCACGGCGCTTGCTGGATGCCAGGTTTTTCTCCGGATTAAAGGCAGCTTCTCCGCCCGATTAAACGCCAGGTGGGTCGGCGAGGAGGCGGACGGGGAACGCAGGTTGGGGCCAGCGCTGAGCTCTGGACCCCTGCGCCACGTAGGGATGCCACCGGCACCACCGTATAGGGATGCCACTGGGCTCCATCCTGCGTGTACCCCTTGATTTCTGGTTCCTCCTTGCCCGTGCCTTGAGGAAAGGGGTTAATGGTTGTGTCCTCCCCCACATACACCCCTTTCCTCCGACCCCAGCGCTGTGTGGGGCCATCCCGCCCGTGTTGTCGAGCCAGGCTCTGGATGTTTTTCACGCTGACGCAAAACTGCTGCGGCAGGATCTTCTGATTCATCCCTGCGGAGGGCTCACACCCAGGCTGGGTTTCTTCTCCGGGTTGTTGATCAGGCTGGCGGTGCTGGTGCGGGCTGGGGCCCTCCGTGGGGTGCCGCGGTGGCCCCCAAGTCCCGCTGTGGGGTGAGGTGTGCTGGGACCCCTGGATCCTTCCTCCAGTGCTAGGGTGGATGGGGTTTAGAGCAGCAAAACGAGGGGGATGCCCAGGATTCCCTGCTCGCAGGGGGTTGGATACACCCGTTGGGTGTATCTTCAGGGTCTAGGGGTGCAGAGGAAGGAGGCTGTGGGGTGCAGCTTTTGGGGATGCCAACCAGCCACCGGGGGGTCAGTTTGAGAGGGGTGGCTCGGGCGTCTGGAGGTGTTTTAATCTTTCTCTGAGGCTGGCGTCTGTAGAACATCACCCACACCGTGTCTGACCACGCCGCCCTTTCCCAATGAGAAAGTAGCTTCGTGTTTTCCCCCCCTTTTACAAAGCGGGAAACTGAGGCACGAAAGGGTCATAGAACTCAGCCCCTTGGTGTGATGGGGAGGTTGAGATTGGGTGCATTTTTAGCTTCCTAGCTCTGCTGCTGACCTGAGTGTCCCAAACTAAGACCTTTTCCACCTCCTTTCCTCCTCCTGCTCGCCACCAAACTCTTCTGTTGAGAACTGGGGGAGCCGGGCACAGGAAAATGAGGGTCTGGTGCTATCCAGGCTCATCCAGTGCCACAGCCTGGGTTGCAAATATGCTGAGGCGTGCTAAAATACAGGTGATGCCGCGCATCCGTCACGCAGAGGCGGCGTAACCTGTCTGATGAGGGTCATTGGGGATCGCAACGCAACCGGGCGAGCATCTCCCTCCTCCTCAGGGGTCGGCGTCTGGTGGAAACCTCATCTTAATGGCAAGGAGAGGGGCTGTGATGGCAGAGCTTTGCAGAGGGTTTAGGGAGCGGGTGAGAGGGACGGCTGGGATGGTGCCAGCGCGCGGCGTCCCAGTGCCCAGGTCGGGAGCGAGCTGCTTTGGCAGAGGGTTGTGGCAGAACTGGAAGAGCAGGGCTACAGGAGAAGGTCAGGGCGAAGGTGTGGGTTTGGCACCCGGTGAGGGGGCTGGGGAGCGTTGCGGGCCAGTTTTTGAGGACACCCATGGAGCCGTCTGGGAGAACTGGTAGGGCAGAAAGCCATGCCTGAGTCAAACCGGCAAAGCACACGGAGCGTTGCTGCTGGCTCCTCCCAGCTCATGCAAGCCTCTGAGATGGGCTTCAGACTGCCCTGGGCTTGGGACACAGACGTTAGACACCTCCTGCTCTCGCCCCACTCCGGCACTGGTGCCCATCGCTCCTTCTCAGGGTTAGCGGCTATCGCCTCCCAAAGCATCTGCCCCTGGTGCCAGCTGCCACGGGACTTGGGGTTACAGAGTCACAGGATGGTCGGGGTTGGAAGGGACCTCTGAAGATCATCCAGTACAAGCGCCCCGGGCTGAGCAGGATCACCCAGGAACACGTCCAGGTGGTGTTTGAAGGTCTCCAGAGACAGAGACTCCCCAACCTCTCTGGGCAGCCTGTGCCAGTGCTCCATTACCCTCAGAGTAAAGAAATATTTCCTTATCTTTAGGTTGAAGTTTAGGTTCGAGGGACTTGCCCTTGCCCTGGCTCTTTGGGATGTCTTTGCATCCAGCTTAACCCATTCCTGCTCCTAAAAACCGACACCCGAACAGGTTTGCGCCCACGGCTATTTTTAAAATTTTCCTTTATTTCACAATAAATAATATACTATATTACAAAGATCTCGACACAAACTCCAAAAAAATCACGGTCTTTCCGCGGCCACGAATAAATAGGGCTCACCAGCACCAGCTAATGCATGAAAGAGCGTCTACGAGCAGCGCGGACCCTGCGGCGGGGAGGAAGCGGGGGACTTTGCTGCACCCACCTGCCCAAAGCGGTCATTCCTCTTCGCTGGTCTCTGCAGGGTATTTCCATCCCCTGGACCATCAGGCGCGGGGGCGAAATCCCACGTTCTCTCTGAAAACCGTGCAAAGCTCGCACCGCGGAGGGCGGGGGCGTAAAACCTGGGCTGAGACTCCTGCGCTGGGCTTAGCTGGCTGCAGTTAAGCTTGGAGAGGTTCTAGGGCTCACACTCGCGTAGAGGGATTATATACACAGACACGGCAATACTCTTTTTCTTTCTTGGCCACAGGTGGTCGTGGAGTTATAAGACTTTTGCGTAAGAGTCTACTGTAGCTGGATGTGTTCGTTGCCTAGCTTTGGTGCACACATGAGCTCATGTGTGGGGCTTCCTCCCCTCCTTTCACTTTTTTTTTTTTTTTTCCCCCCCAACTGCTCCTACGGTGGGGTCAACTCCATGGACTTCTTCCTCTCCTCTCTCTGCTCCTCCCACTCCTCTTCTGACTCGTAGGTGCCCTTAATGATGGCAACCCTGTCGGACATGTTCATGCAGTAGGGGACGAGGACGTAGAAGTAGAGCAGAGCTGCCAGGCAAGCGCCGAGGATGGGTCCAACCCAGAACACCTAGAAAGCAACAAGGGAGAGGGTGAGAGCAGGTCTTGGAGGTCCGTGCGCCGGGTCCAGCCATCATGCCAGCATCCCTTGCTGCTCCACACCTCCTAGCCTGAGGAGAGAGGCAAACACCCCTTCCAGTAGACTTCTTGGGCTGAAACCTCAACCTTTGCTTGCCGGAGACCTCTATCTCTTTATAAGGTGTGCTGGAAAGGAGGCACCAAGCCTGCTCTGCAAGGCTGGCTCTGAGCTTGCAGGCAGTGTTGGGTGAGTGGAAAGCCTAAACCGGGCTTCTCTGTGGTCTTTATGGACCTCAGATAATGCACAAGCGTGCACCCTGCTTGTCCCCTGTCTGTCTCCGTGTCATGGGGAGGAGCTGTTCCCCAAGCATCAAGGGAGGACAACCTCTCTCGTTTTCCAGCCCTTTTTTGTCCTCTCAGGCCTAGGATGGGCTCTGAAACACCCAGCCCTGTAATCCCCTTGGCAATTGCTGCCCTCTCCCCTCCTTGCCCGAATCTGAGGGCCGGTTTAGCTCACTCGGTTGAGCGTGGTGCTGAAATACCAAAGGTCGTGGGTTCGATTCCCGTTCGGTCCTCGTGTGCTGCCTGATCTAGTTGAGAAGTGTCCCTGCCCATGACAGGGAGGTTGGATTAAATGATCTCTAAGGTCCCTTCCAGCCTGGGCCATTCGAGGATTCTATGATCTGGCGCCAACAGCCTCTCGGCCGGCTGCCGATGCTCACCCAGTGCGCGGGGCTGAACCTCCTCACGATGACCGCGGGCCCGAAGGACCGGGCTGGATTCATGGAGCAGCCAGTGAAGTAGATCTGTCGGTGTGGAAAGGAGACCAGGTTAAGATGCAACACATCACGTAGCAGATGGGAGCAATTTTTCAGTAGCAGCTCCTGACGCCGTCTCTTTCAGAGAGAGCTGGAGATCCCCCATCATCATGGAGAAGGGGCCCCCGGTATGTCCCGTGTCGGCCCTCCCAGTGCAGCTCCCTTGGGGACCAACTGCAGGAGAGTATTTTGGGGAACCCCATCCTAGCAGGACCCTCTGCCCTGTCCTCCTGCCTGGACACTCACCCCCACCAAGTGGCCCACGGCGACAGAGAGGCCGATGGAGAGTGCTGGGGAGCCCACATTGCCGTTCCTCCGGTTGTCCGTGGACGCAAAGATGCACGCGGCCAGCTGGAAGGTGAGGATGATCTCCACCACGAGGGCCTGGCCTGGGGTCGTGTTGTTGTTGAGCTGTGAACCGTTGAGAGTCACAATAATTAACCATCCCTGGGGCTCGGCATCAACGGCAGAGTTGATGGTGGGTTTGGGCTGGCAAAGCCATGCGCGAGAAGCCCCTCCAGGTCCCCTTGCCCAGCTCGGGGGCACAAGATACCATGTTGGCCACTGCTTGGACTAATTGCTCCTTTCCCTGGAAGGGAAGAAATTATCTTTCTTTCTGTTTAATGCTCTAAAATCTGCCTTTCCGCCGAGCCCCTCCCTTCCCAGGGCTCTCCACCTCTCCATCCGCTTGTTTGTGTCTTCTCAGCGCTTTCCCACCAAACCCCACAGGGATTTGTCCCTTTTTCCTGGTGTTTCTTTCCCCCTTGATCCTTGCAAGCTGTTGTATCCTGACTCTTCTTTCCTATGCTTTGTGGAGCACCTCCCCAAGAGGATGGGGAGCAACCGGCAGCCACCTCAAAGGGGCACGGGATGAAGGGTGAGGGTTGGGATGAAGGCTGGGGTGAGGTCAAGGGGGTAGGATGGGTTGTTGTGGTCCCACTGACCACTGGGGGCTGTCAGATGGACCTGACCCTGCTGGGCATGGGAAATGCAAAGTGCCCTGAGCCATCACACCTTGTTTTTTAGCTAAAGTTGACTGGTCTGGGATGTGGAACATGCAGGAATAAGACATGTTGCAGCACCTCGTCCTAGTGATCAAACCCTCCGCGGCGAGTCTGTGCTGCTCCGAGGGGTCCCGACCTGGCCACGGTTGGAGCAGTAGCTCCACCGCTCCCAGTTCAGGTGATTCCCGGCGCTGCCCCAAGGGTTTGAGACCTTCTCCTTGTCCCCCCCTTGCCTCAGAAGGTCCTACTGCCACCCTTCCTCCTCCTCAGGCAGCCCCTCCATTCAATGCTTCCTCTTCATCTCTTCTCCACCTCCTCTCTCTGTCCATCTCTACTTCCCAACTCCCCCAGTGCACTGGTTACAGTGGGCTTCTGCCCATACTGGTTTGACTGGGCTCTGCTCCCTGCCCTCCCCCCTCCGTCCTGGCGCAGCTCCTATCCCCGCACTAATCTCCAGGTGGAGAGGCTGCAGTCAAGAACATCTCAATGGTGAGGGTGACTCACTCAGGCCCTTAGGATAAAGGAAGCGCTCATTAAAGGAGGAAAAAAACATGCATTCATTACCCCACACAATAAAGCTGTCATGTCAATACTCTGCTGGCCACGCCGGGTGTTTGCTCCTAACCCATTCCCGTCCCTCCGTGCATGCAGGACGACGTGCAGAGACCAACCATCCCCGTGGATTTGGCTCTCCGGGTTGGTGCTGGCACCAACTCCTCGCTCGGGAGGAAAGGAAAGCCCTCTGCGGCGAGGAGAGCGATCTCCAGGTAGGGGCACTTACCGCGTTGATGGCCAGGTTGCCGCGGGTGTTGGCCGGCGTCACGCCATAGAGGATGCCGGCCCCGGCGATGGCCCCGACCAGTTGGGCGATCACGTAGAAGACTGTCCGGAGGAAGGAGATCTGGTTCCCGACAAAGAAGGCAATGGTCACCGCCGGGTTGATGTGGGCGCCGCTGATGTGCCCGAACGCCTGCACCAACGTGCCGATGGCCAGGCCGAACGCCAGCGCGATCTGGAGGATGCTGGGGAGGGCGGACGGCCACTTCAGGGCTGAGCCGAGGCCGATGAAGACGAAGATGAGCGTGGAGATAAACTCGACAAAGACGGATCGAGCAAAGGCCAGGGTTAATATTTCCTTCTTCATGGTGGGAGTGGGTGGAGGGCAGCTAGGAATTAAGAAAGTTCAGGTTCCCTCTGTCTCCAGGCTCTTCTGTGTGCACCCGGTTGTAGGGCCATACCTATCTATATATGCAAGAGCAGCAGGGAGCTGTGTTACAAGGCGGTGGGTGGAGCCAGGGAATTAGCCAGCCCTCCCAAATTATCATGTGAAACTGGAAAAGTTTCCATCTGAAAATAACTTCGGAGCCTCTTGGTGAACCAGTGACTCAGATATTGGTGGCATTTCTTTCTCCTTCCCTCTGCAAACAAAGAGCCCCTATAGGGTGTCTCCGTGGTCGTTAGATAACGCGGTTGCATAACGATGCCGTGCTCCCTCCTCTGCTTTTCCCTTTTACTACCTCTCGCCACGTTCTGGGTGTTTCGTTAGCTGAGGTGTAGCTGATACTCCCTTCCTCCGTGTGTTTGCAGACTGGAGAGCACTGTATTTTTGTTTGAAGAGTCTCGTGCCCGGTGTCGGGCTGGAGGATCTCTCCCGGGGCGCGCTCGACCTACGTGGGGTGTTGGAATGTAAAGCCAAGTCGAGCACCTGGAGCTGCTCCCAGGCTGTGGAGACAGCTCAGCTCCGGGGGACAGGCGGCTCACGGTTGTCCTGGGAGCGCGGTGGGGTTTGGGGGATGCTCTGCCGAACCGGGGAGTTGTAGGCAAGATGGGGCTTTCCTTGCGGTGCCTGGATGGAGGCTGCACGGGGTGGTGGGGCTCGGGTCAGGAGGGTTGGTCGCTGCGGAGCCTGACTGTGGTCCTCTCTGCTGAACCTCTGCTCTGCCTTACGGAGCATCGGGTGTGGGTTTCGCCAGCGCGTGGGTTGGCAGATGGGGGGTTCTCACTGCCTGTAGCCAGGGAGGGTGTATCCTACTGCTGTCATCTCCGTCTCTTTTCTTTTCTTTTTGCTTTTTAAGCTGTTGCTCAATGAGGTCAGTGATTTTGCTCTCGGGAATGCCAGCGTAAAGCCACAGGCTTTGCACGGACACAGGCCATGTTGACGCGTCTCCTTTCGCATTCCCGTGGCAATGCTCTCCATCCTAAATCCATCCAGCTGCAGGGAGCCGAGCAGGGAGGGTCTTGGCTGTTGGGGACTGAGGTTTTGGAGTGGAAAAATGCTCCCATGACACATAACAATGAATTCTTGGTTCCCTTGTAGTCCTTGCAGCCTCGTGCAAGGATATTTTTTTCCCCTAATTATTTTATTTGTTTATTTATTAAATGGGTTTGAGTGCCAGATCCGCTCTCCTTGCTTGACTGATTTCATCTTGCCTTTCTCAAGCGATGCCGTGTCTCCGTGGCAAAAGCGACGAGCCTGAGCTGGGGTTGTCTGCGGCTGCCACGCATCTCAGCGAGCAAAGCTCTGCATGTAGGAGATTGCTAAAGTTGTTTAAACCCCTTTATAAATTTAAAACCCACTAAAAAAGTTGCATTCAGTGCTGCCTTCTGCTGGGTGCAGTCAGACCTGCACATGTGCTGGGGGACTGAACGCTCAGAGGGATTCCACTTCAGAGCAAGGAGAAGGGAATTCTTCCTTCAGAGCCGATAATAAATGAGCTTTTCCAACCTGGATGTACCCAAAGTCCTGAGCTCAGCAGACAGACCCAGGGAGTTGTTGAGAGACCGAAATCTGTTAGGGCGTAAGTTCCCAGTAATGGTTTTCACCCAGTTCTGCTGATCCCGGGGAAGATTACAGAGTTAAAACCCAGATCTGTTATCCTAGAAACACCTCGGTCCGTTGGCGTGTTTTGGTGAAAGTTTTGCAAGCTGGTATTTCAAGGTACTCTGGCCAGATTCCAGCTGGACTAATTGCTTGCCACTTCCCTTCAGCCCTGTCTGTGGCTCCGGCTGGAGAGAACGCGCCTCGCTCCTGTCCTCCCAACCTTTCCGTTAAGGCTCCTGCCACACGGCTGCCGTGGAGGTGGCCGAGTTTTGCTGCCAGCTCCTCCGCCACAAGCCTCGCTTCGGCTCAAACACGGCGTTGGGCTGGAAGGTGCTCTCCCAGGTTCCCCAAGCGTGGGTAATGACCTCCCAGCAAAATCCTCCGGCTGACGAGGCGGTGTAGTCAGCTGAGGTTAGAAAAGACGGAGGAAAACTTCCGGAGAGAAACAAGATGTTTCTCTAACAACATGCCATGCAAAAGCTATTTTCCTGAGGCTGTTGGCTAGACTTCCCTCACCGGGGCATTCCTGCTTGGCTGCTCTGATGTCTAACTGTGTTGGGAAGGCTCCTGGTCCTCTCCCCAGCTGCGTTGCCCTCCGAGGAGCTCGTATGAACTGAAAGCGCCTTTGATGTCTCAAATTTAATTGAGTTGGGCAAGAGGTTGGGAACGCATTGCGCAGACACCTGCTGACAGACGGACACCTACGTGGTAGGGTCACGCACGCCTTGCTTCACCCCTAGGCTTTTGGAGGAAAGAAGACGAGGAGGCTTTTTGTAAGGACAGGTTTAGTTGTCTCCCTCCTCCTCACTGGTGTCGGCAAACACCACAATCAAAAATCACCCACGACTCAGTCTCAGGGGCCACGTGGCTTGGGGACGATGTGCTGGAGGGGGATTGGGACCCGAGCCCACCGCTGTGTTGGGGTGCAGGGTGCCCAGGCAGGAGGAAGGCAACTGGTGCCTCATCCTCGCCCGGAGCCCTCCCAAGGCTCTGCCTCACCCGCGGAGGCGTGTGTGTTATTAACTGGATACGTGTGCCAGTCCCTGTCATCCCCAGTTTGCTGATTTCGTTTTCTGAGCCCGCATGGGGCTGCTATTAATTTGTCATTTCCGCGGCAGCCCGGATTTCTGCTGAGTTCAGACCAGTGTTGGACCTCAAAGCCTGGCAGATGGCATCGCATGTGTCCAAATTCAAATTATAAATGCTCCTGAGACCCAGACCAGCCTATTTTTATCTTTTCCCCTCACCTGGCTCTGTACCTCAACCAAGGACCTTAAAACTGGCACAATAATATGAGCAGGAATAATAGTAGTAGCAGGAGACAACTACTTCTGCTGGAATCTGGGGTTAGTTGGGATTAGATGGCGAGAGGACAGTTTGGTTTAGTTTGTTTTTAAGAGAAAGGGATGTTTCTTGATGGTTTATAGCTGTGGGAGTTTGCAGTAAGACACTGATAGGGAAAAAAAAAATACTATGCACCAAGGATGAAAAGCAGAGCAAGAAGTAGCAAATCTTCCCTTCTTCCTCAGCTCCTGGGGCTGCTTCTTGCGGTGGTGGAAAGGAAAGCGGTGGGATTAGTGCAAAGCCTCCCCGCTCTCCAGCCCAACGTGAGCCTCCGTGCAGGTGTCTCAGCTGGGGCTTTCCAGGATTTGTCTTATCTACCCCACCATCTCCTTGTGCTGTCTTTGAAGTCAAGGGATTACTCTCCCGGCCTGAGGCTGGTGGTGGTTCCACCTTCTCCTGCCCTGGAGCAACGAGGATTTTGCTTGCTCTGGTAACTAGACCCAACTTCAGAGCAAAAACTGGGAGGCTGAGCCGGGCTTTGAGGAAGTTGTCACATCCCTTGCTGCCGTCCCACCGCTTTGGCTTGAGAAGCTGGTCCCAGAATCAAAAAATCACAGAATCACAGAATTTTGGGGCTTGGAAGGGACCTCTGGAGATCATCCAGTCCAACCCCCTGCCAAAGCAGGGTCACCCAGGGCAGGTCCCACAGGAACGCGTCCCAGTGGGGTTTGAATGTCTCCAGTGAAGGAGACTTCAGAACCTCCCTGGGTAGCCTGTGCCAGGGCTCTGGAACCCTCACAGGGAAAAAGTTTTTCCTGATATTTTTGTGGAACCTCCTGTGCTCCAGCTTGCACCCATTGCCCCTTGTCCTAAAGGTCCTGAAGCTGTTCCTCCAGCACCTGGTGGCTGCTGCGCTGGGCTCAGTGGGCACGGTGACCTTGCAGCCTGTTTTCCTGCAAACAGGGATGATGCTTATTTAAATGTCGAATGGCTTTAATGCTTGATGACAGCGTTGCTCTGCTCTCGGCTGAGAAATTGCTTGACGGTCTCTAAGGCGTACGAGCGGATGCAAACGCTTTGGGGCTGGTCTGCAATGGAAGCGCCAGCATCCTTAATAATTAATTTGCATCGAAATCACTACGTCGGCGCATGGGGATAATAATGTGTGTCAGGGAAAGCAAGGGGCCGGTTAGAAAAAAGCCCTGTATGAGATCACAGAGCGAGAAAGCCGGGCTCGAAACCTTAGTGTCCTGATTTTCAGGTCTAGCCCTTTCCAGCAAAGCCACCTGCACCAGCGAGGTTAAGAGGCTGCGTTTCTGCTCATCTTTAGAAATACTTTGAATTCTTATGGGCCAGCAGCTGTTTATCGGTGTCCTCAGGATTTGGACAGAGTTGGGGGTAGTGGTGTTTTTCCTCTTGAAATTCGTTTGCTGTGGAAATGTGCATCCAGGCAGAGGGGAACTGGAAGCACGAGCAGGCTGCAAAGCACCTATAAATGCTGTAAATAACAGAGAGGAATCTGGAAACTCCTAAAAGCTGAAATTCTTGCATAATCACCCAGCTCCAAGAGCCCAAGACTTTGCAAAGCAGAATATTGTTGGCGATATGTGGACAGTTGGTTATCTTGGTGATCTGGAAAACCAGCTTTTCGCCCCGTTCTGCCTCTGAGATCCAGAGCAAATGCATCAAGAAGTTTCTCAATTTAAAATTGTAGGTAGTATGTACTGGTGAGGATGTCAAGAGACTCATGGTGGTAGCATCATTTGTCGTGTCAGCTCTGGAGCTAAAGATTCTTGTACTGAGTGGTCTCTGGAGAAATTTATGGTTATTTTTCAGGTGTTCCTGGAAAATCAGGCTGAAAATCAGAGCACAGCCTCTGGTCTCGCACCCAGACACTTTGGCA
Organism: Trogon surrucura; assembly: GCA_020746105.1. NCBI lineage: Eukaryota > Metazoa > Chordata > Aves > Trogoniformes > Trogonidae > Trogon > Trogon surrucura. The sequence continues at coordinate 206,396 of CM036646.1, forward strand.
GAGCCTTGTGAAATGGGACTCGCTGCAAGCCTTGAAGACACAAAGAGGGGTCAGCTTCCTCCGTGGAACACCAGCCACCTTCTGAGAAGGTCTGTGATCCTTTCCCAGACCATATCTGGCCCTACCTCCTCCTCTTGCTCTCCTGGATAGATTTAGCCTCCCAGCTCCTCCTCAAGGAAAACACGCTTGGGAAATATTTCTACATATATAAACAGATCCATAAAAATAATGATGCGCCCGCATCTTGGGTAGGTCGTGCCATTGCAAGGCAGGTGCCTGATGGGACCTGAACGCTCACGTGGCCTCGAAGATCCGGATCTGGAGGATTTGTGCAAGGTCAGGTCAAGAAATTCAGAGCAGAAAACTGAGCTCTGGTCTCTGAGGTTTGAAGCCGGCCTGTGCTCTCTTCCTCCCTGTCCTCTCTTGCTCCACAGGAGTGAAGCGGTTTGTCCTTCTCCATGATTTCCAAGACTCCGATGGGTTTGGTGCAATCCAAGGCAGGTTGATTTTATTTCCATTGCCTCCTAGGTAAGGCTCTGTGCTTTCTCTCTTTGCAGCCCCTCGATGGAGAAGCAATTTGGGTGCGGGGTTTGAGGTCTGCACTCCTGGGACAGACCATCTCAGCTTTCTTCAAAGCAGCCATCTGGAGGTTTTCACCTCTACACAAGGTCAAAAATAAGTAGGTAAGTGCTGCAACCATTTTTTTTTGGTGGAGTTTCAATGCTGGAACAAGGGAATATCTCGCTACCAACTACAAGATGCCTGTAAAAGGCATCACTGTGCACTTCATGAGGTCATTGGTGAATGGCTGATGTCGAGCAGCGTGCAGAAAGGGAGTTTTCCTTCGCTTGAAATTACTGTCATACTTTTCAAAATAACATTTTGTGCATCTCTATCGCCTTTTCCCATCTGTCCTTCCTCCCCTGGGGTAGGGTCAGCATCTTGGGAAACATCGCGGTGCTTTGGTTTGCGGTTCTGCGGAGCTTCCCAGGATGCTGGTCCCAGCATCTGCTCCAGACCTCCAGGTCTTGAGACCCAGCCAGTGACTGGGATGTGGAGGTTTAGACCCCTGGGGACCCCGTGGAGTGAATTGGTCCCCAGAGCTGGCTGGGACAATCGTCTTAGGGAACCGTGTCCTGGGTGACAACGCAGTGGTTCAAAAGGGATTTCTGTGAAATCCCGTATTTCTGCTGAGGACAAAGAGCGTTTTGGCATTTAGTTGATACCTTAAAGCGACGGGATGGGCTGAACGTGGTAACCAAGCAGTGAAGTCAAAGAAAGGAGTCAGGGCATATCTTGAATTTTCACAGCACCCACAGTGCTTTACAGAGTGACCACCCAAACCTGATCATGCTGAGGACCTCCAGAACTCAGAGGTGGGACAACAGGAGGTGAAGGAACTGGAGGCTCATGCAGGTAGGAGGCAATGCGATCTGAGACACGTTGTGCCCGGATTTTGATTTATTTTGTGGTCGTACTGTTTATCACAGGGCCCGTGATGAAGTTAATGAAGGTTAATGCACGGTGCAATATATGTTGCAGATCTTTATTGCGGGGTCACGAGCTTATGGACAGGCGCAGCTGGGTGGTTTCAAGTCCTGGCTCGAAGCGTTCCTGTTGAGGTCTAATGCTTGAGGTCTAACACAAAAATCGTATTGTCAATTTAATGAAGTTTTAGGTTGTCCTGTGGCAGCTCTGATCTCTGGGTTGCTGATCCTACCCTCTGTTTCCTGGTGTAAATCTCAAAGGACTCGGTTTCCTGATGGTGCAAGTTTTGGAAGTGGTGTTGGAGTCAACGACACAGCTCTGCAGAGGAAGTAAATTCACGTTCCGAGAGCACTCCGGCTGCTTTAGCTGTCTGAAAATCTGGTTTAGTGAGACTGCTTTGCCTTCACGCTGATGTGCCAAGAGCAAAATCCAGCCAAGTCAGAAACCAGAGCGTCCGCGGGATGCTGAAGCCAGGATGGTTTTTGGTTTGTGGGTCCCTGCGTTGAAGACGGGAGTTGTTATTTTAATGTCTCTTTTACCCAACAAGTTGTTGGCACAAGACGGTTGCGCTTGAAGCTGGAGCAGGCTGTGGGATTTACTTTATATGGCTGTATACATATATTATATGGCCATAAAGGTGTCACTGTTTGATTCACCTGTAGTAATTCAGTGGGTAGAAGTGAATTTAGAGCACTTTATTTGAAAGAATACAGTAATTATTTGACATTAAGACTCATTTTTCGGCCCTGTGCAGTTTATGCGGGTTTTAAACATTGTCAAGGTAAATAATAAATTAACCACTTAGACCCAAAGGTGAAGAGGCATGTAATTAGCTTGAACATTGCCAAAAAACGAGAAAAAAAATCAGCCGTGTGGCATTTTATACAGCAAATCATTGACAGGATAACTTCTGGGTAAGTTTTCCTGACACACGTGGGTTTGCTTTCCTTTGAAAAGTAACAAAAATACAGACTACTTTTAAAACTGAGTGTTTGGCAATCAAAATACAGTTTTACAGTTTGATTTCAAACACGATTTTAATTCCCGTTGCTGAGAAGGGGCAGATCTTAATTTTTTTTTTTTTTTTTTTTGGATGAGCCTTTTCTGAAGCAGCATTTGCCGTTGAAGGAACAGAGTGGAGGGCAAGAATTAATATTTTTGCTGTGGCAGAGAACAGGTTAAGGCAGAGCTAAACCTGCTGTGCTTCGACAGCAGCTTTCTGGGGATATTTGAGTTGACTGAGAGCAAAAGAGATCCTGGGCTCCAACAAACAAAATTCTTTATCGGTGACAGTGTTTCCCCTCTGGACTTGCAGTGTGACATTGGGGACAGCTAGAGGAGGTGACACAAGAGCTCCTGTGCTCTCTCCTCCACGCGAGATGGTGAAATGAAGACCATGATAACACCCAATCTAGATCTAATCAAGCTTTTTTTGCTCCTTTTCTCTCCAGCAGTTGAGTTGAGGAAGAGCACAGTGAGGAGTAGAGGAAATTATGAATTCAGTAGAAGGTACAAGTAGAGCACAGGGGACAAAGAGGAGAAGAGCGTCATTTGCTGGTGGTTCATGTCAATGATCAGTGACGTTCCTTATGATCTGGAATCTAATTTAATATTTGCAGTAACAGCCTTCGCAGAAAAATGTGGCGATGACGTTTTGTGGTGGTGCAAAGCTGAGGACATGTCACCGACAGAAAGATGCATTAGGATGTCACAATGGAAATGTGTGACTTTTAGGCTAAATAGTAGAAACGGGATTTAATTAGTGGTTGGAAGAGCAAAGCTACATTCCAAAGACTAACCCAAATCGTTTGACTGTGCTCGGGATCACAGCCAGGTCCTGATGCAGCAGAACAAAGAGGTGGGATGGTTACGAGGCTTTGGTGGGATGCAGCCATGAAAAGAGGTTGTAGGAAGAAAGTGATGGAGAAGATCACATCTTAAATGCTTTGTGTTACTCATCTGAGAATCAGAGCGGAACAGGAACGGAGGAAAGAAAGCAAAAACCAGGGAAAGAGATGAAACACTGAGGCTAAAGACCAGCACTGGTCCAAGAACAAACAAGCTGTGGATGAATTTGAGTGGAAAATCAGCAGGTTTGTCCTTGTCACAGGAGGGAGCAGTTCCAAGAGCTCTCCAACGCGGTCAGCAGGGACTCCAGGACACATTTTCAGTCCTGTCTTCTTAGGAAAGCCTCCGTGGCGGGTGGTAAATGGCAATTTGGTTCCTCGCAGCAGTTTGTGAGATCCTCGCGGCACGGAGTGAGTCTGCGTGTGTGTGCAAAGAGCCGGGCAGTGAGGAGAAACCGGTGGACGGGTGAGTGGAGTTCAACAGCAATGAGACATTGGGTGGCAACCTCCACACCCAGCAAATGGCTGTAATAACAGCTCTCCGCAGCGCCTCGGAGTTCTTCGTGAAGGGCAACAAACTCCGCCAAGCGCTACCTCCTGCGAGGGGGGACGTGGAAGGAGCCAGCTGAAGGTAGGATCCCAGTGTCCTTGTTCCTGCTGCTACACTGGTGGGTTTGATTTAATGGTGTTTTCCCCCAGCACCAGAAAACCATCAGCCACTTGAAGAGCTGAGCGACAGAAGGTGGGCTTGACCATCACCGTGCATCTCCCCAGGAGATGTGTCAGCTTTAGTCCCCCAGCAAAAATGGAAGGAGAGAGGGGACAGGTGAAACGCTCGTCTGAACGAGTGCCGTCCCTAAAACGGATGCCAAAGTTTTCCCCAGCTCCTCTCTTGGCCCTCGGGGAGGTTTGCCTACACCTTCTCAGACATCCCTCTTGGCAGGCTCTGTGGGGAGTGAAGCTCCACCGACTGCCGCCGCCGGACCTCGCGCTCTGCCCAGTCCTCCTCCGGCTCGAAGCCTTTGAAGATGGCGAGTCTCTCCGAGAAGGTTTTGGCTTGCGGGAAGAGGATGTAGTTGTAGATGATGGAGGCTGCTGCTGCCCCAACCAGGGGGCCCACCCAAAAGACCTAGGGGAAAGAGAAGAATTGGGTGAGCAAAAGCCAGCCTGAGTTTGGAGGATGGAGAGAACCAGGTGTCTGAAGAGTGTTGGAGGGAGCTTATGTTCCTTCCTTGGGAGCAAAATGCAGGGGACAGCTTTGCTTTGGCCATCACTGTTGACCTGAGCTCCCATCCATTGCTCTTGAGCCAGAATATATCTAACCACCCTCTTCTGTGTTATTTTCCTTAATGATATGCCCATCTTGAGCATGGGTTTCTCTGGAGAAGCATCTTCCTACTTATTTACGCCTTGCTAGGAGAAGGAGGCTACCTCTGAGCACATCAGCCTGAACCACAACACAGCTGTGGTTCCAAACATGGTCTTTGCAGATGGAAATACCTGGGAGTGTTCCCAAAGGAGCTGGTGGAAAACGTGTGCCTAGATCCAACTGGAACCAGGAAACATCTCCAGGACCAGCAGGGAGAGCTCCACTTGCCATTGTTTTTCCTTGATTTGCTAAGTCATGGTCAACAAACTACACACCCTCTTCCTGTTGCAATGCACCCTTCTTAGAGAAGCCAATTAAGCACCCAGCAGCCCCACCTCCTTCTGCTAATCTCTACATCTCTCCTCCAGCTGGGAGCTGGCATGGAAACGCCAGGAATCTGGCCAACTCTGTGCGTTTCGAAGAATATTGGTAATTTGGGGGACTCATCCCGCCAAAGCAACACATGTAGACCTGATTTCTTACCCAGTGGTCACTGAAGTCTCCGACTATCACAGCAGGAGCGAACGATCTGGCTGGATTCATGGAGCAGCCGGTGTAACGGATCTGCGGAGAGACACCGCGCTTACTGTTAGCATGAAGCACTTTAGCACCTTTTAAAAAAAATCCCGGTGTGTTTTTTTTTAGCATGATTCATTCCCTGAGCTGAGGTTTCCCCCTCCAGCACGCCCGTTCCAGGAAAAGGGATGCCAGCATCTTCCACCGCCTCTGTCGACACGGATGAGCTGTCTGCGTTTGCGCACCTTCTGCGCGAGCACGCGTGTCCTGAGCGTGGTGCAACCCTGCTGCCGGCTGGGGGACGTGCCCCGCAGCACAACAAGGACTGTGGGGACAAGCTCCTGCTGTGCTTGTTCCTGGAGAAAATCGCTGCTGAGGACAGGAGATGAAATAGCGCCGTTGACACGTGGGCTTGCAGAGCGTTAAGGCTGAAAGATGTGGTGGGAACATCACCGGTTTAATGAATGCTGGGAGTGGTGGGGGCTGCTTTGGTCTATCATCCAGGCAGGATTTCCCTGGATGTCCAACTCAAATACTTCCCAGTCTTATCATCACCTTGGTGCCTCAGTTGCTGACACATTCTCTCCAGGATAGAAGATCCCCCTGAATCCTGGAGCTTCCCATAAGACTCAAAGAGCACCAGAACCCATCAGGTTCAGTTTTTTCATGCCCAATAAAAGCCAAGCTCAGGCCATGGCTCTGTCAGGGCTTTGGTGGGATTTTTCTCCTCTATCCCCTGGAAAACCATGGGCACCGAGAGCTACAAACCCCCCACCCACCCTGGAGCCCGCAGCCAAGCAGGCTTTGAGCATGAACAGAAAGAAAACCTAAAAAGTGCCGGGTTTTAGCCCATTCTACCCACCCCAAGGAGATGTCCCACGGCAACAGAAAGGCCGATGGAGAGAGCAGGAGAGCCCAAGTTGTCCTCCCGGCGTTCATCGGTGGAAGCGAAGATGCAGAGGACCAGCTGGAAGGTGAGGAAGAGCTCAACGGTGACCGCCTGCCCCGTCGTCGTCTCGTTGTGCAGCTGGAAGGGGAGGAAAAATGTGTCTCAGGGACAGGCAGGTTTGGTGGCTGGGTTGGAAACGCGGAGGAGAAACCCAGCTCGGGGGAGTCAAACAGACATAGGAAATAAGTGAGATTTTTGGCACCGAAAAGGAGGAAAAACTTCCCAGGAAAAAGGAAAAGTGGGTCAATGGGTAATACCTGGTTGACCTGGCAGGAAATGTTTTATTAGCATTCCTGTGGGTGGTTTTTTCCCACTCTTCTTTTCTCCTTAGGGGTTTTTTTTTTTTTTTTTGCCTTTTCTCAAAATGCAAAAATGGAAAAATCTACAAGTTGCATTGTGAAAATGTCAACGAGCAATGTTTTTGGCATTAAAAAAACCCAAGAATTCCCTTCCCCTACTTTTTGTTGACTAAAGGAATTTGTCAGGTTTGATCTGAAGCTGTGCTTGGTTGCACCCCTTTTCCTCCATCTCTGCTTTCTGTAGCTTTATTACTCCTTGGGGAGTTTTGTCCCGGGTCTGGAGCTTGGCAATGCTGCTCATCCACCGTCTCCCTTTGCTGCCCAGCATGTCCTGGCACAGCTCTGCCCTTTCTGTCCCCGTGTCACTCCGGGCACCGAGCGTCCCTCCGAGTGCTGATCCCAGGAGCGCTTTGCTCGGTGATGCTGCGAAGGTAGAAATTGTCCTCCTGGCTGAGATCCAGAGTCAGATCTTGCTCCCTCTCCTCTCTAATACTTTATTTGTTTTTACTTTTTTCTTTTTTAGAGTAATTTTTGCAGGCAACTACAAGACGAACAGCCCACGGGGGAGAAAAATAATATCAAAATCCCTAGTCCCTCCTCTAGGTGGTTTAAGCTGTAAAACGACAGAGCTGGGCGTTTTTAAAGTCTTTCTTAAAACACCTACTTGCTTTGTTGGGTTTATTAAACCTCAGCTATTATCAGTCTTGTTCAGATTAAGCCGCAATCCCTTTTTCACAACCTTCTTAATCTCTTTGGCAGCGAAGCCAGATCCTGGCAGTGCCTCCCTGTTGCAAGAAAGGGGATTTCTCTGTGCCACTTCCCAAGCTGCGGTGCCCACCTCCTCGCTCGACGTGGTCGGGGGCGATGCTGGTCCTGGCACGCACGTCTCTGCAGGAGGCACGGCTACCTGTACCTGTCTTTGGAGGAGCTGTGGGGCAGGGAGACGTGATAGCAAACCCCTTGACTTTTTGTTGTGTGTGTCAGTTGGGGATGTTGGAGGGCTGGGATACCTTTGGGGAGTCCCTTCATGGCTTCCTAAGATTCTCCAGTTTTCTTTTTCATAGAATCATGGAATAATAGAATCGTTGGAAAAGACCTCTAAGGTCAAATCCAGCTCTCAACCACCATGACCATGGAACCATGTCCTGAAGAGCCACGTCTACACGTTTTTTGAACACCTCAGGGAATGGGGACTCCACCACTGCCCTGAGCAATGTGTTCCAGTGCTTCACCCCTCTTTCAGCAAAGAATTTTTTTCCTAATATCTAATTTAAACCTCCCCTGGTGCAACTTGAAGCCCATTTCCTCTTGTCCTGTCATTAGTAACTTGGGAGAAGAGACCAACACCCACCTCACTACAACCTTTTTTCAGGGGATTGTAGAGCACGAGAAGGTCTCCTTTCAGCCTCTTCCAGGCTGAACAACCCCAGTTCCCTCAGCTGCTCCCCACAAGAGCTGGTGGAAGGGGGCGGTGGCACTGCCAGGACACCCGTGTGCGCTGGACTGTGGGATGAACCAGCTGGATGTGGGGTGGCCGTCCCTTCACAGTGGGAAGCAAATTAATGAGCTTCTCTAATGAAAAGCTGGGATTTAGACGCAACCCGTCCCATTGCCGGTGCAACATCCCCCTTGCCTGGAATCCAGCACAGCAGCTGGGAAGAGTGGCAGAGAGGAGACAAGGCTGCCCGTGTCCACAGCAAGACTGGAAAAGTGGGATGAGCCTGGGGCAAGGGGATTGAGAGGCGATAGTTTTGGTCATGTCCTTCCCACCCAGCCCCTCCACAATACAGCCCTAGATAAAACTGGTGGATTTGTCTTCTAGGGCAGGTGTCTATGTGGCCAGCTGGATCATACCTTTGGATTTAGTCCTAAAAAAAAGCAGAGGAGGCAGCCTGGAGTCCTTCCTTCATCCCTACTTCTGGAAGGACCCATGGTACAGCTGTTGGGCTGCAGTTGAGCGTGGCTTCCTACCCAACGCTAAATAAAAACGGTCTTTTCTGGCCCTTCTTTACATCCCTCAGCCTTCCCCAAAGCCCTGCCCAATCTTTCCTGCCCCCTTCCAAGCCCAGTCCATGGGCTGAGGTCTTACCTTGTTGACGGCCAAGCCTTCCCGGGAGTCTACCGGGGTGATCTCGTGTAAGATGGCAGCCCCCACCACAGCCCCCAGGAGCTGGGCCACCACGTAGAAGACCGCGCGGAGGAAGGAGACTTGGGACCCGATGAGGCAAGCCACCGTCACCGCCGGGTTGATGTGGGCTCCGCTGATGTGCCCCAGGGCTTGGACCAGCGTGCCGATGGCCAAGCCGAAAGCCAACGCGATTTGAAGGATGCTCGGGGGCGAAGCCGAGGGCCAGTTGAGAGCAGAGCCCAGGCCGAAGAGGATGAAGACCAAAGTCGCCAGAAATTCTGCAAAGACAGCCCGGGTGAAGGCTATGGATCGCAGTTCCCACATCATGGAGCGGTGATCGCTGGAGGCTGCAAGGACTACCCCTGCCCCTGGTGTCTTCAGGCAATTGCTACGGCGGCCGCTGTGTCCAGAGAGGATGGCAGAGGGACAACGTATATATATGGATGGGGGGGGCCGAAGGATGACCCGGCTGAAGGAGATGGGATTGTGGTCCTAGGAAACCTGATGCTTTTTTTTTTTTTCGTTTGTGTTCCAGCTGAGGGAACATCAGACCCCACCCCTCCCCATTAAAACGGGGGAATGCAGCATTCGCCACCCTCGGGAGGTCATAAATCAGGCTCGAGCAATGCCATGAAGCTGTTCCCTTTCCCCTGAGCTTTCTTACTAGGGGACCTATCCCCAGGCGTGCTTGTTGCTCCTCTCTTCTCCAAGCTCTGCGGACCCTGTGGAGACGGGAGGGAAAGCAAGAGGGGTTCTGCAGAGCTGGAGACGGAGCTGAGGTCAGGCTGTGTTGAAGAGCAGGACGTGGGCTGTGATTAAATAACTGGGCAAAACTGGATGCACAGAGCTCCAACTGACTTACTGTAGCTCGTTTCCTCAGGGCACCAGAATTTTACAGCCTGGGCACAGACTTCCTACCCAGAAAAATGGGAACCAGCCCCAAGAAACGACTGCCAATAAAGAAATTCTAGTGTGAAAAAATGACCCGCACAGCTGGAGTACTGAGGCTGTGCTCTAATTATGGGGATTTGGGCCAACTTGGTTCTTCAGAAATGTCATTTTATTTCTTGGTGTAAATCCCCAAAAGAGGAATGATATTTTCTTCTCTGAAGCACGGTTCTTCACACCAAATCATCCACTAATTGCCCAACAAGTCTATTTTCCTTTTTCTTCCATTGCTCGGGGCGTGACAAAGGTTGGACTCGATGATCTTGAAGGTCTCTTCAATGATTCTATGTTGGCCCATTCCTGGGTCATGTCTGGAAACCCTTTTTCTCCCGGTGTCGTTGGGGTTGGTGGGTTTGCTGGAAAGATAGCAAAGATAATTTCTTTTTTACCCCCTCGCTAACAGCCTCTGTAGTTATTTTAAAGCATGGGGAGCTGGGAGGAGCACTTTCCCAGGGTAGAGCTGGAGTTGAAAGGACCCTTTTATTCCGGAGGGATGCAGAGCACCGGAACTGAGAGTCCACTTTGGGCTCTGACAAAGGCTGTCGCTGTACGAGAAACCAAATGTTTCTCCCCTCCAGAGGAACCGTGCAAGTGCCACCGAGCTGACCTGACAGGGAAAATGTTCCGTAATGCCCCAACTGTATCCAAAACCACAGGATATCTCAAGTTGGAAGGGACCCATAAGGGTATGTGAAGGCCCATTCTTTCCTCCACAGAAGGTGGGGAACAATACCGTTGGTTGGGCTGGATGATCGTTGTAAGTCCCTTCCGACTGAACTATTCTACTTCTATTCTTGTCCTCTTTTTTAAAAAAAAAAAAGCTTGGGGGGGCTATTGCTCTTAACAAAGGAGAAATTGTGAAGAAGGTGAGTCCCGTCCATGGGAGAGCCTGCAGGAGGTGGGATTGCCGTCCTAGGAAAGCTTTCCCTCTGAAAACCCTTCTCTTGGGCTTCCCCAGGGATTTTTTTCCCCATCACGGCCTCGCTCTAGCATTCAGTTTTCCAGCAACGAGGCCAACCTCATCAAACAGGTTGCGAGACTAAATATATTTGGGGTGTTGATGAGCCGCAGAACCGCGGGCCCATCCAGCCTGTGGGCTCTTGGTCCTGCCTGCCCGGTGCAGACCTGTGAGCTTCGCGTCACTCAAGAACTTGTTATGTCAGGGGCCGGTTACAAATGCAGGCTCTTATTAGCGCAGGGAACGACAGAGAACTAATAAGGGCAATTAAGTGGAGCTGATACCCTGTTTGATTAATAGCTCCTCATGGCAAGCGAGTTGCGGTGCATCAGCCCTTAACGACGACTGATTAAAAGAGGAGGAAGCAGGATTAGCTCCGAGAAAATTGAAAGTCTTGCGCAGCCTCACGGTCCTCGCTTTTATCCGGCGACGCGAAGCTCTTGGCTGATGCTGTGGACAAGGGGGTTTTTGCCCCATACCGAGCTGAAGAGCTTGCTGCTGGGTTGCTGAAGGTCTTCTTGTATCTAGGAGGGGTTCCTGGAGCCGGTGGCGTGGATGATAATGTGGCTTTACACCTCGCACCAAGCGTGAGGGAATAGCAGAGACCACTGTAGCCCCGCAGTGAAGCTGACTGAGCTGGGAAAGCGCAATTATTAGAGCCACAGGGATGATGGAGGGAGGGGAACATCTCCCTGGTGAGGAAAGGCTGAAGGAGCTGGGACTCTGCAGCTTGGAGAAGGGGAGGCTGAGGGGCGACCTCATAAATGTTTATAAATATGTCAAGGGGGACGTCAGGAGGACGGAGCCAGGCTCTGCTCAGGGATGTCCATTGACGAGGGGCGACGGGTACAAGCTGGAGCACAGGAGGTTCCACAGAAATATTAGGAAAAACTTTTTCCCTGTGCGGGTGCCAGAGCCCTGGCCCAGGCTGCCCAGAGAGGGTGTGGAGTCTCTTTGGGACCTCCTCCCTTCATCATCCTCGCAGCTCTACGAGTCCAACGGAGAGCTATGAGGATGATGAAGGGACTTGAAGATCTCTGCTCAGTGGTGCCCAGCGATAGAACAAGGTTTAAGTCAGAACATGGGAAGTTCCACCTTAACATGAGGAGAAACTTCTTCCCGTGTGGGTGCCGGAGCCCTGGCCCAGGCTGCCCAGAGAGGGTGTGGAGTCTCCTGCTCTGGAGACTTTCAAACCCTGCCTGGATGAGTTCCTGTGTGCTCTGCTGTAGGTGATCCTGCTCTGGCAGGGAGGCTGGACTAGATGATCTTTTGAGGTCCCTTCCAAACCCTGACATTCTGTGGCTCTGTGATTTTACCTTTGAATCCGCAGCCCTTGGAGGGTGACGGCGCGCTCAGCCCTCCCCTGGGATCAAACGCAAATGCTTGTTAAAGAGCGTGTTGGCGTCTGCGAGGGCTGGCACTCCGGGCTTCCTCCCGATGGCAGAAAACGGGCTGGTAACGCGTTTTTTTTCTGAGAACATTTTGCAAGCGAGGGAAATGCACTTGCACAACAACTTGCTTCTCGAATGACTTAGATGGCTCCGATATCTTTGCTTCCCTGGCTTTCGGGAAAGTATAAACATCTTGAAGGTATCTCCATTCCATCTAAAATACCTCCGAGCCACAGAGAATAAAAGATTTATGGCATGAACAACAGTGAGTTTTCCTGCTTGGATCCGATCCGTCGCAGGAGGTTGCGTGTGCTGCCCAGACCTCGCTGGCAGCTCCGTTTTTTGCTCTTTTCTATGAGTAGAGAGCGTCTGAAGCCAACTCTCCCTCCTCTCCAACAGCTGAACAGACAACCTGCACCTTGCAAATGGCCTTTTTATCAGATGCTGGAGAATCCGCAACAGGACTAAGTCTTGGGAGAAAATTATATACAAGCCTGGCTATTCTGGGTTCATTGAAATACGCGTTTTCTTTCCGAGACAGAAGGTACAAAACTGAAAGTACTAAGTCTAAGAGTTCTGTAGGGGAAGAAGCCAAAGGATAAGAAGGAGAAAAACCTGAATTCTAGTATTGCAACTAATCTTGTTTCCCAGTCGAGGTTTTTCCTCTGCCTGGATAAACGGATGTGCTGATGCATTTGGCCTCAGCAGAGCTCAGGGGACAGCAGCGATGGGCTGCCAGGATGCTCGGGAACACCAAGCGAATGGGGAGGAGGGTACGGGCAGTTTTACACTGAGCTCCTCAGGGGCAGGAGCAGCTCAGCCGGCTTTTCACAGCACCCGCGGCGTTAGTTTGGCTCCGGGGACCTCTCCACCCTGAACATCCTGACCCTCACGGGCATGGCCCGATGGGTGGGTCTGTGGGTGTGGGTTTCCCTGGCAGTGAAAGGACCAAAGACAGGTCCCTCACCTGCCTCCAAGCTGAGTTTGTAACCGTCAGGCTCCTGATGCCTGTTGAAGGACGGAGCATACCGAGGCGCCCGCTCAGGGTGAGCTGCAGAGCATCGAGGGAGCAGATTCTGATGCCTTTTAGCTCCGGGTGGTTTTGCGACGAGATGCAGCAGGAAAGCTCTTGCTGCAATGAAAACCAAGGCACGGTTTTAATTACATTTTGTAAAAGTAGCAGGGAAGTCTCACCTCTCCCTGACTCTCGGTTGGGGAACGGGCAGAGCAGAGGGTAACGTTTGTATTCCCCAAAGCGAGGTGACCCTCAGGAGAAGTTATATTCTCCTTTTGTCATGTTAGATCAAAAGGACATTCACCGAGAAGAGCAAAATGGGGGGGGGGGGGGGGGGGGGGAAAGATCAACACCTTTTCCGGCATTTCAGGCCAAATCTTAAGTCCCTATTCATGCAAAACTTCTACTGGCTCTCGCAGTGTTTATTGTTCTTGTTTAATTGAAGTAGAAGGATTAATGCAGCCCTGATTTCCTTCACTGACTTCAGTGAACTGAGCTTGAGCGCGAGCCAGGAACTGAGCCCGGTGTTAGGAGAAGGCTTAGTTTTATTTTTTTATCCCATCTCGAGGACTTACAAGTTCAGTCCTGAATGTTTGCCGAGGCTTTTGGTTTTAGCAAGACAGCGAGACTCGGGCATTGGTGGAGCTGGGCTGTGGGTCACGTCTGGATCAGGACATGTTTGTAGTGGCTGCATAAAACCCTGACACCTGTGAAGACCATGAAGGCTTCCACCACAGTGTCATCTCGTCTCTGTACAGCACCTGGGAAAGGATTTAACGCTTTCTTCCTGCATTTTGCAGGAAAACAATTTTTCTTCGCTAGCAACGTGTTAATGAGACGGTCCAGAACCTTTTTCTCTTGAATCTGTGCACCAAATAAAGCCAGACAGCAGGATATCCATATAGCCAGCAGGGCGTGAAGTGAGACAGACCCTGTGGCCTTGCCAGGTCTCGTAAGGTCTTTGCAACTCACTCAGGCATGAATATTACATTAGTTAAAATCAATCAGGTTGCAACATCATCTTCAGGTGACAGAACGGAGCAGGAGACCTCAGCTTCACCCTTTGCCGGATACCCAGTGCTATGTTTGCAAAACAAATCGTATCTAATGAGCCAAACTCCCGGCGGCTGTAAGATGGGAATGTGTCTTTGACATCAGCGCGGTGGCGGTGACTGAGGGCGTCCAGTGGCTGGCCTTTTCACTGATTTCCTCATTTTTATGTAAATCAGAATTAATCCAGCTGAAGTCCATGAAGCGAAGGTGGATGGGCTCCATTCACACATCTTTCTTTAGGTAATTCTCCTGGATTTTTAAATTTTTTTTTCAAAAAGCTAGGCTGGATACTGCCAGGAATTGGTCCTGCTGGTGGCTCTAGAAACAACATCCCCTGACCCTTCCTGTCTTCAGCAGCCCGGGAGATCTGAGATGCTCTTCACCATAAAGGACTGCAGAGAAAGGGCTCTTGCAATTCCTGGTCATGTTGCCATCAGCACTGTGGGTACCAATTTGTGTATTGACTCCTCACCTGCACTGCAGGACCTTTTTGGCTGCTGTCTCCCAATTTTTGTTGGCAGGGGGAGTGGGAGCACGTCTGGCAACTTCACCTTTGAAAAGAGGCCGTTGTCTTGGTGTCTTCCCTGGGGAGCTGCTGGTGAGCGTGGCCTGGAGGCACGTGAACGGTGCACGGATAGAAGTAGGTTGTTGCAAAAACCCCTCTAACAACCGGCCAGGATTGAGAAAGGTGCTTGGCTTCTGAAAACAACATCTTTCATCTGAGACCGTGGGCCATGGTCCTCGTTGTACAGCCAGATAAGGGGAATCAGTGCAAGAAACTTTGTGGTCCACAGGGACCACTTTCAGCAAGCACAGAGAGGAAGCCAGATGAGATGTCACGTTACGTTAAATCCCTCCCACCCATTAGAGCGAGCAGTTGTTTTGGAGTCAGTGGTTGAGGAAGAAGCTCTTTCTGCCTCTGCTTTGGTGGAGCATGGAGCTGGGGTCTGGGTGTGGAGCCAGGCTCTGGAAACCCCAGGAAGCTGGTGGCTGCAAATATTAGGAGGCATCTTCAACTCAAGAGTCTCAGCACGACCCTAAGAATGTGAAGCTCAGCATGTGCAATCTCACCAGTAGCTCAGAGCTGTTATGTGGTCACAAAGTGGTGCCACCTGTCCCATAACTCCTGGAGTTAAAGAGCACTCCCAGCTGTGGTGGGCTCGTCCTCCATCCTGGGGTTTCCAGTTCTTGGTGCCCAAAGGTTGGAGTCCCACACTAGACGGGCTCCAGGGAAGAAGCAGTGCAGCAGGTGAACAGGATGGTTGGCCCAGAGTCATGAGGACAAGAATGGTTTTGTGGGAGAATAACTTGGTCTATGGACCATGAGCATCCACCTGCCTGAGATTATCTGTATGGGGGCTTGGATGCTGGCTTGGAAACCATTATTCTGTTCTGAGACAGCATCAGAAATAAAGTTAGGACCTTGGTGTGAGTTTCCAGAAGGTCTTGTCCACTGACCCGCTAGCTGAAAGCTGCTTTGGTGACAATCATTTCCACATCAAACAAAACCTTGGTGTTTTTCAACAGTGTTGCTTGGTGTTGCTTCAGGAAGTTCCTCTCACACCAGATAGAGGTTCTTGTTGAATCTGAGAAGGTGGGAAAAGCAGGTAACGGAGAAGAAGAAGACCTTAATAGATTGCCCAGGGAAAGGGTTGAGTCGCCAATCCTGGAGGTGTTTAAGAGATGGGTGGATGTCGTGCTGAGGGACATGGGTTAGTGGTGTTGGTAGGGCTGGGAAAAAGGTTGGACTCGATGATCTTGAAGGTCTCTTCTAACTGAAGCTGTTCTACGATTCTATGATTCTGTGATTTTGTGATTCTACGATTCTGATTCTATGACTGGGTAGCACCCATGAAGAGACCTCAACAACCTTCAGAGTTGGCCATTAGCCCTTTCCACAAGACAAGCTCCAAAACTGTTCCTAAAACTTAAAATTTTACATAGGGCCTGTAGATTGGAGAAGACACAACCTGTTGCTTTTAAATAAAATGTGTCATTTTTTCTTACCTCTTTCAACCCTTTTTACACTTTCTGTCTGTCTACCCCCTTCCATCGTGTTGCCCCTATGTGCCTCTTTCTCTCCCTGCTTTACGGTGCTACCAGACACCACCTTCCACGCTAACGCTGTAACACTATGAGAACCACAAAGTTGGTTTCATAAAGCCTCTGGCTCCTTTCC
The DNA here is from genome assembly GCA_020746105.1 of Trogon surrucura. Taxonomy (NCBI): domain Eukaryota; kingdom Metazoa; phylum Chordata; class Aves; order Trogoniformes; family Trogonidae; genus Trogon; species Trogon surrucura. The sequence continues at coordinate 222,536 of CM036646.1, forward strand.
ACCTCTGAGAAGAAAGGTTCAAGGCAGGATATTTTTCTTTGTGGTTAGTTACTTGATTTCGGTGTGGGTTTTTGGGTGTGGCGCAGGGATTGGGGTGTCACCAGCGTGAATTGCCATCCTTCATGGTAGAAAGACTTCTTGAGGATTTCTTTTCAAATGTGGGCTATTGCATTGATTTCCTTCTGCGTTTATGTCTGCGTTGACGGGCTCCGTCCCCAGAGCGTCAGCGCAATTCGTTTCGCTTCCTTGAATTTTATAAAGCGAGACCTTGCCAGTGAAGTCCAGCATGTGGAAAGCATTGCTCGCTCCTCGGTGGGGACTGAGCTGCCCGGCAAGCTCTGTGTTTCTTTTTGCTGGTCCAACGGAGCTCATAAACTTGCTGCAGCGTGAATCCAAGAGGGGCCGGGTCTTGCTGGGAGTGGGGAGCATTGTCATACACCAGGAACTGTGAAAATCCCACTCAAAGATCACGCACCAAGAGTGCAAATCTTCTGCTTTGGGTTACTGTGGAGCATAGGGGCCTTGATGTTGGAATCGTAGAATCAATCATAGCATCACAGAATCATAGAATCAATCACGGAATCATAGAATCAATCATAGAATCATAGGATCATAGAATCATAGAATTATAGAATCAACCATAGAATCACTCATAGAATCATAGAATCACAGAATCACAGAATTATAGAACAGTTTTGGTTAGAAGAGACCTTCAAGATCATCAAGTCCAACTGTTGCCCTAGCCCTATCAACACCACTAACCCACGTCCCCCAGTAAAACATCTCCCCGTCTCTTAAACACCTCCAGGGATGGCGACTGTCTTGGATGAGGGCAGCCTGGTGCAAGGCTCTACGGACCCAGGGAGGGCGTGTCGGGTCTCTCAGGGCATAATAGTGGGGGAGAAATGGGTGAGTTGGAGCAAATGAAACTTCCAGCAAGGCGGGCATCGAGATCCTGTCCTAGCAAAGTCACACGTGTGGGGTCGTTACGGGAGAGGTGTGTTTTAGGGAGTAAAGAGAAGGAGGAGGCAGCGTGCTGGGAAGTCTGGAGCAATGCGAAGGAGGAATCACAAAGGTGTTTGCTCCAATGTAGGCAAGGAAGGCAGATGTTGTGGGCTTGGGGGACGGGGACACGTTACAAGCGATTCATAGGACGTCGTTAGGCCCCTCACAAAGACAGAGGCTCCTTCTGGCGCAGCACCAACAAGCCTGGATTTTAGGCCAGTTTCAGTGCAGGAAAATTCGGCTCTGAGAGGCATCAAAGCTCTTTCCTCCATCTCTTCTCTCTGCTCGATCCTGGGGGTCAGGCCCCTGCGTGCCCACCGGTCATTCGTCGTGTGGGCTCACGAGAACTCCAAAAAGCTCCCGCGCGCGCCCCGGGGTTGCGTTGGACAAAGCGCCTTCGGAATCGTTTAAAGAAGAAACCGCACAGTGGCACAAACGTGTCACTCAAACCTACTCTCTTCCTCCACTCCCAGCGCGGCAGCTTTGCATTCTTGTGCGATTCCTTTCCCTTAAGAGCATCAAATGCACCTGACGGAGGGGAGAACACGTTTTTCTGGCAGCGATGAGTGAAACGCGCTCCGGAGCGGCCGGACGATTTAATCCTGGGGAGTGCCTCATCCTTGTATTTATCTGTTTGTTTGGCGTACGCGCGCGTGTTGTTGTTGTCACCCTCTGACGTGGCTCGCAGGTATCACGGATTTTTGCTTCTCTTTATTTTTTAGCATCACCGCCTTTCCCTGTGACTCGCCGAAATCACGCACCGCAGCTCCGGAGGCGTTTTTTAAAAAAATAAATGAATTTTAAAAAAGGGCAAAGTTTCTCAAAGCACCCAAATCCTGCCTCTGCCCCACGTCACGGGCAACCAACCACAGGAAACCCAGAAGCTTACTCAGATAATGGTCCTCAGCTGACTTGCAGCTGCTGCCCACCACTGGGCTTTGAGCCCTTGTTAATTAAAAACGGGAAATCGATGTTACCCAGCAGCTGGGATGCCTGTGACCAGGTGTCACAGCTCAGCTGGAGGCCGTTTGCAGGATTTCCTTGCAGGCAATGGAAAAGTGATGGTATAAAGGGGGTGATGGAGGGTTAAGGCTGCTTTTTTAGGGGTCGGGCACTGGTGTTGACTGTTAAGGACTGAGCCACAAACTGATGCTTCCTGCAGAAGCTGGTGAGGAGGACATCCCATCCCAAACCACTCTGGCTTTCCCAGTTTCTTATGTTGCACATTAAGGGGAGTTTGCACTTCAAAAGTCCCTGGAGGAGGAGGAGGAGGGCTATTTCAGCTGAGGGACTCTGCATGGGAGCAGGAAGGTACGAGCTGGTCAGGGAGGGAGATGCTGCTCCTTGGGAGGAGGTTTCCACCTCTCATGGGGGTGAGGCTCTGGGGTGGCTCACGTGGGGCTCCCTGCTACCCTCTACATGGGATTCTAACAAGAGCAGAGCTTTACCCCTCAAGAATGAGGGTTTTTTTTATTTCCTTCACCCTTTCAAGCCCCTTTTGTACATGCCCTGGTGTTCATGATTTGCTTGGTAATCTCTCATCAAGGGACTAAGCCTGGTGGTAAGATTTAGCTTTAATATTTCATGGATAGTTTAGCATCCTGAAAGCCTGGAGTTTTTTTAATGTGGGGTTTTTTTTAAGTCCAAGGCAGAGCACTGACTGCCAGCGAGGGCTTTTCCCTCTTGGGGATGGGGAAAGCATTTTTACAGAGAGCTCCTGGGTGTGCCATCACGTATGTTGATGCAGCAGATCCCTTAATTATCCCGTCAGGTTTTTCTTTACCTTGTTTTTGATGGGATTGAGTGTTCAGCAAAATTGCTTTAATCCCTGTGAAATCCCTTGTGGATTTGGCAGGGCGTGGCCTTGACAGTAATTTTTATTTTTTTTTATTTTTTTTAATTCCTAATTGTTAAAGGTACTTGTGTGCAGGAGAATGACTGCCTCACGTGGGTTGATGCTGAGCTGGAGCCAGCGCTTGGTCCAGGAGGTGGATGGGGGCTGTTGAACAGCTGCTGTGATGCTGGGCTTGAGCATCACAGTCTGGAATCTGGCTCTCGCGTGCGCTTATTTTCCTAACATGTGCGCGTTTCTCTTGGGAAAAGAGAACATTTGGAGAAAATTGCCTACTTAGTTGGACCCTGGCACGTTTAAGAGCTTCCAGCTCAAACAGGAAAGCAAGGAACCAGGCTTGGAGCAGCTCTTTTGGTGGAGCAGGATAGTCCTTGTGAGGGTGGAAGGGCTCTGGTTTTTGTCGCTATCAGCTGGGCAGCATCATCCTTGTCTTCTCCATAGCACAGACGAGACTCGTTTCAAGCCTTGCAGTCCCTGGGCTCTCCCAGCTCATTTTCCTGCCTGGGGAGAGAAGTGACTGTTTCTCAGAGACCTCCCAAACCTGTTCATGGTGGATTTGTTTTGGGGCTGGGCAGAGAGGGAAGGCTGAGACACCCTCTGGGAGCTCCAGGGGTGGGAAGGAGCCTTCTGGACAACAGGGTGGCCAAGGGGTTTGGTTTCTCTTCCCTGCTGCTTTTTATTTAGAGGGAGGCTGTTGTGGTAGGCAGTACCATCTGCTTTCCCTTGCTGAGGGTTTTTCCTCTTCCAGAGCCAGTATTTTAGCTCTTTGAAGCATCTTCAGCCTGGGGTGGAGCATGTGGGGTCCTGAGTTGTCTCACCAAGGATTCTGGCTTGGTCAAAGGACTGCAGCTGGGATGAATCCTTCATTAAGGAAGGGGGTGTCTCCTTTCTCACCACCATGCCCCGCATCACCTGGAGTTTCTGTTCCCAAGCCCTTGACCCTTTGGCTCATCCTTGAAAGGACCCAACAAGCCAAGCACAGTTTCCTTGTGCTTGGCTGGAGCAGTGAGAACCTCACCTGCTGGGTTGAGTTTCTCTCCCTCACTTGGGACCTGCCCAGCTTTAAGCCTCTGCTCAACCTCGAGGAGAATGAAAGCCCTTGAGGAACTTGTGGTTAACTGGCACTTAATTGATTCTGAATAATCCTGACAAGTTTTTGCAGTCCTTGTGGTAATTGCCTCTCTTTCCAATTCAATAGCTCGGGCTAGGTCTGTATGGATGCCAGCTGTACATTGCTGGGCTGCATTCTTTCATTTCCAGCTCATGCTTTACTTTTAACTCTTCCATGGCCTGCTTCTTTGCAGGAGCTGTGAGTGGGGATGGTCTTTTCAAGCTCCTTTCCTTGCAGACAGCCTATCCTTCACCTTCCCTAGGGCTGTGCTTAGGGAGCCTAAAATCTGGCAGGGTCGTCCTTTTTATTTTTCATGGCAGAGTAAACAGATAAGCTCATTTATTTCTTGCGTCTGTACATATCTGCATTACAGATTTGGCAAATTAACTTGAGGTGTGATGGATGCTTGCGGCATAACAAGCAATAAATGACTCTCGAAGGGGCTGGGGAAGGACCAAAGGGAGGACGAGGAGAGCTGAGATGTGGGGGCAGAGCTCCTAGCCTGAGCATGGTCCCAGAACTCTCTGAAATTGTGCTTTCAATTTTGTGGGAACACAGCTAAGGCTGCTCTGCTGACATCTGTCATTTGTCACAAGTCTTTTCTCCGTGTGTTTAGGCAGTGGGTGTGCTCTGTTTGTACTGGCTGCCTCTTCCACTGTCCTGGACAAGTTTTCTACCCGTGTGAAGCGCTGCCCTATGTAAAGGGACATGTGTTTGGTTTTTTTTTTTGACCCTTCTCCTGCTGCTTGTGATGCAAGAGGAGATGTCTCCATCTCCCTGTGCCCTAGACACCGCGCTCATGTCCTTCCCCCATCACTGGGGGCAAAACCTCGTTCACTTTGTCCCCGTTCGCTCGGATGTGGGGACCCCTCCATTCCCCTCCTTCATGGGTCTGAATTAATTGCTTTGCTTCAGTGATGAGGGCTACTGGGGGGGCTGCCCAGGGACACCTCCAAACCCTCCTTGTGCCCCTCGCTGGGTGGGGGCTGCACCTCTCTGGAGAGGAGGATGCGTGTGGGGCAGATGAAGCTCAGCTTCTCTATCCCCTCTCCGTGCAAAGCCTGGGAAGGGTCAGGAAGGGAGCTGGACCTTGTGCAATTTCTCCCTCCTTCCCTGATGTTAAGGGCTCAGCTCAGCCCATCCCCTCTGCCCCAGAGGACCCCTCAGCACCCACCATAACCCTCTTTGCTGCAGCAGGGCCTGTGGAAGCTGCTGCTCTCTCGCCTGCTGTCGGCTGTGACGCGCAGAGATGCTGCAGCGAAGCATCCTCCCCCTCCTCTTTGCAATCCCAGCCCCGGCGAGCTCAGCATCTCCGGGGCAGCCGCTTGCCCACCCTGTGGCGTGGGGACCCCTTTGCTGCTGCCTCCTCCGTGCTGCATCCTCCCCATCGCTGCTGGCGGCTGCTCGCCTCTATTTTTGCTGTTTGGTTTTTTTTCCCCATCTTTCCCCCTGTGCTGCGGGCTGGGAATGGTACGATCCTCCCTCCAGCGCCCGCTGCTCTGTGGATGTTGCTAGAAGGTGAAGGCATCGGCGCAGGCTGCGGCGGTTGCGGCCAACCCCGAGACATCCCAGGAAAGGACCCGGTGGGGAGGCCGGTGATCAGCTCCAGCCTTTTCCCTCCACGGGGTCCAGCAACATCGATAACAAGGAGCCATGACCCAAGGGAAGGTAGGAGGGGGACCGGTGATGGGATGAGGAGCCGTCCTGCTTGCGGGGTTGTTGTGTGTTTAGAGCGTGGAGGGGGGTAAAGCAGGATGAAGGATTTATTCCTAAAACCTGAGGACTAAAACAATTGCCGTGGAGCTGGGTACCCTTACCCAGCTCATCGGAGCCTGTGATGGGGGTGTTTTTGGCAGAGGAGGGGGCTGGAGGGCTGTGTCGTTATGGGATGGATGCTTTTACTGATGCTGGGGATGCAGCCCAGCCCTGGCGTTGGAGCTGTGGCCCTTTCCTCTGCCCATCCTGGCTGCCAAGGGGCACAGCGGGGTGCTTGTGCTTTCCCATCTGTGCCCCCGCCGGTCAGCACTTGGCACTTGCCTTGAGAACCTCCTGCCTGGTCCAGGGAGCTCTGGATTTTGGGGGTTCTGCAAAGCTCTGAGATCAGAGAGAAGCCGGGAGGGGGAGTTTATCCGTCCTCTGCCAGCACGGTGCACTATTGCCATGACAACAGTGCTGGAGGCTGCCTGGATGTAGGCAGTTCCTTCTCTTTTGCATCTCCTTGGGTACCTCTGGGGGTCTGGCACGATGCCGGCCACCCTGTACCCAAGGGTGATGCAAGGAAGGGCAGGGTGAGGACAGTCCCCAGGAGCTGGCAGAAGAGGTGGCACAGTGATCCCAGTGCAGTTGGATCTGCTCGTGGGGCACATGCCAGGCTCATACCCTGGCTTTGCTTTCAAGAGCCTGTTACACCTTTAATTTAAGACCTTCTTACATGGCCTGTGCTCTCTGATGCAGGGCTAGTTAGTCTGTCTGCTTTGTTTTGGACTTTTTATGGTTTTTATGGCATGAGTGTGATCCGTGGGGATGCTGTCCCTGACGCTGAGCTGGCAACTCCTTTGGCAAGGAGGGCAGGACACTGGGCTCACAGCTTATCCCAGGATGACAAAGATCAGGAAGGTTAAATGGATACTGTTCCCAAGGAGAAGCAAGTTCTCAGGTGGCCTGAGGTTGACTCTTTGCTGGGATTTCATGGTCTGAAGACATGGGATGTCAAGTCCCTCAGCTGCAGACACGGAAGGTGGCAAGGCTGAGCCTCTAGATGGGCAGAGGAGAAAACCTTGGAGAGTCAAACCAGAGAGCTTCCCGGGGGTTAAGGAGAAACTTCCCAAGCTGTGGGTGTAAGTGGAAATGAAGGAGTTCAGGATTTTCTTCCCAGTAACCAAAAGCTCTTTTTAAAGGGGCAGTTTAGAAAGAAGCATGCCGAGAGGCAGGGAATCGTGTGGATGCCTTCCAGTCTTGCAGGTGAACATGAGACACCACAGAGGACCCTGGGAAAGGCTGTGTGGCCCCTCAGACTTGGCTGCCTGTAGATTTTCATCCCCTTTAAACATGTCAGATGGTTTCCCTTCTCTTCCCTCAAACACATCAGAGGATGCCCCTTCCTGGGGGTGTGAGGAGGGATCTGTTCCAGCCCACAGGAGCTGCTGCGTGTCCTCCCAGTTCCTGATCCCCTCCTCTGCGGAGGAACCCCTAGACCTCTGCCCATGCCCCGTCAGGTTCCCATCACAGGGCAATTTCTCTGTGTTTTTACAGTCTTCATCTCTTTCTCTGCCCACCCCACCCCATTCCCCTTTCTGTGCAGCTCTCGGTGAACAACAAACCCCCCAATTCCGAGGGGCAAGGGGAGAAGAAGGACAATGCCTCGGCTCCAGCAGCTCCTCCGACCTATGAGGAGGCGACGGCAGGAGAAGGGATGAAGTCTGGTGCCTACTCTCCTCCTCCATCAGTCCCGCTCCACCCCAGCTGGGCTTACGTCGACCCCAGTAAGTCCTCCTGTGGCTGTACCCAGGGTGGGCCCCTTGCAGAGGGGTAGAGGAGTGCAGAGATTGCTCCTACAAGCTTGAAGAGGGGAACCAGGGGTGTGGTGCCCAGTTTGGCCCATGGTAGAGCTCACGTTAGAGCTGCAGCTATAAGCTGTAGAAATCTGTATCTCTATGTCAAAGCCATTTCACCCAACTGCTAGAACACGCTGCCTTTCAGAGGTGGGACTAGACTCCAGTGCTCTATCCCTGCTCTCCTGGGATGGGGGAAAGAAACCTCTCTCTGCTCTACTGGGATGGGGAAAAAACCTCTCTCCCAGCTCGCCATGCTGGGCAATGCCCTCTCCCAGGGCTGGGGAGAGCCCTGGTGCAATGCTCCCAGCTCTGCAGGCAGCAGCCCCCGCTCCAGCTCCTGCTCAGCCTCGACTTTCAGAGAAACTGCTGAACTGACAAAATCAGCATCACAACCTCTGTAGTGTCTGGCTGCTGTGAGTTGGTGTCGAGAGCCAGCGGAGGTTAAACACGGCTGGGCTTGGAGGCTGAATTTTTCCTGCTGTGGTCTGTGTGGCCGGCTCCTTGGCGAACAAACAGGTTTTCTTCCCCGGGTGCTGCGTGTGGCTTCTCCTTGGTCGTGACGGGGGGACAAAGGCTCGACTGTGCCCAGCGTGGGGGAGCTGGGAGGGATGCAGGGCGCAGGGGCTGCGAGTGAGTCTGTTGGGGTGGCCAACTGCTCCGTCGCCACAGCTTGAACTGGAGAGAGCGCTGGGGGAACTGGATTTAATGACTCCGGGTCCTCTCTCTGCTCAATGCTCTTCCTCTGCTGTGCTTTGGCTGCCTGTTCCATCCTGCGGGGATGGTCAGAGCTGCAAGGGTGGAGATGTTGAGAGAAGGGGAAAGAGAGAGCTAAACCCCTCCGAGATGTGTGTGCCTGCGCACTCTGATGGTTTCACAGACTTCTCCCATTCTTGTTTGCCTTCAGGGGTCAGAAACGGAGGGGATAAACAACCTCCCAGCTTGCTGCAACAACCATCTGGGGCTTTCTATTGTCAGGATGAATTAGGATGGGTAGAGCCCAAAGGGGTTGTTAGGGTGCTGCTATTACGGGTATCCCAGAGGACTTGTTTAGGTGATGTGTCATCTCTCGTCCCCTCCCTGACAGGCCTGGCAGGATTTCCTCTCTGCAGATGTGTCCTGTGCCCCGATCCCTGGTCGGATTTCTAATTCTTCTCCCTTTTCCCTGCCCTCAGCCATGCTGCAGGGTCTGAGAAGGGGGGACACACATGTTATAGGGCTGTGTCTAACAGCTTATATGGGACTGGAAACAGCTGGAGAGAAGCTGCGTTCTTTTGTTAAAGAACTTGGGAGCTTGGGAAACACTGTCTTGCTGCGTGGATGTGGTCGTGGGTGGGAGGTGATGGGTGCTGGGGACACTAGCCAGGGAGAAGGAACCCCTCTCCATTCCTCGGAGGCATTTAGGTGCCTAATTTGGTGTTTAGATGCCTTGATTGCTTTGACGCAGGAGGCATTGAAGTGTCCTGGGGATACCGGCCCCAGGTGCTCCGCCCCGGGCGGGCAATGACAGATCTGGCAGAAATGTGGGGAGGATGCACTGTGGGAGTTCCACCTCCACCAGGGCATAGAACAAGGCACAAGAGATTTATTAGGCACGAGAGAGCACGAGGGATTTATTTCCTGTTAGGGGTGTCTTCAGGGTGACGCTTCTGCAGTAAGAGCAAGCAACTTTTGGCCAGTAAAAAAGATGAAACCCAGGAGCAGGGCCTTGAGTTTGGCTTTCCTGGTGTCTGCAGCCTGAGTTTGGGAGGGTCTTTCCTCCACCTGCCTGAAGGATCTGAGTATCACTGAGCGAAAAAGCCCTTTGAGAAGGAGGGGAGGCATCTGTCAAACAGGCAGGGACATGACTCTGTAGCTGGTGCAATTGCATAAACCTTCATTCTGCAGGAAACGCGGGTGGGGAGACGGTAGCACAGAAGTGGGTATTTGCAAGACAAACAAACAGCGCGGGGGAAAGGTGTGCTGAGACAACTGCGGTTTCGGTATTTGTTTTATTTTTCCTTGAGTAGCAGGAGATGGAGAAGACCGATTCTTCCATCCAATTCGGGCAGCTGATCTTAGCAGGTAGAAGCTGCTGCTTTGGGTTTCTCCTTGCAGCCCCCTGCCCTGCAATACTCTTGCTGCTACCTCCATCATCGTCATCATCAGTCACCTTCCCTGCAGGAGGAGGTTTCCATCAATCCCCCTTCGGGTCCCAGAGCAAATGGATGCTTTGCGGTCCAGCCTTCCTCCCTGCCCACCTGCAGGGAAACTGCAGCAACAAGAGCTTGTATTACAGAGCCTTCAGCAAGGCAGAGCTGGGTGGCGTGATGATTTGGGGGGAAGGTACACTCAGCAGTAACCCTGGAGACATTTACCCCTTGTTTTTAGGCTTGCTGCTAAATTTCCTTCCTTGGAAATCGGATTCGGGGACGGACCTTATGAAAAAGCTGGTTGCAATGAGCTTTCCTCTGAGGGGAGGGCACACAAGCAGTAAGACACCGTGTAGACACGATCAGCTCGTGCAATTACAGAGCAGTGAGGGAATCCTCCTGCACCAGAGCTCCCGACGGGAATGACTGAGGTGCTGAGTCACGGCTCCTCTGGGGGATGCTTTAATATTCAGTGAAAGGCGAGCGAGGATATGATACGAGCCCTCTAATTGCCATCAAAGATACGGTGTTACCGTAGACAGGAATTAACCCTGGTGTCCCTGTCGTGCTGGTGTTTGCAGAAGTGGTTTCCCCTCTCCATTCCTGGAGGGAGTCCTAATGAGATGGCAAAGTGGGAAGGCAGCAGAGCGCACCCCAGCAACCATTTATTTTGCAGTGCAAGGGGAGAACCTTGAAATTTGGGGCTCCTGAGCTGTGGCCTGTCGCTGGGGCTGCATTCTTGCAGCTGGGGAGGGATCTGGGTGACGGGAGCTGATCTGCCCGGCTTCTGCTTCAGGCACGAGCCCGAGCTATGGCAGCGGCGCCTACCCGGGGGACACGGAGATGCTCACGACCTTCAGCTGGGACGACAGGGATGTGCGCAGAGTGTTCATCAGGAAGGTAAGGGGCAAGTCTCTCCAGGCACAACCTTCCCCTGGGAAGGCAGGAGAGCAGCTCTGAGCCCGTGGAGGGACCCAGCAGCGCTCGGCTTTCCCGGCTTGCTGGGGCTGAGTGAGAAGCGGAGGCTGCGGGTCACCCACGGGCTGCCTCTCCTTGCAGGTTTATGCCATCCTGATGGTCCAGCTCTTGGTCACTGTCGTTATTGTGGCTTTCTTCACCTTCTGGTAGGTCTCTCGTGTAGCTGTAACGCTTGTTTTGTCCTGTGTGTGAGCTGCTCTCGAGCTTGGCCTTACTTGGGGGTGTTGTCTCTTATGTAGATACTCGATTCATTTTTCCCCGTGCACTCCAATAGAAAAGCACAACAGAAGGAACTCTGAGAGGTCCTTCAGTACCTCTGCCATGTTTCCCACACGTTCTCCAGATGATGCATCATCCTTTCTGGGTGCAGTCCCCAGCAGAGAGGCCTGGGCTGCTTGCCCTGGAGCGTTAACTGCTGTATTTTTCCTTCGGGAGCTATCGAGGCCATCGGATCCCAGCCTGCCTCCCCTCCAGGGACTGGGTTACCTCCCCTCGCAGGAGCAGGTGCCCCACGCTCGAGCTCGGATGACTGAGTGTTTTGGGCATGTGTGGCTCGTGTTGCCTCCCGAATAAATAATGAATCACTGTCAGCCTGAGGATTTCGGCTCCTTAATCACTTCTCGGGGAAGGCAGTGGCCGTTCCCCGAGCAAGCCTGACTGTGGAATTGATGACAACAGGGCTGTCTTTCTGACTTGACAGGTTGAATTTCTTTCCAGTTGGCCAGTCTGCTGGGTAGATTCAGCTGTGGGTTTTGTCTTGTTTTTTTTTAACATACCCCATTGCATCACCCCGTGCATGTTCCCAGGTTCAATTTAGCAGCAATCTGTGAAGTAATCGGCTTTTTTTATGCTTTCTGCTCAGCAATACCTTTTCTCTGTCTTGCAGCGAGCCGGTCAAGGGGTACATTCAGACGCACTCTGCCTGGTATTGGGCTTCCTAGTGAGTATCTCTGTCTTCTCCTGCGGCCCTGTATGCTCCAAATACTCTGAATGTGGCTGTGGGGATGTGGAGACAGTTTGCAAACACTTTTGTATCTTGCATGTCAAGAATTGCTCCAATGGGTGCGTGGGGGGTGGGAGCTGGGGAAATTAATGGATAACCATGAGGCGAGAAGATGAAAAGTCTCACCTAAATGAGTATGAGGCATGAGAGATGCTGGATGTTGCCAAATACTTCCAAATAAGTGGGCTCTGCAAGCCAGGGTCAAAGTAAATCCATGAGTACTGAGTGAAGACCAAACCAAGTAAAACTGGGAAGCTTCCAGAAGAATCATAGAATTGTCAGGGTTGGAAAGGACCTCAAAGATCATCCAGTTCCAACCCCTCTGCCATGGGCAGGGACATCCCCCACGAGATCAAGTCACTCAGAGCCCCATCCAGCCTGGCCTTAAAAACCTCCAGGGATGGGGCTTCCCCCCTTCTCTGGGCAACCTGGGCCAGGGTCTCCCCACCCTCATGGGGAAGAACTTCTGCCTCACGTCCAATCTGAATCAATTCATCTCCGGCTTCAATCAATTAAAGAAGAGTGCAGAAACCCAGATGTGAGACCTGAAAAGGGTGCCTGGGGGACCTTAATCTGGGGAATGTCCCCTTGGAAGCAAGGAGGCTGCCTGGGTTTACATCATAGTCATAGAACACATTGGGTTGGAAGGGACCTTTAGAGGTCATCTTGCCCCTTGCAGTGAGCAGGGACATCTTTAACTAGACCAGGTTGCTCAGAGCCCCATCAAGCCTGACCTTGAATGTCTCCAGGGATTCATTCCATGTCGTGATACACAACAGAGATGAAGAAGAGTGCATGTGGGGAAGGATGGGTGGGGTCATTTGGAGCCATCGTGGTGCTTTCTGGCCACATTTGAGTGGTGATGTTGTAGAATCATAAACTGTTTGGGGTTGAAAGGGACCTCTAGACATCATCTAATCCAACGCCCTGCGTGCCTGAGTCTTCATCACAGAGATGCTCTTGGTGCCCGCAGTTTGCGATGCTGCTCGTTAATCAAGGCTGGTGTGAAAGTTCAGCTCAGAGGCAGCTTGGGCTGCGTTTCCACGCGTTAGAATATTTGCATTTGTGCCGGTTTCCTGGATGCCGCTTGTGTTAGTGCTGCTAATTAAGCAGGCAGAGCGTGCGACGCAATTGCCCGTGAACAAGGCTCTGTGAACTTGGCTTTAATTAGTTCACACCCCAATCATGAAATGTGTGCAGACCTGGAGATGAGACACCAGCTTATATAACTTAGAGAGGAAAAAAAAAAAGACCCAAAATAGCAGTTGTAAAGGGAACTGGCATCAGCATGCCTTTTCGACCTTAAGGGAGAATAATGTGCTCCTCCTTGTGCAGCTGGTAGAAAGAAGGGAGACAGGACCAAGCTCTGCTTTGGCCTTTGAGTTCCTCCCTTGCAGCTTACTAACCAGTCAGCATTTATTTCTTCCCGTCTTTCAGTAGGAGCAAACATGTGTTGGGGGTAGGGACCTCAATTTATCTCTGTTCCTTTTGTCTGCCGGCGAGCCGACCCTTCCCTCCATCCGAGTGCCTCCAACCGTTTGTCCTGATCTGGGTCTACACCTCCTTTGGACACGGAGACCTCAACTCTCTATGTACCTCTAAAATAAAACTGGGTACCCTCGGGTGTTTTCCTGCTGTCGGGGTGAGGGCTCAGAGGGACTAAAGCAGAAAAAGGTGTGTGGCAAGGGGTGCAGAGGAGATGGACAACTGCAGTGACTCCCTTTGCTCCCTCCACGCTTTCCTTCCATCCAGTCAGCCGTGTCCACTCCAACTTTCCTGGTTTCCCCGTGGGAGAGCAATGCTCAAGTTTATCTCTGGTGCGTCTATCACGGCCTGTGGGTTTTGCCGTCACGTTCATTTATTAGACCGAGGGCGACTGGCTATCGCGCAGCCATCGGCACTCTCGGAAGCTGCTTTTTCCCCTCTGGGCACTGAGTGAGAGCAGGTTCCCAATGTGGCGTAACCCATCAGCACTGTGGAAAAACACCCGGGCTGTGGAACGTCCAGAGCAGAGGGAGACCATCCCTCAGCTGTTGGATTTTTTTATTTTTATTTTTTTTGCTTTGCTGAAGTCATGTGAGATAGATAACTCTCCGGTGACCTGGGAATGGCTTGAGCAACAGTGGATTAGACTTGGGTCTGTGAGATTCAGTGGCCTTAGAGGAATCCTTCTGCTTGGTGGATTCTTCCTCAAGCGTTGACGTAGTAACGTGGGACCAGTTCCCTTCCCTGACCCAGACCTTCCACCTTGACCTTAGGCAAGTTGCTTTCAGCAGCCTTGTGAGACTTGGTTTAAGTGTTTCTGAAATCCCAGCAGGATGCTCTGACCCCACCGAGCTGGGAAGTGCCTGGAAGTGAGGGACCACCTCCGGAGGAGCAGTTCAGGCACCGGTGTCAACAACAAAACACGTTTGAGGGCTTGGTCTATCCTGGACCCGAATTCCTTGCTCTGCTCTAAAGCCATCGTTTGGGTTTTTGAGGGATGTTTGTGCTGTCCCACCTTGCGGACTGGCAAAAGAGGCAGCTGTGGGTAGAAAACAGATTCAGCGAGGGGTAGTAACTGCTTTGCTTCCTGTTCAGCCTCAAGTCCTGGCACGGTGCTGGAACTTTCAATGTTGGAGCAGAGCACTGACTAGTTCTGCTCAGCTGGAGGCTTCTCCCCTGTGTCAACACACGATGGTTGGGTTTTCCTCCTTCAATTGCTCTTTTTTCTCCTCTTTGCAGCGCTGTTTTCTTTGTGACCTACTTGATTCTTGCTTGCTGCTCGGGACCCAGGTAAAATATTTTCCTTTTGGATTAGAAACAGCCCGGTGAAATGAAGGATGAATGTTCTCCTCCTTGTTTCAAGCATGACCAGCCATGTTTTGGAGAGGGGACGGGGTCATGCTGACACAGTGGTGTAGGGACTGAGGTGGCAGCTGTATTTTCAGGCTTGATGCAGCTGTGGGTTGCTGCAACACGGGGCGAAGTCAAATTCCAAGTGGAAAGGGAGGTATGTTGCAGCAAAAATTGCATTGCTTGCGCAGCCACAACTTCTCGTTATTAAATACTGCAGAGAGTGGTTGTCTCATCGCTCGGTGGAGCAGGGTGCTGCTGGAAAACCATGGGGATGTTGGGTCTTTTGGTCGAGGAGCACCCCAAATGCACTCTCGTTCCCAGCAGGATGACTGTCCCCTTGCACCATCCCTGTCACTTGCTGCACGGGATGTGGCACGTCTTAGGCAACCTGTTGTGCAGCGCCGCTAACGACCTCTGCCCTCCGCATCGTGGGGATGACCAGCCCCTGTTTCTTCATTTGCAGGAGGTATTTCCCATGGAATCTGATCCTGCTGAGCATCTTTGTAAGTAGCACATCTGGACAGCATCCGCCCTGCCCTGGCGAACGGCGTGAGCTTTCGTAACGGCTCCGAGCGGGGAAAAGACGTCTGGTCTGGATTCCTGCAGAAAGCAGGACTTTTTTCATCCTCTAATTGCCCTGCGCTTGGGCTGAGGAGCTGTCACTGAACCAGAAAGTGATAAGCAGGAAAGAAGGCAGCCTCTGTTTAAAAAATTTTTTGAAAAAATAAATAAAATGCATGAATTGATGGTGGGAGCTGGGGTGGGGTTCTAGAGTCCTGTGAAAGGAGGGTAGAGGGATGGAGAAGGTGGGACTGCCCTCAGGCTGCTGGCTTACCCTCAGTTTAAGCTGCCCTGTGCATATTAATCACTGGAGGAGCAGAAACTATGCAAAAAAATGCTTTTCTTGAGCATCTGCTTAAGGGGTTTCGCTGCTCTTATCACTGTAATTGAGATGTTTCCTCTGCTGCATGTCTCTCCCTGGGACATGAATGCAAAAGTAACGTTGGTTCTCTTTCCCTCGCAGACACTCTCCTTGGCTTATCTCACTGGGATGCTCTCCAGGTATGTTGAGCACGTGGCCTCTGGATCTCTTCTGGTCCTATGTCCCATCTCCTCCTGCAACAAAACCAAACAAAACCCACCTTCCCTACTTCTGAAATATCTGGGCTGCCTGGTGTCTCTGGGGTTGTTCCAGCAGCCACCCAAAGCCTGACTTTCCCTTCTGAATGGAGCTCTCCAAGACCTACGGTGGCCTCTGGCACAACTTGAGGCACCGCGGGGTAGATCCTGGCGATGCTAAATCCTCCAGGAGAGGACCAGAGAGCTGGGGGTGAGGCAGTGTCTGCGCTGGCTGTGGGGCAGAACCATGCGCTGGGATCTCACCTTTCCCACTAAGCAGCTCTCTAGCAGATGGGGCTGGAGCGAGACAACGAGTGTTCTTCCAGCAGTTTTGGGTTGGGTTTTTGGTGGCTTTATTATTTTGGAGTCTACAGCTTGCTCCCTTTTGCTCGCGTTTTTACTGTCACAATCTGCTCACAAGATCAGCCCTGGTTCACGTGGGTCCCTGGTGATGAGGCAGATGAGCCAGTGGGTGTTGATGGCTGCGGGCTGGGGACAAAGAAAGTCGCGGCTTCAGCAGCTCGGGGAAAATGCCAGTGACATCACTCTCCGATCAAACCGAAGGGGAGAGTGGGGACTGGCTTTTCTTAGGGCTGAGCCTGGTGCTGTTACCACATACCAAAAAACCAGCCGTTCAAATCCCTCCTTCCCCACATTTTTCCAAGACCCGGATCCCGGTTACCAGCACGTCGGGAGCGTAACGGTGGCTGCAGCTTTCTGACTTCTCGTCGTGCCGCAATGACATGTGTCATTCTATTTTTATTACCTCCCAGACTGAATCCTCCCCCTTCTCCATCTGTGCATGGATGCATAGAATTTTATAGTCAGCCTCCATCTTAGCTGCTCACGACTTCCCAGGAGGTGTAGACACACTCTCCTGCCTACTCTCTTTTATTTAAAGCAGGAGGAAACCCCATCCAGTCTTTTTTTTAGTGTTTTCTATCCTTATCTTTTTACGTTAAGGGGGGGACATCAATAATTTCGATGCTGTTTGTACTCTAAGGACCGATGTTTTCCATGTACACCTCTGCTAAGCTTCTGCCTGCCTTAATCTCTCCTTCCACCCGCCTCTGCGGGAACTGCAGAAAAGTGGTTTTGCTGTTGATTTTGCAGTTACTACAACACCAAGTCGGTCCTCCTGTGCCTGGGGATCACAGCCCTGGTGTGTCTGTCCGTCACGATCTTCAGCTTCCAGAGCAAGGTGAGTCTGTGCTGACGAGCCCTCCAGGAGGGGTGTCTCCCAGGGGTGGGACAGAGGGTCAGGCAGTGCTGGGGGTGAGGCGCCAAGGGACACGTCTGTAGGTTACAGGAGTGACCTGAGGGACGTAAAGTGAAAGTTATGGGAAAGTTTGGAGAGATGCTGGCGTGTGAGGTATGTCTCATGGTAGAGATGGGGCTACAAGATGCTAATTCATGGGGTTTTTTTGAGGATGAGGCTGTGGGGTGCAGAAGGGTATGGGCACAAGCTCGTGATGGGCGTTTGGATTTCAGGGATGTGACGGGTGCTGAGTTCTTGCCCGTGGCAATAAGGGGGACAGGGTAAG
This sequence comes from Trogon surrucura, assembly GCA_020746105.1. Taxonomy (NCBI): domain Eukaryota; kingdom Metazoa; phylum Chordata; class Aves; order Trogoniformes; family Trogonidae; genus Trogon; species Trogon surrucura. The sequence continues at coordinate 239,669 of CM036646.1, forward strand.
AGTTGGGGTCTGTGCTGTTCAGACAGGGGTTGGGCTGGAGGGCCTGAGGTGCAGGTGAAGCGGGATGGGTGTGCTGCTGGGGAGTCGCTCCCTGTAGACACGGGGAGGTTTGTCTCCCCTCACTTGCCTCCTGTTTCAGTGCTCCAGCTTGTAACAGGAGGTTCTTTACCTCCACAGTTTGACTTCACCTCCTACCAAGGCGTCCTCTTCGTGATGCTCATGGTGCTCTTCTTTGGCGGCATCATCCTGGCTGTGATATTGCCCTACCAATATGTGAGTAACGGGCTGTCCCCCTCCTTCCTCGCTCAGTTCTGGTGCAAGGCTGTGGGAGCTGATCAGCCTAAAGCTGGCAAACTCCCAGGTCTTGAGAGGGGTTGTCCCAGCCTGCTCCCCGAAAATGGGCGGAAACACCAACAGAAGGAAAAGGCAAACCCGGGTGGCTGTTGCCTGGTGGCTGTGCAATCGGGTCGTAGGGCAGCCCTGGTCTGGGGCTTGGAGTTTGCGTCTGATCCTTGAGCCGTGTGGTGACCCCTCGGCAGGTCGTATGACCTGCTTGTGCCTCAGTTTCCCTTCCAATAAAACCAGCCTGTTAAAGTGCTGATCTGCCCCGTACAGGGCTCTTGCCCTAAATTCAGGGCAGGACGTGGGCTCTGGACAAGGGCAGAGGGTACCTGTCTGGCCAGACCTGGCTGTATTCACACTCGCATCAGGCACCGCTCTGCAGTGTTTAAATCCTGAGGCTCAAATTTCTCATAAATAAGCCCCTCTTGAGGGTTGTTCAGACCCCAGGGACAAGTCCTGATGATGAATGACCATCTTATTGCTCCTCCAACTGCTGCCAGACCTTCTTGCACGGGCCCAGCCTATTCTTTTGACCTCACTGGTTGCAGCGAGCCTTGACAGTGCCCAGCTGAAACCTTGGAGCAGCTTTTGTGACCACACCTGAGAGAGGGTTTGGCAGTACAGAGTGTCTGGTCTCCATCCAAGAGTGTCTCATTACGTAAGTCATCATTCAGGCAAGAACCTGACAGACCCTGGAAGATGCTGATGAAAGAGGGAAGGCGTGTGGAGCTCTGCAGCCAACATTAATCCCTGAGTATCTGCTTGAGCTGAAGACCCATCACACCTCGCCTGGCTTCTCTGGGGACTTGAGTCACACTTTAAGGGCCAGACTTGCAGGAGATGCTCCTGCTGGTACTAGCCCTGGAGTTGCTCTGAAGATGCGCAAAGACCCCAGGCTGGCGTTTCCGAAACGAGGAGCTCGGTTTTCAGCTGTCGTGGCTTGAGATCCACCTCTCCCCTGTGCAAACGTGAGGCTAAACCCGCTTGCAATGCCAAGCCGCTGCCGTGAAACTGTTGAGACAACTGCGCTTTATCTTGCAGCTTGTCAAGATAAGTGTAGCTCGAGGCAGCCTCATAATGAGCTTGTCTATCTGGGGAGGCAGGCTGCGATCCCTGGCTTCAGTCAGCCGTCTGTGTGGGCACCTTCTCCTGGAATACCTGCAACTTCTGTGCCACAGCAACCAGGGCTTGAGGTTTGGTCTTAATTCCAGGGAACTTCCCCCTGTGACTCCAGCAGGCGAACACATATAAGTTACGCTTGTCAGTTAAAGCTGGGTCTGGCTCTCGGAACTATTTGGTGTTTCTCCAAGTGGGATCAGCCTTGTCTGGGTAAAAAAACACCTTCTAGGGCCGCTGTAAAGTGTGTTTCCATCAGGATAGTGTTAAGACATTTCCACAGAGACAGTCGTTGTGGTGAAGTAGGCTATTTGGTAACACCAGTACCCGACAGAAAAGCTTATGAGACAAATGGGCACAAAGATCCCAGTGAGAGGGGAAACTGGGGCACTAGGACATTTTCTTTGCCATGAAAACGTCCACAACAAAACCCGTGTTGGAGCTGGAGGTGGTGCAAGTCCATCCTGAGCTATTAGAGGACTTTCCCTAACTTGTGCCCTCCACGTGAGAGCTAAACCCTCTTCTGTGTCAAGTCCTAATTAACCAGCTTTCTCCTGGGCACTAATTGATGGACTTGTTTCCTTTAGGTCCCTTGGCTCCACGCGATCTATGCTCTGCTTGGTGCCATTATCTTCACCATGGTAAGTGGGTGTTGGTCGTGGGGCCCCGGGAATGTGCTGGCAGGAAAAAAAAAGGAGCAAATAAGCAATATTTGAAATGCTTTTAGCCTTCAAGGGCGCTTGGGAAAGGGAGAAGAGCGAATTGCAGGATTGCAGAGAGCTCCGCGTGCTCAAATGGCTCACGAATGGCAATTACTGAGGTGACCTCAGCCTTGTTCCGAGAAGGTGTTGGTGTACGTGATGGTGCTGGTGCAGAGCAAGGGGCGGTTGGCAAACCCGTGCTCTATGCACAATAGTAGGTGTGAGCAGCAGAAAGCGTCGTAGGGACGAGGCAAAAAGGCATCTCTGGAGTGGGAAGAGCAGAGATTAAGCTCTTGCACAGCAGCAGGAGCTGGACTGCAGGGCTCGGAGGGATGAGGGGATGAGACAAGGCTGCAGAAAGTCAAGTTGGGGCTAGTTGAGGGAGAGCCAGCCAAGGGTTTGGGTGTGAGTTTGACTCCCAGAAGCAGAGACACAGAAAGACAGTGCGAGGCCATCGTTTGGGGTTAGGGAGGTTCATTGCAGGTGGGAAGAGCCCCGAAGCTGGGCAGGTCCTCCGAGGAAAGCTGAAAAGACTTGATTCACTCCTTCGACTGCTCCCCGGCAGTCCCTCTTGTGAGCCTCTTCCCAGAGCAAGTCCCGGCAGTGCCGTGCTTGTCCTTCAGGTGTGGGAGTTGTCGGGGAAGATGCTTGGCGTTACCTCGAGGTGGGGGTCAGGAGGAGGGCTGCCTTGGGGTTCAAGGCGGTGCCCATTGGGCATGCCGTGAATAAGAACAGTTGAGCAATTTCATTTATTAGCTGTAAAAGTCAGTTGAAGTGAGCTCGGATATTTCTCCCATGATTCACGATTAAAGACTGTTCTGTAAGATACAAGTAGGCTAAAACATCATATAATTACCCCATAAACTTCAGTCAGAACCTCTGCTCAGCCTGACAACGTGTAGGGAGATGAGTTGTTATTTATGGCCGGGGAGGGCAGAGGTGCCAGCTGAGCCCGGGTGACGGCAAAGATGTCCTGACAAGCTTCGTGCCGAGGTGTCTGTCGCGAGCTGGGTTAACAGAGGCAGAAAGGGGAGACAGGAAACCTTGAGCCTGGAGTTCTGCAACAAGGCGTGGGCTTTCTTGCAGCCGGGCCACCAGCCTGCCTTGTTGGCTCGTGTTTGCTCCGACGAGTGCTGTGTAGAGAGGTTGGTGCTGGTCTCTTCTCACAGGTCATTAGGGACAGAACCAGGGGGAATGGGTTCAAGTTGTAACAGGGTAGGTTTAGACTGGACATTAGGAAGAAATTCTTCACGGAAAGAGTGGTCAGACACTGGCACAGACTGCCCAGGGAGGGGGTTGAGTCGCCATCCCTGGATGTGTTTAAGTGTCGCTGAGATGTGGTGTTGGGGGAGATGGTTTAGGGGCGAACTTGTAGTGTAGGGTTAATGGTTGTAGTGTAGGGTTAATGGTTGGACTCGATGATCCCAAGGGTCTTTTCCAACCTGAACTGTTCTATGATTCTATGTCCCTGCAGCGGGCTGGGCGGCGGATTCCCTCTGTGGTGTCTCCCCTGGTAAAACTTGCCCCACACTCAGTTGTGTTTGGACCTCAGAAAGGTGTTCGCTCCCCTCGGGGTCTGGCTGCTTTCTGCTGGCAGCTCTGCAGACCTTGGTGCTGCCCTGGATCTGGGGGTTCCTGCTCCCTTCATTGCTCTGGTCGTGCTGCTGCTGCAAATGTCACGTTGGGTCCGGGTCACCTTGTTACCTGGCAAGTGTTTCTGAATTGGGGAAAGGCTGAGAATGACAAATCGTAGGGACTAGCTGAGGAGGAACAGGGAAAACTGCTCCAAAGCTGCTCCTGGGACCCATCTGGGATGGTTGAGGCATGAAGGAAGGAGGCCTGGAGTAATAGTGAGGTTCAGGGTTTGACTATCAAGAGTGAAATGAAGGAAGGGGAAAGTTGCACCTTGTTCAGTGCATTGTTCTGGGCTTTTAAATTGTGGTTAGAGCCCATAAAAAGCGGCTGCGTTTTGGTTCTGGGTGCAGTGAGGCAATTGGGAGAACCGCTGTCATTACAGCACTTCTTGCCTCCCTGTGCCAAATCTCCGTGTGACTGTCCCTGGGCTTCTCTCCTTGCAGTTCCTGGCATTTGATACCCAGATGCTGATGGGGAACCGTCGGTACTCGCTGAGCCCAGAGGAATACATCTTTGGAGCCCTCAGTATCTACGTGGACATCATCAACATCTTCTCCTTCTTCCTCCAGTTCTTTGGTTCCAGCCAGGAGTGAGTGCAGCAAGGCAGTATCTTCTCTTTGCTGGCAAGACGCAAGTGTTTTAAAAGAAAAAAAATATTGGAGGAGGGTTTAAAAAACCCCTAAACAGAACCAACCCCACCCTTTCTGGCCCACTAGCAGGCTCCATTCAATCAGCTGAGCAAAGCCCCTGGGTTCCTTATGCAGTTGTACATATGCTGTTAGGCTGTTGTGACCCAGAAAGCAAAGCAGGGCTTCGGTGTTACGTCTCTTCTGCTCCCTCCGCTCCTACTGAGACCAAACCAGACCAGAGACTGAGAGGCATGAGGCCAAGATCTTATTATTTTTCCCCAGAGGCTGAGTTGCCTGTCTGAGTCCCACACACCAGGGGATGTTGAAGGGCTGAGAACGGCTCTGCAAAGGGAAAATACCGTTCAAGGGAGGAGAGTAGGGAATTTCGCTAGGATCCTGGCAGGAAAACCAGCTGAACAAAGGGAAAAGGCTAGAGAAATCCTCGCGTCCCCCTGCCTGTTTCTCTCCTGCTTTCATGTGGAGCCTTGTGGTCTCTGCACAGATATATTCCTGACAGTGCCTGCTTTTAGAAGTGCGCAGCACGGGATCGCGTAGTCTGGATTTCCCAGCAATTGGTCCTCCAGGTACAAGGGAACCTGTTGTTCGGGACGTGCAGCCTCTCTGAGGACATCCCTAATGCAACCGCAGGAAGAATTCTTCTGGATCCTTTGCATCTGGCCGTGGGGCTGAGTATGTGCTTGCTTTCCTTCTCAGAGTGGGCTGGTAGGGCCATCGGCTGCGGGCTCCCCACCCGAGGGGACAAATGTGGCTCTATGCTTCGAGAGGGTCATGATTCTTGGCAGAGAAGAGGTGCAAGAGGCTGAGTTTCGGAGCCTGTGCAAAGCCAGGCACCTCCTTTATGTGGGAAACAGGCGGCTGAAGTCCTGTGACTCATCCTAAGGATCTGATGCCTCCACAAAATTGTCTTGATTCCTTGAGATTAATAGTCCTAGGTGGTTTTCTACCCAGAGACTGAGGCCAGGGTGAATGCCTGTTGCTCAAAAGGGGCACCGCTTTGTAGCAAACACCCTCGTTGCCTCTTCCTCTTGCTCTGCCCCATTTTCCAGTTTTGAGCTCCCAAACAGGGATGTCGGTGAGGGCACTGGATGCCTCTGAGCACTCAGGTAACTTTCCATCTTCCCCTTGCTCACATTCCCCCGTTTGGGGATTAGCTGGCTAATTTCTAACTGTAAAGCTCCAGGCAGAGATAAGAGGCCTTTTGCTCTTATTTAAAAAGTGATCCTTCCTGCTGATAGAAACCCGTATCTTCCATCTCTCTGGGAACGCCGGGGCGAATGCGTCACTGAGCTGCCTCTAGCAATCCCCGCGTGTTCGAGAGGGGCTATGCCAAACCCCTCCGTACCGCACATTCCTCCTCTGCTGCTGCCCTGGCTTTTACCCTTCACATGGTCGTATCCTCCGGCCACACGTGTTCGATGCCCTGAGCTGGGCAGAGGAAAGTTACTGCGCGGGGACTCAAAATGCCTCAGCCCCTCCATGCCTGCCCTGACCTTGTCCAGGATCACCCGGGAGCACACGTGATGCTCTCCGCCTCGCATCCCTCCCCGACGCCCCTCAGAAACCCCAAAAGGGAGGGGAAAAATAAAAAATCCAACACCCAAGCAACAACAAAACCCACAAAGACAAATATTTTTTGGGATAAAGGAGACTCAGGTGATGACAACGTGAAGTTCGTGACCCACAGGCTTCTGCAGTGCATCGCAGAGAAGAAACGAGGGTTTGAATTGCTAAGCAGGCAGAACTGGGAGAGGGGGCAGCATGAGAGGCACCCTAAAAGTTCACAAAACAGGAGTTTAAAGAGGGAACTTTCTGGCTCAGACCCATCTGAAATATCTTAGCAGATTGGCTGTGCAGCCTTTTTATTTTATGGTTTTTTTTGCTCACAGCAAAAGGCCTTGTAGGTATTTCTGCTTTCCAGCTTTTGAGGACGGAGTATGGAGTTACATGATGAGTTCTAACTCTGAAATAATCCTAAAACTCCTCCTCTGGAGGACAATCTAGACCAGAGCTCTGCCGCCCTCCTTTCTGCACCAGGACTCCTCCAAACTGGCCCAGCACGACCTGGGGAGGAGAACACGGATCTGCAGCCCACTCTGGGTTTCTTGCTTCTTTTTTTCTTTTTTCCTTCTGGTGTGGAGTAACTTTGCCGCTGCCTGACTTGTTGCTACGTCCTGGCTTTCTGCTCCTGTGTGGGGAAAAGCTTGCATGGTACCTGCTCCACCCCCAGGCCACTTGAGGTGTCCCTCCACTGGGCTCCCTTCTTGCATGTGTCCTGGTCCCTCCTCTTCTGTGCTGACGCCGTGGCTTGAAAGCCCTTGAACCGAAGCACTGAGTAATATGTACGTGCTCAGAGAGGTGGAAGTCCTCACGAGGCTGAGTAACGCAGGATTAGGGGTGAGATATAGCTGCAGGCATGTTCCTCCTGGGTTCCCTGACCATCTGCGCAGGGGAGGTGCAGGGCTGCTCCTCTTCTTCCATGCGGCCGTCCTTTACCTGAGGTCCGCGTCGCCCGGCTCCTGCTCCTTTTGTCCTACGATTTCACTGTAAATAGGATTTTGTATTTTCTCTGGACGTTGCTAATAAATTGTTGCAAAACTGCTGTTGTAAGGTCTCCTTGCCCAGGGAACGTCTGCTTGCACGGGTGGTGCTTCATCCCCTGAAAACAGAAAAGATAAACAAAGACGGTGGCACAGCCCGAAGTTTTAAGTGACCAGGCTCTGGTTATGGCTGAGGAGCACATCCTATGCAAAGCAATAAAGCGCACGTGGCTCCATCAAAGGCATCAGGCATAGGAAGTGTCTGAGAACTTGAGGCTACTCGAGTGAAGATCCTGGTCTCTCTTAGACTTGGTTTAAGTGGCCACAGGATTAAAAAACAAGTAGGGGTGACCAAGTGTTGTAAGCAAGGCAACTGCTCCGAGGGAACTTTCGGTAGCTCTGGAGAGCAACCTGACGTGCTAAGTGAGTCAAGGGGAAAAAGAAATGCCTCCAGAGAGCATTCACCTGACCTAAATCAATGCCTCCACGGGGAAGTGAAAGCTCATCTCTCTCTCCAGCAGCTCTGAAGGGCTGATTAGTCCAGGTTGTCGGAGCTCTCGGAGGAGAGAAATCCCAGCGGCGGCATCTTGTTGCCGCAGATCTCTGCTCGTTCAAGAGTGCTGCGCCCAAAACCAGGCGTGAGATTTGTTTCCCAAGAAGTGGGGCTACGCTGTGCCGTGCAGCCACTATGGGCTGTCCTACCCACAGCTGCATTTTCTGCAGCAAGAAAATACTATTTCCTGGTGTTTTGCTGTGGGAAATAACTGAAGTGGAGCATCTCCATGCTAACAGCAAGGTGGCCATGAGCATTTGCATGAGGCATCGTTAACTGTTCCCCCAATTAATACAAAGGGGATAAAAGGCTGATGATTCAGTCAATGTTTGGCTCTTGAAGAAAGGGACAAATTTTGCTTGGCTTAATCAATGTGAGGCTCCTCAGAGGTGGGATGCAGGGGTGCAGGACAGGGGAGGAGACGACGAGATTCGTCAGGGTGTGAAGGATGCTGGAAAGAGGAACGGACCCTGCTGTTTCCCACGGCTGTAGCAAACAGGACAGGAATTTGAGGGCTCTAAATACAGCCAGAGTAAGTCAGAGGAGACCTCCAAACCCCTGAATTCCACCGCCTGGAGAAGGAGGAATTTTTAATTTACTTTCATACATCTTTCTGCCTGCCCTCCCTTGTGTGCCTGAGGTGTTTTGAGGAAGGATGGCTCTTCAGGTCATGGTCATGGTAGTTGTGGGGTGACGGTTGGACTAGATCTTGGAGGTCTTTTCCAACCTTAATGATTCCTGATGCCAGCTCTTGGCACAGCGTGGGGCATCCCTGCCCATCCCAGTGGGGCATCCTTGCCCATCCCAGCTCGCTTCTTCCATGGCAAGAACAAAACACGAGAAGGGCAGGATTCAGGCAGGAGTTGTCCACCTGCATTTCTGAGCTCCTGGCGCCCTCTGCTCTTCACGCTGTGACAGTAAATGAAATGTAGGTTCCCTGTCTCAACTTGACCCTGAATCCTTCCACACGCCAACACTTTCCCTCCTTTAACTGCGAGCTTTCATTTATTATCACAGAATTTTCGGGGTTGGAGGGACCTCTGGAGATCCAACCACCCCTGGCAGAGCAGGGTGCGCAGGGTGGTGTCCAGGTGGGTTTGGAGGCTCCAGCTCCAGAGACAGAGACTCCACCACCTCTCTAGGCAGCTTGTTCCATGCTCTGACGCCCTCAAAGTAAAGAAGCTCCTCCTCATGTCCAGATGGAACTCCCTATGTTCAAGTTTGTGCCCGTTCCCTCTCACCCTCTCACCAGGCACCGCTGAAAAAAGACCGACCCCATCCTCCTGACACCCACCCTTCAAGTATTTACTGATAGATCCCCCTCAGTCTCGTCTTCTCCAGACTAAACAGCCCCCAGTCCCTCAGCCTTTCCACAAAAGAGAGATGTTCTAGTGCCCCAGTTGTCTCCGCAGCCCTTTGCTGAACCCTCTCCAGCAGTTCCAGAGAGACAGGGACCTGTTGCAGAGTGTCCAAGGGAGAGCTACGAGGGTGATGAAGGGACTGAACATCTCTGCTGGGAAGAGAGACTGAGAGACCTGGGGCTGTTCAGCCTGGAGAGGAGACGGCTGAGAGGGGATTTATTAACGTACAGAAATATCTGAGGGGTGGGGGTCAAGGGGAAGGGGACAATCTCAGCTCAGTGGTGCCCAGCGACAGAACAAGGAATAATGGGTTTGAGTCAGAACATGGGAAGTTCCACCTCAACGTAAGGAGAATCTTCTTTGCTGTGAGCCCCTGGCCCAGGCTGCCCAGATTTGGGAGTCTCCTGCTTCGGAGGCTTCCAAAAAACCTCCTGTGGGACCTGCCCGGGGTGACCCTGTTCTGGCAGGGGTGGGACTGGGTGATCTCTAGAGCTCCCTTCCAACCCCCAGCATTCTGTGATTCTATGTTTCCTGGTTCTTCTTGCACCAGGGAGCCCAGAACTGGACCCACGACTCCAGCTGCAGCCCCACCAGAGTGAGTCTTCAGCAGGAGGGTGACCTCCCTGGACTAGCTGGCCACATTGTTCTTGATCCCCCCCAGGATACCATTGGCCACCTTGGCTACGAGGACACATTGCTGGCTCACGGTCAACCTGTTGCCCATCAGGACTCTCAGGTCTTTTTCCACAGAGCTGTTTTCCAGCGGGTCAGCTCCCAACCTGTACTGATCCCTGGGGTTGTTTTTGCCCAGATGCAGGACAATCCACCCGCCCTTCTTGAATTTCTTGAGGTTTCTCCCCACCCAATTCCCCAGCGGGTCCGGGTCATGCTGGATGGCAGCGCAGCCTCCCAGTGTGTCAGCCACCCCCCCCCGGTTCATGGAATCATAGTGAAGCCGTGAAAAGGCTGAAATCAGAACTTCCTGGCCTTGATACCTGTTCAGCAGGGATTCTTTATCGCAGTGCTGGGATGGCTCCACCTCGTGTGTGCCCCGAGAATCACAGAATCACAGAATGGCCCAGGCTGGAAGGGACCTTAGAGATCATTTAATCCAACCTCCCTGCCATGGGCAGGGACACCTCTCAACTAGATCAGGCAGCACATGAGGACCGAATGGGAATCGAACCCGCGACCTTCGGTGTTTCAGCACCATGGCCAACCGAGTGAGTTAAGGAGAAAGGCCAGACGTACAGCTTTTATACAGTTTAGATACACACATCCATGCAATTTCTGAAAACTCATTGACACGTTGCTGCCCACTCCCACACGCAAGATACAGCCTTTTGGTGGTCGTCAGCGTCTCTGGTGGTCATTTTACTTCATCATGAGAGTCTTCATCGGGGTGTCCTTTCGACGGGCTCCTTTCGGTTAACTCCTTGTCTTGGTTAAGAGACCCCTAGGCTGGTTCTGCAGATCTTAATGGCCTTTGGGAGTCCTGGGGCATTCTGTCTTTGACAATAAGAGCATCGCGTGGGGCTGACTCCACCAAGGTCGTGGGTTCAATCCCCATTGGGTCCCCATGTGTTACCTGATGTAGTTGAGAGGTGTCCCTGCCATGACAGGGAGGTTGGATGAGATGATCTCTAAGGTCCCTTCCAGCCCAGGCTGTTCTAGGATTCCATTCAGTCCTTGGGGATAAGCAGGAACACCTGTCTCACCCCTCCATTCTCTCACTGCTTCTGTTTGTCTGAGCATATCGAGTCTTTTACATACCATCTAAAACTACAGTTCGGGCTTGTCCTGGGTTTAGCTAAAAACCCAGTCCTGTTTACTTACAGTTTAGTGTCTTCTAAAAGGCTGCACGTTCCCAAGTCAGCAGCATGTTTTTGCAGACAGTGTGTGCTACTGGCAGTGATAACACCTGATGTTTACGGTCACTCCCTGGGACTGGGATGCAGAAAGGCTCTTGCTTATACTTATTCCTGTAGTGCCCAAGGCCACTGCTGGTTCCTGTGTGCCACGCTGGGGGTGCCGGGTAGTAAGAGGGGTCACAGGGAAGTAAAAGTTTGCACCTCCGGCGGGTAACAGACAGGACAGGTGACCAACGAGAGTATTCCATCCCGTATATGTCATACCTAGTACAAATTGAGTGATCACGAGAGTTTCGTCCCTTTTCGCCCTTCGTTTCGCCTTTTCTGCAATGGCCGGTGTCCAGAGAGGACTCCATCTGACCTCCTGATTTTGATCTGGATCCTGAGTTCCCGAGTCCAGCTCCCTGCATCCAGCTCCCGCCGCCACTGAGCCTGGGGCTTCCCCAGTGCCTCCTGCTCGGCAGCCCCAGTGGGGATTGATATCGGGGGAGGGAGTTGGGTTTGATATCGGGCTACTATCCATAGTTGTATGTAGTTCTTTACTTTTATCGTTTCACCATTATTTCCATTATTTTCATTAAAACTGTTCTAGTTTTTCTTCTCTAATCCGTAAGTCTCTCTGCCTCATTCCCTTTTCCTTCCCGTTTGGGGGGGAAGAGGGGGTTAGAGAGCGTCTGTCCGCGTTAGTGGCCGGCCCAGCCCTAACCCGCGACAGGGCTATAACTACGGCTCCAGCTAAAATAGACTTTTGGGCTGGAAAGGGACTTTTTAAGCCCATCTTTCAAGGCAGGGAGCAGGGACGGCGTTAGGCTGCTCAGAGCCCCATCCTCCGCGATGGGGCCTCCACCACCCCCCCATGCAACCTGGGCCAGTGTTTCACCACCAAACATTTTTTCTAATATCTGATCTAGACCTACCCTGTCCTATTTTGGGGTTTTTATGCCACCAGGATCCCATTTCTCCCTCAAGTAGACCCAGAAAAGCTGGGGAAGAGCTGGGGCTGGTGAGTTCCCAACCTGTGCTGACCCAGAGGCTTCTGGAAGCAGGGGGGTGCCGTTACCACCCCCTAAAAGCTCAGAACCCCCATTTTTCCCCCTCATTGCCCCCCTCCATGTGCAATTTGCCCCCTCCGGAACCTTTCTTCCCCGGAACGTTTCTTCCCCGGAACTTTCCTTCCCCGGAACTTTTCTTCCCCGGAACCTTCCTGCTCCCGCGCCTGTTCCCGCCCGCCGCAGCAATGGCGGCGCCCATGAGCGAGGGGTCTCCGGCCTCGCAGCCCGGCGCCGCTCCCTACGGCAACTTCCCCAACTATTCCCGCTTCCACCCGCCCCAAGGGCGAGTCAGCCTCCTGCCCGGCGGCCTTTTGCAGAGCCTCTTCCCCGCGGAGGCCCGCCCGCTGCTGGGGCTCGATGTGGGCTGCAACTCGGGGGTAAGAGGGGTAGGCCGCGGCAGGGGTAGGCGGGGGGGGGGGGGGGGGGGGGGGTGTTTGGGGGTCCCTGGGAGGGCTTAGGGGGTCCCTAGGGGTGATTTGGGGGTCCCTAGTGGGGGTTTGGGGGTCCCTGTGAGGGGTTTGGAGGTCCCTGAGTGGGGTTTAGGGGTCCCTGGAGCGGGTTTGTGCGTCCCTGGGAGGGGTTGGGGGTCGCTAGGGGTGATTTGGGGGTCCCTAGTGGGGGTTTGGGAGTCCCTGTGAGGGGTTTGGGGGTCCCTGAGTGGGGTTTAGGGGTCCCTGGAGGGGGTTTATGCTTCCCTGGGAGGGGTTGGCAGTCCCTGGGAGGGCTTAGGGGGTCGCTAGGGGTGATTTGGGGGTCCCTAGTGGGGGTTTGGGGGTCCCTGTGAGGGGCTTGGGGGTCCCTGAGTGGGGTTTAGGGGTCCCTGGAGGGGGCTTTTGCATCCCTCGGGGGGTTTGGAGGTCCCTGGGAGGGGTTTGGGGGTCCCTAGGTGTGGTTTGGGGGTCCCTGGGAGAGGTTAGGGGGTCCCTGGGAGGGGTTAGGGGCTCCCTAGTGGGGATTTGGGCGTCCCTGAGGGGGTTTGGGGGTCCCTGGGAGGGGTTAGGGGCTCCCTAGTGGGGATTTGGGCATACCTGGGGGGGTTAGGGGGTCCCTGGGGGAGGTTAGGGGGTCCCTGGGGGGGGGGGTTGGAGGTCCCTGGGGGCGTTTGGGCATCCCTGGGGGGTGTTAGGGTTTCCCTGGAGGGAGTTTGGGCATCCCTGGGGGAGTTTCGGGGTCCCTGGAGGGGATTTGGGCATCCCTGGGAGAGATTTGAGGGTCCCTGGGAGCGGTTTGGAGGTTCCTGGGAGAGGTTTGGGGGTCCAGGGGTGGGGTTTGGGAGTCCCTGGTGGGGGTTAGGGAGTCCCTGGGGGTTTTAGGGATCCCTTGGGATGAGGCACCGCTCTGGAGCGTTGAGGCGGTTGTGAGTGAGATCGAGGGGAGGCGCGGGTCTTGGGAGGCTCAGGAAAAGGCCAGGAGGGGGTGCTGAAAGGCGCGACTGCAAAGGAGTAACTCCCCAAAACAAATCCTAGTTTCAAAAGCCACCTCTGGTTTATTAGCAAGAGTTGGGCAGGTTTGGATGCTGGATGAAACTAGCTACTAATTCTACAATTCCTGGGTAGTACAACCAGCTCCCTGCTGGTTGGGTGTGTTAAAATTAGCATGTGTGCTCCTTGCAGGCGGGCACAGGGGCGAGTTTTTAGCGCTCTGACTTGAGTCGGTGATCGTACCCCCCTTGCTGCATTTAATTTTGGCCCGCTTTGGGCCTTTCGTAAACAATCTTGGATGTTTTGATACCCTCTAATCTCCATAAAGAGGGTTTTGACGCTTGGTCTGGTTGAACTTCACCCCGTCCGCCTCGACCCAGCCTGGCCAGGTCGCTCTGCGCCCTCCGGCAGGTCGACAACCCCCCCCCCAACTTGGTGTCGTCGGTGAATTTCCTAAGGGGAGACTCAATCCCTTCATCCGTAGAATCATAGAATGTTGGGGTTGGGAGGGAGCTCTAGAGATCACTCAGTCCAACCCCTGCCAGAGCAGGGTCACCCAGGGCAGCCACACAGGAACCAGTGAGGACAGAGTTAGTGGTGATGCTGCCTCCTACATGGTATTTGAGAATTGTGTTCAGAACTTGAATGTCGTGTTCAGTTTTTGGGCACTTCAGTACAGGAGAGATCTCGAGGTGTTGGAGCGAGTGCAGAAAAGGGCAACAAAGCTGGTGAAGGGCCTGGAGAATAGACCTTACGAGGAGCGATTGAGGGAGCTGGGACTGTTCAGTTTGAGGAAGAGGAGGCTGAGGGGGGACCTCATCATGCTCTACAGTTACCTGAAAGGACACTGTAGAGAGGTTGGTGCTGGTCTCTTCTCACAGGTCATTAGGGACAGAACCAGGGGGAATGCGTTCAAGTTGCAACAGGGCAGGTTTAGACTGGACATTGGGAAGAAATTCTTCATGGAAAGAGTGGTCAGACACTGGAACAGGCTGCCCAGGGAGGGGGTTGAGTCGCCATCCCTGGATGTGTTTCAGTGTCGCTGAGATGTGGTGTTGGGTGACACGGTTTAGGGGTGAACTTGTAGTGTAGGGTTAATGGTTGGACTCGATGATCCCAAGGGGCTTTTCCAGCCTGAATTGTTCTATGATTCTAAGTGTTTTCTTGGAATGGACTGACCTTGCATGACTGACCGGGGTAGAAAAAAGCCTGAGATCATCGTTGTTTTACTTGTCTGTTTTCCTATGTCTTCCTTTTCTTTCTCATTTGGTTGGTTAGTTAGTTAAGGTTCACTTTTGTAGCTGAGAACAGGCTGAGTAATCCTCGAATGGTCTGGGCTGGAAGGGACCTCAGAGATCATCCATCCAACCCCCTGTCACGGGCAGGGACGCCTCTCGACTGGATCAGGCTGCTCAAGGCTCTGTCCAACCTGACCTTGAAACCCTCCAGGGAGGGGGCAGCCACAGCCTCTCTGGGCAATTTATTCCAGAGTCTTGCCACCCTTGTACTGAAGAATTTCTTCCTCAGATCCAATCTAAATCTATTCTCCTTCAACTTAAACCCATTTCCCCTTGTCCTACCAGTGGACGCTCTTGTAAAAGGCCCTCCCCAGCCTCCCTGTAGGATCCCTTCAGGTACTGGAAGGCAGCTCTTAGGTCCCCCCGGAGTCTTCTCTTTTCACGACTGAACAGGTGGTCAGTGAAGGTGTTGAACAGGGCTGGGCCCAGCACTGATCCCTGGGGGACACCACCGGTCTCTGGACACCAGCTGGACGCAGCATCACTCACCACCGCTCTCTGGGCCTGGTCATCCAGCTGACAGGGTGGGGACAGTTGCCTGGAACCGGGTGGGGACGGTTGTCCGGAGTCTTGTGGAGCAGTGGGGAAAGCCGGGGAGGGGGGGGAGCACTGCCCTGGAGTGGCTGGGGTGGGGGTGGCAGCCTGGGACAGGGATGTAGTTGGGGCACAGCGGGAAAGCAGGAGACTGGTGGGGGGCAGGAGCTCATTGCTGTGTGGGAAGCCCCGTCCTCTGGTCTCCTGTGAGAGGATGATGAAGGCTGGGGTGAAGGCAGGGCTGGAGCAGCGCTGCTTGTCGTGTTGGGAGTTGGTTTAGGAGGCTGCGTCGGCGACTCTGTCCTCATGCCCCCTGCGAGTGGGCAGCAGGTGGAGGGAGGTCGTCCTCCCCCTCTACTCGGCACTGGTGGGGCTGCGTCGGGAGTCGTGCGCCCAGTTCTGGGCTCCCTGGTTCGAGGAGAACAGGGAACTGCTGGAGCGGGTTCAGCAAAGGGCTGCGGAGACGACTGGAGCACTAGAACATCTCTCTTTTGAGGAAAGGCTGAGGGACTGGGGGCTGTTTAGTCTGGAGAAGACAAGACTGAGGGGGATCTGTCAGTAAATACTTGAAGGGTGGGTGTCAGGAGGATGGGGTCGGTCTTTTTTCAGCGGTGCCTGGTGAGAGGATGAGAGGGAACGGGCACAAACTTGAACATAGGGAGTTCCATCTGAACATGAGGAGGAGCTTCTTTACTTTGAGGGCGTCAGAGCATGGAACAGGCTGCCCAGAGAGGTGGTGGAGTCTCTGTCTCTGGAGCTGGAGTCTCCAAACCCACCTGGACACCACGCTGCGCACCCTGCTCTGCCAGGGGTGGTTGGACTGGATGATCTCCCTTCCAAGCCCTGACGTTCTGTGGTTCTGAGGTCTCAGCTTGCAGTGCTCTGGGTTGCTGCGTGCCCTGAGTGCTGCAGACCCGCTGCAGGGCCGCCCGAAGAGTCAGGGAATGGGACAAGCCTGAAGCTACGAACTGGAATTTATTTATCTATTTTCTTCCCCCCTATCACCTCATTGATGCACGAGACGAGCTTGAAACTGAAATCCTGGTCGCCTGCTCTTGAAGATCTTGTGACAGAGCTGGTGAATCTTGTCGAATTTCCCATTTTGAAAATTCATTCTCTTTCTTTACCTAGCTCTCCTCTTTTTTTTTTCCTTTTTTCTCATAGCTTTTCCTCACTGTGCAGCTTTGCTGCGTCGTAATTCAGAAGTACCTGTCCAATCTCCGTGGCGTACCGGTGCAATGTTCAGTTTGACTACAATTAAAGATTTATTTGCTTTTTCAGACGGAAATGTCAATGTATTAACTTAGAAATAATTATTTGTTCCGGACGACATTGCATTCTGGCTGGGGCCAGCAGCACGGCTGCTTCTGTGGCTTCTCTTCCCCCAGCCCGCTGCCCCAAGGTTTGCGAGTCTAAAGATCCTCTTTCAGGTGAACTTGTCCAACAGGTCAGGTAAAAATGTTCTCAACGCAGTTCTTTTGCGATGCAGAGACTCGTACCACTAGAGGACACTCTCTGCCTGCCCGTGTGAGCTCTGCCGGCCTCAGCCATCTCCTTTAATGAAAGGTTAATCCGCTTCCTGCTTAGTGATGTGCTCTGGGGAAGGAATCGGAGAATCACAGAGTGTTGGGGTTGGAAGGGAGCTCTAGAGCTCACCCAGTCCCACCCCTGCCAGAGCAGGGTCACCCAGGGCAGGTCCCACAGAAGCTTTTTTGGAAGTCTCTGGAGCAGGAGACTCCACACCCTCTCTGGGCAGCCTGGGCCAGGGCGCCGGCACCGCACAGGGAAGAATTTTCTCCTTGTATTGAGCTGGAACTTCCCATGTTCTAACTTAAACCTTGTTCTGTTGCTGGGCACCACTGAGCAGAGATCTTCAAGTCCCTTCATCATCCTCGTAGCTCTCCCTTGGACTCGTAGAGCTACGAGGATGATGGAGGGAGGAGGTGCCAAAGAGACTCCACACCCTCCCTGGGCAGCCTGGGCCAGGGGCTCCCAGCAAAGAAGTTTCTCCTCATGTTGAGCTGGAAGTTCCCATGTTCTGACTCAAACCCATTATTCCTTGTTCTGTTGCTGGGCACCACTGAGCAGAGATTGTCCCCTTCCCCTTGACCCCCACCCCTCAGGTATTTCTGTACGTTAATAAATCCCCTCTCAGCCGTCTCCTCTCCAGGCTGAACAGCCCCAGGTCTCTCAGTCTCTCTTCCCAGCAGAGATGTTCAGTCCCTTCATCCCCCTCGTCGCTCTCCCTTGGACACTCTCCAGCAGGTCCCCGTCTCTCTGAAACTGGGGAGCCCCAAACTGGACCCAGTGTTCC
This sequence comes from Trogon surrucura, assembly GCA_020746105.1. Taxonomy (NCBI): domain Eukaryota; kingdom Metazoa; phylum Chordata; class Aves; order Trogoniformes; family Trogonidae; genus Trogon; species Trogon surrucura. Next base: position 257,054 of record CM036646.1, read on the forward strand.
AGGGGTGGTTTCCCCAGGGCAGAGCAGAGGGGGAGGAACCTCCCCAGCCCTGCTGGACACACTTTTCTTAATGCCCCCCAGGCTCCCACCGCCCCTCCTGGCCACGAGGGCAGTTGCTGTCCTAGGGACAACTCCCTGCCCACCAGGACTCTGGTCTTTCTCCTTCTTTGCTACTTTTCAGCACGACGACCCCTGATCTCTCCTGGGGCCTGGTGTTATTTCAAGAAATTCAAAGGAAAGCTCTCATGTGAATTATTTTATACTACAGTCTAGTAGTCAGGGAATGTCTTTTAGCAGCAGGAGAATCACAGAATCCTCGACTGGTCAAGGTTGGAAGGGACCTTGAATGTCATCTCGTTGCAGCCCCTGCTGTGGGCAGGGACCCCTCTCTCCCACCAGCCCAGGTTGCTCCAAGCCCCGGCCAACCTGGCCTTGAACCCTTCCAGGGATGGGGCATCCACACCCTCCTTGGGCAGCCTGTGCCAGGGCTTCACCACTCTCACGGGGAAGAATTTTTTCCTTACAAAGAAGAAGAAATGCGTTACTCCTAGTTAGGTGTGATAAACAGTTCTGAGAAGTGTCGCTACCGAACTCTGAAGCCTTCACCTCCGCGTTGTGTGGGGATATCCAGCAAGATTCCACTCATTAAATCTCACCTTTCCCGTCGTTTTTTCGGAGCAAAACCCCAAGCCTTGGGTGATACGGGTTTAATTCCAACCTCTGGTTGCCTTTCTCGTAGTCAGGACTAACGTGATGCTCCGGAGAGGAAGGTTTTGGGGGAGCTTATTGTCCTGAACCTCAAGAGCAACCTCTGAGTGTGCTTGATGACGTGTCTGTGAAGCGGCGCAGGCCCCGCGACCCCCTCTTGTTTTCCTTTCCGCAGGAGCTCAGTGTGGCTCTGTACAGGCATCTCCTTGGCCTTCAGGAGAGCGAAGGCAGCCTGGACCAACCTGCAGCTGGAAAGGATCTGAACCTTCTGTGCTGCGACATCGACCCGGCGTTGATCGAGAGGGCTCGGCAGTGCAGCCCCTTCCCTGCCTCCATCTCCTTCGCCAGCCTGGACATCATGGACTCGGGCGCCAGGGAGCCCTTCCTGAGCTCCTTCCTGCGCCGTTTCGGCCGTTCCGCTTTCGACATTGGGTTTTGCATGTCGGTGACCATGTGGATCCACCTGAATCACGGCGATAAGGGCCTGGTGGAGTTCCTGTCCTTCCTCTCCTCCCGGTGCCGGTACCTGCTGATCGAACCTCAGCCCTGGAAGTGCTACCGGGCGGCCGCCCGCCGCCTCCGCAAGCTGGGCAGGAACGACTTCGATCACTTCCGATCTCTCGCCATCAACGGGGACATGGCGGAGAGGATCACGCAGATCCTGACGCGGGACTGCGCCATGGAGCTGGTGCGGTGCTTCGGGAGCACCAGCTGGGACAGGAGCCTCTTGCTTTTTAAATCAACCCGCTCAAATCCCGAGGGCAGGGAGACTTCGGCACAGGAGCCTCGGTGACAGAGAAGTGGCCTCTCTCGCGTGAGTTCGTAAACAAGGAGGTGCTTGTTGCTTAAAGACTCAGATCGAGGAATTCCTAAATCCTTACTGGGAGCCGATCTTAACCTCCCTGGGAGCTTTGAGCAACGTCGGTTTGATTTATTTTACCTTGTCTTTTTCTTCCCATCCGCAAAACGCGGTGGCGGCTTTAACCTACCTTGGTGGGTTCTGAGATTGTCGTCGTGCCTAGAAAATGCTTGTGAAATCAGTCCCTACGCACGTGCTTTCTGCGTGTACCAAGAGTATTCCCTGGCAGAAGAGAGAAAATGCCTTTTTTTGTGTCCCTGGAGCTTTTCAAGGGAAGGGAACGTTTCTACGCTGTTTGTTCTGCTTCTCGGCGCGTTTTCTGGATAAAAAGCTGCTGGAAAACGCATGAACTGGTTTACCAGCTACGAGCGAGCGAGTTGGATTGTTGCCGAGAGGGTCTGGTCGACAGCTCGGCCAGACAGGTGGCAGAAGCCCCCTCCCCATAAATATTCACGGCTCGAGCAACCTCCTCTAGCTGGGCTTGTCCTTCCTTCTCGCTTGGACGAGATGAGCTTTAAGGTCCCTTCCGACGCGAATTATTCAGCGATCTCGGCCGCGCTGTGGTTTTGCGGGTGGGATTCACAGACCTTTCGCAGAATCGCGGGATGTTGGGGCTTGGAAGGGACCTCGAGAGATCACCTGGGCCAACCCCGCTGCCAGAGCGCGGTCACCCGGCGCGGGTCACGCAGGAATCCTCAGCGTTTCCGTGCTTTCTCCGAGGGATTCCCGCTGCAGGGCGTGCGCTCGCTTCCGCGCGTTAACAGGGGGAATCCTTTTTGTAACGGCGTGCTTGAAATAAAAAATAACTTAACTTGCTCGTGAGTACCGTGTTGGTTTTTGAAATCTCTGTTTGTTCACGTCGTTTCCAGCTCCTGAGCAGTTCCAGGTAACCGAGCTCGTGATTTCGTTGTATTTACCGGCTCCGGTGAAACTTCGATAAGCTTGGTGCTATCTTTGGCCAAGGTTAAAGTATTACAACTTTCACTGAGTTGTTTGTTGGATTTCCCCCCCTCCCCAGTAAAATCTAGGAAGAAAATGTCTTATTTTAACTTCATTTTCCTTGGGTTTAGTATCCCTGCTAGCTTGAGTTTAGCGGTTTTGTTGGCTTTGGTCGTAAGTAGGAGTCGCACTTCTACGGTGTTGGCTAAACAAGCGGAAAACCTCACCTGGGTAGACTGGGATGCGCGGAAAGAGGCTCTTAAGAATTTGTAGGAAGGGGAGAAAAACAAAAAAAGGCAAAGTTGAATTTCCTACACAGCGAGCTCGGATGAAAGAGTGAAGCCTGTGAGTGTTGTGACCGGGTGGCCGGAGCCTGCTGGGTGAGAAACCGCTGCGATCCACGGGCAGACGGGTGGAAAAAAACCCCGTGTGGGGCGTACGTGTGCTTCAGGGGACTGAGCAGGCTCACAGAAGAGCTCCAGGCTCTTCACATCAGTGTTACTCCCGGTGTTCTGCTGCCCAGAAAATATTTAGGACTCCCACCAGGAGTCCTGAGAGCTTCTCTGCTGCGGGCAAACGCGCCGTTCCTGGGGGCGGCTGTTAAATTCCTTAAATACGGCTTCGAAGTCTGGCCCGATTCCACTATCGCTGTGGGAGTGAAGGGAGAACTGATGCGTCCTGTGTTTTTCCTGATCTCTCTTGCAGCTCGGATTCATCACCTTTGGTAATTAAGCACCTCGTTGTAATCTCTGAGGAAGCTGCGCTCACTCCAGGGCCGTTGGCTCACCTGGCTCGCTCCGCCGCCTTCCGCGGAGTTGCTCTTCCCCGCGTTGGGCTGCTGGTGGCACTGGAGTATCGTGCAACCTCCAGCCTCGCCCCGCGCCGTGTTTCGGTTGGGTTGTGTCAATATTAGCCGCTGTTTTCTTTGAACTTTGAAATATTTATAAAATAGGCCTGGGCTTATCTCTCCGGGGCGCAGGTTTAAAGGGGTGAATAGGGTTTCTCTGCCATTCGTTTTCCTCTGGCGCTTTACGCACTTGCCTGTGGAAAGAAAAAAAAATTGATGAAGAGTTGCCAGGGAGGTGGACGATCCAGATAGTCCCAGAGAGTCCTTTCTCTTCAAAGGGCCTCTGGTTCATGTTCCTTTTGTGCTGAGTGATAGGTCGGCGTCTGCCTGGGGGATTCTTGGGGCTTGTTGAAAGATTGTGGGTTGGTTTTGTTTCTTCTTTTGTCCAGCCTTTTTTTTTTCCAGCCCTGCAAACTGGGGTTTTGCGTATCTAACAGTGCGATGACTTCTTAGCTGCCTCAGTCTGTACTGCTCCATTGCTAACGTCGGTATGTCCCGCTCGGAAACGGGGGAGCTCCGAAATCAGCTCTGCTTGGCTTTGGCCCAACAGCCAGTTTTGGTTTGTTTCGCGTCCCTCCGATGTCGCTGCAAATACAGCTCAAAATAACGTTAACGCAGAGCTCTCTGCGGTTCTTGGGATGCGAAAGAGCTCAACGTGGAGCTTCTCCTTTAGAAAACGGGGGGAAAAAAAACCCATCTCTTTCCTTTTCTTTGCAGCTTGCTGCTTCTGCTCTCCAGAGGTGAGACAGGTCGGAACCCAACCCCGCGGCACAATGAGAGAACAGAGCCCGTGGATCCCGACTGTCGTGATTCTGTAAGGCTCTGGAGAATTCTTTCTGTTTTTTTTCTGCATTTCGCCACGTGGCTAAAACGTGTTCCTGGGTCTCCTGAAGGTGGGACAGAAGGGAAGCAAAGACGAGCGTTAAACCCAACCCTTCCACTCCCTGTTGCTGAGAGCGCTTCGCAAAGTCCGTTCGGACCGTTCGTTGTCCGGCTGGTGAGGTGGGAGCGCCCCTTGCTCGTGCGAGCCCTGGGGGTGGTTACCCACGGAGAGCCAAGGGTGTCTGCAGGGGCCTCCGTGCTGCACACACTGCTTGCTCAACTCCGTCATCCGAGGACGGGGCCAGCCTGGGGGTGGTTGCTGCTGCTGAAACGAGGGAAATGCAACTTCCCTGTGTGTGGAGAAGCAGCTCCTGCTGCTCGGCTGGGAGCGTACGGCGTCAGGCTGCGCTGACGTGCAGGTCCTTTAGCTGTCCCGGCTTGGCTCGTTATGTACCGCGTTAATTGTCTGCGCGTCGGAGGGTCAGTTAAGAGATCCTGCTTGCTCCTTCGCGCCATTAAAGCTCCAACGTTGTGGTTGCTTACAGGAACCTGCTCAATTCAACGCCTGCACAGAGTGTGCGTGTTGGTGACGGGTGCAAGCTGGAGCACAGGTTCCACAAAAATATTGGGAAGAGCATTTTCACCTTTCTCTGGGTGACCCTGCTCTGGCAGGGGGGTTGGACTCGATGCTCGAGGTCCCTTCCAACCCTGAAAATTGATTCTGTGATTCTGAGCATTTCCTGTCGGACCCAGAATATCTCGAGGCAGTGTGTCACGCTGCTGCCCCACTCCGTCCCGGCAGCAAGCGAGGAGTTCCCAGGCCTTGGGATATTCCTGTGCTCTGTGGTTTGTGATTGTTTCTGGGCTCCATCAGACCTGGCCTCGGTTTTCCCATCCACGAAGCGAGGCCGGTAACCACCTACCGCTGGGGGCGATTTCTGATACGGAATATCGGCTCTGTGTTTGCCAGAAGGAAGGATACCGATGAGCTGAGCTGTATGGTCAGCCCTGAGCTATGCTGTTGCTCATAATAATCACTGCAGCCACTTCAGGTATTAATTAGGTGCCGTGCCTTCAAAGCGTTCTGACTAATTAAATCTCACGCCACCGCTGCGATCGATCCCCTTTCCCTGGATGGGAAAACACGCAGAAGGGGTGAAGCATCCAGTTGTGCGTAAGCCAGAATCAAAATCAGGGCTGAGACCTTGGAGGTTGCAGTTTCTGGATGATTCTGCAGTTGCTTCCAGCCTTTGTGGGCTGTGACTGAGAGAACTTTTTTTACTATTTTTAAAATTATTTGTCTTAACTTTGACTCTTGTTTATGCTAAGAGGCGGTTTGCTCTTCCCTAGATTCTTGTGCCGAGTGAGAACAAGGGAGGAGCTCGGTGGAGAAGTGTTTAGGACGTGAGTACAGTGCAGCAGCAGCAACAATTTTATCAGTTTAACGTTGACGCCTTCCAGAGCGAAGGACTGGCGTAAGCACCTCTCTCCCTGCTGCCTGCTCCCCTCCTTACGCATTTCAGTCTCGACAGCCTTGCACGTGCTGCTCCTCGGCGTTTCTAAACGGTGACAGGCTTTGAAAATGGTTCAGTTCAGCTTTCCCCACAACGTGTGACCGGCCCAAGAGCGGAGGAATCGAGTTTAGGAGCCGAGAGCTGGCAGAAGCTGCAGATTTTCGGATTTCCTTTGCTCAGCTGCGGGCAGGTTCCTTCTTGTTCTTCCTGGCCCTTTGCTGCCCGTGAATTAGAGGAGAAAAGCGAGAGGTGTCAACCCCGTGGAAATCCGGGCGTCTTGTTTCTGGCAGCGTGGAAAGCCGAGAAAAGAGCAGCCGCAAACCAGACGCGCGAGGTGGCTTTTCCCTGCCTGGTGTGAGCTAGTTCTCTGGGGAAAGGGTTGGTTTGTTAGGTGAGCTGGTGGCGCGAGGAAACGGAGCCCCTTTGGCATGGTTGGAAGGGATCGGTGGGGGAAAAAGCGACCGCAGAGCCAAAGGGAGAGCCTGAGGTTTGCTGAAAGCTCGTGCTGTTTGGCCTTGTTGCAAACTGAGGAGCGAGAGCGGGGTTTCGAGTCTTAGATGCGGCCCCTCTGGACCTAGAGGAGAAGGGGAGAGGTAGATAAGTGGGAAGCGTGTCCTGTCACTGGGCTCCTTCTTTAGTCTTCAGGGTTTTGTTGCAGCCACCTCAGTTTTCTCCTTTGTGGGAACGTGGCGGGAGGTTTGGTTTCCCACAGGCCTTTGCACAGAATTCCCTTGGAGCGTTACGGGCAGAAGCCTCACCGCCCATTCTCTTATCAGCTCGGGCTGGAGTTTCTTGGATTTAATTACGGGGCAGTGTCCTCGTTACCTCAGAACTGAGTCACCCGACCCGCAGGGCTGCGCTCCGAAGGGATCTTGAGTTTGACGAAGACCCCGATGGCTCGGGGTCACCATCTGGGGTTGGGAGGTGTTTATAATGCTCTGGCAAGAACTGAAGGTGCTCGAGTCTAAAAGATCTTTGTGCTAGGTTGGGAAGAATGAGTTCCTTTCTCAGGCGTGTCACCAGCAGACCTCGGGCGAGCTGCTCCTTCCCTTGGAGCTGTGACCTGACCCTCTTTATTTCACTGGGTAGCATAAGCTGACTTCTGGTGTGATAAGCTCTTGGGTGAATAGGAACTGCTGCGCAGACTCGCTCCGTTTTGACCAGACAGTCCGAGTTCAATCAGCTGTAGATCAGGCTTATAAAATGCATCTTATCAGCTGCCTGGATTTCTATCCTGGTTTGCAAGGAAACTGCTCCATCCTTTGGAGAGCAGCTCGACTCTGAGCAGAGATTTTGTTTTGGGTGATGATGTTTTCAGAGTAGCAGAGCTTTCTGAAGTCCTTCACTGTGGCGTGGGGACCTCGCTGTGAAGCAGGGGAGGTAAGGAGGGACCTTGCTCGTGTTTGCGTAGCAGATCGCACTTTAGATCATCGAATCGCTCAGGTTGGAAAAGCCCCTCGGGATCATCGAGTCCAGCCATGAGCCCGACTCTGCAAAGCTCCCCCCAACCCATCTCCCCCAACCCCACATCCCAACGGCCTTTAAACACCCCCAGGGGTGGGGACTCCACCCCCTCCCTGGGCAGCCTGTGCCGAGCTCTGGCTGCTCTTGCTGGGAATTTCTTTTCCTCCTGGCCAGTCTGACCCTCCCCTGTTGCCGTTCGCAGCCGTTCCCTCGTGTTCTGTCACCCGTGAGACCAGCCCCAACCTCTCCACCCCGTCCTGTCAGGCAGTTGCAGAGAGTGAGGAGGTCTCCCCTCAGCCTCCTCTTCCTCCAACTCAACAACCCCAGCTCCTTCCGTCGCTCTTCATCAGATTTATCCTCCAGGCCCTTCCCCAGCTCCGTCGCCACCCTCTGCACTCGCTCCAGCCCCTCGAGAGCTCAGTAAAGGGCCTTGAATTGATTAAACCTCCCTTCATCTAAGTTGGGTATGGTGGGCCCAAGATTTGATGTGGCACTGCAGGTACCCTGTGGAGTGCTTCGTGATTCCGTACTCGCTAATTCTATTTTGCTGTTGCACTGGCAACGTATGTGTCTCCCGTGTGAGTGACAAGGGTTTAGTTGAAGCTGAGTCGGAGGGTGTTGTTCCTCCTTGGCCTTCTCGGTTCCCCCCCACCCCTGGGGTCAACCCGGCAACTCTGGAGACCGTGAAACATGCACAAGCTGCTGAAATGCGGCTTTGTTACCCCAGCAGCTGAAATCCAGGAGCAGTCGTGCCGCAACAGGCCTGCCCTCCCGCGAGAGAACAAGCTGCAGGGTGACACATCAAAAGAGAAGGGCAGCTCCGTGGTGTTCTCTGCCGAGATCAAAAGGGAGGAAAGCAGGGCGGCTCCTCTCCTGGCTGGCCCCTGAGACTGCTCATCTCTTTCTCCGTGTCACTTTAATCGCAATTACCTCTTCGAAGAGCCCCGCTCCAAGTGTAGGAGGTGGTGGGAAAAGCTCGCCTGGGACGTGGCTGCTCTTAGGGAAGAGGTCCTGCCTTGCACGTTGGGCATGTCCAAGAGAGCGAAGGTTTTCACGTGCCCTTCTAACACGGCATCGTTGTGTCCCGTCCGAGCAGGGGACGCAACCTGAGCATAGAGGGGTGCAGGGGAGCTGGGCACGAGCTGCCCTGGGCGAGCTCTGGCGTCAAGGAGGTCTCCTCCGTAGGGCTACCGTGGTGTTTTGTCGGGGATTCGATTTGCGTGGAGGGAAGGGAATTAGCAGGACAGTGTTTGGAAGGGATTTAGCAGCGCAGTGTTTGGAAGTTGCAAGGGCTTTTCGGGAACGTGCGGTGGTGGCTGTTATCCAGGGCTCTTGGATCTCCTGTTATCCAGGGCTCTTGGATCTCCTGTTATCCAGGGCTCTTACATCTCCTGGATTGCTGGAATAACTGCTGCATTCCCTGTCTGGACATCCCCAGCGCTGACTCCAGGTGTCCAAGGTGGCCAAGTAGGGCAGATGCTGAATTATTTATTATCCTCCAGCCCCTCGAGCGGGGCCTGCAGGGCATTCCTCACTGACTCAGGTTGAGTTTGAACTCCACATCGTAACCATTACTTAAACAGGTGTTGCTTAGTCTTTTCCTCAAAACACCTCCAGTTGTCACTCAGGCCAAATGCCGGAGAAGAGAGCTGCTTTTGGTTTGCCCCAAATCGTTCCTGAGCCCACTGCAGATCACCTCTGCCAACAGCCTTGCCTTGGGATCAGGGCACACACAGGGACCTGGGAAAGCACCTCTTCTACCTTGCCTCAACCAATCTCCTGCTCCCTACTGGAGCGGGTCCAGAGGAGGCCACGGAGGTGACGAGAGGGCTGGAGAACCTCTGCTCTGAGCACAGGCTGAGGGAGCTGGGGTTACTCAGCTTGGGGAAGGGAAGAGAAGGCTCCGGGGTGACCTAATAGCACCTGCCAGCCCATGGGAGGAAAGCTGGAGAAGGGCTTTTACGGGGGCCTGGAGGGACAGGACAAGGGGCAATGGCCTGAAACTGCAAGATTTAGGTGAGATAGAAAGAAGAAATTCTTCCCCAGGAGGGTGGTGAAGCCCTGGCACAGGCTGCCCAAGAAGGGTGTGGATGCCCCATCCCTGGAAGGGTTCAAGGCCAGATTGGCCGGGGCTTGGAGCAACCTGGGCTGGTGGGAGAGAGGGGTCCCTGCCCGCAGCAGGGGCTGCAACGAGATGACATTCAAGGACCCTTCCAAACTTAACCGTTCTACGATAACCTGCAGGACTTCCCGGAATGGTCTGGCTTCTTCCATGACATCTTGCACAGTGCTCAGGGCAAGCGTTGTCTTCACGGAGAAGCCGTAAGAGAGCGGAGGTGTTGAACCCGAGAGCACGGGAGCGTGTCGTGAAGCATCAGCCTTGAGAGGGAAAGGTCCTGTCTGAAAAGCTGCAGCTCAGCGAGCGGGGTCAGGGACCTCGCAGGAGCCGTGAGCCTTGTAGCTGCTTGGGAGAGGAGGGAGGAAGGAAGGGAGAGTACACGTGAATGAGATTTGGGAATCAGGTGTTCCTGGGGTACCTCCTGACCTTTGTGTTTGGGTATTATTTCTCCTGAGGCTTGGCCCACTGGGGCTGAAAGTAGGAATTTCACCTGACCCTGAATAACATCAGAGCAAAACTGATTTGGGGGGATTCCCAAGGCCGAAGGACGCGTTTACGTGAGCTGTAGCTTGAAGAGTTAGAGTAACCCAACGTTAAAAACCCGGCCTGTGCTAAGCCTTTCTCTACCCGGGTGCAAGTTTCCCAGGTGACTAGTTAGTGTCCCAAACACTGATCTTTGCCTTGGGGGGAGGCGGAGAGCGGAGAGCTGCTCTCTCCTCCGTGTTCTCTCTTGATCTGCGTTTCTGGCTGGTGCTGTCACCAGCAAATTCCCTCCGCGCTTTGCCAAGGCTGCAGGTCCTGACTGGTACCTGTTCCCTGCTCTGTATGTATGTATGTGTGTGTCTGCATTTTTATTTTTTTTTTTTTTTCCTGAGGACCGGCTTCAGCTGGTTTGCGTGAAGCGCTGACTTCAGGCATTGTGCAGAGCGTGACTCAGAAGGGTAGAGGTTTAGGGAAGAGGGAGGAAAGCCTTTTTAAGGAGTTGTAAGCTATAAACTACAGCAAACAGCCTTGGTAGAGGTGGCCTGGTTCTCTTCCAGGTTCAAAAGGAAGAGTATTAAGTATTTGCAAAGAGCTGGCACGACTGCAAGGCGAAAGAATGCTTTATTGAGTGTGTAAATGCTTGTAAAGCCACTAATAAACCTGATAACGTTGTGTATGTGCAGCTGTCTGCGCGGGGAGGAGAGGAAACACGTACCAGGAGGGTACCTGGAGGTTTCCTGAGAGCCTCGTCTTCCTGGGAACGGGCACAGTCACCATCAACGGAGCAACTGGTTGATGCAGAACCTGGTGCCCTTCAGCTCCCTGCTCTGATTTCAGGCTCCAGGGCAGGTGCCCACCCAACCCATCGGTTGCTGTTGCACCTCATATAACGTCACCCAAGGGTAATCTTAAAGACTTTGGCTCTTAGGGAACAGAGAAGCACGAAGGGGCCGTGGGATCTCTGAGAGGGAGGTCGTGGAGAGTGGCTCACCCTGGTTCCTCCCTCTTGGGTTATGTCCGTGGATATCGTGCAACAGATCCCACTTCGGTTGCGTGGTTAAGGTGGGAGAAGGGCCCGTTTCCCCCCGTCCCCATCGCAGGAACTGCTTTGCATGTGCATCAGCTGCGGGGCAGAGGCACCTGCGCTGCGGTTGCACGATGGCGAAACAGACCCCGGGGGGGCAGTGGAGGTGGCAAAGAGCAGGTAGGTCTGGGCCTGAGGGGCTGGGGGGAAGGAAAGGGGCAGTAGATGAGCTGTTCCTGAACACAACGCACCTCCACGTGGGAGAGATGACCCCCCCTACCCCGTGTGCTTCCCTTACGTTGGCGTTTCCTTGCCAAGACGTCGGGCAAGGCGCTCGTCAGGCAATTTGCTGACGTGGAAGCTTTGAAGCCTGCAAGATTTGCCTTCCGCGCAAAACCCCGGCGAAAGTAGGTTGGAGCCGTCTGCCCTGGTTGCGAGCGGTTCCCTGCCCACGGCGACGGACGCCGTGAGATCAAGAGCTCAGCAAATGCACAAAGGGAAGCGCCCGGGCGGGACCCACGGCCCCGCTCCCTGCTGCAAACAATGCTGACAAAGCCCTCTGGGGCTGGGCGGCCCAGCCTCCCCATTCTCCTTTCCCAGCGAGGTGGAAAAAGAAGCCTGAGCTGACTGAGCATCCCGAGGTTCCCCCAGCCCAAGGACCGGCTGCCCGCCCCCATCGCTCTCCAAAATTCAGAGCGATGTTTTTGTGTTGGGGCTGGAGGACGCGTGCCGGGAGGCTCCTTGTACCGAGCGAAATCTGTCGTCGCCCTTTCAGGAGTCCCAAAGTCGCTCCTGGCCTCCCTACCCTTCCCTTGCACGGGTGTGAATTTAGGGAAGCTCTCCCCGAGAAATGAAAAGAGCTCTGCTCTGCGGGGCCGCTTCACTCTTTTTCCCCCTCCCCGGGGTTGTTCGTGGCTCGGCGGGCGAGGACCCGCGGAATTTTGCACGTCTTTGCGTTCAGGCGGAAAGGCTGGAGTAGCGCCGTAGAGGAGTGGAGGCCGGTTGTGAAATGCAGATCCTCATCTGAAGCTAGATTTGGATCTCGCTGCAGACTAAACAGATGCGATTCTGCAACTGCCTCTTGAATGATAAGCGCTGAGAACGGGGCCAGCCTGGTGCATACACATCAGACGTGTCTGTTCTGCTTTGCAAGAAGCAGCCGTTTGTTGCGAACGCGCGGCAAGAAATTTGAATTCCTTTTTCTTAGGATTTAACTGATGTTGCCAACCTCGGTTCCAACCTCACCAAATGGCCAGGAAAAGAAACTAAAGCAGGGGGGAACGTGAACCGGAGCTAAGCTGCCCCATTAAGATGAGGATCTGTGTTAGTAAAACTAGTGATGTACGTGGGGTTAGCTTAACCCGTGGGGGCTGTAATGCTAAATACATCTGGTTCAACAGCGCAAATTCTGTTAGGGTTGGGGCTTTTTTATTAGTTTTGGTGGGGGCCAACGTTTTTGTCCCTTCTGCTTAGCAGCTGGAGGTGCAAAGGCTGGCTGATGCTGCCGGGCGAGATTCACTCCGGGCTAATTAGGGGCCTTTCTGCACATCCCTCTGGAACCAACAGCCGGGATGTGCCCCGAGCATTCCCCTTTTCTTGCTGCCGGGGTGAATCTCTCCTTGGATTTCCAAGTAAGTGGTGACATTGCTTAGAGTTGATCTTCACAGCCCAGGCAGTCAAGCAGGAGGGTTCGGAGCAGGAGGGCTCCCCTCTGGTCGCTGCAGCGTTTGCTCCCTGCAGTCTGTTCTCCCTCTCTGAATTGCTCCCTGCTTGATGTTACTGAGAGCACGTAGAGAGCACTAAAAGGTGAGCACGGGGTGGAGGGAGGGGGGCAGCTGGGTGGGATCTGTACGTGATCCAAGGCTCCACGTTAAAACATCCCCACCCCATTCCTTGCGTGGCTGGGATGGTTTGCAAAAAAAAAAAAAAGCTCCGGCTTCTCAGTAAATTGCAGAGCAGTTGGCACAAAAGTCACTCCAGAGGGGCCCGTAAAATCCAGCTCCCATAAAATCCACAGGGGGGTCTAAGTCGCGCTCTACTGCTGTAGCCGACGGTCACCGAAATTTTGTGTATCCCACTCGACTGAGGTTTTGTGTATCCCACTCAAATGAAATTTTGTGTATCCCACTCGACTGAGATTTTGTGTATCCCACTCGACTGAAATTTTGTTTATTCCACTTAGGTCGGAGCTGGCAGAGGAGGAGCAGGTGCCACTGCTTGTTGTTAGCGGCGTAAATCAGGAGCGAGGCGACGGTCGGCCTGAAGTCAGGGTGAATTTGCCAGCTCTGCTGCTTGTGGGCAGCATCTTCCTCAACACGGCTGCAAGCTGGTCCCAACAGCTCTCTCCTCTTAGTGCTGTCCAGTCCCTGTTTCAGGTACAAACCTTGAGTTAATCTTGGAATCTGGAGCTGCCTGGCAGGGTTTTAGGAGGCTCGGGAGCAGCAGGAGTCATTCTGTGCTGCTGCTGCTGCTTCTTTGTGCAGCTGGATGGACAAACACATCCAGGCTGCTGTGAGTTTTTTTCTGTGCTCGAGTGAAGAACTCTGAGGGTCTCTTCTTACCCGGGGTGGCAAAGGGATCGGAATGGATCGGCCTGCTTTAGGAAGGGAAGGTTGAAATGCTGACCCTTCCCAGAGCTGAGGAGGTGCAGCCAAGGGGCAATTTCCAAGTTTTTAATCAGACTGGAGCGTTGCTGCAGTCAAGTTTATAAATTCAAAGATGCGACCCTGAGTTGCTTCTTACTCTGCTTGAGGTCTCGTCAAGGCCTGGGCAGCTTTCAGCAAGGCAGAAGTTCCTATTTCTGTGTTATAGTCGGGTGTTTTGTGTTGAAATTCAGTCCTGCCAACCGCTGAGTCCTCGATCTTGGCCCAGCTGGGATCCCCCGGGACCTTGCAAAGTCAGGGGCTTCTCTCCGGCCTCCCTTGTCGTCGTTGCCCCAGATAACGTGTGTTGTATAATCTGCAGAGCACGCTCCAGATACGTACGTGGGCGAAATCCTCCGGGGAGAGCTGAATTCAGCGCTCAGGTCAGAACACGTCCTGGAGGTGTTTGTTGCCACGAGTGTGAGCTGGCTGTACGGGAAGCTGCCAGCGGAGCGTGTAGGGATGGAGTCCTTCTGTTCCGTCCCCCGACTCTGTTCCCCTTTGGGGCTCCCCAAACTCGGTTGGAGAAAGCGTGGACACGGAGGCTGAACAGCAGTTTGGTTGTGGGAACCACGGGCTTGTCTGATTCTGGCCCTTGAGAGGAATAAACGTGTTGCCTGCTGTGAAGTTCCAGGTTTCTCTGAAAAAAAAAAGACATTTGGAGTCGTTCCCCCTTGCCTAGTTTGTTTTAGGGCCCCGCTTTTGGAGTGTTTTCTGGTGCTGGTGGGCTGGAGCTTTGGTTTGAGTTGGGAGAACAACTGTTCTTCCACGTTGCCCTGACTTCAGGAGCCACCACTTAAAACAGCATCACCCAGGAGAAACTGGCTTCGCTGAAGTTCCACGGGCTTCTCTGCAGCGAAGGGCTGAGGGAACGCTGGATTTGCACCTCGTTGGGCTCAGCGGGACGGGCAGGTGTAAATCCAGAGGGGCTCTGTGCTGTGGAGCTGAACTGCTGCCGTCTTATATTTCTAACTTGTTTTATATTTCTAACTTCTCTTAACCTTCTAACTATACAAAAGGCTCCCCGCCAGCATTCTCACCTTAGCAGTGGCGTCCTTCAGCCCTGCTGCACCGAAAAAAGGAGCTGACGGATCGCTTTGGCTACATGATAAGCCCTGGAAGAGCTGGAAACGAAGCCCCAGGTGGTTTAAATTCCCCTTTTGTGAAGTGTGAACTTTTATCCTCGTGTGTGTGTGTTGGTGGGGCAGCTCCAAGGGGCTAAAGCCCGTCGTGCGGCAGAGATTGCTGCCGGGGAAGGTCTTGGCGTCGCACCGCGATATCGCCAGCCCGAGAAATGTTGCAGACAAAGATTTTTGGGACTCTTGGAGCTGATCTTGGCACCGTCGAGGCAGGGAAAGCCGGGCACATGGGCGTTAGGGTGCAGGTCAGGTTTGCTGATGCTAAAAAGCAGCCAAGCCTGCTTCCACGAGCACAAGTTGAACCCCGACGGCACAAGCCCCCCTTGGCAGGAGGAGACTGGGTGGGTTCAGCCTGTCCTGACCCTCTCCCCGGCGTTCCCAGCCCCGCTTCGCTTCTGCGTCAGAGCCCCCGCCGTGAGTCACGGCTGGGATTCCTCAGCTCTGAAGTGGTTCCTTTATTTTTTTTCTCTTCCTCCTCCTCCTCCTCTCCAGGTGCTGAGCTATTTTTTTTTTATTTTTTTTTTTTTTTCCCAAAGCCTTGAATCGAAGGGCGTGCCTCCGAAATCTCGCAAACACGCACAGGCCCCGGCAGGAGCGGGTGAGCGCCGTTCCCATTGTGTTATGAATACCTGGCGCGGTGCCGCGGGGATCCTGCCAGCTCGAGCAGCCAATCTCGAGCACCTAGACCTGCTGAGCTCTGGGGTTTTGCTCCTCTCGCTCAGTCATTGCTCCGCAGAGATGGACAGTTTTAATCTCCTCTCGGCAACAGCCGTGTTTTTGTACTCGCTTGGCCTGCTGCGATATCCCGGTTCCCACGGTGAGCGGCTTCCCAGCCTACGGGGCGCTCGCTCGCAGGGGTGGAGAGTCGAGCAGGCAGCTGGACCGCCCGGCCTCTCGCCTCTGACTCACCTCGTCCAACCTGCAATCTCGGATATTTTCTGTCGCCCTGCCCTTGGCGCGCTGGGCACTGCCCCGGCTCACCCGGGCCCCTCCGGGGGTCGATGGCCCCCGTGATTTTGGGGGCTTCCTGGTGTGGTTGTGCAGGAGAGAGATCTGGTGGGCTGGGAGGGAGCCCAGCTTGGGCGGTCTGGGCCCAAACCATCTCGTTTCCTGCACGTACACTGTGTGTTGGGCTTCTTCCACCCCCTCCAGTGCTTGCTTGCTCCTCACGAGGATGTTGAGAGCTACGTGGTGTTCAAGTAGCCACATTTGAAGCCACCAGAGAGGGTGCAGGAGCTGAGACTTTGACATGACCTCTCAGATAGACCGTAGAATCGTTAAGGTTAGAAAACACCTTTAAGATCATCTAGTGCAACCTACCCTGGCCACTAAACCGTGTCCCAAAGAGCCACATCTACGCAGTTTCTGAACACTTCCAGGGATGGTGACTTCACCACGTCCCTGGGCAGCCTGTTCCAGTGCCTCACCACTCTTGCAGTAAAGAATTTATTCCTAATATCTAAACCTCCCCTGGTGCAACTTGAGCCCATTTCTTCTTGTCCTGTCATTAGTAACTTGAGAGAGCAACCCCCAGCTGACTGCAGCCTCCTGTCAGGGGGCTGTGAGAGCGATGAGGTCTCCCCTCAGCCTCCTCTTCACCAGACTAAACGACCCCAGCTCCATCAGCTGCTCCTCATCACACTTGTTCTCTAGACCCCTCACCAGCTCCGTTGCCCTTCTCTGGTTCCTCTCCAGCATCTCGACGTCTTTCTTACACTGCAGCGCCCAAACCTGAAGCCGGTGCTCAAGCTGTGGCCTTGCCAGTGCTGAGTACAGGGGCACGATCCCTTCTCTGCTCCTGCTAGACACGTTATTTTTGATGCGAGCAAACAAACTCTGAACCCTGGTTACAAGCTCTGGTTGCTGATGGCTACAAAGGCCGGAGGGAGGGGGTCTTCTGTGCTGGCAGGGGCTGCTGGCAAGGTTGAGCCACCAGCAAAGGTCTGCAGTCCCTGCCCTGATGCGCTGTCGCGCTCTCCAGTCGAAAACTGTCTCAGACTCGTCTTCTGAGACCCCAAGGTGATGGGTGTGAGGTTGGAAGTGGTCTTTGGACCATACTGAGCGTAGGAAACCTGCTACAGACAGACCCAGGTCTGAGCTGCAACGTCTCAGTCCTGATCAGGAGTCGTAATTTTGTACTAACTCTCTTTCTGGTTTCCTTTTTTTGCTCAGCGAGAAGGGCACAAGCTCACGCACCTCTACCCCGGCATCGTGACTGCGCTCGGACGAGCTGAACTTTCCAAACCCCGACGAACTTTCCACGCTGGAAGGAGGAACATCCCCATCTCTGCTGAGACCTAACAAAGGTTAGTGTGGGCCACAAGCCACATGCCCCTCCTGCCGAGCCGGGACAGTCTCACTCGTGTCCCCTTCTGTGGGCAGAGCTGCTGCTTTTTCCCAGCGCCCCTTTGCTCCTTGCCCTGGCTTCTCAGACTCCTGCTGCCGCCGGGCGATGTTGCTCTGGGGCGTAAACGGTGTGTAGAGGGGAGAGCAGGTCAGGAGGTGCTGGGAAATATTGCTTTGACTCATGCCTTCCAGGGAATGAAACGCTGCCCTCCCACACACGTGCTGATCTCCACCGTTTTTGCCCCCACGCCGGAGCTCAGTCCTCCTGGAGGGGCTGCGCGGCCTGAAATACGGGCGAACGTCAAATGGCCAAACTTATTGCCATTTGGTTTCAGGTGAGGCTTCCTCCAGGCCTGTGCCGGCCCTGTGGATGCGCAGGAATTTGGGCTGGGCGGGGAGTGTGTTGAAGCAGCAGCTGCTGCCTCTTCTCTGCGTGTGTGCGAGTCCCTGGCACGCCCGCAGGCAGAGGTGTGGGACCTGCTGGCACTCCCATCCCGTAAGCCCGAGGGCAGCGAGCTGACACAACTGCTCCTGGAATCCCTCCCGCTCCAACCGGGATTGTTGGCAGGCCGGTACCGAATCTTGGCAGCACAACAAGGGAACGCCGGTTTCTCCAAAATTCTTGGGCTCGTTTGGTCAGGGTGCTGGCGTGCGGAGTTGGCACGGGCGTCGCCGCGGCGGAGGCGGGCGACAGGGCTGGGGGCTGGCAGCTCGGGGTCTTTTCTGTGTCCCTTCTGCCTCGCAGCAGCTTGGGTCTGGTTTTTTTTATTTTTCCCCTAATCTGAGCGCACCAAGTGCCAGGCTGGCTTTGTCTTTCATTCCTCCTCTCCCCTTGGGCTGAAGCAGTGAGCTGTGCTCCCACGAGCCACCGGGCTAGGAGGTTGCCAGCCCTTTGTCACACGGGTTTTGGTACTGGCTGGGGGTCCCAGTCGTGACAGGGTGATGCATGGAGCCCCCTTCCCCCCGCTGTGATCCAGATCCCCTGAACCAAAGCCAGGCTGAGGACATGGCAAAGGTGAAGCTCGCTTGGCAGGTCTGTGCAGGCTCCTGTCTCCCAGGCGCTGTCTGGGAGGTAGAGACCCCTGGGCTGCCCCGAGCCAGCCGGGCACAGGTGGGGATGGAAACCAAGCAGCAGGGATGGCTTCAGGACAGGACAGGAGGTGTTTCACGTGTCTGGGATGGTGAATAACTGGAAATAGTTGAAAGGAAGGGGCAAACCAGCCTTGCAACAGGCAACCTGAGCTCGGCTTGCCCACCCCGGGGGAGCTGTGAGAGAGGAAACCCCCACTCGGGCTGTCGTCCCCAGGGGTGAATTCGTGCAGGGCAGGATGTGCCCCCTGCTTTGGGCCAGGTGCGGGGTGGGCTGCGCGGAGGCGGCCCCCGCTTCCCCCCCGTCCCGCGCTGCAGGTAGAGCTCCGCGCACCTGGCCGGGGCAGCAGGGCGTGGGCTGGGGAGGACGGGCCCTGGCAAACCAGGCAAGGCTCAGGTGTTCACATTCCTCCCCGGATTGGCCACGGAGAGAAGAACTTGGCCTTATACGGTCAAAAAAGCCAGAGCCGGCTGCTCCTCCTCCTCGCCTTCGCCGTCGTGTGGATGGGCTGATGGGGTCAGGTCCTCCACCCTCTTCCCTGCCTTCCCCTCCCTTCTCCAGGTGCCCTGGAGACAATTCCAGCGGCGTTGGCCCCGTGGCTGATTCCTGGGGCTTGCAAAGAGGTTGGTTCCCCGCAGCGAGTGCGGTTGGTTTTGTGTCCCCCCAAGAGCCAGGGAGGCGACGGGTGGGGGCACCCAGAGATCTGGAGATCTCTTCAAGCTCAGGTGGACAGGAGGGGCAGTAGAAATCGCTGCCTGCCTGGTGGTTAAACCTCTTTCTCTGTCCTGGGCTGGAGCTTTTGGTTAGGGAATAAAATTATAACCCCCCTCAGCTTGATCCTGTGTGAGGCTGCAGACAAAAAACAAACACGAGAAAGAAACCTGAGGCACAGCTTTGCGCGAGATCACGCGGGGAAAGGAAATTAAGCTGTTGCCTTTGCCCGAGACTGGGGGAGTTTCTTTTCCCAAAGGCTGATTTTTTGGAGTGAGCCCTTTAGATTCCTGGAAACGGCTGTGCCCGACCTGGGAAATGAGCCTGGGGGATCTGTCTTTCTCCTCCTGTCTTGTGCCCTGTCTCTTGGCGTTGCTCCAGGTACGAGCTCGAACCCGGAGGAGCAGCTGTGGGTGAAGTGGGATTTGGCAGATTGAATGAGTTTGGAAATTGGAGCGGGCTTGGGGGGGGATATTTTTGGATGAGTATAATTGCATTCAGTGGGAATAGGTGTAGTGGAAGTTCTCTAGAGCTCTAGGCCATCCGTTCTGCACCCAAGGAACACGTTTCCATCTCGCTTCCCACATGGAACAACGTGAAACATGTAGAGGGAACGAATTCAGAGCATGAATTCAACTTGTGCCAGATTTCCCCAGTCTAAATTTACTTGTGTGAGCCCGGTCGGTGCCCTTGGGGAGCGCTGGGAGATGTCTGCGCCGACACCAAATCCCCTCTGCTTCTGCCCGAAGGAGCATCCCTGCATCTGGAGGGAAAGGAGAGGTGGGAGAAGAACCAGAAATGCTCCCACGTGCAGCTGGATTGCTGTTCCGTGGGGAGCAGACGGGCTGCAAACTGAATTTCCAGAGGAAAACGTGGTTCATCTCTTCACAAAAAGTTGCTTCTAGTGTTTTCTTGCAGGACTTAGCCCTAAAAGGACAAGAAGAGTGATGTGTCTCTGCGGGTTAGAAAGGGTCCGTGGCCTTTTGAAGAGTGGGGCTGGCATTGCAGCCCCGGCCAGAGCTTTTGCTGTTAGTCACCAAAATCAGACACCACGGAGGGGAAGGTCACAGGTTTGTTCCCTGGACGGGTGGGATCTGATCGAGGGAGGCGTTTCTCACTCCTGACAACTCTGTTGGGAACTGATTTGCCATCTCCAAGCAGATCCCCCGGACTGTGGGGGCTACAGAGGGGCGAGAGTTCAGCCTGTGTGCGGCAAAACGAACCTGGGCCGGCCAGGCTGCCTGATGGGCGTGATTTCCCCCGGGACTGGAGTTCTTGGTGGGCGAGGGACACACTTTAGGGTCAGGCAAACCTCTGTAGCCGCTCTTCTACCCTCTTGAAGCATTTGGGGAAAGATCCTGACTACGCTTTGCTGCCCTCTTAGTGCCTGGGAGCTGCTTTCCCTTTCTCCTGGGAGGCCGGACTTGCTGGAGGGAGGGAGGGGGTTGTTTGGGATGGGCTTTTTTTCTGGGATCCAGGGTTTGCGGAGGCTTCCGAGCCTTATAGGCCAGACGTGATGATCTCAGAGGTCTTTTCCAGGCTCTCTAATTCCATGATTCTCTTTGGAGGCGTTTGCAGTGGTGTCACCTGCCCAGGAGAGGGAGCCTGGAGTTCACACTTGGGTGCTCCCCGCCCCGAGAGAGGTATTCGGTGCCCTTAGATGTGGTCTGGGGCTCAGACTCTCCCTGCTTGGAAGACAGCAGAGGAGCCCTGCCGCTTCCCTCTGTCTGCTCTGGCTTGTCTTCTGGACTCCAGCCCAGCTGCTGTTGTGCAGACGTGAATATTTCCCTGGTGAGCTTCCCTGCCCGAGTCTGCCCCACCAAAATCAACTCTGCCCCCTGCTTTCAGCACGCGGATTTATCTGTCCCTGGGTTTTGCCCCCCGGGCTTTGTCTCGCAACTGGGCCGTGTCCTGGACATCTGATGTCTCCTTGCCCCACGCTTGGGCAGATGCTCCAATCTTTGGCTCCAGGCGGGGTTTGAGATCATCTTTGGGAAGCTTCTTGCAGCTGAAACTCAAACGGCTTTACCCGGGGTTGTGCAGGGGCGGCTTTGCCAGATAAACGTGGACGGGCTCGCCTTTATTCCACCGATCCCCTTAGCAGCAGCTCACTCTGTTGGCCGCTGTGTTGTTACTGTGCTGGCTCAGCACCCTCGTGGGACTGGCCCCCAGCACCCCAAAGG
This sequence comes from Trogon surrucura, assembly GCA_020746105.1. Lineage (NCBI taxonomy): Eukaryota > Metazoa > Chordata > Aves > Trogoniformes > Trogonidae > Trogon > Trogon surrucura. The sequence goes on from CM036646.1 coordinate 277,944, forward strand.
GGACTCAGATCCTGAATTGGTGGTGCCTTCTGGGATTTCTCACGGGGGCGATGCCCTTCACTGGACGAAGGAAAACGATGCAGAACTTCCCCAGTGAATTCCAGCTGCTGGGTTTAGGGCTGGCTGTGTTTCTGGTGTGAGAACAGCTACAGAAATTAGCCCTGAGGAAGGGACCAGTCCTTCAGGTGAAGTCAGAAGCTTGAGGGGTGGTAGAGTGGAGGGGGTGGGACGGGTGGATGTGGTGTCCCGAAGCAATGGGACTCTCTCGGGCGTAGCTCAGCTCCTGTCAATGGAGCACAGGAATTATTTTGCTGCATAAAATCAGGTGGCTTGATAGGCACTTTTCCAATTGTCGGTGGGGAAACTGAGGCAGAGAGTGGTGAAGTGACTGAGATGGTGAAACGGTGAGTTGGGTCCTTCTCTCCTGCACCAGCCAAAGGCACCAGGAGTGCGGCTTTGTAATGCCCTGCTCTGGCCTCGGGGCTCTCTCCCAGGCCCCTGGCTCAAAACAAACCCTCCAAAAACCGTGTGGCAGGGAGGAGGAAAAAAACCAAAAAAACTAGAAACTCTCTTCTTGCAGAACTGAGCTTCTGTTGAGCCCTGGGCTGTGAGCACACGTCTCTCACCACCCTGTTGCCCTCCAGTTCCCCCCGGCTGAATGTTCAGGGCTCCCGAGCCCTCTTTTTCCATTCAGGTTTCATTCTGGGCAGCACCAGGGCTGGGTTTCTCCTTTCCCCCCAGTCCTGCTCGCGGAGCCTCAGCCCCACCCTGCGCCGCTCGGAGCCCTCATTCATCTTCTGGGCCTCCCGCACCTCTGGCGTGGCGCAGCCTCGCACAAACCCGGCGTTGTTCCTCCAGCCGAAAGGGCTGAAGAGCTCTGCTGGGTCCTACCTCCAGGGGAAGCTCTGCGCTAAAGCGCTGTCTCTCCTGAGCTGGGAAGAGCTCGTATGACCAGGAGCTTGCCCCGTAAGTCCCCTCTTTCCCATCCCTGCCAGTTTGAGAAACTGGATTTAACTGCTTGGGGGCTTTTTTTTCTGCTGGGCTGTCCTCCCCTCATCTGTCCCCGCACCCCTCGAGGTGACCCTGAAGGTTCTCTTGGGTGGGCAGCAAACAGCCGAGCAGAGATGCTCCCTGTAGATTCGTTATGGTTGGAATAGACCTTCAAGATCATCAAGTCCAACCATCTCCAGCACTTCTGGTGCGATTTCAGCCTCATTTTGGCTGCCAGAGCCGAGCCAAGAGCCCTCGGCTGAGACCTGTTGGAGGAGTTGCTGTTTCAAATGGGCTGTGGTAAGAAATCTGGGAAAAAGACAACACACGGTGACACTCAGTTCTTTATTAGGACTTTATTATAACCCTGGAGAGCAGGAGTTCTGGTTACATGGACGCTACGGCAGCTGTCTGTCCTACAGAAACGTGGAAATCCTGCGATACACGTGACGGAAATACACCAAGGGACTCGTAACAACTCCTCTTGTGAACTCGGAATCTGGGAACTCGAGTGGGGCTGCGTGGCAGTGGCTGAGGCCGGAGTCTGGCCTCGTAAAGGAAGATGCTGCGGGGCCCTGTCAGTGTTAGTTTGTGCAAGAGGGCCACGGAAATGTTTTGTGGTGAGGCCAGGACATCCCCTCCAACGTTGCTCGCGGGAGCGTGTGGCATCTACAGAGTTGTCTCTGGTAGCTGTGGTGTGCGGTGGCTGGTGTCAGCCAGGTAAGGTGAAAGCTGCTCTGTAAGGTCAGTAGATACAAAGACAAGCCCTGCTCGTTGCGGTTAAACGGGAACCAGCGATTATCCCGTTTCTAGGACCCGACACCCCTGTGTGTGGAGCCTGGAGTGCCTTTGGGTGAGAAAGGCAGAGAAGCTTTGGGAAGTTTGAGGTTTGGTGGCGCAGGAAGGAACGAGGGGCCACCCGAAAAGCGGTGAGATCAGTTAAATAGTCAAAACTGGCCAAAGGATCCCTCAGTCCAGCCAGCGGGTTTGTCACCAGCTGTGCAAATCCAGATGTGGCAAATCCATCTGGCTCAGGTTGTTTACCTGCGACTCGTCACCAGCTCAGTTTGGAAAGCTGGAAAGCTCGGTGCTGCCTTCCTCTGGAAGCCACATTGGGGGAACCCCTCTCGTGAGCGCGCGCGGAGCGGGGACAGAGCAGAGAGAACGATTTTGTAACACTGGTGAGACGGCTGGGCTGAGGGCTTCTGGCTGTTGAGTTAGAAGCTCGTGCAATCAGACTTTCCCCTCCTGCCAAGTTTGCTATAGACAGATCTCAAAGGTCATGAATGCAAATCCTTTGGGGAAACAAACCTAGAGAGGAAAATGTTGCCGCGAGTGTGTGAATGGGAGAGTCTCCGAAATCCCGGGTGGGTTCCTGCTTGTAACTGGGAGCAGAGATGGTGACTGGGATGTTGTAAGGACACAAGAGAGAGCCTGGAGCGGATTCGCATCCCTCGGACCTTGGCTTGGCTTCAGGAGAAAGTGCTTTGGCCTCGTCCGGCTACAGGTGCCGACGGGCCTCGTGTTTCTGCTGCGGGGCTCCGTTCCTCGCAGGAGCGTCACTCAGGGCAGGGAGCTGAGCTTTGGCCGGGCGCCGCTGACGACAGCGTCTGCTCCGGGCGTCGCCGAGTTGGAACCGCGGCTTCTCGAGGGCGGCGTCTTGGTGGTGCCTCCGTTTGGCTTCGTCTCGCCGGTGGTGCTGCCCGTTCCTCTTGCAAACAGCTTGGAGTTCCTCAAGGTGCTGGCAGCAACTGCGGAGGTGGTGGTGGGGAGCGAGAGAAAGGGAGATTAGAAACATTTTGTTCGCCCTCTGCGTCGGCAAATCGTACAAATAAACCCACTTACGGTGCTTTGGTCTGGAGTGGACAGCGCTGATGACGGTGGGTATCGGTTGCTCCATGCTGTGGAGAAAAAGGATGGAATGTGAGCACACGGGCTAAACTCTGCTGTGCCCGAGAGGTGCTGAGGACTGGAGCTTGGCCCGTGTGAGCTGGACCGAACGCGTGGTTGGCTCACAAAGGCCAACTCAACAGCATCTGGGCAAAGCGGCGTCTAGAGAGATGCTGGAGCCCTCAAGCTTGGGGAGTCTGAGGAAAACTTCAGCGCAGGAAACAGGGCTGAGCTGTGTGGGGGCTGCTGGGATTTGTTCTTTCCTTCCTCACATCTTTGGTACCGAAATTTGGGACATGTGCTTGCTCCCTAGGTGGGTCAGGCCCAGGGAAGCCGGGTTTACCTGCTCTCCTCCCCTTCCATCAGCTTCCTGTACGTGAGGATCTCCACATCCAGGGCCAGCTTGATGTTCATCAGCTCCTGATACTCTTTCACCAGGTGAGCCATGTCCTCCTTGCTCTTCTGTAGGGCTTCTTCTAGCTCGGCCAGTTTGGCTTTGGCATCCTTGAGGGCCGTCTCGCCGTGCTCCCCGGCCTCTTTGATGTGCTCCTCCAAGTACAGGCACTGGTGGTGCAGAAGGAAAAAAGGGCAGTGGAGGGTGTTAGGTGTATCACAGTATCACAGAATGTTAGGAATTGGAAGGGACCTCAAGAGATCATCCAGTCCAATCCCCCTGCCGGAGCAGGAACACCCAGATGATGTTCCACAGGAACAGGCGGGTTTTGAATGTCTCCAGAGAAGGAGACTCCACAACCTCCCTGGGCAGCCTGTGCCAGGGCTCTGTCACCCTCACTAAAAAGAAGTTTCTTCTCAAATTTAAGTGGAACCTCTTGTGTTCCAGCTTGATTCCATTACCCCTTGTCCTATCATTGGTTGTCACTGAGAAGAGCCTGGCTCCATCCTCCTTTATATATTTATATCCCCCTTTATATATTTATAAACACTGATAAGGTTACCCCTTAGTCTCCTCTTCTCCAAACTAAAGAGCCCCAGCTCCCTCAGCCTTTCCTCATCAGGGAGATGCTCCACTCCCTTCATCATCTCAGTTGCCCTGTGCTGGACTCTCTCCAGCAGTTCCCTGTCCTTCTTGAGCTGAGGGGCCCAGAACTGGACACAATACTCCAGATGTGGCCTCACCAGGGCAGAGCAGAGGGGCAGGAGGACCTCTCTTCTAACTCCCCTTCTAACACACCCCAGGATGCCCTTGGCCTTCTTGCCCATGAGGGCACACTGCTGGCTCATGGCCATCCTGCTGCCCACCAGCACCCCCAGGGCCCTTTTCCCTACAAGACACCTACAAGACACCTACAAAGCTCTTGACACAGAGGTCTGAACCTACAAGGTGTGTTATAGGTTCAAATCTCTGTGTCAAGGGCTTTGTCACCCACCCCGAGACACACCTGGCTCTTTTGGGACACGATGCAGGACCTCAGCTTCTGGATCTGTATGTTCAGGTCCGCGATCTCCCGTCGGCTGTCAAGGAGGTGACCCCCGTAGGTGCCTGACTGGCTGCTGCCTTCGTTCAGCTGCAGGAGAGATGGGAGAGTGAGTTGCCTGCTCTGCTGTGGGGAAGGAATCTGCGAGGATTCCCAGTGTCCTTGAGGAGAAACCACCTCATTGAGCAAGAAAGAGGGGCGCGTGGAAGGGTTTAGGGCTCATTCTCTGCTGGCTGTAGCCGTGCCAGGTAGAGAGCACGTTGTCTCGTGGGGTTAATCACCTTCTCGCTCAGTTTGGAGGAGGCACCAGTGGGAGGTTATTTTGCATCTCAGGTGGGACAGGCTGCCACCGAGAGATGTCCTTGCCGTTCTCCGCTGACAGCCTGGAGAGCCTAGAGCAACGAAACTACTAATTTGCACCCCTGAGTTAGGAGGAGTTGATCTGGGTTAGCGCCCTGTCCCTCCCTCCATCCCAGGAGTGGTCTGTCCTTCCACACCTTGCTGATTCCTGTAGTTTCTTGGCTGCTCGCTCTCCCTCTTCTCTCCCTCCCTCTCCCCAGTACCAATCAGATAAGGAGACAAATACCTTTCTCCTGGTAAGTGCTTCAGCCTCCTCCCAGCTCCGAAGAGCCAGAGCTTCATACTGGGCCCTGACTTCTTCCACAATTCTGCTCAAATCGAGCTTGCACGTGTTGTCAATTCCCAGTACTACTGAAATGTCCTTGATTTCCGTCAGCAGCTCCTCGAGTTCCTGAAGAGCAAAGAGAGAACAGGGCTGAGATACCAAGTACTCGGCAGAGCTCCGAGCTGGGAGAGACCTGAAGTGCTCTGCTTAGCCAGGCGACGCGTTTTCCGCGTGCAGCGTGGCGAGATTTCCTAGGATTTCAGTCTTGGGGAAGTTTGGAAGCTGGTGGTATTTTCCTCCATCAAATCCCAGCTCGGTCTAGGGAGCTGGTTTGGAACCTTTGGATACAGTCGATTAAGAGCCTGACAAAAGTGCGTTTGAACTGAAGGTGCTTCCTTATCTGTCAGTATTGAGGTGGTGGGAGCATCTGTCTCGTATGAGCGGTGGGGATCATTTTGCAGGCTGGTGCTGCTGGAAAGATGCCTTTGCTGAGCTCTGCTTCGCTATCTAGAGAATCTGGGGCTGCCCCTTGTGTGGTTATAGTCTGCTTCGTGTCTAAAATAAGGGAAAGGAGAAACAGGACCCTTCTTGGAGTACTTCTGTTATCACTGATGGGGATATTTGCTCTAGAGAGCTGGCTTGGGTCACAGACACCGGGAGCCAGACACTGGTGGGTGCAGACTCTCATAGAATGTCAGGGATTGGAAGGGACCTCGAAAGATCATCCAGTCCAATCCCCCTGCCAGAGCAGGAACGCCCAGATTATGCTACACAGGAACTTGTCCAGGCGGGTCTTGAATGTCTCCAGAGAAGGAGACTCCACAACCTCCCTGGGCAGCCCGTTCCAGGGCTCTGTCACCCTCACCGAGAAGAAGTTTCTTCTCCAGTTTAAGCGGAACCTCTTATGTTCCAGTTTCAGCCCATTACCCCTTGTCCTATCAGTGGTTGTCACCGAGAAGAGCCTGGCTCCATCCTCGTGACACTCACCCTTGATATATTTGTAAACATTCATGAGGTCACCCCTCAGTCTCCTCTTCTCCAAACTAAAGAGCCCCAGCTCCCTCAGCCTTTCCTCATAAGGGAGATGCTCCACTCCCTTCATCATCCCAGTTGCCCTGTGCTGAACCTAAAAATGACCCTTCATCCGTGCGCGTAAACCGCGCTCCGGAGTGGTTTGTATCCAGGTTTTGACGCAGAGCAGATGGTGCACACGCGCCTCGGCAGCTCCCCGCCAGCCTCAGAGGGTTTCTTGTCACCCTTATCACCATCCCTGGACTTGCTTCTGATTTACCCCAAAGAGAGCAGTGCCTGTAACCTTTCATCTCGACCTTCTTGTTCTTCCCCTTTGTGCTGAGGGCTCTGATCTCCTTAGAGAAGCATTTGTGTCCCTTGTTTGCCTTGCCTTCCCCTGACCGGCGAAACAAAAGGCGCCCTGACCCGGCGATTCCTGAATAACAGAAAAATACCCCACAGCTCCTCCACAGAGCGGGATTATCGGCGTATTTTTTTATCCCCGCTGACGTCTAATCCTCGAGCCTCTTTGTTAATCTTTGAGCGGGTTAATAACTATTTGAGAAGGTGCAAATACTTGAGCATCCTCTGCCGGGAGGAGGGAAAAAAACCCCAACCTGGCGGTTTATTAATGAGGATCGAGGCTGGGATTTTCATACCAACGCGCTGCGCGAGCAAAGCCGTCGAGCAAAGTTTTCCACGTTTGCCCTTCCCCTGGGCGCGTGTGCCGCTACGTTGACGTCGGTCAAATCGACGGGTAGAAAATGACTGACCCTGCAAACAAACTCTTGAGAGGAGAGGGCGGAGGGAGAGGTGGAGGGTAATTTCTTTGCGTAAAACGTGGATTAAAATAATAATAATAATAATAATGGCAGCATTATGGCATAATGGACAGCAGCGTGGAACCTGGAGGAAATCACCTCAAGAGGAATGTCTAGCAGCAGGGTCTCCTTTCCCTACCCTTGTGAATTCCCTTGCACCAGGAATACTCTTTTTTCTTTTAGAGGAAAGGAGTATTCATAGTTCCTTGCAGTCTGGGCACGCGTTCTGATGCCCTTCTGATACGATGCAGGTCCTTCTGCCTCTCTGTGCCTCGGTTTCCTCACGAGGAACATTAACGTTCCTCTCTCGAGCGTTTTAATCGTTCGCACTGGTGGAATTTTCGACGGATCATTAAGTATTCCCCAAACACCGCCGAGCCTGCTCGGTGACATTTTACGGGCGCTGAGTAAGTGGCTGGAATCGCCCTGTTTGAGGAGCTGCAGGCGCGGCGCGGCCCCTGGGGTTGTCTGAATCCTCCGAATCCTCCCCCCTCCGGTGCAATCGTACCGATGCCGCGCGCTTCTCCTTTGAGCGGAAAGGGGTTGCGTGGGGTTGTGTTCAAGAGCGTCCGGCGCCTCGCCTGGCTTCGTCCTGGTTTGGTGTGAGCCCTTGGAATAGAAGAACGCTCGAGACCTGGGGGGTTAAGGAGCTGAGCCCCAGCACAGCCAGCTCAGGAGGTTCTTGGGGGGTTCCTGAGTTCCCGGGGAGACCCACTGGAGCAGCCTCCCCTACAGGAGCAACTTTCTGCTCAGATGGGTTAAAGGAAGGGGATGAGCTCATGAGACCCCGCCTGGAGCCGCTTAATACTTGTCTGCAACACCACACGAGCTCTCATTTTGTTGTAAATGCAGAACGATGCCCCCTTGGGAGCAGAACTGTCAAAAAAAATGCTTTTTTTTTTAATTATTTTTTGCAGAGGAGCTTGTCTTCTCCCGGGCCGCTTCCCCCAGTTGCATTTTTACCTGCTCGTAGATGGTTTTTTTCAAATCCATCAGCTCTTGGAGGCCTTTGAGTTTCACTTCCAGCTCGGTTCTGTGCAAGGTGCTTACGTCTAAATCCTAGAGGAGATGAAAAGTGCATTAATCAAGAGTTTGGAGCTTGTAGCAAGAAGTTTCTCCCACTGCCACCTCTCCTTTCTTGCCATTTATTGGCAGGAACTTGTGAAACTGCTCTTACACATAAGGAGGCTCCTCTGGGGACCTTTTTCCTCTGTGGGTTGTTGGTTTTTTGGGTGTATTTTTTGTCGAGCGAGCGCTTTGGTGGAAATCTCGAACGCGGCAGGGCGGAGAAGGAAACAGGCAGGGCTGGTCCGTGCCCACTCAGCTTTTGTTCACCACAAAAAGCAGGGGTTATTGAAAAAAAAAAACAACAAACCAACTCCGATGCCGTCCGCAAAAGTCACCAGAACTGCCCTTACTGGCTGATGAAGGGCGTCCGGGAAAACATGCAATTAGCCGTAATGATCGTTTGCGGAGAACGTTTCCTCTGCCTAATAACACCCTGCGTTCCTTCCCGCTCGGATTATTGTTGTTTAATGCGCGCGAAGCCTCCCGTCTCGGCTGATACTCCCAGCTCGGCTCCTTCTGGGGCCGGGATGTTTAACCAGGGCGCGGCCACGCGACGGACGGACCCGGGGTGGGGGGGGGAACAAAAGCAAACGCGGTTATCGCTTCCCAACCTTCCCCGAGCCGCGAGGTCGTTCGCGGAGAAAACGCGCCGCGGAGGAGAGGTGTCACCTGGGAGGCTCCTGGGGGTGCGGAGCCCCCCGCCCCGCCGGCTCTGACCACTGCAATTGTGATGAGGTCGGGTTCAAACGTGGTCTGAGCCCCGCCAGGGGCTTCCGCCGAGAGCCGCGGGGTTTTTCTGTAACCACAAGCAGCCCGGACTCACTCGTCCTTTTCTTGTTGAAGCGGTGACGGTGTTCGTCACCCCGCTGGCCTCCTCGAGACCTTGTTACCCCACATCTGTGGTACGAGGGCTCGGTCCGGAGCTGAGCCTGGACCGTTTTGCCTCTCGAGGCTCTTGTGTGGTTACGCAGAGCCCGCCCGGCTGAAAAGCTTCTCTTGCCACTGACCTTTTTGAGCTCCATGAAGGTGTATTCCATGCCGCTACACAGGCGGATTTCATCCTCGTATCTAAGGAGAGTGAGAAAAAAGGGTGAGAAACTGCGCGTGGTGAAAGCCTCAGGGATGGTGAAGGTCGTCTTGCTCGCCCCCAAAAACGTTGGTCTCAACACTTTCTGCTTTTACTGTGATGTCCTACCTCCTTGACGTACCCTAGACAGCAAGGAGAGGTGTCTCTGAGGTTTGAGCAGCTTGGACAAGGGGGAGGATAACAAGCTGCTGCCGTAGTAACACCGTGAGCACTTGAAATCTGAAGAGCCCCGAAGTAGAGAGAAGGTGGCTTTAATTCTGGCTTAATTTGAGGGCTAAGCAACCTCAAGTTAGCTCACTTTTGCCGCAGAAAGAGAGAGTAGGCATGGAGGAGTGGGGCGGGGTGAGTTGTTCTCTGCGAAACCCAGATTTTTCACCCTAAGCTTCCCTCTTCTGTTTCTTTCAGGTGTGGCCAACATTGAATTTCCACGGCCTGAGAGTCTTTTCAAGGGAGAAAACTTCAGCTTGTGAAAGTTCCGAGAATACCGAGCCGGTGTCATGACTTCCCCTAAACTTTTGAGAAGTAACACAGGAGCTGGCAAAGTAGTTTGTGGAAAACAGTGCCCACAGAGCAGAAGGTAACAAAAACCGGATGGGGTAGGGTGGAGCCCTAATGGCTGGATTTCCAGGAGAGGAACCAACCCCGCAGGTGTTTAAAAACAGATTTGATAAGGCAGGACCGGGACAGCAGAGCCTTGGCCACTTCTTGGTGGCCAGCAGCAGACACGAGAGGCTCACTTAGGGAACACACCAACCCTCGTTGGCTCCTGGGACGAGCGTGTGGCCAGTCCCGATGTTGCTAAAAGCAGGTCACTGACCTGGAAGCCACAGGGTCTCTTTTGGGCCCGGCGAGTGACCAGGCGCCGTTGGTTTGTTTGCTGCGCCGGGAACGTTACGTGATGGGTGTTTGGATGCGCGTTGGGAGTGGTGACTCTTCTGCTGAGACCGGAGCAGGTTGTGCTCTCAGGGAGGTCGTAGCTTCCCTGCTCTTCTGTGACAGAAGAGCCACGGAGGTGGTGAGAGGGCTGGAGAACCTCTGCTCTGAGCACAGGCTGAGGGAGCTGGGGTTACTCAGCTTGGGGAAGAGAAGAGAAGGCTCCGGGGTGACCTAATAGCACCTGCCAGCCCATGGGAGGAAAGCTGGAGAAGGGCTTTTACGGGGGCCTGGAGGGACAGGACAAGGGGCAATGGCCTGAAACTGCAGGGGGGGAGATTTAGGTGAGATAGAAGGAAGAAATTCTTCCCCAGGAGGGTGGTGAAGCCCTGGCACAGGCTGCCCAAGGAGGGTGTGGATGCCCCATCCCTGGAAGGGTTCAAGGCCAGGTTGGCCGGGGCTTGGAGCAACCTGGGCTGGTGGGAGAGAGGGGTCCCTGCCCACAGCAGGGGCTGCAACGAGATGACATTCAAGGTCCCTTCCAACCTTGACCAGTCGAGGATTCTGTGGCACCTCAGGCTCCTCTTAGCCTGACGTGCAATAGAGCATTTCCAGGCTGCAAATTAAACCTTTCAGGGCTGCTTTACAGGTGTCATCAAACTGATGGGAGGAAGGCTGAGACTTTTGGGCAGGAGGTAAAACGGCATCTCCTGACAGAGTGATGCTTAAATCCGGAAGGACAGGCATCTTCTGCTGCTTGGTGGTCTGGTGCATCAGCACTGCAGTCACTCTGGAGAGCCTTCCCTGCTTGCACAAACCTTTAGGAGAAAGAGGAGCCGTGCCTTGGAGCAGAAAGAGGAGAAGGCGTTGGGAAAGTGGCACAGGGGATTGCTTTGAGGGAGTTAGAGCCTGACCTGAGATACCAAAACCACCTCCCTGGAGCTGTCGCTTCCGTGACAGACGGGCTAGCGAGGGCAGGGAGGGGATCTGACAGCCACGAGCTCTCCAGTTAGGCACTTGTCGGGTTCCTCTTGAGTACCCCCGTGGTGTTAAACTCACCCTCTCCCTGCCTGCTTTCCTAAGGGCAGGTAGCGCGGCTAACGAGTCTTACCTGTCTGGTTTCTCTGCTCTTTAGCTGGAATGCTAGCCATGCTGCCAGGAACTCTGTGCTGCGCTTAATTACAGCCTGCCACTCTTCCTTCATCCTCCTTGCAGCTCAGCCCCATCCCAGGCTGTCCCAGCCTGCCGAAGCAGCTTCACGCATTGCTGGGCGCTGACATAACCTCGCATAGCGAACAAACAACAGCCCTGACTGAGAGAAAGCAGGCCCGGCCAGCCAGACGTGCTCACCGCACGGCTCCGGAGGCACCCAGCAGCCGGGAGGTGACTCACACGGGGATGGAGCATTCCACCAACACATCACAGCATTTATCTCCTTAGAGATAATCCTCGAGCAGCCGCGCGTTAAGGCGTAAATCCACCCCATCTCGATTCGGGCACTTAAGACACACTTGAGACGGGCGTCTGGTCGCCTTGGGCTCCTTCCGTAGGCAGGGAAGCGAAATCGGAGGTGAACCAGCTTTCAGGCGGGCTGTGTTTCCCTCCAGATGTGCCTCCGAGACTGTTTTAGGATGAGGGCACAGTGGTGGGATGGAGCTGAGCCCGGTGGCGTGAAATTAAGTCGGGCTTCCTCCCGTGGAGCAAGGAAATGGGAAGCAGCTGAGAACCAACCGCAGAGGCTGGAGGAGGAAAGCCGTTGGCTGTCTAAGTCTTCAGGGGTCAAGATTTGACTAAGGCAATCCCTGAGTCTCAGAAATGAATTTTCTAAAGGCTCTATACCCCTGATATTCCTCCCAGTGCCACGCCAGAGGAGGTCAGAAATTCCCCTCCTTCCCCTTCCGATGGGTCTGCGCAAATCACGCGCGTCGGGAGCCGGAGCAAACAGCTGCGCACGCGACTGTTTCTACTAAATATCCGTGTTTCCAAAGGTATTTCAGACGAGGCGGCGTTAAATACAAGTAGTCCAATTTCACACGAATGTATTGGGTTCAGGGGGCAGTTCTCGGCTGGTTTCATTCTGGTTGGTGTTAAAGTCAATAATTCTCACTCTGTTTATCCCTGCCAAGATCTAGTTAGAATTATTCTGCAGAAAGGAATGTATAGAGTGCTGCTGGAGTAATAACTTGAGAACTGTCTCATTTTTTAAAAAGCCAGTCGTCCCTATGCTTGGGTATTTGATTTTTAACTTCCTAAAGAAGCAGGTTTGAGATCCTGTGCCAGCCTCCAACCCTCTTCCCTTTCCCCTCTCCGTTCTCTGCTTTGGGAATTGCTGCTCAATGGCAACCTCAGCTGAGGAGGAGGCGTCCCGGCTAGTTAAGTCTCGCGCGTGGTTTTGGGAAAGCAATCCCTGGATAGAGAAAAACGGATGAATTAGGGCCTTACGGAGGGACTTGGATTTCATATCTTAAGTGCCCTACTGGGCAGGGCCTGCTTGGGTGGCCGCTGTGTTCGTGGCGTGTTTCGTCAGGAGTTGCTGTGGCTTGGGTGAGAACATACCCCGTTCAATTTGAATTGTAGAATCGTCGAATCCTCGAATGGCCCAGGCTGGAAGGGACCTCAGAGATCATCTCATCCAACCCCCTGTCACGGGCAGGGACGCCTCTCGACTGGATCAGGCTGCTCAAGGCTCTGTCCACCCTGGCCTTGAGCACCTCCAGGGAGGGGGCAGCCACAGCCTCTCTGGGCAATTTATTCCAAAGTCTTGCCACCTTCGGACTGAAGAATTTCTTCCTAAGATCCAACCTAAATCTCTTCTCCTTCAACTTAAACCCATTTCCCCTTGTCCCACCAGTGGACGCTCTTGTCAAAAGTCCCTCCCAGCCTCCCTGTAGGATCCCTTCAGGTACTGGAAGGCAGCTCTTAGGTCCCCCCGGAGTCTTCTCTTTCCAAGACTGAACAACCCCAGCTCCCGCAGCCTGTCCTCGTATCAAAGGTGCTCCAACCCTTGGATCATCTTTGTGGCCAGCGAAGTTATTTGCTTTTTCCTCCCCCTGCCTCTTAAAAAAAAAAGAATTCCCTTGGGAAAAGAAACCTCTGGAGGAACTGGGAGCCTCCAAAATTTGCATGGTTTCGGCAGACCGTTTGCTTCAGACAAAAAAAAAACCCAACTGGGCTGAGGCAGCCCTTGTGGAAGGCGGCGTGCGGGACTCGGCAGAGCCGGCGCGGCTTGGGAGGGGGTTGGATTGCTGCCTGGGGAAGGCACTTCCTTGCCTGTGAATCACTACCCGCTGGGAGCGGCACAGGGGGTTGTCACCCGCACAGAAATCCACCTGCGCCGGCCGTGGGTGTTCCCAGCACCCAATGACAGGGTGGGTTTTGCCTGTTCTCTGCTCCGCTCGCCCCTGGCGGGACTCGTGCCTCGCGGGTGGGAGAAAGCGGCCGGCTCCGCAAATGAAGGGGAAGCGCTTCGAGGAGCGGCGTCATTTCTGAACGGTCTTTTCCCCCCCCGGCTTGCGGAGTCCCGCGCAGCGGGAACGCTTCTCCAGGCCCGTAATCGGGTCCCTCCTGAGCTGGTGCCCTTTGTGGATTCTCGGCTGCCTAAAACCATGCGTGTGCACGTGCCGCCTCCTTCTCTCTGTGCCTGGTGGGTGCTAGTCCTCTAGTCAGTCTCTTTTTTCTTTTAATTTGGAGGGATCTGGCATCCCTGTCACGTCTTATCCCATTGTCCAACTCGGTAGTAACTGCTCAAGAAAATCAAAAGGGAGGTGGAAACACACGGACAAGGTGTGCAAGCACCTTTATCCTTAAGAAATCCTGCTGAAAAGTAGATGAAGTGCTAGCGTAGGCAATTCCTGAGGCGGTTACAAATATGAGGACAAACTGTGAGAGCAGATATGGGTGACTGACCTGACATTTCTCCATCAGGCTTATCTTGATTCTCCTGATTTTTCCTACCTGGGTTTTTCCTGGCTATCGGGCAATAAACCAAGAGGTATCTTTTATCACTGCAGCTCCAAAGAGCGCTTAGTTCCTCGGAGAAGTGCAAGGAAGACCCGAGTGCTCCAGAGAGGGGGTGACAGGGGTGACATTGAGCGAATGGCACAGCCCGTGTCGCGGCTTTGACCCACGCTCAGGGCTGCTGCCTGTCAGCATCAGTCTTGCAGCAAACCCAGCACCCAAAATAAGAGCAGACAGACACCAGCCATAAGGAACTCGGGTGTTTCTGGGCACCTCGGTGTCAGAGCATCACTCCCTGAAGGATGCCCAGCGTTGGTGACTTCAGCGTAAGGTCAGGAACGAATCTCCTCGTCCTTACTCCCACCCTGTGAGCTGGAGCAGGGCGTTTAACTGCCGTTGTCTCCGTTAACCTGCCCGCGAAGCGGGGCTGTGGGTCTCTCCCTTAATTTGCAGGCGCGTCGAGGAGCTGGTTTAATCCAAGCCTGCAAAGAGCTTTGAGGTCCTTGGGCTAAACTCTCTGGGGAGGGCACCGTTAGTATTTATGCGTCTCTTCGTACATCGGCAACGGGTTTGGGCTGTTACCTCGGGGATATCTACGGGTGTCAGGGGTAATCCCTTCGCATCAGGGCTCCGGTTTGACAGTGCCCCTACACGGCTCTTTGCTCCACATCAGGCTCCGGAGACCTTGTGCAGGCAGATGGGTGTAACTGTCAGGGAAAGCATCTAATTGTGGATTCGTCTGCGGTATGCAAATGACGCCGATAATACGAAAAGCATTGTCTTCTCCAATGAGCCACGGGCGCATCTCGAGTGCTCTTATCTGGAGATCTCCGAGCTCTCGGCAGAAGCGGCGATAAGCGCCGCGGCGCCCGGTCCTCCCTTCAGCTGCCTCAACATTTTCTGTCAAGGGGCTTTTCTGGGTAAAAAGCTTTTTGCTCAAAGCAGAGTTTCGCATTGAGTGTCACGGGGTGAACGGGGAAAAGGGTGTTTGGCGACGCTAAACAGCCTAGATCTATAAAACAGCGTGGGGAGAGAGTTCTGATCTGTAGTAATAGTGTGGAGAATAAATATTTCTCTGTTTTAGTGGCTGTCATTCCTGATAATACCGTTCCCCGGAGCTGTTCTCTAGCTTGAGGCGTTTCTGAGATGCCCTGCTCTCTTGGGTATTTCTCTTTTTATGGGTTTTTCTCTCATCTCGAGTCAAATCAGGAAGAGGCGAGGCCGCTAGCTTCGCAAACACGCGGTTCTGCGCGCGCCAAGCTGGGAATTTGTTCCCGGGAGGAAGAGGCTGCCCGTGCGAAATCGATCCCGCGCTCCTCTGCGTGCCCACAGCCGACCCGATCCCTTGGAAACACGCCCCCCCTCGCAGTACCCAGCTGGGGTAAGACACCTACTTGCTTCGGAAGTTGTCCATGTTGCTCAGGACCCTTGTCAGCTCCGACTCGAGATTTTCCTGCTCGTAGTTGAGCGCCTTCATCTCTTGATTCATTTTGCTCATGTACTCGTCGTAGATGGCCTTGATGTCCGACTCCGAGTGGGAATTGTCTTGGTCCTTCAGGAAGTTCCACCTCGTCGTTAGGATCTTGTTCTGTTGCTCCAAGGACTGGACCTACAGAAGAGATTTCGGAGATGTTAGTGACACCGGACAGTGAAACCCGGAGCCGTCTGCTCCTGGCAGGGCAGGAGGGATTGACCTGGAGCCTATCAGAGTAGGGAGAACCTGCTGGAATCAGCAGAGATGTCCAGGTAAGAGTGTGAAACCCCCTGAAAATTAGGCCTGAGTTACAGGGACTTTCAGAGGTTTTACGTATTACCTACTAATTAATTTCTCGATAGAACAGGTTCACGTCTGGGCATCTTTTATTAAGTCACTGGAAAATAAGGACTGTGCAAGGCCCGTGAACGTACTGAAGGAAAGGCTGAAAATCCACCAGGGAGTCACACACAGACATCCAGCGTGAACAAAAGTTTGATTTACTGCCTCGGAGCGGCCCGAACAAAGCTAACTCCTCTCCCACCTGCAGGATTACACCACGGTGAAGTTTTGAGTAATGAATCAGAGTCCTGGTTTATATTGCGAAGCAACAGAGACGAGGCCTATGGGAGCTCGAGAGAAATAAGCAAAATAATTACAGACTCCACGCGAGGTCTAGGTGTGCGTGTGCCTGTCTGCCCGGCAGAGGATACGCCGCATTTTCGATGAATCTTCCCCAATATTCGCAATCTGCACGGTAGCGCTCGGCTTTTTAACAGGTTTTGTCTTCAAAGCTCTCGGCTGGCTTCAATTAATTAGGTAATTGCTACCTTTCTGCCTGCTCTGTGAACCAAAACCAAATTCCGTCGCTCACGTTTTGGCTGGGGAGCCGTGAGCCACCTCCAGCAGCGGCTCCATCCCCTGTCCGGGAGGTGGCCGAGCGCTGATGCTGCGCGACGGGGCGCAGATGCTCTCAGCCTTGACCTTCAGCTTTGACTTTTAGCTTTCCGAAGCGCGTCGAAGAGACGGAGTTCCCGCCTGCTGACCAGTGCAAGTGGCAAGAGAGCATCTCTCCCCAAAATGCTTCTGGTCTGAACAGATTGAGAGAGGAGCAGCGAGGAACCAGGCAAAGGAAAAGCACTCCGAGGCTCAGTTTTCAGCAGAGGGGACGTGAGTGTTGGAATCTTCCAGGTCTCGCTGTCAGAGATCTCTTGCTGGAAGGTGATTGTGAGTGGTCAGCAGGGTTTTGTGAAGTAGAAGTTGTGTTTGACCAACCTGATAGCATTCTGCCAGGGGATGACTGCCTCAGGGTGGGAGGGGAGAGCTGTGGGTGTTCATCCCAGATGTATTAGATGGACAGTAGGAAGAATTTGTTCCCAGCAAGAGCAGCCAGAGCTTGGCACAGGCTGCCCAGGGAGGGGGTGGAGCCCCCATCCCTGGGGGTGTTTAAAGGCCGTTGGGATGTGGGGTTGGGGGAGATGGGAGATGCTTTGCAGAGTTGGGCTCGTGGCTGGACTTGGTGATCCTGAGGGGCTTTTCCAACCTGAGCGATTCGATGATTCTGTGATTGATTCTGTGTCTTGACTCACGCTGTAGGCGTCCCATCAGCAGTCCGGTCTGCTGGCTGGTCCCGGCGCAAAACCAGTGGGGCTGAGAACCCGAGGATGATGCTGCAGCGGAGCCAGAAAGGGCCATTGCCAGTGGCACAAGTAAGTGGCCTCTGGGGGCTACCAGCAGCCACTTGTTCTGTGCGTCTCAGGGACTGTGACAGAGCATCCTTCATCAGCACCGGGGTCAACCTGTGGGGTTGGCTGTCGGGAACAGCCTCGTGTTTTAAGGCAGCTTCCTCGTTTGCTGCTGGGATGGTGAATGATTGAACGCGGTGGCTGTTGTTCCAAGCCTGTCTCTGACCCTCAAATCAAGTCTCGGTTCCTCACCTTGCTCCTAATCCTTGGCTGCTCTTTTTCTCCCTCCCCCAAACTCTTCAGTCTTTTTCGTGTTCCCAAACCGTAACCATCCACTGGACTGATGACATCTTGGCTTCTTGTACAGCGTCCCTCTTAGCAGACATTCTTCCTTGCAAAGTCTTTTACCGTGAGCTTTGCAACATAAGAATCGCCCAGATCTGGCCTCGTTTCCTGGAAAATCACGCCTGAACGCAGAAGAATTGACCCAGGTTTGGTCCTGGGGGGCCTCTGTGCTGCTCAGGCTTAAAGGTAGGGGCTTCAAAGAGGGGCTCCATGACTTGGCTTTTCCCTGTCTTCCCTCTGGATGGAAAATAAATACCAGCAGATCTGGAACAGCCTGCTAGGAAACCATCAGCAGCAAATTCCTGAAGTCAGTGTGGTCAATTATCTGAGGAATTAGCTGCTCGGGCTCGAGACCATTGGAATTCCTGATTAAAAAGACAACTTCTCTTTGACAAGGAAGTGTCATTTACTTTCTTCTGGAACGAGGGCCCGAGGCGGGTGGCTGAAGTTTGCCACTCGACGTACCATTGAAGCTGCAGCCTTCAAAGCTAAACGCAGGAGCTGTGAGCACTTAAAGCCGAAGCCACCCAGCCAAGGTGGGAGGCGTTTGTACCTCCTGTCCGTCGGGCTCTGCGATGCACGCTCGCCGGCCGGCCACCGGGTCGGGTTTATCTCAGAACCTGGAAGCTCTTTCACTTCTTTCACCCCAGTTTGCATGGAACGGGCTGGTGCTCATGTCCATCTTGTTGTCGTGTGGTCTCGTCCCATCTCCCCTACCCCCTCAGCCTTTCTGCTGAGTTTCTGAGCACGGCTAACATCCACACAAAAAAACCCTCCCTCCATCCGGATAGTCGAAAGGACCGGTCCTGCAGCGCGTGCGTCGCAACCCACCCGGGTGATTCCCAAAGCGGGGGTTCCTTGACATCTGTGCTTGGAAAAGGACGCACGTGGAGGCTGCCGTGCTCCTCCAGCCGGGGTCAGCCCCCCCTCCAACCCCGGTGCCGCCGCGCGCCCTGTTTGCGCGCGCAGGCGTGGTCGGTTCGCGGCTGTTCGGGTTGCTTGGATGCTGTGGGAGATGGTTCCCCCGCCCTTCGCCTTCCCAGTGTGAATTCAGGTCCTCTCAGAGGTAGAGTTAAAACGAAACAACAACCAAAAAAGGATCCCAAGCCGTAGCAGCTTGGCATTGAGCGCCTCTATTGTAGACTGCAGTGAAGCAATCCTCCTCGGAGATTACCATCTGTTTACAGAGCACCAGGGCTTTGCAGGAACCTGCCTCGGCGAGATGAGCTGTTTTCCTTTGAGAAAACCTTCTGCCTTCTCAGGGATCTGAAGAGATGAAAGCGACGCTTTCTTGGCTACACACGCAACCCCTCGCCATGAAAACCACCGGGCGGGCAGGTGGGTGGGCGGGGGAGTCTCCCTTTGCCCACCGCGTTGCCACGGAGGCGAATTTCCAGCTCTCCTTTGGCAGTCGGAGAAGAGTCGGAGCTGCCGCCTTAACCGGCGTCGCCGCCCACGGCTGTTTGTCCTCTCTGGGTGCCAAGGCCTGCTCCATCCAGCACCGAACCCCCCTGGCCCTGCCTCTGCTGCTCGGGGTCCCCCAGGGCAGAGCCACGTGTCCCCCCCCCCAGCGACCTGCAGGACGACGGGCACAGCAAAGGGCTGCCTGCCCGCGGATGCAGCCCGGCTTCGCCTCGAGATGATGCTAACCCTTGTGAGAAGAGATAGCACTCAAGGAATAACTAATTGGGTAATTAGCCTAATATTCAGAGCCTGGCAATGCCTAGCTGAGGGCCTCCATGAGCCTCCTGAGAGGCTGGTGAGCTTCCCGCCGCCAGCCTCGTCCCCGTCCTCGGCAGCCCACCTTACCTTCTCGATGAGGGTCACGAACTGGTTGTTGAGCAGCTTGATGTCCTCTTTCTCCTGCTCCCTCACAGCTTGGAAGTCCGAGTCGATCCCGAGGTGCACGGGGGTCAGGAGCCTCTCGTCGATGGAGAAGGAGGGGTAAGAGGAGCATCGGTACCCGCCGTCCCCGTGGGGGCTGAGGGAGCCGTAGCCGCTGCTGGCCAACCCGTTGGGGCTGCAGCGGCCCAGGTGGTCGGGGGACGTGCTGCCTCCTGGTCCTCTGCTCATCTTCCCTGACACCTCCCAAGAGGAGAGGGAGCCGCCGGTGAAGGCTGCGCAGGGGTTAGTCATGCTCGGCCCGTGGCTCTGCCGCTCGCTCGAGGGGAGGGGAAGGGAGGGAAAAGGGGAGCGGAAAAAAAAAAAAACCAAAAAGAGACGAAGCTTCCTTGCTGCTGCTGCTGCTGCCTCAAAGGGAAGGAGAGTAGTGGCACGCTGAGGAGTTTGGTCGGCTTAATTCCTGTCTCCTCAGCTCGTGGGTTGGCTAATGAATTACAAGCACCTGTTCTCCTATGTTCATTAAACGGAGGAGGGTGTAACCGTTGATGTAATCCAGATCAACCTGTTGGCTTTTTTTTTTTTTTTTTTTTTCTTTCCCTCCTCTGTCTGTACCCTCCTTTCTTCAGGAGCTTGTTTGTGTGGTGAGGGCATAGGCAGCAAAAACAAATCACTCCCAGGTAATTCGCCGGGCCCCAAGCAGCTGCTTTCCTCATCCTTAAATGGTGAAGAAAGCAGTCGGAGGTGCTGGGCTGCGGCAGGCTCGGGCAAACGGCTCCGAGCACGGCTCCTGCGCCGGGGTTTGGCACGTGGAGCCTGGGTTCAGCCCCCAGGTGGTTCCCAGCCAAAATCCGCGGGAAGGAATCGTGATTTATTTTATTTTTTTTTCGTGGAGGGGAGCGTTTCAAATCATGAAGAAAGAGTCTGGGTTGGCCAAGGGTGGGAGTTTGGGAGCACGGCTCAAGCTCATCGTCATTAGAGGCGCTCATGGTCTTCCTTTGACCACGTGAGCACATCACGGAAGCTTCTGGTGTTGCGAGTGTTTTAGGGGTGATGGGTCTGGTTTTGAGACCCCCGGGTATGGGCACAGAGAGTCCTGAGGTGTTTCAATCACCTGGTGTGGCCGCGACAGAAACCTTCCACACCTCCAGACACCGAGCTGGATCTCAAAAGCGCCCAAGTCCATCTTTAACTGCCGCACTCCCACTCCTTGAAAAGCTGGAGACACCAAAACCCACGGTCTTGTAATGAGTTCTGGGCAGCTAAGGCGGCACGCCCTTAAATACCTGTTTGGACCTGGGCACAAATCAATGTTGGACTTTCTCGTTAAAGCCTTTTCTTGCTTTAACTCAGTTTCTCGTGTGAAAAAATCAGGAGAGAGGAAGAACACCCGTTTCTCCCTCTTTATTTTGGTTTTTTCCTCTTGGCGTTGTGGTGTTCTCAGGAAAGGGAACGGTCAGCTCGGGCCAAAATTTGGAATTTCCATTCTGTGGGAAAGCGCTTGTTCTGGTTCTGCCCCACGTTGGAAGACAAGCCGGGACTTTCCCTGCCAAGCGAAGGGAAAGAAAGGCTTGGATCTGTCGCAGACCTGCTTCAACATGAAACACGTCTGATGATGTAGTTGTTTTTGACTTCAGAAGGGCTTTCGGAAGGAAGATGACCCGTTCCGGTAGAGTTTACGGTTCTTCCAGCGTAGTTTCAATCTTTTGCCAAGAATATTGTGCTTTCACGTGGCGTGACCACCTCACCAGAACACCTTTTCCGAGGAAAATGTTCCCCCTGATGATTCGCTTGAATCCCCAGTCCCGCACCCAACGGATCCTTGTCAGGACTTTTCGCTTTAGTCCCGACGGTTTATTTTAAGGATTAAAACCGAATTTACGGCGGGGAGATGCCAAAGCCCACGGCTCTTCCCGAGGGAGGTGAGGTTATCTGTCTCACCGTGGGCTGCTCGTTTGTGGCTTTGTGGTTGGAGGCGCATCAGGGTTCCTGATTAGCATCGGGTCATGGGGTCACTTGGCAGGTTTTCTGCTTCTTCGTCGGGTACCGAGGGCAGTTGTGACGGTTCCCTTCGAACGATCCCTCTGAGGGAAAGAGATGGAGGTGAAATTAGAAACTAACAGTGGCTGGGAGCCGTGTTCTGCGCTGAGCTAGGCGGGATGTTGCACGATTCTGTCCTGTAAGGTCCCAGGAAGCGCTGCTGGTCGTTGCATCAGTACCCACATCTGCTTGAGCATCAATCCCTACTCTTTTGTCCTCTAAGTATTAACTATTTCCTCTTTTTTTGTTATTTTTCTTTTGTTTTGCTCTTGAAATGAGATTTCTGACACTGGATCCAGCCTGCGAGGGTATCAAGTTGGGCTGAAGTAGCACAAAATGGCACAAAAAGACCTCTCTGGGTGAGCAGATCTAAGTGTAACGTGTTGCTTGATGCCTTTTGAGTCCTGTTTCCTGCATGGCATCGGGCGCTACATCCCACATCCTCGCTATCAGACGCTGGAGGCGGGAGCCGGATCGTTCTGCTGCAGAAGGTGATGGTTTAGGATCGAAGCTGCCTTTAATGCTTGGGAAAGGTGAGATAGAAAACCATTTTTCAGTGGGAACAGAGAGGCTCCTCTACTCCGAGACGAGGAAGGCTTTTCTGTGTGAATCCAGCGGGACGGGCAGGATTCACAATGACCCTCGAAGGAAAGCGTCTGCAAGTGGTCGTCTCTGCTGGCAGGTGGCGCGAGGATGCGTGGGAAGAGCTTGCAGAGAGACGATGGACCCGCTTCCTACCCTCTCCTTTCCAGGGCTGAAGTTCCTCGTGTCCCACCTGCCGGGCAGGGGGGCGAGGTGGGGATCCAAGCTTGCCCTGGTAAGAATCACAGAATGTTGGGGTTGGAAGGGAGCTCTAGAGATCACCCAGTCCAGCCCCCTGCCAGAGCAGGGTCACCCAGGGCAGGTCCCACAGGAGGTTTTTTGGAAGCCTCCGGAGCAGGAGACTCCACACCCTCTCTGGGCAGCCTGGACCAGGGCTCCGGCACCCGCACGGGGAAGAAGTTTCTCCTCCTGTTGAGCTGGAACTTCCCATGTTCTGACTCAAACCTTGTCCTATTGCTGGGCACCACTGAGCAGAGATCTTCAAGTCCCTTCATCATCTCGTAGCTCTCCGTTGGACTCATAGAGTCCAAGGACTCATAGAGTCCAAGGGAGAGCTACGAGGATGATGAAGGGATGAGGTCCCAAGGAGACTCCACACCCTCTCTGGGCAGCCTGGGCCAGGGGCTCCCAGCAAAGAAGTTTCTCCTCCTGTTGAGCTGGAAGTTCCCATGTTCTGACTCAAACCTTGTCCTATTGCTGGGCACCACTGAGCAGAGATTGTCCCCTTCCCCTTGACCCCCACCCCTCAGATATTTCTATACGTTCATAAGGGGGGGACACTGCTCCTCTGGTGGCCCAGGGGCCCCCTAATTTCCCTCATTGCTCCATGGCAATGCCTGATGCTGAAATGATGGAGCTCTTTGGACTCGGAGGTGCAGAACCCTGTCCCCCCACGCTGGCTTTCCAAGGCTGGAGAAGGGAGGGCCGCTCTCCGCAGGGGCGGCCGAAGCTTTGCCGCGTGTTTCTGTCCCTCGGTGTCTTCCCTGCCCTGTGGGAGGGGCAGTGCTGAGTCAGGGTGTTTCTTCCCTTCCTGCTGATGTTCTCGATACTCCTCCTCGGCCAGGTATTTGGTTCAATTTGGAATGGGCTGGTCTCCAAAACTGGCCTCGAAGATTCGGCGCCAGCCTCTTTGGCTGTACAGCAAAACAAGCTCAGAAAGGACGAGGATAAGAGGAAGGTGGTAACAAGGTGGAGAAGGCTCTGGAGGATGCAACAAAGGGTCCAGTGACCTCCAGCTAAACTGCCATGTCCTCTGGCTCCCGTAGTGTTGCTGTCGGTGTCCTTGCAGCCTGGTCTAGCTTGTCTCCTGATCCGTTGGACGAAGTCATCACCATCCTGAGACACTGAGTGGTCCCAGGATCTCCTGTTCTGGATAAACCTGGAGCGAAGCAACGTGTTGCTTTGAGTTTGCCATGTGCTTGGTTGGTGGGTTTGAGGTTTGGGGACGGGCACAGGGTGGCTTCCACCATCACAGGGTGGCTTGGAGGTGCTTAAACCATCACGGACAACCCTAGAGAGTCTTGTCACCCTTCCCTTGATACACAGAGATTTATCCCAGCCATCTGCAAAATCACCTTTCGGGGTTGCTGGCTCAATATGCGTACGCATAGTAGAATAATTGATTTATCGAGGCCCCGTAAGTAATTGCTGTTTATTAAGGATGGGCAACGTATGAAGCATAAACAACGAATCAGCATTTGGCCTAAGGAATCCAATTAAGCAAGACAGAGACAGGGCTGAGGGATTCGGAGAGCCACGGAGGTAATGAGTGGGTCAGCAGGACTTATTTAAGCCTCATCAGGCACGCGAGGAGCGTCTGGAGTGGGAACTGCGCGCGCTGAGCCGAGTGACGCATCGCGGGGGAATGGCTGATACCGTGGCCGTGGGTAGGATGAGGCAGAGCTGCCGGTTCCTGGTTCCGGAGAGCTGGGTTCAGTCCCCGCAGGTTGATTCAGGTTGGAAAAAAACCAGAAAGAAGAGGAGGTCCTATTTTGTTAAATGGTTTTCTTTTGTTAAATCTGGCTGCTGGCCCCCTGCCTGTGACAGGACGGGCACTGACCCGCTCCGTGGCGTGGGCTGGAGCTGGGTTGGTCGCAGAGCTGGGTTTGCGGTGAGGGGCTTTGCAGAGACACCTCAGCTCAGTTTCTCAGCCCGTCCCTGCGGAAAGGAAGGTGCTGGGCTGGGCAGGAGGCGTGCCCGGAGCCGTGCCCGGCAGGACAGCCGCGGGGACGCGCCGGTGACCACAGGGCCGCCTGCTAATTCGGGCACGCGTGTGGTTTGCCCGCCTCGTCTGACCCTGCCCAGCCCTGGGGGACGGCGGGCGGGCACCGAGGGAAGCGCTGGAGCCATCCCGCCCGTGCTGGGATCGGTGCTTGGTGGCTGGGGATGGAAGAATTTCACCCCAAACTCTATGGACCTTGGTTTGGGGGCTGGTCAGGGATAGCTCTGCAGCCTCCCCCAGTTCCTCTCCCTCCTTTCCTTCTCTCCCACTTCTTCCTTCTTTCTGTGCCCTTCGCTGTCACCTTCCCCTCCTCATCCTCTTCCCTTCCCTTATGTGCCTGCAGAGCCGTCGACATCCCCGTCCTCCTACCAACCATCTTCCTCCTCCTTGATGTTCTGGGGGAAGCAGCGAGTCGCTGAAGCGCTGCTGAGTCCCTTCCCCCAAAACAGACGTCACCTGCGAAGAATTTATAGAAGGGTTTGGAAGGCAGGACGGGACGTGCCCACGTCTGCCGCGCGCTCGGGAAGGTTTCCAACCCACCTGCCGCGCTTCTGCTCACGTAGTTTCCAGGAAATTTCAGGTATTGAGAGAAAATAAAGAGGACTAATGAAGTGGTGGTGACATCCCTCGTTTGTGCTGGGCTGCTGCAGGCTCTGCCCTTCCCGCTGTACCAAGAGGTTGGGGGATACCGACCGTGCCTCGGGCTGGGGAAGCGGCTGCTGGGCACTCGATCGGCTCGTGTCATCTCCCAAATAAAGGCACTCTGCTTCGGTTTAGAAGCTGCTGCCTTGTTTTCTGTGCCAAAGTCTGTGACTCTTGGTGTGTTTTCGGCTGTCTCACTCTCCCCCACTTGTTCTTGGGTCACCCACTCATGGAACCCTCTTTCCTGAGCTCTGCTGAGAGCCTGAAGGTCGCCAGTTCTGGTCTCTTCTCACGGGTCATCAGCGATAGAACAAGAGGGAACGGCTTCAAACGGCAACAGGGGAGAGTTAGACTGGACAGTAGGGAAAAAAAATTTGCAGAAAGAGCAGCCAGAGCTTGGCAGAGGCTACCCAGGGAGGGGGTGGAGTCCCCATGTGGGATGTGTGGATGTGGGGTTGGGGGAGATGGGTTGGGGGGAGTTTTGCAGAGTCGGGCTCGTGGCTGGACTCGATGCTGGAGCGTGTCCAGAGAAGGGCCACGAGGATGCTCAGGGGGCTGGAGCCCCTCCCCTGTGCAGAGAGACTGAGAGAGTTGGGGCTGTTCAGTCAGAAAAGAAGGCTCCGAGGAGACCTTCTTGTGGCTTCAGTACCTGAAGGGGGCTACAGGAAAGCTGGGGAGGGGCTTGTTAGGGTGTCGGGCAGGGACAGGACTGGAGGGAATGGATTGAAGCTGGAGATGGGTCGGTTCAGATGGGACGTGAGGCAGAAGTTCTTCCCCAGGAGGGTGGGGAGACCCTGGCCCAGGTTGCCCAGAGAGGGGGGGAAGCCCCATCCCTGGAGGTTTTTAAGGCCAGGCTGGATGGGGCTCTGGGCAGCCTGATCTGGTGGGGGATGTCCCTGCCCAGGGCGGGGAACGAGATGATCTTTGAGGTCCCTTCCAACCCTGACAGTTCTGTGATTCCAGATTCTGTGATTCCAACCTGGATGATTCAATAATAATATGATTCTAATAACTTTGGCGCAACGCCCTCGCTTATAAAAGAAAGAGCCCAAATGAGACGCACGAGGCGAGGATTCGCTCCTCAGGGTTTCTCAATCCGCGCCCGAGCAAATGACTTCATCCCTTTTCGACAGCGCCCAGTATCCGCCGCTCGGATTACGATCGGGCTCTTGTGTCACTTTTAATTGGGCGTTTTGTTTCTGCGTCGTGTGTCATTCTCACGTGGTTTGCGGCACAAATAACGATGTATTTATTGTGTTTCAGCGGGTACCGCCAACCTATAGCTTGTCGCGGGGTTGCGTGGATATTTATGAGACCTCTTTTGGCAACGCGCGGGTTCCGAGGCTAAAAATCTTTACAGCAAGGGGGGAAAAAATAGACCCCGAGGTGTCTGAGTGGTGGTGAGAAGGTGGATGTTTGCATTGGGGATTGCAGGATTTTGCCCCAAGCTGGAAGCTGGGGGCTGGTCGGAGCAATCCCAGCCTCCGGCAGCTTCTCACCTAAAATTAGCGTAGCGGGAGCGAGCCCGGGAATTGAAGGGAAGGCACTTGGGGCGAGATGTCTTTGGGTTTATTTCTTTTCTCTGTGAGGACAGAGGGTTGGGCTCGCCCTGCGTTCGTCATCAGGTGGGAGCCCAGAGCTGGGCGAGGATGGCAACGGGAGAAGGGGACGGGCTCACTGCTCCCCGGTGCAGCCGCCGTGTTGGGACAAACCGAGGGTTTGCTGTGGCATCCCGTGAAATTTGGGGTGGGAACTCCTCGTGGTGAAGAACCGGTGACCTCTCGCTTGTGCCCGTGCTTTTCAGAGACCACGCGGCGTAGAATTCTTACTGATAATCTAGAAAAATGGCAGACGGATTTTAACGTAACAAAGGAAATCTAAAACTTAATACTGTCTGTTGAAAGAAAATTCAACACCTATAGAGACAGTTATGAACATGTAAACACACCTTTAGTATTCAGAGCTAGGGAATCTAGCAGCAAAACAAACTGTTTGCATATTATGTAGTGCAATGAACATTTGTTCTTGGAGACCCCCCAGTCTTAAAACTACTTGGAACAGAATGGAATCCTTACAGGAAAGGTTTTAAAAGTGTCCAAGATGTAATATCCAGATTTACTAGATGTTCATTCGCTATAATCTAACAATTTCTCTATGCAAAACTGGGCTCTGGATAACTGACTTTAATGGCTCCCCAGTAGCAGGCTCGAATGAGGTTCTCTTCCCGGCCCCTTCTGTGATCTCAGCTTCCTGCTTTGCTCCTCGTGCCACTGACACCCTTCTGGAATAAGGGCGAAGCGGGCGTCAGGCCGTGCCCGTGGCTTTGCCGGCGCGCTCCGTCGCGCCGCGTCCTTCCCAGGTGACGCAACCCAAGCCCTCCACGGCACGGGCACGGCTGGCTCCGCTCCGCGGATTGCTGCGAAGGGGCGGTTGCCGTCTGCGTGGTTTTGGTGCTGGGTTACCCCCGGGGGCCGGTGAACTCCCCTTAGCGTGCGGCCGGGAACCGCTTGCCGTCGCGACGCGTCGCCGAGGGAGGCTTTGGCACCGCACGGCGTGCCCTGTAGCGTCGGGAGCGCGGGCACGGCCCCGAGTCGGCACCGCGAGGCCGAGGGAGGGATCGCCCGCTCGCTTCGCTCCGTCTCGTGACCGCGGCGTGACCGGGCCGCGTGTGCCCGCGCGACGGCCCCGCGCAACCCCGCGGGCGGGCGTGTGGCGGGGCCACGCCGGCGCTAAGCCCCGGAGCGAGTCTGTAATCCCTCTTAAATCTGGTACCAGATCTGATTCATCCTGGTTTTTAACTCCTGGGGTCAAATTCTGCGCGACTGATTCACGCGCGGTGGCACGCCTGGTGAACGCGGCGAGCTGGGAGCTGAATCCTGCCTTGAAGGGCCCTGACGCCTCTTTTTTGTGACAGGTGAAGCTCTTTCCTCTCACCGAGGAGCTGTGCAGCCCATGGTGTGCGGGAAGGAAGCATCCTCGGCGTCGTGGAGAACCATTCTCGCTCCTGGCACTCTATTGGCACTGTTTTTCCCTCTTCTTACAGAATCACTGAGTGTTCGGGGTTGGAAGGGAGCTCTAGAGCTCACCCAGTCCCACCCCTGCCAGAGCAGGGTCACCCAGGGCAGGTCCCACAGGAGGTTTTTTGGAAGTCTCCGGAGCAGGAGACTCCACACCCTCTCTGGGCAGCCTGGGCCAGGGCTCCGGCACCCTCACAGGGAAGAAGTTTCTCCTCATGTTGAGCTGGAACTTCCCATGTTCTAACTCAAACCTTGTTCTGTTGCTGGGCACCACTGAGCAGAGATTTTCAAGTCCCTTCATCATCCTCGTAGCTCTCCGTTGGACTCTAAGAGTCCAACGGAGAGCTACGAGGGTGATGAAGGGATGAGGTCCCAAAGAGACTCCATACCCTCTCTGGGCAGCCTGGGCCAGAGTTCCGGCACCCGCACAGGGAAGAAGCTTTTCCTGATGTTTTTGTGGAACCTCCTGTGCTCCCGCTTGCACCCATTGCCCCTTGTCCTGTCATTGGACATCCCTGAGCAGAGCCTGGCTCCGTCCTCCTGACACTCCCTCTTGACACATTGATAAACATTCATGAGGTCACCCCTCAGGCTCCTCTTCTCCAGGCTGCAGAGCCCCAGCTCCTTCAGCCTTTCCTCACCAGGGAGATGTTCCACTCCCTCCATCATCCCTGGGGCTGCGCTGGGCTCTCTCCAGCAGTTCCCTGTCCCTCTGGAGCTGAGGGGCCCAGAACTGGACACAAGATTCCAGATGTGGCCTCACCAGGGCAGAGCAGAGGGGCAGGAGGACCTCTCTGGACCTACCAGCCACCTCCCTTCTAATCCCCCCTCAGGATGCTCTTGCCCACGAGGGCACACCGCTGGCTCATGGCCATCCTGCTGCCCACCAGCACCCCCAGGTGCCTTTCCCCTGCGCTGCTTCTCCTTTTCCTGCTGAGCCTCTCTCTTCCCATGACGTCCTTGTGGAACGTGGGGACCTGGCGCGAGCCGAGCCGGTGGCCGGAGGTGCCTTCGGGGAGCTGGCGGCTGCAGGGAGGAGGTGCTTGGCTGCTGGAGCTGGGGGAGATTTCTCTGATCCGGGTGATCCTCCGATCCGGGCGATGCTCCACCCGATCTTCCCAACCCCTCCCACAGACTTGGAGAAGAGTCATTCATGTCCGTGTGGGCAGGTACCGGATAATTACCATTGTTATTGTCATTGCTGACTTTATTGATCGTGACAGTGCCTGACACAGACCTACCACACCCTCCATTGCCATCAGCACCTGGGGCTTGGCTGGGCCAAGGCTGCCGCCATGCCCTTTGCTCTTACCGTAAAACCTTGACGAGTCCCAAGCTGGGAGAAGACAAGAGGAGATGACGACTTGTCCTTGTGCTTCCCTTCTGGTCTTCGTTCAGAAGCTTCCGACTCTCACAGCCCGGGTTAGACGCTGGCTGCTGGGGCACCAGCTGAGGTGGGAGAAAATCCCTGGCCGATGCGGCAGCGGGAAGCGCCGAAGCCCAGATTTTGGGAGCGTGATTCTCCTTGTTTCTGGATTTCCCACGTTTTGTGATTGTAGGGGGAAAAAAAGCCCTGAATTGGCCCTTTTGTTAACAGAGACAGGGATCTCAGCTCGGCGATTACAGCCGTAATAAAATACTTGTGACAAATTGTCTGATTTATTTGGTTTTGCCCCTTCTCCCGACACTAACTCATTTGGGAGGAGGTCCTACACCTCTTTGGTTTTAGCCCCTCCACCTTTGCTTTTCTGCTTCTCTGCCAAACCGTTTGTGTGTTCACAGGTTGAGCTGTTTCAGGTAAACCCCACAAGTTTCCATTTTTCCAAGTCGGGTGCGTCGCGCGCCGAAAAACTCCCTGCCCACGGACGTCCCCAGGACTCGGCCAGGAGAAACCACCTCTGGAAACCCTGTCTGGGACAAACGACCCCGTGTAGCAGGAGGACGCTTGACGCCGCGTCTGATGGAGTTTTTGCAATCCAAATGAATATCTGCAGCCACGTGTCGGGTAACGTGTCGCTCCGTGCATAGGGAGTGGAGGGAGGCGACGCGGGTTTTTCCTCTCCCACGTCCTTCCTGCCTGCGGGATGGTTTATCTCGAAAACACCGCATACGGTTCCGTGTTTTCCTTTGTCGTTTCTCTTCCTCGGGAGCGTTTGTTGGGCAACAGCTCTGTTTGGACAGCTTTGGTTTTGCAAAAGGTCTTGGAATTCGTAATTGGGACCCGAGGTTGCGGAGCGGCTTTGTTCCCGTGGAGTCACCGGGGCGAAGGTGGTTATTTGTGTTGTGGGAGCTATTAAGAAACGCGGCCGTCGGCCGCAATTACGTTGCGCCGAGGGCTGCGCGAGCGCGGGTGAATTGGGGTGGCTGCCACGCTTCGGATTTTCATGGAATCACAGAATGTTGGGGGTTGGAAGGGACCTCTGAAGATCACCCAGTCCAGCCCCTGCCAGAGGAGGGTCACCCAGGGCAGGTCCCACAGGAGGTTTTTTGGAAGCCTCCAGAGCAGGAGACTCCACACCCTCCCTGGGCAGCCTGGGCCAGGGGCTCACAGCGAAGAAGTTTCTCCTCACATTGAGGTGGAACTTCCCATGTTCAGACTTAAACCTTGTCCTATTGCTGGGCACCACTGAGCAGAGATCTTCAAGTCCCTTCATCATCCTCGTAGCTCTCCCTTGGACTCTATGAGTCCAACGGAGAGCTACAAGGATGATGGAGGGATGAGGTCCCAAGGAGACTCCACACCCCCTCTGGGCAGCCTGGGCCAGGGGCTCACAGCAAAGAAGTTTCTCCTCACGTTGAGGTGGAACTTCCCATGTTCTGACTCAAACCTGTTATTCCTTGTTCTGTCGCTGGGCACCACTGAGCAGAGATTGTCCCCTTCCCCTTGACCCCCACCCCTCAGATATTTCTGTACGTTAATAAATCCCCTCTCAGCCGTCTCCTCTCCAGGCTGAACAGCCCCAGGTCTCTCAGTCTCTCTTCCCAGCAGAGATGTTCAGTCCCTTCATCCCCCTCGTTGCTCTCCCTTGGACTCTCTCCAGCAGGTCCCCGTCTCTCTGGAACTGGGGAGCCCCAAACTGGACCCAGGTTTCCAGGGGTGGTCTCCCCAGGGCAGAGCAGAGGGGGAGGAACCTCCCCAGCCCTGCTGGACACACTTTTCTTAATGCCCCCCAGGCTCCCATCGCCCCTCCTGGCCACGAGGGCAGTTGCTATCCCAGGGACAGCTCACTGTCGAGGCGGAGAAAGACCTTAATCCTTTCTGGACTTGGAGGTGGAGGATCAGTTGGTTGACCCTGCCCAAGCTGTGCCAGATGATACAAAATTCGGATAAGGACATTTCTGTGCCAGGATCATTTCTCTCCTTCCTTCCTCCGGTGGCTTCGCGGCATCGTCCTTTAAGCGAGAGGTGAATCGGACCCTCAGCCTCCCATAACGACGCTGCGTGCGTTGCCACAGCTCCTGTAAGCGCTTGGTGTTCCCTGGCTGCAGCGAAATCATAGAATTGCCAGGGTTGGAAGGGACCTTAAAGATCACGACCTCACGGTTTCCATCTGCACTGAATGGGGCACGTTGATTTGCAATCGAGCTCGTTAAAACAGAAACGCGGCGAGATTAAAACAGAAACACGGCCGGTTTAGCTCACTCAGTTGAGCATGGTGCTCATAACACCAAGATCGCAGGTTCGATCCCCGTTGGGTCCCCATGTGTTGCCTGATCTAGTTGAGAGGCGTCCCTGCCTATGACAGGGAGGTTGGGTTAAGTAATCTCTAAGGTCCCTTCCAGCCTGGGCCGTTCCAGGATTCTGTGATTCTATGATCTTCTCCCGCATCGCTGTAGCGAGCGCCGATGAGTTCACCCAAGGAGTGGACCCACGGTGGGCAGAGAGGACCATCAGCAGCGCTTAAACGTGCTGGCCAAGATGCAACCTCCAACTTGGGAAGGGTTAAACCACTGATGGCTGGAGAAATACGGCCGGAGGAAGGATCGCTGTATAATTACTGTAGTTTGGGGCTGGCCGGCATGGCTGGCTCAAGATACACGGACTCTGATCTGACCCCCTGCCCGTGACATTGGATGAGATGATCTCTAAGGTCCCTTCCAACCTAGGCCATTCGAGGATTCGATGATTCTATGACCCGGCTCGCCTGCCCTGTGCCCGCAGAGGTGAGATCGGATCAGCTCTTAGGAACTTCCACAGGTTCAACGGGCAGGACTCAAAAACCAGGGTATCGTGGGGGCAGGACGTGGCTCTAACATTCTTTTCCCAAGACGTGCAGTTTCCAGAAAAAACGAGCCCGGCTCGGTTCCGAGGGCTGGCAGTTTCACCTCAGCTCCGAGAGCTGCCGGGCTTTAATTTGTTTGTTTGTTTGTTTTTCGTTGAGGCTTTGGCCGTGGGAGCGGCTCTCAACTTTCATGTAAAAATTACCCGCGTAATTAGGATTGCACGTAGTTAGAACTGTATTTATAGTTATTCCTGCGTGATTTCTTGTAATCATAACATCTCGTAATTTGGGGGAGAGGGGAGAAAGAAAAAAAAACAACACCTGTGCATGTGAAATAGCCTGGAATGGGGGAAAGTCCATAGCTGGGATGCCTCTACGGTGCGTCAGGCACGGGGAACTTTTCGGATGAGCCGGTGCCCTTCCAGGCACCGTGTCCCCGGGAAGGATCCCCGCAGCCCGTCTGCGTGGGCTGGGTTTGCTTGCTTGTCCCGGGAGCTCCTGGCAACGAGCAAAGGTTCCTTTTTGGTGGAAACACTCCTTCTGCAAACAGGACGGGGCGCCGTCCGTGGGGCCGAGCAGCTGGAGGGGGCAGCGCCCCGGTGTCGGCGACTCCCTTGCGGGGCTCCAGGTTGTTCCTGGGCGCGCTGGCGAGTGGGTTTGTGCTGTTATCGGAACACCCCGGGGGTTAGAGCGGTGCTGGTTTCAGCTAACGCGGCAAGCGTGGCCGGTTGTGAGCCCGAGGAAGCGTTTCTTGGCGAGGAGCCGAGCCCAGAGTTCCCCCGCATCAGCGGAGCGGGCAGAGGGGCAGGGGAGTTGAGATGCAGCTCCTGGAGGGACAGGAGCTCGCTGGAAGCCCCGTTAACGTGGCTCTGGTCTACAGCAGCTGGCTCTGCCGCCCTGGGCAAGCTGCCCCCAGCTCTTCGTACCGCGGTGCCACCCGTAGTACTAAGGCTGTTGTGTTGCAAAGCTGGAAGACGACGGTGGGAGACCCGAGGTTGTTGGAGCTGCGGGGAGCAAACCGCAGCTTCCTCGTGTAAAACTGCACAAATGGCCTTCTGGTATCTCAAGGGGGCTACAGGAAAGCTGGGAGGGGCTTGTTAGGGTGTCGGGTAGGGACAGGACTCGAGGGAATGGATTGAAGCTGGAGATGGGTCGGTTCAGACGGGACGTGAGGCAGAAGTTCTTCCCCAGGAGGGTGGGGAGACCCTGGCCCAGGTTGCCCAGAGAAGGGGGGAAGCCCCATCCCTGGAGGTTTTTAAGGCCAGGCTGGATGGGGCTCAGAGCAACCTGGTCTAGTTAAAGATGTCCCTGCTCCCTGCAGGGGCGAGATGACCTTTAAAGGTCCCTTCCAACCCAATGTGTTCTATGACAATGATGTAAACCCAGGCAGCCTCCTTGCTTCCAAGGGGACATTCCCCAGATTAAGGTCCCCCAGGCACCCTTTTCAGGTCTCACATCTGGGTTTCTGCCCTCTTCTTTCATGGACTGAAGCCAGAAATGAGTCGGTTCAGATGGGACGTGAGGCAGAAGTTCTTCCCCATGAGGGTGGGGAGACCCTGGCCCAGGTTGCCCAGAGATGGGGGGAAGCCCCATCCCTGGAGGTTTTTCAGGCCAGGCTGGATGGGGCTCTGGGCAGCCTGATCTGGTGGGGGATGTCCCTGCCCAGGGCAGGGAACGAGATGATCTTTGAGGTCCCTTCCAACCCTGACAATTCTGTGATTCTATGCCAAGGGCACTGGAGCAGAGAGAGCCCACGGAAGTGGTTTCAAGTGCTCAAGAGAAGGCACTTGTTTAGGAAATAGCTGTGGGTTTTGGCCCGTTTGGGTTATTCAGCGTAGGACTAAGAGGGTGGCGACTTAACGTCAACAGGGGAATCACACCAGGTTCATGACAGCCCTGTCAGTGCTTGGGAAAGGGGCAGAAAACGAGAGGCACCAATTAAACAAGTTCAAATCAGCTGGAGTTACAGCAGGAGGGTTCCCGTTGCGAGGCAACGAACTGTCGCGAGGTCCCAACCTTTGGAACAGAGGAATCCTTCAGCTCAGCCGGCCGTCGCGCTTCTGGAAAAGCTGCTTTCTCATCGTGGCTGAGGAGCTGCGTCATTATATTGAGCTTTGTAGCCTGAGTAAGCCAGGAAATAGGACAAAACAAATCAATCGCTTTATCGCAGGTACCCACCTCATCCTGACGCGGCTCGTTGGCGCTTCAGACCGACGTACGGCGCCTGCGTTCATAGAATCCTCGAATGGCCCAGGCTGGAGGGGACCTCAGAGATGATCCATCCAACCTCCTGTCACGGGCAGGGACGCCTCTCGACTGGATCAGGCTGCTCAAGGCTCTGTCCAACCTGGCCTTGAACCCCTCCAGGGAGGGGGCAGCCACAGCCTCTCTGGGCAATTTATTCCAAAGTCTTGCCACCCTCGTACTGAAGAATTTCTTCCTAAGATCCAACCTAAATCTGTTCTCCTTCAACCCATTTCCCCTTGTCCTATGAGTGGACACTCTTGTCAAAAGTCCCTCCCAGCCTCCCTGTAGGATCCCTTCAGGTACTGGAAGCAGCTCTTAGGCCCCCCCGGAGTCTCCTCTTGTCACAATTGAACAACCCCAGCTCCCGCAGCCTGTCCTTGCAGCAGCGCTGCTCCAGCCCCTGGATCATCTTTGTGGCCTCCTCTGAACACGTCCCAACAGCTCCATGTTCCTCTTATGGTGGGACAGTACCAGAGCAAATACCCTCTGGGAGCAATCTAGAATTATTGACGAGCTGGAAATCTTCGATTAATGAGGCTACTTAGATCCTGGAGCTGCAATCGCAGCGTTGGGGGCGGGTTGTGGAATCTTCAGCAGGTTTTTGGCTGCGGGTGTCAGTGGAAGGGCCACATTTGGCAAGAAAAAACACTTTGACGGTG
The DNA here is from genome assembly GCA_020746105.1 of Trogon surrucura. Lineage (NCBI taxonomy): Eukaryota > Metazoa > Chordata > Aves > Trogoniformes > Trogonidae > Trogon > Trogon surrucura. The sequence goes on from CM036646.1 coordinate 312,697, forward strand.
TCACCGTGACAGACCGGTGAGCGATCCCGGCGGGCTTTTGCCACCCTCCATCACGGGACCACCCGAACGCTGCCCGTCGTTAGGACGCTCATTAATTTCTGACTCGCTGCCCGAGCGCTTCGGAGCAGGAGTCGCCAAACCCGCGCTGTGCAAACACGGCAGCCGAGGGCACTCCCTGCTGCAGAAAGCTTTCAGCCCAAACCCCGCGATCCGAGAGCGAGCCGGCGGGATGGCGGCAGGAGACGTGGGAACGATCGATCGATCGATCGGTGCAATGACACGTTCTTAACGTGCAATCTCGCTCGCCTGCAGAGGTGTCGCGCATCTCTTCCTCTCCCGTTAGGACACCATCGTATCTTTTATTTTTTTTTATTTAATCGTGCTTTCCAGGCTGGAATTGAGAGCTGGCTTCATTTTCCCCAAGGGCTTATGAGGGATTTCTAATCTATGACTCTGGCAAGGTTGTTCCTGGGGGCTTGTCGTGACACCAAGCGCAACAGGCAGAGCCTTCGTGTCCCCGAGAGGGTGTTTAACCAGTTAATGCGGTGTCACCAAACCTGAATCCCTGAAGGTCATTGCAAGTATTTACCCGGCCTGGGGTTGGGAAACTACCACGGCGTTACCATGGCGTCACAACAACACCAGCAAACTCTGCTCCTGACATTGATCCTGCTCCAGCCGAGCCCGACTCGAAGCTGGATTTGAACGGGGAACGTTCCCTTTGCTGGACGGGCTGGGGATGGACGCCGGCAGCACGGAGCAACCAGGTAGATGAGGCTTTCCTGGGGCTCCCTGGTGCTGGCTGGGTTCTGATGGTGCAAAAAAAGAAAAAAAGCAAGCTTGAACTTTGAGTAGAAGACAGACTCATCCTCGCCTAAAATCAGTTCTTCTGCAGGGCGGTAATTAAGATTAGAAAATTGGTTTTTCATTGATCCGGCCCTTGATAGGGCTGAAGTTCGGTTCTCTTCCTGCTGAGCTGGTGTTTCTGCCGAGGCTGCTGAGAACAGCTTCGCCTTTATGACGGTTTATCTGGCAGCAGGCTCGCGTTTCGCCCGGCTGGATTGCTGTGTGCGTGGCGTTGGGCAAAAAATCCCCGGGTGCCCGTGCAAAGGAGCTGAGGCCAGGATGCAACCGGATAAAGTCCGGCAGCCGGCGCTTCCTTTGGTGGGAATTCGTGCCTTGACTGCAGGACCGTAAATCCCCGAATCCCACGTTCGGGTTCAGTCCCAGCCAACCCAGAGGAGGTGCAGGAGAGCGGCTGGTCCCCGTCCGGGAGCTCGGAAGGACGCGGAGCCGTGGAGGCGGCAGGAGGCTGTTTGCTGGCTCTGCACAGATGGAACGAAGCAGCAGGAGGCTTCTGCCTTTTTGCTGGCTCCGTACAGACGAAACGAACCCCGGCCTGGCTCCCTCAGCCCTCGGGTCAAGTCTAGCTGCGTGTGCCTAACGTGGGAGTTTACAAGCAATGGACTGATAATTATTTTTTTTCCTGCTGGTGGAAGCTGAGCCAGCTTGCAGGGCAGGGAGGGATTTTTGCCTCCTGCATCTCTTGTGTGCCTCACTCTCCCCCTTTCCCTCCTTCAAACAGAAAATTTCCTTTTAGGAGCTGGATTCTCCAGCCAATTTGCAGCCTTCCCGCAAAGGAGGAAGCGCATACTTGGAGCGGGCTGTGGCCAGAGGAGGCGGCCAGCGCTATCGCGCTGTCCTGGAGAGGGGGAGAGCTGAAGGGTGACGCATTCAGGCCGGAGCTGAAAATCTCTGGGAGGTTTTACAACCCGGTGGTAAAGAGAACTGCACCTTCAGGCCTGTTTGGAAATGCGGGAAACCAATTTTTGTCCCTGACGCTTCTGAACAGGAGCCCAGAAATTTGAGTGGGAACCCCTCAGTCTCCTTTTGAGCGTGGGTCAGCATGTTGGGTATTCCCAAGCGCCGGGCGCAGCCCACCTAAACCACCTTTATCTTAGCTCCAACATGAGAGAGAGAGGGCAAAACCCGTGTCCAGGGGTTGCTGCGGTGCCTCTCGCCTGATGCCCTCCTTCCCTGGCACGCTGTGGGCTCGCTGGGCGCTGCTGGCAGAGCACAGTATGTGTCCAAGGCTTTATATATCTAATATATATTTATTTTTTATATCAAAGTAGGCTGGACCCAGGGCTTGGCTCATCTTTCTGCCCTTGCACAGCGGAGCTACGTGCTTTGCAGTAAAGTTAAAAATTCAACGCGTGTTCCCCTTCTTCTCGTTTCAGCGTCCGTTTAGGCAAGCGGGGAGGAACGGAGAAGCCCAGAGGGAAGAGGGCTGGCACCTCTCTTGCTCCAGCTCTCCGCCACAGGACCCCAGAGGAGCCTTTGCTTCACGTCCCCGGGCTGCACGTGTGGCAAAGCCGGGTCTGAGCGCGGGGAGGGACGCGGCGCCAGGTGTGTCCTGTCCCTTCGCCGGCCCTTCCCTCCTCGCCTGCTCCGATTCAGCAGGTTGACAGAGGGTGGGAAGGCAGCCAGGCACACCCAGCTCGGAGGCAGTAAAACGATCCCTCTTTTGCCCTTGGGCCAAGCCCAGCTTTTCTAACGGATAAAAGGAGAAGCAGTCGGGAGAACTCGCTCACTTCCCTGGTCTCCAGCCCAGCTGCCCTGAGCTTTCGAAGGGTGGAAACAGCCTCGGAGCAGTCATGTCCCGGTCTGTGAGCTTCAGCTCTCGCTCCGTGGCCGTCCCAGGGGTCAGCCAAGTGCGGGTCAGCACCGTCTCCTCGACCCGTGGAGTAGGAGCGGGCGCCGGCTTAGGCAGGGCGGGCGGCTTTGGCAGCTCCAGCCTCTACAACCTGGGCTCCGGCAACAAGAGGATCTCCCTTGGAGGCGGCAGCTCCTACAGCGTTCGCTCTGGGTACGGCTACGGGGGAGGCATGGGCTTCGGCGGGGCGCCCGGCTCCGCCGGCATCCAGGAGGTCACCGTCAACCAGAGCCTCCTGGCGCCCCTCAACCTGGAGATCGACCCCAGCATCCAGCGCGTGCGCAAGGAGGAGAAGGAGCAGATCAAGACCCTCAACAACAAGTTCGCCTCCTTCATCGACAAGGTGAGGAAAGACCGATCGTTCTGCTTAAAAGCAGATCTGACTCGAAGTTTAACGCAGGGGGGGACTCCCAAACGGGCTCTGGATCAGGTCCCCAAGAGCACGTTGGATTTTGCCAATAACTTACTAAAGCCCTTCTTGCGGCGCCGTTAGTAAAGAGTTTTGCGAGCTTAGGCCAGCCTTTATACCTCCTTTATTTTGCTGGTGTTGCCCATAATGCGGGTGCGGGATTGAAAAATCGCGTCTGCGCCCAAGCGCCCCACGGCCAAATTCAGGGGGAGGAATTGTCCCCTCAGAACAAGACGTAAGTCAGAGCTCACTGGGTTTGTTTGCACTGCCCCGTGCCCCCGTGGCTTTACTGCCCTGCACTCATTGATCCCGGTCCTGTGTAAACTTCAACTCTGGCATCCTCAGAATGCGAGGAATCCAGACCTGGAGATTGAGTTGTTGGCTGACTTTGGGGTCTGTGGATGGCTTCTGTCAAGTGTCAGACGAGCAGGATCTTGTTTATCCTGAATTCCTACAAAGCAGAATCTGTTTATCCTTAATTCCTACAAAGCCTTAAAGTCAATAAGCCAAGCCCCAGGGGAGCAGTGCTCCCCCCGTGCTCCTTTATCGCCCTTGAGAATTTAGGTCCTTGCTGTGAGCAAGCAAAATTCTTGAGGTGCCACCCACAGCCCCCTCTGCCGGGATCCAAACTCTGTAGTGTCAGCTCCCCCTTGCTCCCGATTTCACAAATGACCCTTCGTTTTTGGATTGTTTTGTTTTTTCTTCCCAGGTGCGCTTCCTGGAGCAGCAAAACAAAATGCTGGAGACCAAATGGACCCTCCTGCAGGACCAGAAGACCACCCGGAGCAACATCGCCCCCATGTTCGAGGCGTACATCAACAACCTGCGGCGGCAGCTGGACGGGTTGTTGAACGACAAAGGGCGTTTGGAGGGCGAGCTGAAGAACATGCAGGATCTTGTCGAAGACTTCAAGACCAAGTAACGTATAATCTTCCCATCTAACGGTGTAGCTGAGCTGGCAGGTTGGGCAGGAGCTTGGCAGAGATGGCTCCAGCTTTTCTGCTAAGGAGGGAGGATTTTTTTTTTCCCCAGCCATGATTTAGGTGTCTGGTCCAGGGAGGCTGCCTGGATTCTTCTTGCCTGGGTCGCTCATCGTTCCTGACGCTTTGCTCCCACATGCAAAGTGGCTCCATCCTCTTGGCTTTGCTTTGAGGCTTCCTCAGGGATGGCCTCGTCCTTTGGGTTGGACGTGGCCAGTTGGGGTCCGTAGGAACCACGTGGCAGCCCAGCGGGTTGGCGGGTGGTGGCTGAACTGCTGCTTGGTTCGTGGGTAGGTAGTGGAGCAGGTGACCTCTGGTTTTTAAGCAGCTTTTCAGTCCGAATCGTGTCGCTTGGGAGGAGTCCCGTGAAGAAAGTAGCCTTTGTCCCTGCCTGTGCCCAACCCAGCTGTGCAGGGGAATGCCTTTAATAAAAAAAAAAAAAAAAAAAAAGAAAGAAAGAATGAAAAGAGGGAGCTGGGAAACTGGATCAAGCAGGAACTGAAAACAGCCCGATCTGATAATCCCCGGGGTGTGGTTGCGGAAAGTCAATAGCGAGTGATTCCCAAGGGGGTGCATGGCAAGGATGTTTCCCCCCAACCCTGCTCAGTTCTTTCTACCCGGTGCTCGTCCGTGGTTGTGCTTCGCGTCTCTGCGAGGAGCTGGTTTGCGCCCAGAGGAATTCTGACCCTAATGTTCATTGCGTGTCACGTGAACGCAAGGGGTGCAGGTGTGTATTTGCTCCTCCAGCTTACAGGTCCCTCTAACACCAAAGCTTATATGGGCTAAGAGAAGGGAAGCAGCAATTGGGAGATCCTCATGGAGCAGAGGCAGTGAGGATGTAGTCACCGGGGTTCAGAACCTCCTTCTCCCCATTTCTACGAAGAAAATATTACGAGTATCTAAAACGTGACGAGCGTTTTATGCGTCGTTTCCTCTTTCTCGTGTTCCACTTGACGCGGCGCTTCTCAATTTACACCCGGGCTAGGAGAGGAGATTTAGATGCATGAGGCTCCAGGGGATGAGATTCAGTCCCTTATTCAGTAACTGTGTTGACTAAAGGTGTGGTTTGAAGGGAGCCAGGGCAGGAGCGGGTTCTTGGTGCTACCCACGTGGCTCGGTGCAGGCTGCGCCTACGCGGCACGACCGCGGAGTTTCCACTTATCGTGTCCTGGGCTGCAGCACGAGCTGTGCGGCCAGCAGGGCGAGGGAGGGGATTCTCCTGCTCTTGTGAGACCCCACCCGGAGTCCTGCGCCCAGTGCTCGAGCCCAGAGCACAGGAGAGACCTGGACGTGCTGGAGCGTGTCCAGAGAAGGGCCACGAGGATGCTCAGGGGGCTGGAGCCCCTCCCCTCTGCAGACAGACCGAGAGAGTTGGGGCTGTTCAGTCAGAAAAGAAGGCTCCGAGGAGACCTTCTGGTGGCTTCAGTACCTGAAGGGGGCTACAGGAAAGCTGGGGAGGGGCTTGTTAGGGTGTCGGGCAGGGACAGGACTCGAGGGAATGGATTGAAGCTGGAGATGGGTCGGTTCAGATGGGACGTGAGGCAGAAGTTCTTCCCCAGGAGAGTGGGGAGACCCTGGCCCAGGTTGCCCAGAGAGAGGGGGAAGCCCCATCCCTGGAGGTTTTTAAGGCCAGGCTGGATGGGGCTCTGGGCAGCCTGATCTGGTGGAGGATGGCCCTGCCCAGGGCAGGGAACGAGATGATCTTTGAGGTCCCTTCCAACCCTGGCAATTCTGTGATTCTGCGATCACTCCACAATAGCGGTGGCTGCAGTTCGGTGACCTCCACCTCCATTTGTGCCGGTGAGGTTGGACGAGCTTCCAGCGTGGAGCCGAAGCGGGAGGTACACGGGGGCCTCTGGAAGCTTTGGAAGGCAAACGACAGCGCCAGCCGCGCGGCGACCACGCCCATAAACAGAGCAGCCTTCTCGCTTCGGCGACGGCGATTCTGAGGCGGACCGAGCGGTTCCTGCTCCGTCCCTTGGGTGGCTTTCAGGATTCGTGTGGCAGCTTCTCGCCGTTTGTTTCAGCGGGTTGGCTGGCGCAGGACGGTGCCAGGCAGGCTCTGAGATCCAGGCTTGCAAGTGCGATGAACCAGTGACCTCCCATAAAGTCAGTGGGGCACAGTCTTTATCTGCTGAGGATTGAGGTGATGACATCCAAAAGGTGAACACCTCAGGCAGGCTTGTAGCTGGTATCAGACAGTGAAGCGTGGCCACTTTGTGCAGAATGAACATAATTATACTCAGCTCTTACCGGGACGGTGGCGTGTGACGAAACGTTCTCTGACGTCCGTGATGAGGAAGCGCACGGTGGAAGCAGCGTTCGCCGGCGCTTTGATCGGCAGAGAGGGATTTGTTGAACCTGCCTGCAGCTCTTCCGCGTATTCGCTCTCTCAAGGGGGAAAGTAAAAAAGCTGAGAGCTGCAGGACGGTGACCGCAATCCTGCAGCCGTCCATGGCTGAGGATAAGGAGGACAAATCTTAAGCGCGGTGAATTTTGACGAGTGCAGGGCAGGATGGGGGAGAGATGCTTTCCAGGTTGGTGGTCGGACCAGCACAGCTCTCAGGCATCAGTTAACCCAAACGGTGCCCTGGAGCTGCAGCAAGGGGCTGGTGCCTCCTGTGCAAACAGGACACACGCTGCAGTGGTGCAGCAAACCCCTGCCTGGGGCTGCCTCGCCCAGAGAAGTCCTGGGCTTTGCTGAGGTGGTTCACAGAGAGGGAACTGGAGGGAGAGAGAAGGGAATCAGGGTAACTCTTCACCGTGACCTTTTTTTCCTTTTACCCTGGCTCTAATTTCCTACTGACCGTTTTTGATTTGTTTTGGTTTTCTTTTTTTTTCTTTCCTGGCAGATACGAAGACGAAATCAACAGGCGCACGGCAGCAGAGAACGAGTTTGTGGTGCTCAAGAAGGTGCGTGCCCTGGGTGGCAGCGGGGGCTGATCGTAGGTGTTTGCAGCCCTTCTGCCCCTGCACTCCCTTTGCTACAAGCGTGCCCAGAGACCCGCAAGTGGAGAATTATTTCTGCTTATGCTGGGGGTTGGAAGGGGTCTCTGGAGATCACCCAGTCCAACTCCCCCTGCCAGAGCAGGGTCACCCAGGGCAAATCCTACAGGAGGTTTTTTGGAAGCCTCCGGAGCAGGAGACTCCACACCCTCTCTGGGCAGCCTGGGCCAGGGCTCCGGCACCTGCACAGGGAAGAAGTTTCTCCTCACGTTGAGCTGGAACTTCCCATGTTCTGACTTAAACCTTGTCCTATGGCTGGGCACCACTGAGCAGAGATCTTCAAATCCCTTCATCATCCTCGTAGCTCTCCGTTGGACTCGGCGAGTCCAACGGAGAGCTACGAGGATGATGAAGGGAGGAGGTCCCAAAGAGACTCCACACCTTCTCTGGGCAGCCTGGGCCAGGGCTCCAGCACCCGCACAGCCAAGAAGTTCTTCCTCATGTTGAGGAATAACTCTTGAATCCGTTGCCCCTTGTCCTGTCACAGGACACAAGTGAAAAGAGCTTGTCCCTTCCTTTTTGACGCCCAGCCCTCGTATATTTATACCCATTCATGAGATCCCCTCTCAACTCTCCTCCTCTCCAAACTAAAAAGCCGTAGGTCCCTCAGCCTTTCCTCCTCTTAATCACCCTCGTTGCCCTCCCTTGGACTCTCCCCAGTAAATCCCTGTCCCTGTTGACCTGGGGAGCCCAGAACTGGATGCAAAACTGTAGGTGAGGTCTCAAATATTAAGTCTCTATAGGAAGGAGAGCCAGATCCCAGGGATAGCATAGATCATCTATTATCTTTTTAATTAAGGCCTCCTCTGACTGTCCAAACACAGAGTGAGCTTGCAAACACGGGTCCAGGGGACCCCACAGAAAATAGGGGATCCTGCACACCACTGGTCGTTAAATTTTAGGACGTGGTGGGTCGCTGGGCAGACAGACGTGGAGTTTGGGGGGGTTTGATGGGCTCGTGGCTGCTTCTGAAGCTATCAAAGGTTGGGCTGGGCGTGGTCGTCAAAGCTCCAGCAATCTCAAGGGATTATCGTTCTCTTTTAGGACGTGGATGCCGCCTACATGAACAAAGTGGAGCTGGAGGCCAAGGTGGATGCGCTGACGGATGAGATTAACTTCCTGAGGTCTCTCTACGAAGCGGTAAGGTCCTTGCTGCTGCTTGTGGCCAGGGTGAGGAACGGGGAACGGTGACCGAGGAGAATGAATGTGCTGTGTCCAGAGGCAAGAACCACAGAATCACAGAATGTTGGGGGTTGGAAGGGACCTCAAAAGATCCTCCAGTCCAGCCCCCCTGCCAGAGCAGGATCACCTACAGCAGGAAGGCGTCCAGCCGGGTTTTGAAAGTCTCCAGAGCAGGAGACTCCACAATGTCCCTGGGCAGCCTGTGCCAGGGCTCTGTCACCCTCACTGGGAAAAAGAAAGGTGGTGGAGCCGTGGTGGCTTCCCTTGCCTAAGCAGGACTAAGTCGCGAGTAAAGTACACGTCCTGCGAATCGTCACAGTGGTTTCTCCCCGTCTGGGACGTGAGATGGATTTACTGCAAGCATAGCCAGGACAGCTGGTATTTTTTTAGGGCTGGTAGTGTGGAAACCAGGAGAACCAGTATCTCAGAGCCAGTGCTGCAGTACTGGCGTGTGTTTGGGTTCTCTGTGAGAGGAAGAGAGCAAGCTCCTTGACTCAGACACCTTTATCTTACCCGTTATTTGCAAGATAAGGGCTTGACTGAGCTGGACACTTGCATCCTTGGGTGAGGTGCTGGAATTTGACCCTCGCTTTGTTGTGAAGCTGATGCTCCTTGGACAAGCATTTCATGCTGGGTTCTTATCTCAGGGGTGGGGTAAACTTAATCTCGCTGCCAAAATGTGGGTGATAAAAGCAGAAGGGGAGCTGGCAGTTGTTTGCTAACTTTGTGCTTAGCAAGGTTGACGTGATTCAGTTGGTTTCCCTCTAATTAATTGTTTTAATTGAGTTCTTATCATCTGCCTCCCATTCTCCTCAGATTCTCTCTTTAATCGGTCCAGAAAGAGAGGCCCCTTAGAAGTCAGCGATTAACGGGGTTGTTTTTAATGCCCCTGGCAGGAACTTCAAGAGCTGCAGTCGCAGATCTCTGACACCTCCGTGGTGCTGTCCATGGACAACAGCCGAAACCTGGACCTGGACAGCATCATCGCGGAGGTCAAGGCGCAGTACGAGGACATCGCCAACCGGAGCCGCGCGGAGGCCGAGTCCTGGTACCAGAGCAAGGTGAGTTACGGGAGAGAGAAAGGCAGCTGCAGCTTCTGTTACTCCACGTGTCCTGAGCGGGAGAGGTCTCAGCCAGCTCCCTCCCTGCCGGCCTGACTCCATCCTTTTCTCTCCCGCCGTTCCCCGTCGCAGTACGAGGCGCTGCAGGTCACCGCCGGGAAACACGGCGACGATCTGCGCAACACCAAGAACGAGATCTCGGAGATCAACCGCGTGATCCAGCGGCTGCAGGGGGAGATCGAAAACGTGAAGGCCCAGGTGAGGGTTTAGCAGCAACTGGGGGGAGCAGGGGTCGGGCTGTAACGCAGCGTCTGGACGAGCGGTTTAGGGGTGGCTGCGACGCTCGCGTCGAAAGGTGTCAGTTCTGCTGGAGGGAGAAACTGTGAGCAAGGTAATGCTGAGACCAGAGGTGAGAAAAGCTCCTCCAGCCACCTGGGAGCGCGGAACGGGTGCGACGCAGAGCCCCTTCCTTGGCCTCCCTCCCGGCCACACACGTTCCTCGTACCCTTCTTGCTTCTGGGATCATCGTCCACTCCCTTCCTGCAGAAGGGAACACCATGTTTGGGCACACAAAAGAATTTTTCAGCTGCCTGGGAGTTCTGTTTGCTTTCTGTTATCGCTTTATCAAAGGGCTGGTGGAAGCCAGGCCAGTGAGTGGCTCAGACCAGGGGCTGGTGGTGAATAACCAGGGTGCACAAAGCTGGAGATAAGCCATCCATGAGTCATCCCTTTGTATTTATTTGGTTTCAGGGCAGGGAGGCTTAACGCAGCTTCCAAGCAAAGAGCTGACCCGGTGCAGCTCCCTTTAATAATGAATGGGAGCCTAAAGCACATCTGTTCGTTGTGAGCCCTTCTTGCTGAGCAGGAGGCAGTTTTTGGAGGTGCAGGGGCCACAGCTGAGGGTGCTTTAGCTTGTTGTGACCCCACAGGGATGCTTCTGGGGCAGGTCTGTGTTGTTTGGTAACTCCAGCCGTGCCCAAGCCCATGCTTGCCTCACGCTGGAGACCAACTGGCTCTGAACAAGCTCTAGGGCAGAACAGGAGAGAAAAGCTGAGCTTGTGCTTACCCTACGTGTCGCGCTGTTGTCTGCGGCGTGGGTGGGCTGAGAAGCCGAGGAGGAATTAAAACATAACCCAGGGGAGAGAAGTAGGGTCTGCCTTTCAGCAGAACAAATCTTGGGACGAGATGAGCTTCCTTCGCAGGCTGATCTGCACGCAGTGCCCCCCGAAACGTGGGGGTGTCAGCTCCTGGGGATCTAAGTTGAGCAGGTCTGGGTTAACCGGGGCTCTGCAGACGCACAGGGACAGTCTGGCCAGTAGATGTCAGAAGTCCATGGGCAGTAGGGTGGTGAGATGCCCACTGACGTACCCTGCTCCGTCCCCGCAGCGCGCCAAGCTGGAGGCAGCCATCGCTGAGGCTGAGGAACGCGGGGAGTTGGCGGTCAAAGATGCCAAGGCCAAGCTGGAGGAGCTGGAGTCAGCCCTGCAGAAGGCCAAGCAGGACATGGCGCGGCAGCTCCGCGAGTACCAGGAGCTGATGAACGTCAAGCTGGCCCTGGACATCGAGATCGCGACCTACAGGAAGCTGCTGGAGGGCGAGGAGAGCAGGTGGGGGCAACCTGGGGTTCTCCGTGAGGAGGGGTCCCGTCACTTCGGGGCATTTTGAGGGCCCCACTCCCAATTTCCACAAGGAAATAGAGAAAACCTTGCGTTGCAAACCAATGGTCGGTCCTGAAAATGCTTTGGCTTAAGAGCCGAACTGGCAAGTTCTGGGGAAAGTTTGACACTTTTGGTGAAGAAAAAAAAATAAATTGTTTTCCCTCATGCATTTGATGCTGTAGCAGAAGGTTTCCCAGTGGATTTAAATCCCCGTGGGATTAGGGCAGAGCTTCCGTGCTCTTTCAGCCCCCCGAGGTGATAACAGGGCTCCCAAATGTAGGGCTAGAACAAAGCGCTGGATGGCACACTTATCTTGGCTGAATTATTTACAACAGGAGTAATAACTCACTGCCATTGTCTTCATCCCCAGTGCCGAGGCCCTGGGGGAACACTGAGTAATGCGGAGTCTAACCCGGCCTCTTCCTTTTTGCCTTTGTGTTTTTCTTCTCCGACAGGTTGGCTGGCGACGGAGTTGGCAACGTCAACATCTGTGAGTTGCTTTTATAATTTATAAGAGTTAACGCGTAGCCGCGCGCTTACAGAAAACGCGGGTAGGGACCAGCTCTGCGTCCCGGAGCCTCACGGTGTCCTACCTGAGCTCCTGCAACCCGCTTAGCCCCCTTCTTCCACGGGAGACACCCCCAAAGAGACAGAGATCCGTAGCGGTGTTGCCTCCGTGGCAGCCTTCAGCACTAACAGGTGTAACTCGAGGAAATATTGATCTTTCTTCCCTCCCTAAGGAGAAAACTCGTTGCCTGGACTGGAAGTTAGCGCAAAGGTGATGCCAGAGGGTGTCGTTCCAGCTTGGGGGGGCATTGGGTTCTCTCTTGCCCGCACGTTGGGCAGGTGCTGGCGTCTCAGAGACGTTGCCGGCGGCTCCGAATCGGTGGCTCTGCCTTTTATCCCCTGAACCACCCGTGATAACTGCCCGACCGCGTGCCTGCAGCCTCCTGGGCACACCGAGAGATGAGCTGGATGTGGTCGTGACGTGGGGTTCTCCGTGCTGCAGGGGGGGCCCGAGCGATGGAGAAGAGGGGTGGGCTGCTCAGCCCTCACGCTCACCCGGCTTTAAATGCTCTGAGCCAAGACGTGACAAGATTTTAGTGTCCTGGGCCCTGTGTTTCTCAGGAGACGGCCCTTTCTGCGCGGGTGCCAAACGGGCTTCCGAGTCCCCCGGCGCTGACGTTTGCTTTGCTTCTCTCTGTGCCGCAGCCGTGGTCAGCTCCAGCGGCGGAGGTAGCTACGCCAGTCCCAGCGGATTTTTGGGAGGAGGAGCCGGAGGAAGCCTTAGCCTGGGAGCGGGCATGGGCAGCGGGGGGCTCGGCTTCTCCTCGGGGGGCGCCTCCAAGTCCTACACCATCACCACCACCTCGTCCACCAGGAGAAGCCTCAGGAAGTAACGACAGGGACGGAGATTCCGGCGGTGCCCGTCACCGCGCCAGGAGGGAAACCGTAGAAAGAAACGTCTCGTTGCCTTTTGTAGGATGAATTGGCTGCAAAATTTCGGCAGTGATGAATGAATTTGGTGTAAGACATAACAGAGTACCTGACCCTGCCACATCACGCCTCAGGCTTGATCCTGCCCTGGTGAACTCAGTGGGAACCGTTCCACCGAGCAGGTCCAAGCCTGTCGGGGTGAAATTTATCCCGCGAAGCAGACGGGGTCACCCTTTTGTTACTTGTGCGCTTGGTGCCCCCTGCTCAGGGCTGGATTTCACCCTCCGAAGGGCAAAACAATCATTTGAGCCGCAAGCTGTTCCCGCATTCCCGCCGTGGTTTTGCAAAAGAGACCAGATTATCTCCTCCTTCGTGCCATTTGGAAAACTTCGTTCCCTTAGGCTCCTCAGAAAATGCCAACCCTTGTTAAGATTCCAGCCCGAGTTTGTTCCCTTGAAGTGCATCAAGAAGAAAATGGTGAAGCTGTTTTGGGTTTCTCCATATAAAATGGGCTCGGAAATGCAATTCCACAGTTCTCCTCCGAATAAAGTTGGTTTCTTACCAAAGGCGATGCGGAGAGATTTGCATTCGGGTTCTTTATAGTGAAGTAACTCGTCGACGAGCTCCCCCACCCATTCCCTCTCCTGAAAAGAAGCCCAAATTGCTTAAATTTATACTCCCCGTCCTCGGGTGTCTCGGTTTACCACCCTGTATTTCAAAGCAGATCTGGTCTCTTTGCCACAGCCAGGGAAAAAGCCTGTTTTGTTGATGCCTCATTACGGTAACTCCTTGCTCCTGCCAAAAGGTGTCTTCAACAGAAACACGGCAGGGAAAACAGTTAGGTCATTACTGCAGCACAAAGAATTGTGAAATAACTCGGGGAAACCGCACAAAATCGTTGTCTTGCATGCTCAGCCGTGTCCTAGCCGTGTGTCTTTGACAGTTTGATGCCTTCGTGGTCCGAGAGCTCGTGGTGAGGCCGTTAATAAAGTTCTCTGTGTTGCACGCTTCTTCAGCCCCACCGGAGTTCCTCGTGTGGGCTGCCCCGGGGTGCTCAGGAGCTCAACACCCGACGTCGTCCGACCTTCCTGCTCCGGGCTGGAGCGCTGCCCCGCTGGCGTCACCGGCAGGACTGAGGCTTTGCTGCTGTCGTGGGTTGACCCTGGTCGGCCGCCAGGTACCCACACAACCGCTCACTCACTCCCCCCTTCACTGCTGAACAGGGGGAGAAAATATCTCCAAGGGCTCAGGGTTTTGAGATAAGGACAGGGAGATCACCCTCATTTACCGTCCCGGGCAAAACAGACTCAGTTTTGGGGAAATTAGGTACATTTATTAAAAGAACTAATCAGAGAGGAGTAGTGAGAAGTGAGAAAGAAACAAATCTTAAACAGAACACCTTCCCCCCATCCCTCCCTTCTTCCCGGGCTTAACATCAATCCCGGTTTCTCCACCTCCTCCCCCCGAGCGGCGCAGGGGGACAGGGAATGGGGGCTGAGGTCAGTTCATCCGACGTTGGTTCCACCGCTTCTTCACTCCGGGGGAGGACTCTTCACTCTTCCCCAGGGCCACTGTGGGGTCCCTCTCACGGGAGACAAGCTTCACGCTCTCTTCTCCGCGTGAGTCGTCCCACGAAGGGCAATTCATCACAAACTGCCCAACGGGAGACACCTCACGAGGGGCAGCCCACCCCTCGTGAGTCTGAGGCGCGGTCCTTCGGGGGAAACTGCTCCAGCGTGAGTCCCCCGCAGCGTCCCAAAAGTCCCACCAGCCAACCTGCTCCAGCGTGGGCATTCCCTCTTCCACGGGCTGCAGGTTCCGGCAGCAACTTGCTCTGATGCGGCTTCCCACGGGCTACAGCCCCCTTCAGGCATCCACCCACACGGCGTGGAGTCCTCGGTGGACATCTACGCGGTGATCCTCACGGTGGACTTCTGCACCTCACCCATGGGCTGCAGGGGGACAACCCGCTTCACCATGGTCTTCACCACCGACCCGGGGGACTCCTTCTGCTCCGGCGCCTGGAGCTCATCCTCCCCCCCCTCCTTCTTCACTAACCTTGGTGTCTGTACAGATTCTCACTCCTCCATCTCTGTGCCAGCTGTTGTGGCGCAGTTCTTTTCCCCGTTCTTAAATATGCTTTTCACAGAGGCGTTCCTCTGCTATCACCTTACTGATAGGCTCAGCCTTGGCCAGCGGCGGGTCCCTCTTTGTAGCCGGCTGGCATTGGCTCTGTCAATCTTGGGGAGCTTCTAGCAGCTTCTTACAGAAGCCACCCTGCAGCTCCCCCCCCCCCGCCGAAATCTGGCCAGGCCAAACCAAAACAGCTGCCTTCATTCCTGGGCGAATTTTACCCATTTGGGCAGTGGGATTGTTGGAGCTTCAGCCCAGCCCCTGCTCTGGACTGAGGCTGACACCGATCCCTTCCTGAGCACCGTCTTCCTCCGCTGAGCCAAGAGGAGCTCGGTGCTGGAGGAGACGCCTCTCTTGCAGATGCTTAAAGCTCAGAGAGGTGACTCTGGGTGTCACCGCACAAAGACGACTCGTTCCTGCTCCTCTTGGGGCAGCTCCCATTCACGTGGGGCCGCGGTGCAGGCGCGTGGGGTGCCCTTGTTGGAGCTGCTGTTGCACGAGGCGTCACCCCGGGAGGGTGATGATGGGGAAGAGGGGATCTGCACGCTCCAGGGAGGATCTTGGTGGATCCCCTTTGTGCTTTCCACTCACACTTTGGGTCATGGCTCAGTCTGGGATCATTAAATGGAACCGGTTGAAGTTTAACTGCTCTGCTGCAGGGGGAGATGCTGATGTTACGAAGGGAAAATGCCCTGAGTTAGTGTAAAAGCAGATGTGTTGGAAGTCTCCAATTGCCGAGAGCGATTTCTGCAGGTTGGATTCGGGAGAAATAACACAGCTCCAGAAGCACCTTTGCAATAGAAGAGATTTTGGCATTTCCAGAGGAAGGAGACAGACGTGACCCAGAGGAACCAGGCTGAGCAGCCTGTGAGCTGCTTTCAGCGCTTTTCAGGTTCCGTCAGATTTTTGGCAACCGCCAAGACCCTGCTCTGAAGCTGGTTGAGATTTTTGTCGTGTGTTTGAAAGGAATTGAACGGCACAGGCTGGGCTGAGTCCCCAGCTCCATTGGGCAGGGAGGGGTGAAGTGGAGGGGAGGCAACTGCTACCCTGGGAAGGCTTCCACCTGCGGTGCCTCGTTAGCTTGATGGGAAGCCCTGGTTGGCTTGATGAGGTTATAAAGGGCAACACCCCACATGGTGGAGATGAAGTGAGGTTCTCTGGCTTCTTGCTGGTGGGGTTTTGTGCTCATGTGTGGGAGCAGCAGCCCTGGTGGGGGTACATATCATGGGCTGGGAGTTGAGTTTCTTGGGTTGGGGGGATTGAGCAGGATCTGGTCTGGTCCTGGCATGAAGGGAAGGACAAGGGGCGTAAAACCATCCAGCAGCTCCTGGCGTCTGGCTTTGAAGAGCTTCCTCCCCAACTCGAGACAAGCACTGATGGTTTTAAGGGGATTGAGCAATCCGTGATAGGCATAAAAAGTTTCAGTTAGTTTTATGGGAATTGCTAGAGCATCTCTGCTTAGTCAGTGCCCTCCAAGTGGTTTTGTTTGTTTTTCCTTGGGGGGAGAAGTCATTTGCGGCTCCACCCTGTCCTAATGAAGACATCTAACCTGGGGAAGCACCTCTGTGCCCAGCTGGCTGCGTTGCAAACACCCGGCTTAGGGTGAAATGGGTCCTGCTCCTTGGCTGCTGGTGTGAGGAAGGAGAGCTGTGCCTCCTCCTCCTCAGTGGCACTCTGGGGAGAGGTTATAACCCCCCTCGTGGCCCATCTGCTGATGGGCTTAGGGAAGAGACGTGTCGGGGGACTGCTGAGGTGGGGTGGCTGGGTTAGAAAAAGCTCTTGGCAAGCGGAGGGCTTGGTCTGCGCCCGGCTTAGACCCTCGTGAGCTTTGGCATTTGAGATCCCAGAGGAGCGACAAGGATTGACCCTCGTTTCCCCAACTGAAGGTGTGGAATGAAGGTAACGGAGTTTCTATGTCCATTTATTGGAGGTGCAAAACTAAGACTCAGATCAAAGCCGCGGGCGAAACACACAGTTGTTAAGAAATAAAGCTCTATGTCCCCTTTTCCTTCAAATAGGGTTAAACTAGGAGTTCAGTGCTGCGTGACTGGAAAGGCAATTGGTGCTGGTCCTGGGCGTTTAAGGTTGGGTTTGGATCCCTTGAACAAGGTCACAGGAGCTTTGTGTCTTAGGGCCAGGCACTTGCTTCGTACCTGGCAGTGGACTCTGGCCCCCAGACCCTTCAGTGGTGACAGTGGATGAGCCGGACGGTTAAAAACCCAGAAGGAAAAGAAAAGTCGAGGATCAGTTTAGAAACAAGGGATGCAAGTTCATAAGCAAACAGCCTTTGAAGAGCAGCAGCCCTTGAAATCTGCCCTTTGGGGCAAATTATCAGTGGCAGGGATGCGACGTGTAGGGAAACGGCAATTTTAGATGAGCTCTTGTGCCAGGGGTGTGTGTGTGATCTAAAAGGCTGACTGAGGAAACCAGGCTGATCCAGGGGAGGAGCTGCTAAGACAGCTGGGCTGGATAAAGCTCTGCTGGAAACGGTCCTGGGTGGAAGGTGCCCTCCCTCCGGCTTAACTTTCATCCTGGAGTTTGTAGGAGTGGGAAGGCTGGGGAGCTGCACCAAAGGCATCTTGTTTTAACTGCGTCGTGAGAGCGATGAGGGGTATTTTAGCCCTTGCTCTTGGGTTCCCTGGCAGAAATAGCGAAGCTCTTGAGCACAGAAAAGACCTCTGTGCCCATTGTATCCCCAGAGTTTGCTGGCTGACACATGGCTGCTTGCAAAGCCAGGCTCTGGGCTGTAGGTGAGACCTCCCTGCGAGTGGCAAGCAGAAAGCAGAGCAAAGCTGAGTATTGGCTAAGGGATTTCCCTGGAGAAAAGGCAAGAGATGGCTGG
Organism: Trogon surrucura; assembly: GCA_020746105.1. Taxonomy (NCBI): domain Eukaryota; kingdom Metazoa; phylum Chordata; class Aves; order Trogoniformes; family Trogonidae; genus Trogon; species Trogon surrucura. Next base: position 330,121 of record CM036646.1, read on the forward strand.
GTTGGGTAGAAGGTGAACGCTCCAACTGACGGGTGTTGGTGGGGAAGCAGCCTCCTGCACAGAGCCTGCAGAGAACAGGAGGAGGCTGCACGTTATCATTCTGTCTTAGGATTCAAAGCCCTTTAGCCCCAAATGTGACCTTGACTGTCTCTGTGTCTGGCTGTTTGGAAGCTGTGGGACTGTTTGTTTGGGATGGGCTTGCACTGGCAGAGATCTATCAGGACTGACGGAAAGAATTGCTCTGCATCAGGACTCTGTGGCTGATTGTCATCGAATCGCTCGGGTTGGAAAAGCCCCTCGGGGTCATCGAGTCCAGCCACGAGCCCGACTCTGCAAAGCTCCCCCCAACCCATCTCCCCCAACCCCACATCCCAACGGCCTTTAAACACCCCCAGGGATGGGGACTCCACCCCCTCCCTGGGCAGCCTGTGCCGAGCTCTGGCTGCTCTTGCTGGGAATTTCTTTTCCTCCTGCCCAGTCTGACCCTCCCCTGTTGCCGTTTGCAGCCGGTCCCTCGTGTTCTGTCACCTGTGAGACCAGCCCCAACCTCTCCACCCCGTCCTGTCAGGCAGTTGCAGAGAGTGAGGAGGTCTCCCCTCAGCCTCCTCTTCCTCAAACTCCACAGCCCCAGCTCCTTCCGTCGCTCTTCATCAGATTTATCCTCCAGCTCCGTCGCCCCCCTCTGCCCTCGCTCCAGCCCCTTGAGATCTCTTGGGTTGAGGTGCCCAAAACTGGACACAACACTCAGGGGGACAATCCCCTCCCTGCTCCTGCTGGTCACATTTCTAACACTAGAAGCAGCCAGGCAGCCCTGAAGTAGCTTTGTCTGGTTGTTTTTTCCTTTCAACACGTGCATCTAAAGCACCTTGTGCAGCCCTGCTGGGCTCTGTCACTCACCTGCTCTCCTCACCCTCCAGCAGCTTCCTATAGGTGACAATCTCGATGTCCAGGGCCAGCTTGACGTTCAGGAGCTCCTGGTACTCGTGGAGCTGCTGGGTCAGGTCTGCCTTGGCTTTCTGCAGGGCTTGCTCCAGCTCGGAGAGTTTGTTCTTTGCATCTTTGACGGTCGTTTCCCCGCGCTGCTCAGCGTCGGCCACGGCGGCTTCCAGCTTGGAGCGCTGCAAGGAGCGAGACACGGTCAGACTTTGCGGTCTCTTGCTCTCTTCAAAGCTAATGTGTTACCGAGAGATGGTCTCAGGTCTGCTTGCACGTTCAGCCCAGCGCCGAGATGGACATGTGGCCCCCTCTAGCAGGGGTTTGAGGGAGCTGGATGTGCAGTTTCGGGGCTCCCTCGCGTTGCTCGCAGGGTTTGGGATGCTGTAAGCGCATCTGCCTTCAGGTCCTGCCTGAGTTGAGCAATTCTAGTTGGAGCAGCAGAGCCCCAGCTCACCAACACCCTTTGCAAGGTGCTGGGGCACCATTTAATTTGGTTGTGGGAGCTCAGAGGAAGAGCAATTTGCTCTCTGCCCTGATGAAATAACCAGACGTGGATGTGCTCACCTGGTCCTTGGCGCTTCTGACTTCTCTGTTCAGTCTCTGGACCGTCCGTGTCAGCTCAGAGATCTTGGTTTTTGTCCTTCGCAGGCTGTCGGCGTTTCTGCCTGCAGTGACTCGCAGCTCCTCGAACTAAAAAAAGCCCAAAAGATCTCACTGCATATCCCAAAAATGCGTGTTTTGAGTTAAAATGGAGCAAATCAGGAGAGCGGGAGGGTTTTGCTGCTGTTCAAGTTGTTTGGAAGAGAGAAACTGCAACCAAACCACCCTCTGCCGGGTTTTCTCACCTTGTTTTTATACCGGGCTTGCGCTTCTGCCCGACTCCTGCGAGCGACGTCCTCGTACTGAGCTTTGACATCGGCAGTGATACCACCCAAGTTGAGATTTTGGCTCTTGCCCGTCTGCACGACCACCGATGTGTCCGATATCTGAGCCTGGAGCTGGTGGATTTCCTGGGGACGACACGGGGTTGGGCTGGTTGGAGAGGAACTGGTCCCGCTCAGCCCCGACCTGGTGTGTCACCCGCACCGTGCGACGTGGTCCCCCTGTGTGGAGACCGAGCAGCTTCAAAATGCAGCTGGGAAACGCGAACGACGGCTGGAGCTTCTTACCTCTCTGTAGAACGTTCTCAAGAATTCAACCTCTTCCTGCAGGTTTTCCACCTTGGCTTCCAGCTCTGCTTTGTTTAAGAAAACAGAGTCCGCATCCTGGGGACGTGTTGGGGAAAGAAGAAGGAAGTTTGTTAGTGAGAACAGACTCGAGGCTGCCCTTGGGCTGGGGGGCTCTCGGTGCTGGTACCAGCTCCCGATGACGCGGTTGCTGCCGATTTTTTGAGTTCGAGCAAACCCAAGCGCCAGCTCCTGCTCGGGCTTGTTTTGTGCGCGTCTTCGGGGAAACAAATCTCCCCGAAGACCTCAACCTCGAGAGGGGGATTCAGGCAGCCCCTTGCTCACCTTCGTCAGGGCCATCAGCTCGCTCTCGGCGCGCGCCCGCTGGCTGCACTCGTCCTCGTACCTGCGTGGGGAAAGGAGGGATTTTGTTGGGGTTCAGAGCAATTACGTCTTTGTTTGGGTTTTCTGCAGGCCCTCTTTCAAGAAGTAACGCTCCAAATATTTTTTTTTCCCTCTAAACGTTGTTTTGGGATGCGTTGGTCTTGTTCCCTAGCCCGTGGGATGTATTTTCAGACAGGTTTCTGCGTCTCTATAGGTTTGTAGCATTTGGGCTCTGTGAGAGCAAAGAGCTGTTGAACGTTCCTGCGTGTCAGTTCCTTGACTTAGGAAGGAGAGAAGGAGAACCTGGAAGAGGGACACCCTCTGTTTCCTCCATATCTCTGTAAATTGGTTTTTATATGCCAAGATCTCAATTAATCTCTCCATCCACCTACTGGTTCTCTAGGAACCATTTACTACCATGAGAAGTTGCCGGTCTCCGCCCGTTTGAGGATCTCAAACAACACTTTGAGCGCTGCACTCGCATTTCTCTCATTTTTACTTACTTTTTCTTGTTGGTTTCCATAAGCTGCTGTGCCGCTTTCAGGTCCGTCTCTAACCGAGCCCTGTTGCACCCCAGCACTTCCAGCTGCTTCTTCAAGTTACCAACACAAGCCTCTAACTTGGGTATGATCATGTTCTTGCGGTGGTTTTGACCCTGCAGAAAACTCCACTTGGTCTCCAGCGCCTTGTTCTGCTGTTCCAGGTGTCGGACCTGAACCCCAGAAAGCAAAATAGGAAACAAGGCGAGGATGAAGAACTCGTGAGGGCCACTGTCCGTGCAGCAGCGGTGAAATCTATTCGTGCTCTTGGTACGCATGAACTCAACGTTTCCTAGTCCAGCTTGCTTTTGTTCTGGGCCACCATGTGGAAATGCACAAAAAAAAACCCCTCAGCACCTCTAGAAAGGAGAGATTGGCAATAACTTGGGGTTTTGTGGAGAGGAATGGAAGGGAACTGGAAGGATGATGAAAATGGTTTCAGCTTGTTCCCTCCCTGCCTAGAGATCAGAACAATAGTGCCTGTTCCCCAGTGGCTCCTAAACACCTTGGTCCTCAACTGCCACCCTTGTGCAAGTTGCCCTCAATGCCTTAAAACGAGTTGTCTTGCAAGGATTCTGTGCCTTTTCCCTGCTAGACGCCTCCCTTGGGCTCCAGTGCCTGCAAACTGGACCTGGGGAGGGGCTCTCAGCTCACCTCGTCAATGAAGGAAGCAAATTCGTTGTTGAGGGCCTTGATCTGCTCCTTCTCTTGGTATCTCACCGTGCGCACGCCGGGGTCGAGTCCCAGCCTGAGCGGTTGCAGCAGTTGCTCGTTGGTGGTGACGGCTCTGATGGTGCGTGGCCTGGAGACTCCACCAGCCCTGTAGCCAAAGCCAACACCCCTGTAGCCGAGCCCTGTGCCACCTGCACCAAAACCAGATCCGTGTCCCCAAGGAGGACGTCTTCCAAGAGCTGTTGGGGGCCTGGAGCACGCCCTACTGCCGAGACTTCTGCTGCTGAAATAACCCAAACCATGGCAGCTCGTGCCACCACCCCAGTGACACGAGGCAGTGCTGAAAGGACATCCACTCCTGGGAAGAGATACAGGGAAGGAGTCGAAACTCCTGACGGCGTGGCCGGAGCTGATGCTGTAGGAGCAGCAGGACATGGTTGCTCCTGGGAGGCCGGCGCAGGGAGCAGGTTCCAGGGTGCCGTCGCCTCTGACCTCGGTGGAGCACCTCCTTCCTTTTATTCGCTCGGAAAACGGGGCGAGGCTGCACGAAACTTCCACAAAATGTTTGTGATGCAAAGAATGCGAGCGGCTTAGCATATGTTGTGCTCGGCGACAGAGAAGGCGGCAGCGTATTTGTCCCGTGAAGGTTTGGAGAATGTTGTGAAGTCAGACAGAGGCGTCGCTTCTGGGTTGTTTTTTTTTTGTAATAGCAACGAAAATTAGGGGGGTTGTGCCAGGTGACTTGTTTTCAGGTGAAAATTGCTCATTCCCCTTTTCGTAGGTTGGGTGAAAGGGAATTGAGACTTTTAAACTGCAAAATGCTTTTCTGTCAAAGGAGATCTTTGTGTTTTGCTGGTACCTCAGCTTGCAAGTGAGAGCTTTGAAGGAGAGTGTGACGTGACCTCCTGATTAATAAAACCTATCAGTAATAAATGTGAATTTACTGAGAATTAATGAATGAAGTCTTGCAGGCGGGCAAGTGACCGTGCTTTGTTGGTTCTGCCTATTAAAAAAACCAATGTCTTTTAGTGACAAGGAAACCTCTTTGGGGCCAAATCCATTTCTCAAGGTGATTCTTCTGCAGAATGCTGATAGGTGTGTTTTCCCAACGTGGTAATTTATTTGGGCGGAATTGCTGATGAGTTGAAGTTGAAACCGATGCTTGGAACACGGTAGCTTTCGCAGACACTCTAATTGGCTGAATCCTCAGAAAACTGGCGTCTCCTCCTCCCCTGATCCCTCGGCTTCAAGGTTGGGCTCCCACCTGGCTTGGGGCAGGGCCAGGCGTGGCCCTTCGCCTCCTACGTTGGGCAAGTGCCCTCATTGCGGCGTTGGGACTGGGACTCTTCCTGGCTCGGTTGTCCCCACGCGTGCGTGTCCGAGTCGCTGGAAGGACGGGGATGGCGTTGGTGCGCGCGTCGCCGTGTGGGAGGGCGGCGTGTTGCGTAGGGGCAGGGTGGTGGAAATTTCAAACAAATGGCTTTGTTTACTGCATTTCTTTTCTCCCCTTTCCCTGCTCAGTGGTTGGTTACAGTCAGCAGCCGAAATTACCAGCTTTGGAGGGGTCTGGGAGCTCTTGAACGCTTGAGGGAACGGGGCATGAGAAGCTCTTGTGATCTCAACCTTCTTATATTAATCTTGGGATCACCCTGGATCCTCGTGCGTCCGACTGTGTTGCTCCAGACTGTAGTTGTATTTTTTTGATGTTCCTTCTGTTCTCTAAGCGTTGTCATCCTCGGAAATGCTTTCTGCTTCTGATGAAGCAATCGTACGGCGCTTTTGGCCAGAAATCGGAGGACAGGGCTTGCAGGAGGCCGAGCTCGTAGGGAGCCTGACCCAAAAGGAGTGAGGGATAAAGCTGCAGGTTCTGCAACGCAAAATATTGAATATGTTGGGGGGAGGAAAAAAGGGAATATGATGTTGAACGGACTCCAAAAACCCTGAAATGTTTTGAGCCAGCTCAGTTAAGCCGGATAGTTCAAGTCAGCTTCATGAGGCTCTGAGCAACCTGGTCTGGTTAAAGATGTCCCTGCTCCCTGCAGGGAGGTTGGACTAGATGGCCTTTGGAGGTCCCTTCCGACCCAACGCATTCTTAGCCCTGCAGGGATGCCTCCAGCTCGGGGAGTTTGCACTTTGCATCCTTGACAACCGCTTCCCCGCGCTTCAGCCGTGGCTCCTTCTCTGCAGGTGGGAGATTTTCATTACTGCTGCGTGTTTTCATGTGCTTTGAATAGTTCAGAGTCCTTGATCCTGCCTGTGTGTGTATCCATCCACCTGCACTTTGTTGTATTTCCAGACCCTGTAGGTCAACCTCTAACTCTAGGACGATTCTCTCTGCCTGGCTCAGACTCTGGGGTGTGTGTGTTGCCTTCTTGCTGCAGGTCTCTGCTGATGGTGGCTCAGTTTTTAGGTGTAACAGACCATTTTCCTTTCTGCTCTGGGTTACAGGCAAGTCTTAGAGCTGAGCAGCTGACACGTGTTTCATCAAAACTGGCTTTATTGCTCCCTTGCTCTAGCGGGGGAGTTCTGGAAAGCCACAGCCTGGGCATTGTGGTTGAGGCATTATTACCCCTGAGTCATCCTTACCTGGGCTTTGGTGTTGCCACGGAGTCGCCCCATCCAGCTCCATGATTTCGTTCTCTGTGTTGCGCAAGCGGCCGTGGTGTTTGCCGGTGGTTTCTCTTGGTTCCTCATACTGAGGAGAGAGAAAACGCTGTGAAAATAAATACCAGAGTGAGGAGATGAGTCAGTAATTAAACCTACTGTGTGATTCTGGGGCCGCAGTCCCGGATCTTGAGCTTTAGGGTGAAAACCTTTGTCACTGGGGGTCACGAGTGACTCATTTACACGGTGGCAGCTCTGTGTGTGAAGGTATTAGACGAGGATGTGTCACGTACAGGGGAAACACAGCGGGTGGCTCGGAAGGCAGGCCTCTAAAAAGCCTGTTCAGCCCAGGTTAGGGCTCTGGAGAAGCAGAGCCTGTAGTACAAGTGGGACATAATGACTTTTGAGGGTCCATCATGGCTCACTTTGCTGTAGTGCCAGGATTCTGAGTCAGCTCAGCTTTATTTGGCAACGTCGGCGTATTGAGCTTTGACGTCAGCGATGATGTCACCCCCATCTGGCCTTTAGCTGTTACCCGTTTCCCCGATTACAGGTGACTGAAATGGATGCTTGGAGCTGAGCGATGTCCTGGGAGCAGAGCTCATCAGTCATCTGCACTGGAGGGCTTTTCTCTGTGGGTCTCCATGGCCTGGAGACAAGGAGGTGTGATGTGCTCCATGTGCCACCACTGCAGGCTCGCTGCAGAAAACACAAAGAGGGATTTTCTGGTTTAATCTCTCCGGCTTCTGCCCTCACCATCAAGTTGAAAGAGATCCCTCAAGGTCAGGAGTCAGTGCGGTTCAGGAGTAACACCCCTTTGCAAGCCAGAGCAGTCAACTGATGTACACATGGGACACCAAAAATCTCCGTGATCTTTAGAGATGGGTTGTGGGAGCTTAATTCCAGACCCCCTAGAGAGGCGTGGGGTGGAGGAAAAGGGAGCAGGAAGGGAAAAGCTGTCACCGCTTGTCTGAGTCACCATCCCTTGAGGTGTTTAAAATCCATGTGGTGCTTAGTGACACAGTCTGGTGGTGGACCTGGCAGTTAACGGTTGGACTTAATCATCCTGAAGGTCTTTTCCAACCTAACCCGTTCTGTGATCACTTGGATGAGGGATCCCACCTTGGCTTCCAGCTCAGCTTTGTTCAGGCAGGCACAATCCATGTCCTGAAGCACGTCGAGGATTTATGCAGTAAAAGAGCAAACTGCTCGACGCCAGCAGTTGACTACAAACTCTTAGGGCTGCTTTATTTTTATTTTCAAGGATGTAAATTTTTCTGTGCTATTACATTGTTTTGGTTTCTTGGCTTCTTAGGCAGAAGACAAAGAATCGCTGGATACAGAGGAGAGAAGGGAAAGTTTCGACCAGCTGGGGTATACAAACATCCCACATGAACAGCCTCAGCTAAAATGGACTTATTTAATGTGGGATTTGACTCTTTTAATTAAAAATCTTCCCAAAAGTTGGCCTTTAGGTCCCTCTAGAGTCTCTGGGGAGTGAGAGGCAGTCTCACCCTCTCTTTCTATCAATATCAGCTGCTATTCATACAAAAAGCCTGGAGTAAATGTTTGAGTTAGTTTGAAATGTTCTCACCTCTTCGAGCACCACAAATTTGGCCTCTGCACGTGTTTGCCAGTGGGTTTCCTCTTCACTCCTGCAAGGAAAGGAAAAAAAAAAAGATCACTTTTCATTATTCAGCTTAATGAACCTCATCTTCCTCCACCACCTCCAAATGCTCAACCTCGGTGTAGAAACCACCTGCTGGTGCAAGTTGTGTGCGTGTACATGTGGAGGAGATCTTGCACCTCATGCCATCGAAAAATTAGATACCCAAGATCAGTTCTAGCTCTAGTTTTGGGGCTTCTATCCTTCTTAAACTTAACTTTTCCTTACAGTTATCTGTGATGCCTGTCGTGGTGCTAAGTTCTGTTTCCACCTTGGCTCTGTCGCTTCCCAGCACGTGCAGCTGCCTCTTGAAGTTGCCAACATGAGTTTCAAGCATCATCTCAGTGTCGCTCCTGTAGCATTTTTCACAGAATCGTTGCATGTGTTGGGTTGGAAGGGACACTTAAAGGCCATCTAGTCCGAACCCCCTGCAGGGAGCAGGGACATCTTTAAATCAGGTTGCTCAGAGCTCCGTGCATCCTGAGCTTTCCCACTTTGGTCTCCAGCACCTTGTTCTGTAACTCCAGGAGCTGGGCTTGGAACCCAGAAGTAAAGCATTCAAAATATAGCGAGGCCAGCTCGAAGGAGAGGGAAAGGAGAGGGAGAAGCCTAAGGCAGGAACAGGCGACCCCAAAATGCCATTTTAAAACACTTTAAAAAGTGTTTTTTGTGAGCCGAGATTGTCTGATAATATCCCCCTCATCTCTTTTTTTGCTCAATAGTGGCCTCGGCTTCTTTTAAACTCACACCTCTCATTGAGTTACGGGCTGTATTTCTAATTTGAATGGGAGGGAATCCTTGGTCCCATAAAATCTGCATTTGCAAACTTCCCTTTATTTTTTTTTATAGTAAGCATGAAAGAGAGAAGCAGAACCAATCTTTTGATGTTTGCAGGGCAGGAGCGTTGCTCTGTGTGTGGGAAAAGAAGAAACTGAGTTAAACTCTTGGGAATATTCTGGGGATCCAAACACCGGGGCTGATTTCATTCACCCTCTAACAGAAGGAGCAGCTCTGGCTAGGCTGATTTTATAATTTACTCCTTTTTTCTTTTTGTCTGACCTCTGTAATTTTGTTGGCCTCAGGAACGATCTTTTAATTCCCTCGGGGCTGGAGAGGGACCCAGGTGGCCAAGAGAGCCAACAGCATCCTGGCTTGTATTAGAAATTGTGTGACCAGCAGGAGTAGGGAGGTGATTGTCCCCCTGCCCTCAGCACTGGTGAGGCCACACCTTGAGTGTTGTGTTCAGTTTTGGGCGCCTCAGCATGAGAGGGATATCGAGGTGTTGGAGCGAGTGCAGAAGAGGGCGACAAAGCTGGTGAAGGGCCTGGAGAATAGACCTTACAAGGAGCGACTGAGGGAGCTGGGATGTTCAGTTTGAGGAAGAGGAGGCTGAGGGGGGACCTCATCACGCTCTACAATTACTTGACAGGACATTGTAGAACGGTTGGTGCTGGTCTCTTCTCACAGGCCATTAGGGACAGAACCAGGGGGAATGGGTTCAAGTTGCAACAGGGCAGGTTTAGGCTGGACATGAGGAAGAAATTCTTCACGGAAAGAGTGGTCAGACCCTGGAACAGACTGCCCAGGGAGGGGGTTGAGTCGCCATCCCTGGATGTGTTTAAGTGTCACTGAGATGTGGTGTTGGGTGAGATGGTTTAGGGGTGAACTTGTAGTGTAGGGTTAATGGTTGTAGTGTAGGGTTAATGGTTGGACTCGATGATCCCAGGGGTCTTTTCCAGCCTGAACTATTCTGTGATTCTATGAACTACAAGCAGAAAACGAACGCAGCAAAGCTGGGGTGAGAGCAGGAGCAAACAGTGAACGATTTTTCCATCTCCCACCATTGCACCAGCAAGGGAAAAAAACCAAAGGCAAAGCTCGAGGTGATCTCTGTGTTCTTCGTTCCTCCACTGAATGCCCTGAAGCGGGAGTGTCTTTGTTTTCCCTCATTTTGGGGGAGGCTGTGGCTGGCGTTGGTCGGATAGATTGGCACCTCTCACCTCACTGCTTGCAAAGTGGCCTTCATGGGGAATATCTTAGAGGAGAACTGGGCTTGGTCATTCTTTTCTGGGGAAATTGTTTGGCAAATCCATGCAAATCTAAGTTTGGACTCAAACAAATACGTAGATAAATTAATTTTTCAGGAAGTGGGTTCAGAGCGACAAAGATGCAGGAAAGACAGATAAGTCTCTCCTAGAAAAATGAATAGGTGATTTTTCAGTCCTGTTTTTGCCGAAATATCCAAAGGGCTGTGTGCCGTGGGTGGGAACCCTCTGAATTCTGCTGCCCCCCGGGAGATAAAAGTGAGGGCTTAGCCCTGATCTCTAAGGTCCCTTCCAGCCTAGGCCATTCTATGATGATCTCAGCCTTTTCTAAAGGTGCATTTTGCTTTTATGTGATGCCTCTTGGTATTTACCGTAGCCTGAGAACACGTTCTGCTCCACGAAGAGGATCGGAGAGAAGTTCACGCACGCAAGCCTGAGAGCTGGCCTGCCTGCTTTAGCCACGCCACGTTTTGGGGCGAAGCTGTGTGGGAGTTGTGTGCGCTCAGCACTTTTTGGGACTCGGCCTGAAAGGAGTTCAGAGAGCTCAGCATCTTTCGTGGCTGGGCCCCGGATGCCGGAGAACAGCTGCTACATGACATAGTTGGCATCTCCCACGAAACAGAAGAAGTCACGTTGGCTTCTTTTCTTGCTTTCGCTCTCTTGGGTTTTTAATTACAGATCTGAGAGGAGCTCAGTACCGTGAGCTTGTCTGAGCCAGCCCGGCTTCGATCTGCTGACCCAACGCAAACCTCAGCTCGGGAGCATCTCGCTGCCCTGGGATCGCATCCTTGTTTCACGCTTGGCTGGCGGATCCATTGGCTGCTCTGGGGAGAGGATGGAGATAAACCCTTTCTGTTTGCCCCGCACAAGGTGCAGGTCTGGAGCAAAGCTTTCCAGAAGTTTAGCTCTGATGTGAGAGATCCGTCTTTCCTGACTTGAAAACACCTTTTAGTGACGCCCTGCAACGCAGACCCCTTCGGCTGACTGCCTGGAGTGCTTTTAGTTCCATGGAGGGAGGTGTTACTGCAGAACAAATCATTTGACCCCAAATTGTCCATTTCTGTCCTTTGACTCAGGTGTAGGTGTTTACGGGCAGGTGAAAGCAGCCCCACCTTCTGGTCTTGCTCCCTTGGTCACACAATTTGGAAAACCTCCTAAAATCGTCCCAGCTGCTCTGGGAGCCCTGTCTCCAACGTGCTTCGTGTCCTCCCTCCTCTCTGGGATGGAGAGATGGAGGAGGAGATGGGGAGGCTCAGGGTGTGACAGCGAGTGCCCTTGGCAAATCTAAACCTTGTTCGAAAATTACACTTTTAGGGGAATTTTGTAATGGCGTAGAAAACCCACATTGCCCACGGTAAGTTTGACTGCGGTTTATTGAAGAAATTTCATAAAACTCGTACAGTTCAGCGGGAGCAGAGATGAGCTGGTTACGTTTTGCCGCATAATTCCCCAACCCTCTTCTTTGCCTCCCTCCTGCTTCCATAAAAACAGAAGAGGGAAAAAAAAAAAAAAAAAAGTGAAGAACAAAGCCATTAAACCAGAGATGTTTTTACAGGTTATGTAACGTTTCTGGTGCCAGAGCCTGCTGTTCCTCCTTTGTGTTTTTCCTGTGTTTTTAACCCCTGTCTCTACTTTAAGCTCACTCTGGCTGGTGGAAAGGAGAATGGTTTGCTGCTGAGCCAAGATCTAGCAGCCTGTAGGTTATGTGGTCTTTGGGCTCAAATTATACACACGGGGTGGGTGAGGGATTAGATATTCTAAAGAACCAACCCCTTTCACCTGTGGGGAACGAAGGCTGTGGTTTGGGGTGTAGGTAGAGCTAGAGAGCCCCGGAGTGAAACGACAGCGGTGCAAGAGGAATTAGGAGAGAGAGCAGCTGCCCTATGTTGAAAGATGCTTTGTTTTCAGTTCTTTGTGCCTTTGGGGGGAACAAGCCCAGCAGTGGGGAGCAGGGTTGATTAGGAGGGAGCACAAGAGGTTGGTCTCAATGCACCTCCTGGCTTCTATCGCGTGAAGGGACACGTCCTGACTTCACGTGTGCTGGTGTAAACTGAGGTCCCGCATCTGCTCTGGCTTTGCACCAGGGCACTGGAGCAGAAGGGAGCCCTGGGAAGGTGCGAGCTGAGCTCTGATGATGGCACCCATGGATGGGAAGGCTGACAGCTCCTAATGAGCAGCGCTGGGCTTCTGGTCAGCTGGGTGAGACTGTGCAGAGGAATTAATTGGTCTTGGAAGAGCATCTCTCCCAAGCCAGTGAGTAGTGCTGAGAATGATTTTGCTTTGGAAAAGTGACAAGCGTGGCTTTTTGGATGGAGTTAACGGGCTTTGTGCTGGCAGCAGGAGATGTTTCTCTGGGTGAGCCAGGGGCCGTGGTGTCTTAGCTCTGATAGCTCTTCATGGTGGTGCTTTTCGACGCAAACCTCACGCTTGAGCTGCTTCCCGTGCTGGAGCTGAACCTCCCGTTGCCGGAGCTGGTACCGATTCCCCCCGCGCCGAGCCTGTTGCTGAAGCCTGGTCCCAGCGTGTTCCCACCTCCGTAGCTGCTCCCGGACGAGACCACAGCTGCGATAAGAAACCGCAGGCAGAGGGTTAGTTTGTTTGGAATAGCACGAAGGAATTTCAACCTTTAGTTTCGTGCGGTCATGATTTTTCTTGGACAATCTGCCGCTGCCTGTGTTTGGTAGGAGTCATAGAACAGTTTGATTTGGGAGGGACCTTAAAGATCATCTCATTCCAACCCCCCCACCATGGGCAGGGACACCTCCCACTAGACCAGGTTGCTCAAAGCCTCATCCAACCTGGCCTGGAAAGCTCCCAGGGAGAGGGCATCTTATTCTCTGGGTTTTTTAGTTCCTCTCCCGTAGCAGAGCTGGTGTCAGACATCTGAGCCTCCTAGGGATGGCCTCAGTGTACAAAACTTTTAAAGTTTAGAGCTGGTCAGAGAAAAGCTGCATCAGGCTCCCAGTCCCACAGAGCACTGCAAAGCCCCTATTTTTGCTGGTAACTACTATCTGCATAGCTCCTTTTCCTTGTCTTACCCTCAGCTCCAGGTATTCTTAAGGAATAAGTCAATGAATATTCAATCTATTCCTTATGAGCTGGATTACTTACAAATATTCACTGCACCGACGCCTTCTCCAGAAAGCCTGAAAGAAAGAGAGGTCAGAGAAGTGAGGGCTGGTTGTTCAGGACAATTTCAAGCAACAGTTTGGCACCAGGGATGTTGAATAGCAGAATGGTCCGGGCCATTAAGGTCTGATGATGAGTGTACAACAGGAATAGAAATAGTTGTGTAAGGTAGGGGTGTAAAACACACCGTTGTGGCCCTTCCCTCTCTTGTTGCAAGGTGAGTGTGAAAACCTCTGTGGGTTTGGACACTATTTGGTTTGCAGGGGGGGCCACCCACCTGCTCTCCTCGCCCTCCAGCAGCTTCCTGTAGGTCGCGATCTCGATGTCCAGGGCCAGCTTGACGTTCATCAGCTCCTGGTACTCGCGGAGCTGCCGGGCCAGGTCAGCCTTGGCTTTCTGCAGGGCATCTTCCAGCTCAGCCAGCTTGGCCTTGGCGTCCTTGAGGGCCATCTCCCCGCGCTGCTCGGCGTCCGCGATGGCCGTCTGCAAACTGGCGCACTGCAAGAAGTGGGAATAGTCCTGGTGACTTCTTAGTGGGTTTGGACTCCAATTTCCAGGCATCCTTGCAAGGGTACAGCAGGGTAGTGGAGGGGCCCTGTGCACCACCATACCTGTTTCTTTACACAATCAATTTCCGAGTGGAGCCGTTGGATCATGCGGTTCATCTCCGAGATCTCCATCTTGGTGTTGTGGAGGTCGTCCCCGTGCCGGCCAGCCGTGAGCTGCAGCTCCTCGTACTGGGATGGGCAGGGAGATGAGACACCAGAGCACAGTGAGAGCAGGGCAGAAGCTTGGACTCGTTGGTAGAGATCAATCCTGCTTTGATCTTCCCTTGACTGAGGCATCTCTCTCTTTCTGTACCCAATCCAAGCTCTTCCTCATGAGCTTTAGCATATTTCCTTCCTCCCTCTATCTCCTTTTGCTCCTCTGTCTATCGTCCAAAGGGTATTTCGACATGTCTGAGAAACTAAGGGCAATCCTAACCAAAGCAACTTCATTCTACACCCTCCTCCCCTGTATCTCCCTGCTTGCACTCTCCAGTATAAAATCACCTTTTCTGAGCTCACCTGGTTAATTTTCACATCCTCACCTTGCTCTGGTACCAAGCCTCAGCCTCTGCCCGGCTCCGGTTGGCGATGTCCTCGTACTGGGCTTTGACCTCCGCGATGATGCTGTCCAGGTCCAGGTTTCGGTTGTTGTCCATGGACAGCACCACGGAGGTGTCGGAGATCTGCGACTGCATCTGAGACAGCTCCTGTAAGTCAAACAAATTAATTCTCAGTCCCAAATATTCCACTGCGGTGCCCGTCCCGGAGATGACGTGTGGGAGAGGGGAAGGAACGTAGAGGAACTGCCTCTCCGAACATCTGCCTCGGGCTGATTCAGCCTGAGGTGCCGGGGAAATAGCAGAACTGGGAAGTTTGGGAGATTCTTACTGCTTCGTAGAGGGCTCGCAGGAAGCTGATCTCCTCGTTCAACGCATCCACCTTGGTCCCCAGGTCCACCTTGTTCATGTAGGCGGCATCTGCATCCTGGAACCGTGACAACAGAGGTGGTGAACCTGCATCCTCATACAAAGGCCAGTTGTCACTTAATACAGACGTTTGGAGACAAAGCAGAACTGAAGACTTTCTTGCCCTCTGTGCCTTTAAACCCAAGATCCAAGAGTGAACTAGTTTCTTCCCTCCACCTTTTTCTCTCTTTTTTTTTTTTTTGTGGACAAGGATGATGTCCAATCTAATCATTTTTTGACATGTCAGAAGCCACTGATTTTCCTTTTTTGGGGGCCTATGCCTGGACAGATATTTTGGACAATTCTTGAAATAGTGGAAGTTTCTGATTGTGTCTCCTGCAGGTGGGACTAGGGGGGCTGTGGAGGGTGGGATCGGGTACAGAAAGGCTGCAGAAGGGGCAGAGCATCTAGTGGAGTGACTACAAAGTGCTGGATGACCCAGATCTAGTACCTGGGGGACCAGGACTCGTCTGAATTTTGGATGAGGGGCCTGAAACAAGAACGAGCTATTGCCAAGGACCGACACGTTGGCACAACTGGGCGTTTCTGCTTCAAGGAGGGATGACTACACGTTTGCCAGGTGCTTTGCCCAGCTTGGCAGTGCTGGATGAAAAGGGTTATTTGCATTCAAATGCGTTTCGCCTTTAAAAAGCGTGTCCCTTCTTTGTTGTTGGCGCCTCACCTTCTTGAGCAAAACAAAGTCGTTCTCCGCGGTGGCACGCTTGTTGATCTCCTCTTCGTACCTGTTGGGGAGGGAGGATGAGAGTCCCTTTACAACTTCCAGACTGCGACCCCCCCTACCCACCACGGGCGTGTGGAGACCCCTCCTCCATACGTTCCTCATGGAGGGGAGAGACTCAAGAGTCTGTTCCTGGGGCCGTTTACCACCAACACGTGGACCTTTGGAGGAAACTGCAAAAATAGCTGCCTAACGATTGCGTATGTTATATGTAGCATTATTTAATATAGATATAGATATCACTGATAGAAAGACAGCACCCGTGGGCCAGGTGGTGGGAAGAGGCCATCTAGAAAACCTGCAGGCCATCATGAAAGGCACGTTTTGTCCTCCCAGGAGTTCCCACTGTGAACGGGAGCCTTGTGCTCTCTGCGTTTTCTCAGGCTGGGAGGGCTGGGTGGAGCCGGGAGCTGAGCTCATTGCCGGCACGCCTGGGTTAGTCAGAAGAGCTGGGATCTCTGACGCCAGCTCCCGCGGTGGCTTCAGCAGGGCTGGGGGTGGCCGGGGAAGAGGGGGATGATGATCTGGGTAAGGACAGTCAAGGTCTGGATCAGACAGCGGCGAGCAGTCGCGCTCTTGGGAAAGGGTAAATCCCAGCAATAGCCATGGGCTGATGCCCAGCTCAAATTAAATTATTAAATGGGGGAGATGAAAGGCAGGAGTTCAAAGGAAGGAGTAGGTGCAGCTAATGAAACGTTAGCCTTCCGTGACCCTTTCATGGGGAAGGATTTCTTCATGTCACGAATCTCTTAAAATCCTTTCCATTAAGAGAAGCCCGAGCCTGTACGTAGATTTGTGGGTCCCTAAGCCTTTAGCCACATGGAAGAAGGAAATTAATTTGGCCTATGTCTAATTTCTAATTGCTGTATGGATTAGGATTTGAGTCAGAAGAGCAAAGCATTAGGAGAAATACTTTGGCATCCACAAAGTTTGGAATAAATGAAGGTAGGAAGAAGAAATTCCTGAGAAATGGGGACAGAAGCGGTGACGTCCCTTTGGTAGGTGCAGGCGTGATGCAGGATGACGGTCCCTGCCCAGCAATGCGTAGGATGTAATTGAGCTTTTGCCCAAAAATTCCCTGATCTGGAGCCAGAAGGAGTGTTTGCCACTTGGTGAGATGCAGGGAGGGCTAAAATCTGAACCTTTTCTATGACGTGACCGTTGGTCGTCAAAGGATTCCTTGCCTGAAGTCGTGGTGCACCCAGGGGTCTCTTCTCAACTGGGCGATCCCTGTTGCTGTTTTGCTGCCCCAGACTGTGCTAAATTTTGAAAATCAATGTCTAATATTGAAATTTCTTCTGTGGGCTTGTGATGAGAACAGAAGAAGGGACACTCTCTGGCCCAGCTGGGGTTCACCTCAAGTCAAGGAGCTTGGCTCTTTGGGCTAAGCTCTGTCCTTTGGGCTTTCTTCTGTAGCTGCTGAGGAAGGATATTTATCTCCAGAATGTCGTTTGGCCCATCCTAAAATGAATTAAAAAAATCTGGATAGCTGATTTGCAGCAGAGCCAGAGGTCTTATGTGGCTGAACTGACACTGGACAGATTTTTTTCCGCTGTTAAAACACAATTGTTTTCTGAAGACACAGAGAAACATTAAAAAAAAGTTTCAGAGGTGCCTGTCTGAGATGATTTCCCTTCCCTAAGGCAGTTGTTTCTGTTCCGGTGCTACTTTTGGGCTGGAGGCACTGTTGGTAAAGGTGGCAGGAAGATGTCCCAAGAAAGGGAGAGCGGAGGGGTTTTGGCAGAACGTGCGTGTCCTCGTTCTGAATTGCAGCTGTGCCTGGCTCTCGCCTCTCGTTTTTCTGGTTCCAGACTGACAATTTAAGCTCCTTTCTTATTCAAATCCATTAAGCGGTGGTATCCCTCGTGGGCACCGTGGCAGACACCAACGCCTGACAGATGTTTTTCCAAAGTGCAAAGAGCTGGGTGAGAGAGGGAGCATCTCCTCCCGCCAGCCTAAAGAGTGGATTTGCTGAGCTTGGAACCTTTGCCCAAAATTTCAGTGACTTTCCATGGGGCAGGAGCCAACTCCTGACTTCCAGAAGAGCTAAAAACTATCCAATGCATTGATATTATGGGACATTATAATAATTTAAAAAAAAAATAATAATAAAAGAAAGCCACTTAGGCACACACTTAAAATTTTATCTTTCCTTTTTAGACAATTTTTCTGTCTTGGAGAGGAACCCACATCAGGAAGAAACCTGAGTGTTCAGAGCTCTCGATAGCCCTGTTAAGGTTCAGGTTTCATCCCGTTCTGTATTAAAATGACTGCACGGGAGCTGAAACCATTTGGAAAGCTTAAGCTCTGGACAGACTGAGCTTTTGAGAAGCTGCTCCCGTGGATGTCTGACCATCTGAGCCTTTGGCAACATTTTAAAAGTCCACACATCCCTGCCAAAAAAACAAAAAATGTGTGTCTTGCAACAGGTGAAACGCTGCTGCTGCTGCACCTAAAGCAAAAGGAGCTGAGTGGCTTTGGTCCTCTCTGAGGTCTCATGGGTTTGGGGCTGCCTTGGGTCTCTTTACTCAAGGAAGATGGAGTGAAGAAGACCTGGACCGGTTTCTTTCTGTCTCTGTGTTGCTTACCTGATCTTGACATCTTCGACAGCATCCTGCATCGCCTTCAGCTCTGAGCTGAGCCGCAGCCTGTCCCCTCCCAGGGTGTCGAGCTGCCTCCTCATGTCTCTGATGTACGCTTCAAAAATAGGTTCAAGGTTGCTTTTCGCAATTTTTTGGTCTCTCAGGAGGCTCCATTTGGTCTCCAGTACTTTATTTTGTTGCTCCAGGAACCGCACCTGAAACCCGTCAGAACAATTGAAATCATTTGGGGGTATCAGCCCAAAACCTGCCTCAACTTTTATGAGATGGGGGCTGGGATGGGAAGCTTTTTTGGTTTTCTTTTATGTAAAGTGGGCTTTACATGGGTGTGTCATCAAAAGATTGTCAGTAGGAACATTTGGAAACCAGAAACAATATTTAACTGCAAAGAAATCTGGAAAAATAGTTTGCACCGTACCCAAACTGTCTGTAGAGCTCTGCAAAATGAGCTTTATGGGCAATCTGGGAGCGAAGGTGACGAGCTGAACAAAAACCTTAACTCTGTGTATTAAGGATTTAGAAATAAATTCGTAACGTTGAGACCAATCCTGATCCAACTCCACAGGCAGTGACAAACACGCCAGGCTGGATGAAGCGGAACGTGTCTTACCTTGTCGATGAAGGAGGCGAATTTGTTGTTGAGGGATTTGATCTGGTCCTTCTCCTCCTGCCGCACTCGCTGCATGTTGGGGTCAAACTCCAAGTTAAGAGGAACCAAGAGGTGCTGGTTGACCGTGACCTCGTGAATACCTCCAGGGCCACATCCTTCTCCAAACCCAGCTCCACCAACTCTGTGTGCCACCCCACCGTGACCTGACCCATAACTGTATCCCATTCTAGTGGAGCAATACCCTCCACTCATGGAAATCCTCTTGCTCGCCCCTGGGTTGTGAAGGCTCCTGCTGCCAAAGCCACCACTGATCCATCCCACGCCTCCACCGCTGCTGCGGGACGTGGACATGGAGCTGAAGCTGCTTCGGCTGATGGGCATAACGGCAGAAGAGGTGCTGAAACTTCCAGCGAGTCGTCCTGACCTAACACCGAATGGCTTCTCCGCAATCGTTCGCCGGTGGCAGAGGGCAACAAGGTGAGAAGGTGGATGAGTAGAAATCTTTGGGAGTTTGGGTTTTGCCTTTTATCTGTTTGGAGAGCTGGGCTTGTCCGCAAAGGACCGCAACTCAGTTGACTGAGCTCATGGGTTGGGAATGCTGGCACGTGGCCACCTCTCCCAACCCGTTAATCACCGGGCTCGCTAATGCAATGGGCTGGCAACCTTCAGGCTCGTAAACTAAAATTTTCTAACCTGTGTTTTGCAGAGTGGGGATTAGTGATGGGAATTAAAATAAAATAAATTAAAAAAAAAAATTACATCACGAAGTTCCCTTGGGGCTTGCTTTCAACTTGGTGTCAGTGCCGGTTTAATTTAAAGCTGACAGAACCAAAGTTGCCGCAAGAGGGAATCTGGAGATGTTGAAAGTGCCGGTTTGATGTGCTTTGCTAAAGAAAAAAACTTGAATTTGCTCCCGGATTGTCAACTGTCTCAGGGTAGGAGCGACCTGTCCCGATCTGGGGGAGATGTCGGGTGTCTCAGTCTGCGCTCCTCATCTTTGCAGGCACAGGGGTATTTCTGGTCAAGATGAGAACTTGGGAGGCACCCACGTCTCTCTGATGGCTACAAAGGGTGCTTCACTTAGCCAAAACGTCGAATGGTGGGATGGATGAACGCACCTGGTCCCCCAGAGAGAAAACTTGTAGAAGTCCAGGTTGTCAGATGGCTCTTTGATGTGGCGCAGTGTTAAACAACCCAAATACCGGTTCTGCTGGTGTCAGTGGAAATACGGTCACCAGGCAAAGATGGGCCGGTGTGGAAGAGGACGAGTCATTTCCCTTCCAGTCACCTGTTACTGTGCCGAAATCTAGAGGGCCAGTGAAAATCTGGCGTTTATTGTAGTGCCTTTTCTCTAGGCTGGGAGTCAGCATGTGCTCGGTGTGCATCGCGCTTGTGCTTTAGTCTTCCGGGTGGGTTGTGTCAGAGACTGACCCAGCACAATCTGCTCGGGGTTTTTAAATTCTTCTTTTCTTAACATGAACTTTGGTGCTTTTATAGTTTGTGTCTTGTTACTGCTGTTCAGAGAAGAGGAACTAAAACTTCCTTACCCTCGGGGTCTTTGTCTCACAGCCTGTTTCTGGGGACATTATTCTTCCCCAAGAGAGTGAGTTTGGGGGTTTAATGGGTCTTTTCCATTGCTAATTACGGTAATGGCAGTGATGGCATTTTATTAGCCCCTGCAGCTAGTGCATGTACGGAACAGTGTGAGCTTGAAGTACTTGCTTTCTTGGGAAAAACTAGATTTATATCCCTACATGACTCATAACATAAGCCCCAGTGATCTTTCAAGGTTTTGGCCGTTATTAAGGTGGCGTGAAAATGCTGAGATGCCGAAAAGTAGAAATTAAGTTAGAAGGACGTTTTCTCTAGTGCCTGCTTGGAAGAGCAGATACTCTCCCATCCTGTGGAAGATACTGACGCTAAAAACCACGAGTGGGAATGGAACATCCAACTGTTCATCCTGTTGTGTCTGTGGGGTTGCCCCGAGGGCAGAGAAGGGAAAGGTCTCAGCCCGTGTGTGTGTGTGACTTGTTTGCCTTCAGCTCTGCTATGTCAACCACGCTCTTCCCCAAGGTCCTGCAAAGTAATTGGAATTAAAAGACAGATGCGACAGAATTAATTTCATGTGCATTTTATTAGACAAACCCTAGGAAGTGAGGATTTCTGAGAGTCAAAGAACAAACAGGAGAGCAGCATGTTTCATATAAATAAAGCCAGGAAGCTCTGACTTCCAAAGCTTTTGCGAGTAACAGGGTGAGGTTTGCACAAAATAGTGAGAGGAAACATGGCACAGCGGTACCGATGGCTGAATTTAGTAACACCCCTTGGTGGAAGAGATGGTGGAGATGTACTTCGTGCTGGAACTGCTTCCGCCGACCACGCACGACCCGGTTGTGCCTTGTCCTCTTCCAGAGCTGAAGCCCATTCCTCCAGCGCAGACCCCGCCAGCAACGCTGGCGCCTCCAAAGCTGAGGCAGTTTCCACTTCCATATCCCGTTCCCACAGCAGTTCTGGTCACGGCTGGAAGAGGAGAACACCCTCTTCAGAGGCATCCACAAACAGTGGGCTCCGAGCGGCAGGGAGGCAAACATAAAATCTGCCAAAGTGTTTTAAAAAGTCACTTACAGATATTCACTGCGCCGGCGCCTTCTCCAGAGAGCCTGTTAGGGAGCAAAATGAGCCAGTGAGAATTCAAGGGGAACCCGTGAACAGGAGCTGCTTTACAAGGCAGGAGAACTTCTTCGGCATGGTTTTGGTGGAAGTTGGAAAGTGTGCGCAAAAGGCTACCGTCTTCCAAATAGCTCGTCCTCGTGGGCAATGGTTTGCCTTTAAAAGGGCTCCAGGTCATCTGCATGTGGGAGGTCTAAGCCTTACAGGGGTCTGTGCCTCCATTGCACCTCTAGAAAATGGGATATAAAATTGCCCCCACCTGCACTCCTCGCCCTCCAGCAGCTTCCTGTAGGTCGCGATCTCGATGTCCAGGGCCAGCTTGACGTTCATCAGCTCCTGGTACTCGCGGAGCTGCTGGGCCAGCTCTGTCTTGGCTTTCTGCAGGGCTGACTCCAGCTCGGCCAGTTTGACCCTGGCATCCTTGAGGGCCATTTCCCCGCGCTGCTCGGCATCCGCGATAGAGGTCTGCAAACTGGCGCACTGTGGAGGAGAAATAGTGGTTGCGTTCCTTACGTAGAGCCTAGAGGTCGTGATGCCTGGTCTGGATGCAGGAGACTTTGGGTTAATGTCTATAGGTGTGATCTTAGGGATCATGGAATTGATCCATGTCCTGAGGCGGGTCACAACCTGGGTTTCATCAAACTCCGCGCCACTTAACATCTGCTTAGGTTTCCTAATATTGCATTAAGTTACTCTTAGCGATGCTACTGCATCCTTCCTGCTCCAGCAGAATGAGTTCTCATTGTTGAGATGGTGCATCTCAACAGTGAGCGGAGATTTTTAGTCCCTGGAGTTGGCCGGACAACCAAGCGGTTAGACCAGAGCAAGAGTTAAGTCTTAATGTGTTTATGCTGCCCTTTACCTGTTTCTTGACGCTGTCGATCTCAGACCGCAGTCGCTGGACGTGGCGGTTGAGCTCGGAGATCTCCTGCTTGGTGCTACGGAGGTCGTCCCCGTGCCTGCCTGCCGTAGCCTGCAGCTCTTCGTACTGTCACAGAGAGAGGAACGACCAGTCAAGGTCAAACAGATGGTGTTTAGAGCCAAGCACAATGTGGGCATGTGGGCATTTGCGCTCAGAACATCTCAGTCCCTCATTAGCGCTTCCAGTCTTTGTAGGATTATTAAATCCGAAGACCCCCTGGACTATAAAAATCGCAGCAGGACTGACCTCCCCGTGGGGACTGGTGTTGGGGGAGGTGGTTTTCCCATCACAGAAGCCTTCCTTAGGCACTCACCCTGGACTGGTACCAAGCCTCAGCCTCTGCCCGGCTCCGGTTGGCGATGTCCTCGTACTGCGCCTTGACCTCCGCGATGATGCTGTCCATGTCCAGGCTGCGGTTGTTGTCCATGGTCAGGATGACAGAGGTGTCGGAGATCTGGGTCTGCATCTGAGACAGCTCCTGGGGAAGCAGCAGGCATTTTGGTGAGTCGCAAGCGTGAGACATGAACGTTCCTCAGAGGGAGGAAACCCTCCAAGTCAGAGGGTAGACCTGGGTGGATGAAGTGATTTTTACCAAGACGCTTTCAGGAAGGGTTAAGACAACAGGTCAAATGGAAAAAGCATTGAATTATTTAGTATGTAGGGGTGGAAAATCATCAGTCCTGGGCCTCTGAAGTGGGAAAAGAGGGAAAGGGTATTGGAGCCTGGGAGAAGGATGCAAATACTGGTGCTTACAGCTTCATAGAGGGCTCTGAGGAAATCGATCTCCTCCATAAGGGAGTCCAGCCTGGTTTGCAGCTCCGTCTTGTTCATGTAGGCAGCGTCTACCTCCTAGAAGAGGAAACACATTGCAGAAATGAAGTGGGGTTTGGAGAAGCAGGGGAAAAGCTGGAGAACAAGTTTCTTGCTTGTGCGTGCACCCACCTTCTTCAGGATCACAAACTCGTTCTCCGCAGCCGTGTGCTTGTTGATCTCCTCTTCGTATCTGTAGGATGGAAATGGGGGGTTGCTCTAGGCTTCCACAGAAGTTATTTCGTATTTTCAGGACCAACCTCTTTTTTTGTACGTACCATTTCATACCTTGGTCTCTCAACCCTGCCTGTGATTTTCAGCCACGGGGAAGCGAAGCTGAGTATGTTTCATTTAAAACTTAAACTGGACCTTACTCTTTCCTTGTTGGATTGCACAGATGCAGCAGAGAGTGGGCGTCTGTCGCAGCCCACCCCGCTCTCTGGGCTGACCACCAATGGGGGGACTTACTTGTTCTTGAAGTCCTCAGCAAGGCTTTGCACCTTGCTCAGCTCCCCTCCCAAGTTCT
The DNA here is from genome assembly GCA_020746105.1 of Trogon surrucura. Classification (NCBI taxonomy): domain Eukaryota; kingdom Metazoa; phylum Chordata; class Aves; order Trogoniformes; family Trogonidae; genus Trogon; species Trogon surrucura. The sequence continues at coordinate 353,652 of CM036646.1, forward strand.
CCTTGTCTGCCAGCAAGCCGTTCAACTGTCTCCTGAGGTTGTTGATGTAGGTCTCAAAGAGGGGCTCAATGTTGTTCCTGACTGTTTTGTTCCCCTGTTCTTGCAGAAGGGCCCACTTGGTCTCTAGCACCTTGTTTTGTTGTTCAAGGAATCGGACCTGGGCAGAGAAAAAGAGATGTGACTTCAGGATGGTTTTCCTTAGAGAAGGAAGGTAGAATCCTGCAAGGATTCACTTGCTGAAAGGTGGAAGCTCCCAGCTCTCAGGGAACGACTGGCAATTTATACAAGAAAGGAAGCATTGCACATCTTACAGAATCACAGAATCACAGAATATTAGGGGTTGGAAGGGAACTCAAAAGATCATATAGTCCAACCCCCTGCCCAGAGCAGGATCACCTACATCTGATGTGAACGTTCCTGTTTTCTTCTCAAACTCTACTTCCTTACTTCCCATTTCACCATTTTCCCACTGTTTGCTCATCTCGTCATAGCATTAATGCAAGGGATGAATGGTCTCAAAGCTGGAACCCCTCAGGTTTTATTCCCAGGCTGCCAACCTCAGAAATTGCAGTTGCATGAGCAGCAAATTCGCTGATGAAGATACAGCTTGCCCTTCTTTGTGCTTCCCCACTGAAGAATCAACACGGCACAGCCAAGAAATCTTATGACTCACCTTGTCGATGAAGGAGGCAAATTTATTGTTGAGGGTTTGAATCTGATCCTTCTCATCCTTACGGATACTCTGGATGGTGGGGTCAATCTCCAGGTTGAGAGGTTTCAGGAGGCTCTGGTTGACTGAGACTTCATGGATGCCCCCAGCTGGGACAACAGGGAATCCAGGGCCACCCATGGCACCACCAAACCCGAAGGCGCCACCAAAACCACAGGAGATCCCAGTGCCAGCACCAAAACCTGCAGGTCCGTAGAAGCCACCACCTCTTCCAGCTACGGAGATCCTCTTGCAACCACCAAGACTATAGAGGCTTCTGCTTCCAAAACCTCCAGCAAACCTTCCAAACCCAGCGGCGGGACTGCAGCTTCCACCTTGGGCTGCAGAACGTAAGCAGAAGCTGGCACTGCTGGCGTTGGGGATGAAGGCAGAAGCAGCGCTGAAGCCGGCTTTGCTCTGGTTCCTCACAGCGCACTGGCGAGACATGGCAGCCAATGTGAGCGGGGTGGGAGCAGGAGAAAGAATAAAGCAGCAAGAGGTGGAGGCAGGAAGGTGAAGTTGCTCTCCCCAGGCTGGGACTGGCCCTTTTATACCCTCTCTAGCTGGGGATGGGTCTGGCGTGGTGCTCATCTTACTGATTAACCGGGCTCGGCACACCCAGCAGTGAAGCAGGCGGTGAGTTCACCACGAGCACAAGCACCTACGAAGGACTCGCAAAGTGCAGGAGTTGCATTTTTCAGTGGCGGTCATGATCCGGCTGTTGAAATGTCTGAGAAAACACTAAATGCCTGCCTGCTCAACTCCTGTTCGCAGCCATCCCTCTCCCACTCCCTCCTTTCACCCCTGCAGCGGATGGTTCCTCGTGTTGGGCAAGCGCTCGCTCATCGCCGTGTCGCGGATGAATCAATCTGTTGCGTAAAGTCGCGTTATTTCACGGTGTGGTGGTCTGAGGCTTGAGAAATCTGTTGTTGCGGGTCCGTGTTTTCCTGCTGCTGTGGTTCTGTGGGGCGTCAGCACTTCAGGCCCCAACTCGCCAGGAATACTGGACTCTTGTTCTCATGACAAGAGTCATTTAAACCAGATACACGTTGGGCGATGGAGGGAAAGCCAGGGTGGTGATGGGACATGAGTGGAAGTCTTGGATCAGAAAACTGGGGAGTGGGAAGTTTATGGATGGTGTCTCCAGATCTTTTCTTTCTGCAAAAATCGTCTACGCTTCACTCTGATTCGGACTGACAACGAATGATGAAATCTCAGAATATGACCGAGGGGAGGGAGTTACCGTTGTCTGTGACGGCACAAACTCTGAGTTAGCAATTTCTCAGGGCTTCACCCTCACAGGTTTTTTGGTCTGTTTCCTGACTCATGGGGGTGACCTTGTCTCTACACGGCGTGAAGCCTGTTCCCAGGCTTCCCTCCCCACGCCTGTTGTCTTTCCCCCTCTGGTATCTCTTACTCACCAGGAAATTCAGAGCTTGGGATCTCTGCTTATGACATTGTCCGTGGACAGCTCCCTTGACTTATTCCAAGTAACACCCAGGAAAACTCAAATAGAGTGCTTCACTGGTGGAAGACACCCAGTGCCTCAACTCGCCCGCCGGGGTAGCACGGCAGGCGGGGGCTCTTACCCTAGAGCAGACGGCGAAGACGCTCTGAAGTTGCTCCTACTGTCTTGTCCAGATGTCCAGGGGTGGAAACGCTTCTCTCAGACCCTGCAGCCCTTTGAGTTTGCTGAGGTGTGGCTTTCCCGTGGGAGCCCCTGCTCATGGTGAGCACCTTGAGCCGTCATCGGAGGAGGGAGCAGCCCGGGTGCAGAGCGCTACTGGGAAGTCGCGGCTTTCCCCAGACGTTCAAAAGACGGGTGCAGGCGCCGTTGTAGGAGCCAACGTTCATAGATGCATCTTTCAAGTGCGCTTTTGTCCTTGCCGTCTCACGCCTGGAGGCTGGGCAGTCAAGTGAGTTTGACCAGAAGGTCCCAGGAAGGTAATTTGCAGGTGCCTGTCATCTCTTTTTGCCTTTTGGCCATGTTTTTTTTTTTTCTTTTCTCCTCTCTATTCTTCTGATGCTTTCGTTACACACCCTGAAAGGAAGCTAAAATAACTGTTCTGGGAGTGTTTCAGCTACTGTGCGTTGCAACAAGCAGCAGGTTTTAAGAGAGCGGAGCTTCTGTGACTAAGCTACCGGCTGCACGTCCTAAACAACTCTGTAAAAATGTTACAGGTAGCAATTAGCAGTCAAGTCCCTCCACGCGCTGCAAATTCAAGCCCCTGAGTGCAAGTGCCATTATGACTCAGGTGTTAATCTGAGCTGTGCTAGAGTTAACGAGGGCTGTCCTTCCCCGCTGAAATACAAGCCCCGGGTCATCACTACGTCTGTTGAACTTGTCCAGCAGGACCGGACGCAGAACGTTACGCGTGTGGTCCCTATTCCGGACCGAGGACGGTTGCACGTTGGTCGCGTATCCGGAGACGAGAACCTGTGCCAGGGTGGGGCTTTTTTGTACCTTGCTTAAAAAAGCGATGCCCTGGGAGAAGAAAAGTTCTGGCCCCAGCCTTTCCCACACTAGACAAAGGGCTTTGTAATCTCTGTGATCTATGACCTGGGCGTTGATGCAAGGGATGCCATCCGTCCGACGTGCCTGTTGGCTGTGAGTTGTGTCTTCTTTGGGTAGAGAGTGTGTTTGGGCAGCGGTGAGGAAGACCATTGCTTCACCTTGCCTGGGCTGCTCTTCGGGGCAAGCACATTGCTCCTTGGGTGTTCAGCAGCTCTCGGTGGTGGAGCAGGAGTGAAGACCAGCAGCAGACCCATAACCAAGCCTGGCAGTTTTGGGGAAGGAGATTCCCTGCGGGTACAGAGACGAACGTGCGGAGTTCAGAGCATCCTAGAAAATCAGGAGAAAGTGCTGGCCTCAAAAGAAAACCCAAACACGGTGCCTTTCATTCAGGCACTGCCAATTCCCCTCTGTCTGCCCATGTCTTCAAGTATTTTCCTATTTTTAGAGTGCTTCTCTACCCGTTGCTTCAACTTATTGAAATACGTGGGGGAGGGTTGGGACTTTTTTTTCTGTTCAGCTGGTTTTCCAGCAATGAGATCTGTTGCTCCGTGGCTTTCAGCCGTGCGATGCTCTGCTTTTACCTCTCGATTATTCTCTCTCGATTAGTCAGAACCACATCTAAAATTGCTGCACCTCCTCTGGTTTCCCTCCACCTTCTCAAAACAAGATCTCGTCTCCGGTGTATTCTAGGAGCGTGAAGAAACGTTGAGTCTGGGAGACTTCCACTTCCCAACAGGCATTCCGTTTTTTGATATTTTGCACCGCCGCGGGCCGAGCAACACCTGCGGACGTATCGACCATCTACAGTTCATCTCTCAGTGCAGCGTGTGAATACTCTTCTATTTTTTGTAGCTGTTGGATGGGCGATGTCTGGTTGAATGCAGCATGTGGATGCCTATGGACTAGATCCTCCACCTGCTTACGCTTGGAGGGAACATCAACCTCAAGACCCGAGATGACGCCCCAAACCAGCGCGACCAGTGCTCTGAGCAGGAAGGGAGTGCTTTCAACCCTCTGCTGGCCCCTGCGCCTCGGTGAGACAGCTCATGGTCAGAGGGCTTTCGAGATGGGCTGATACACTCGAACAAGTCGGGTGGTTGCTCCAACCCCCCCTCGTAATTAGTTCCCTATTGTTAGAAATTTTTTGCAGGTACATCACACGCTTGGCGCTGCCCTCTGTACCCCCTGGGAGCGGGGCTGTTGGCTGGAAGGTGCGTAATAAATGAATCTTAGACCTTTTTTCCCCGTGCCCGGCTCTTGCCTTGGCATGCCTCGCGTTTGGCTTCCAGGGGTTTGACTCGCACAGTGGGGAGAGCGTTGAAACCGGCTGCGAACTTCCCTGCGCTGTGCCGGTGTGTTCTGTCCGCTGATGGGTAGACTTGGGAAATGTGAATGAGGAGTAAAAAAAAAAATAATAAAATCTGAGCCTGGAATGGGGCAGGGCCTTAGGGAAAGCGCTTGTTATTTGCATTTGCCGTTCTGTGTCTTTTAATTAAAAGGGCCACAAAATAGAATAAATTACATATGCATTTTTTATTAGACAAACACCAGAAAGTGAAGAGAGACAAACAGTCATGGGACACGTCTTTATATACAAAATCCGGCCAAAAAAAAAATGCTGAGCTGTAACAAGCAAGCTGCAAATTTAAAACAGTCAGGCTCGTGCTCGATAGCAGAGCCCTACAGGACGCATGCGAGACGAGAGGGAGTTCCTACAGAGGGTTTAGGTGGCCCTCGTTGTGTTGACCCCAACTACACTTTAGTAAAGGACCAATGTTAAGGTGTTTCCTGGCGAGTGAAAGGGTCTGCAAGGAAACCTTTAGCTTCTGTAACTCCTTCTGGTGGAGGAGGTTGAGACGAACTTCACGCTGGAGCTGCTGCCGCCTCCCAGGGTGGTGCTGCTCACCCCGGGACCGCTCCCGCAGCCGAAGCTGTTGGCCATGTTGCAGATTCCCCCTCCCATGCTGAGGTTGCTTCCTCCTCCGTATCCCGTTCCCACAGTCGTTCTGGTCACGGCTGCAAGAAGAAGAAGGAAAAACTTTCAATTTGTCTGGGTGTTGGCTTCTCAGTGGGCATGGTTTCACGGTGGACGTGGCATTGTTGGGCTAATGGTTGGACTCAAGGATCTTAAGGGTATTTTCCAACCTAAATGGTTCTGCAGTCCTGAGACACCTCGGTGTAAGAGGTATCAAGGTGTTGGAGCGAGTGCAGAAAAGGGCAACAAAGCTGGTGAAGGGCCTGGAGAATAGACCTTACGAGGAGCGATTGAGGGAGCTGGGACTGTTCAGTTTGAGGAAGAGGAGGTTGAGGGGGGACCTCATCACGCTCTGCAGTTACTTGGAAGGACGTTGTAGAGAGGTTGGTGCTGGTCTCTTCTCACAGGTCATTAGGGACAGAACCAGGGGGAATGGGTTCAAGTTGCAACAGGGCAGGTTTAGGCTGGACACTAGGGAGAAATTCTTCACGGAAAGAGTGGTCAGACACTGGCACAGACTGCCCAGGGAGGGGGTTGAGTCACCATCCCTGGATGTGTTTAAGTGTCGCTGAGATGTGGTGTTGGGTGAGATGGTTTAGGGGTGAACTTGTAGTGTAGGGTTAATGGTTGTAGTGTAGGGTTAATGATTGGACTCGATGGTCCCAAGGGTCTTTTCCAACCTGAACTGTTCTATGGTTCTATGATTCTAATGCTTAAATAAGGTGATTAAATATGTTTTAGAGACTTACAGATATTCACTGGGACGCCATCTCCAGCCAACCTGTCAGGGGACAGAACACAACAAGGTAAGAGGGTAAGAAGTCTGGTGATAGTGGGAGGGGAAGAAAGGGGTATGTTTCCTAGAGGGTTTGGGGGAGAAAAATAAAAATGTGGCATAACTTGAGGAGGCCTCCCACAATGTAGGAACGATCTCACCCCCTCCCCACCCCCTAATTCCCTGTTCAGCATTTCAGAACTGCTGAGCATCCCCAGCACTCGCATTGCTGGGACCAGAAGGGTTGTGTTTCCCACCCACCTGCACTCCTCGCCCTCCAGGAGCTTCCTGTAGGTCGCGATCTCAATGTCCAGGGCCAGCTTGACGTTCATCAGCTCCTGGTACTCACGGAGCTGCCTGGCCAGGTCTGCCTTGGCCTGTTGCAAAGCATCTTCCAGCTCAGCCAGCTTGGCCTTGGCGTCCTTGAGGGCCATCTCCCCACGTTCTTCAGCATCAGCAATGGCTGCTTTCAGATTTGCGCACTACAGAAGAGAAATCCCAAGTCAAATTCCCCATACAAGATCTAAGCTTGTGCTTTATCTACCCTGAAATCACTACTGGGTCTTATCCCATTACCATCAGCTTAACCATTTTTATTGACAGTTCTCTTTTTGAGAGAAAAACCAGCTCAAACTGCGCTGAACTTGCCTAGGTTGTCTCTGATACTTTCCCACCTTTCCCTTGCAAGTCAGGGGTGAAAATTCATTACAAATGTGGGGTTTTCTAGTTTGTTTGTTTTTTTTTACCTGTTTCTTGACGCTGTCGATCTCAGACCGCAGTCGCTGGACGTGGCGGTTGAGCTCGGAGATCTCCTGCTTGGTGTTACGGAGGTCGTCCCCGTGCCTGCCTGCCGTAGCCTGCAGCTCTTCGTACTGTCACAGAGAGAGGAACGACCAGTCAAGGCCAAATCCATCGCTTTCGGAGTAACCCAGATGCCTGAAAGCCTGGGTCCCTCCTTGAGCCCAGACCGGCAGCTGGAGCGCTGCTGTGCAAGATGCAACATCTGAGAAGATATTTTTCTTGGAAGAGTCAGTCTCTATCTGTTCAAGACAAGATGTGAAGATAACAACACGGAAAGCCCCATTTTCTTCACCTTGGTTTGGTACCAGGACTCTGCTTCAGCCCGGCTTCTGTTGGCGATGTCCTCGTACTGCGCTTTGACCTCCGAGATGATGCTGTCCAGGTCCAGGTTTCGGCTGTTGTCCATGGTGAGGACGACAGAGGTGTCGGAGATCTGGGTCTGCATCTGAGACAGCTCCTGCAATGTGCAGGGAGGGGAGGGATTGGGTGAGCTAATTCCCTCCAGAGATGCCTTTTCATCCTTTTCAGATGAGCCTGCAGACCTGGGAGAGGCTGCAGATTGCTATCTCAACAGCTAAGACGGTTGGTGTAACTCTAAAGAGGTGAAGGATTTAGCATCTCCCGGGGGGAAGAGATTACCGGCTTCCAGAGGGAAGGAGGGAGGGAAGCTCTTAACTGAGGGCTGAGGTGTCTCGGGAGGTGGGTGTACTCACTGCTTCGTAGAGAGCTCTCAGGAAATTAATTTCTTCAGTCAGCGCATCTACCCTGGCTTGTAGTTCCACCTTGTTCATATAGGAAGCATCTACATCCTGGAGGACGAGAGATTTGGGCAACGCGTTTTAAACTCCCGTGAGCGAGTCAGGAAGGCGCGTATCTCTGTGATCTCAGCCCAGGGAAGAAATGGTAGAGAAAAAAAAAAAAAGCTTTTGGAATACGAGTGGACTATGATTTGTGGAGGAACGGGTGGTTAGAGCTCTACGAGCACCGGTCGCATGGTGCGCTGTAATTTGCTCTCACCTTCTTGAGCGTCACAAATTCGTTCTCTGCAATCGTCCGCCTGTTGATTTCGTCTTCGTACCTGATGGAGGGAAGCAGAAGGAGCATTTGTTTAGGCAAGTAACAGATGGAGGTGATTTTGGTTTGCTGGAATGAACTTCCTTAAGAGCATTTTGCATACAGTGCTCTTTTCTCCTACAGAGCGGCTGAATAAGAGACCATGAGCATGTAAACTAGTTAAAACAAGTACAGAAAAAAAAAAAATTGGAAGGAATCTGTTGGTTTTTTCCTATTTCTGGCCGTTAGTCATACTCCTTCTGCTTGTCTTAAGCAAATTAAGCGTGCTGTCCTGAAACTCTCAGACCTACCGTGTAATTTTTTATTATTATTTTTTTTCCCTCTCAGCGGGTAATTTAGTTAATAAGTCTTTGATCCTATTCTAAATTATTCCCTAAAAGCTTGTGCGTTTTGGATGTGTTACTCCGTTACCGTTTATCTCGAGAAAATGTCGCAGCCTTCCCTGCTGGGAACTCTCATGTGCTGAGCTCTCCTGCATCCCCCAGTTGGTTGGAGGTTCCTGAAGGGCTGCGCCTCCCGAGGTAAGCAGACCCCTGGCTCAACAGACTTACTTCTTCTTGAAATCCTCCACCAGGTACTGCGTGTTGACGAGCTCTCCCTCCAGCCGCCCCTTGTCGCTGAGCAAACTGTTCAGCTGCACCCTGAGGTTGTTGATGTACGTCTCGAAAAGTGGCTCCACGTTGTTCCGGACTGTTTTCATCCCCTGCTCCTGAAGCAGGCTCCACTTGGTTTCCAGCACTTTGTTCTGTTGCTCGAGGAATCGGACCTGCAAGCAGAGAGATCCTGAAGATGTTTTGAAAGGGCAAAGTTTATGGAGAGTTTTTCCTTGCAAATGTGGGACCTCAGTGCTAGCGGAGGTGGGTGAGAACTCTTCCCAGCTGGATTTCATGGCCAAATTCTCCTCTGGTAGAGAGAGGGATTTGCTATTTGAGTGCGGGGACCCTGCCCAGCATTGCACACCAATTCAGGAACGACTACTGATTTTTTTATTTTTTTTTTTGCACTGTGTTTCCCCTTCTTTGCTTTGCCAAATCGAGGGCAAGGTGCCCGCGTTTTGTGCGAAGAGCCCACCCAAAATGAGATAAGGAGCAAAACAGGGCTTGCACTCCTATTAAGAAAACGATAGTAGAGTGCCATCTCTCCTTCCCTTCGGCACAGCTTCCCCCACCCCAGAAAAGCTCCGAGATAACGTAGCGTTTTTCCTTGAAACTGCAGAGGAGCTGCTCAGCCGGAGCAGAAATCAAGCAGGTGTTCTTGCGCATCTAATACAATTAACAAGGAAATGAAGTGGACAAGACAGTGTCGGATCAGGTTTTGCTATTTTGAGCTAACAGTCCAAACAAGCTGGTACTGTTGCAGTGAGAGCTTTAGATGCCTTTGGGGAAATTCAAGCAATGAGATGCTTGTTTCTGCCTGGTGCCGGTTCATGTGATTCCTTTCTCGGTCGTTTTAGGTGGGTGGCTTGCGTCTCGCTTCAGCCATCCACAACACTGTTATCAAGGCTCCTGTAATGCTGAATGGAGAGAGCCCAACGTCTCCAGAAGGATGGGATTGTCTTCTAGAGCTTTCCTTCTCCACTACCTGAGAAGTCAAGCACCAAATGAGGAGGACCTCAAATACCAGAAGATTAACTCACAGCAACCACTGTGTAGCAGGTACCGTTCCCTAGAGTTTTTGGGGGCTGGGCATGTCCCAGTCTTGTTCCTCTATTCTATTCCTTCTTGACCAGCTTATGTGCTCATAAAGCGTCTAAGAAAAGAGTCCCCATCACAAAAATCAGGACAAGATATTTAGGGAAGCTCATGTCTCACCTTGTCGATGAAAGAGGCGAATTTGTTGTTGAGGGTTTTGATTTGTTCCTTCTCCTCTTTTCGGATTCTTTGGATGCTGGGGTCAATCTCCAGGTTGAGAGGTTTCAGAAGGTTCTGGTTGACGGAGACTTCGTGGATGCCCCCAGCTGGGAATCCAGGGCCACCCATGCCACCACCAAACGCACCGTATCCATAGCCAAGGTTAGTTGGCATGCCAAAGCCACCACCATACACGCTACCAGCGCCACCACCGAAACCTGCCGATCCATAGAAGCTACCACCCCTTCCAGCCACAGAGATCCTCTTGCATCCACCAACATTGTAGAGGCTTTTGCTTCCAAAGCCACCACCAACCCTAGCAAACCCGCTGCCAGCGTTGCAGTTTCCGACCCGGGTGACGGAGCACGAGCTGAAGCTGGTGCGGCAGGTGTTTGGGACGACGGCCGAAGCGGCGCTGAAGCCGCTTCTTCCCCTCTGAATCCTGACGGTCGACTGGCGAGACATTGCCGGCTTCTTTTTTTTTTTTTCTGGCTTGGGCTGGATGCTACAGCAAGAGCGAAGGAGCAAAGGTGCTGGCCTGGAGCAAGGAGTAGGAGGGAAAGGAGAAAGATGAACCTGTGCTCTCCACGGGCTCAGGAGAGCCCTTTTATGCATGTATGAGACTGGGATGGGTTTGATGAGGTGGATCATCTTTCTGATTAATTAGGCTTGGCATGTCCAACAGCATTCTGGAGAGTGAACTCACTCCGCACACACGCCCTGCTGAAATAATATAGCCAGGTTCTGAGCAACAGTGGTATTGTTTGGGAATAACTGTCGCCTTCTGCCGTCTTTGTAGACAGCCAGACTCTTGGCCATATCAAAGCGTTGGAAAGTGGCGATGAGTCACCTTGGGCACAGGGAGGAAAACACCGTTCGAGACGCCTGTCACTCAACACCTCGCTCATTCGAAAACTTCATCCCTCGGGATTGCTTTGGCCCTTGTTCTGCTCGCAGGCTGGGCTTCGAGAAGTTACAGCCCCTCGTGTTTTAGGGAGGGGATCTGTGTCGGGCAGAGCGGTGTTTCGCAGCAAACCCCTGCAGTAAATCTTTCCGTCCCGGGGTTTGTGACGTGGTCCCCTCTATGCACCACAAGGTGCCTGCAGAAGTAATTTTGCTTCCATGCCTATAAAGGCTCGGCTCCCTGAGCTGGTCTCTTCTGAAAGACCTGCTTCTGCAGACTTATTCTATCACTATTAAAAAATACAGGGGTGAAAATGAAATGTTTTGGTGAGATCTTTTGTCCCTGTGTGGATTTTGACAGCTCAATCGGAGAGAGCCGTGCTTGGAAAATTTGGACCTTGGTGTTTTAGCAGGATGGAAACAAAAAAAAAAAGACAAAAAAAAAATAGAGAAGGAAAGATTGTGGGAATGGGAACTGCTTTGAATCCGGTGGCTCTATGGAAATGGAGTGCTCCGGGGCTGTTCCCAACTCACGGTTTATAAACACGACGTAGTTTCCCCGTGATTTAATCTTCTCTTTCAGCACCGCACATCTCGAAAGCCTGATCCTGCCTGAATCCCCTGGGAGAGTGCTCTGCAGGGCTTTGACTGCCCAGGTCCCCAGCAAGACATCCCGGAGCTTTCCTTCCTCAGCCACGGGTACCAGCGCAGCCCTTTGCTTGGCGTTCAGCATGGGAGGCAGCTTGAGCAGCCAAGTCGAATAGAAAAACGTGACAAAATTACTCATTTTAAGGGAGAGCGAGTATTCTTGGCCCTCATTGTGCTCTGGGTTCTGCAGGAAAAGGTGATTCATATGTAATTTATTTATACAAGAGGGCGAACTGGCAAATGCATCCCCCCCCAAACAGTTTCCTCTGGTGTTGTCCGTGAGTCCGAGCTTCTTTTCAGATGGGTTGCACAACCCAGTTTTTAAATGAAGGGGAGGCGCAGGAATAAACGGCAATTTTAAATTTTGATTTCTATTACAAGACTGAGCTTTTATTGTAAGGAAGGGCTTAATCCTGCAATTTTTGCCCAGCGGGGCTGTCTCCTTGGGTCAGACTGTCTGCAGGTTTTTGCACCCCTGGGAACTGGAAGTAAATGGGTTGCAACCAACAGGTCTCTGTCTGAAAAGCGTTGGAATATCGGTCGCTCTTGGGGTTTTGCCCACCGATGGAGCGATGCCATGACTGGGAGGTATGAGATTGATTTCCCCACCACCATGGTGTGCTTGATTCGTACAGGTACAAGTCCTGGGTAGCAAGATGCTCAAAGGTGGCTGGAAGTTGCCGACCTTCTTAAGTGCTGATGGCTGCTTTGGGAATCGCCCTCTCGGTTCCTAGCCCTCTCGCGTAACTGCAACTGTGTGAAAGCTTTTTTGTACCCTGTTGTAGCTGGTGGAGATCACCACCAAACGGCAGATTCTCCCACCCTGAGGTAGATGGATGGAGAGGGCTCTCCACCTTCGCCGACGCTCTGGGTAGCCCAGATGGCTGACTCAGGGTGTGCAGAGTTAGCCAGGTTGAAACCCACCCTTGGTTACTAACAGCGTGATGCGTCAGTACTTTCCTTTTTCCCCTCAGGCTCCTTTTACATATGAAACTTGCCTTTTTTGGCTAAAGAATACGCCAACTGCGTTGGAGTCCATTGTTAATAATAGTAATAATACAGCTCCTCCAACCAAGTAAAAAGAAATTAATTTCTTTCCATTTCGCATTTGCACTAGGGTGGAGGTGATGCGGTTGTCACTCATCTGGAAGGAATTTGAGAGGTAATTACAAAAGGCAGAACTGTGAGCGCAAGGAGCTGCAGCTACAGGTTTGGGGTATGGGGTGATGGCAAGAGGGGGGGGCCCCCACCCTGCTCTGTTGATGAAACACAGAGTTTCCAGGTAGATCCTGGGGGAGTGTCTCCCGTGCACCCTGCAGCTCCAGGCACGTAGTGAATTTGCTGCTCCGATGCAGATAGCTCGCTCCGATACGGACTTTTTCTCCTCCACCAAAGGATAATGCTCGTGCTCACTCAAGCTGCTCTGTAGTTTGGGTTTTTTTTTCCTCCTAATCAAACAAAGGGAGCTGTGCTTGGGCAGGTCCTGCTTGGTGAGATTCCCCCTGATGTGGCACAGGCCGTCTGCACGGTTGAGCGGGCTCTGAAGTCTTTTTCTTCCCTTCCCCTCCTCGTTTCTTCCTACCAGGCTGAGCGGAGGAGCAGGCGCCAGTGGGTGCAAGTCTGAGACCAAGAGGCAGGAGATCCCTTTGCACCGTGCTGTAAACCTGGGGGTAAAGTCTTGGGTGACTTTGGTTCTGGCACCGTGCTGATATCAAGGTACCACCTAATAATGTAATACCAAGGTTAGGAAAGTGAGTTCTGACTCTGACAGGGCAACAGAGGCGACTCCAGCCCCTTTCGTGAGAAATTTGAACCATTTCCTGTGTATCCAGCCAGCAAAGAGGGGATACCTCCAAGAGCTTTTCATCACCTCCTCCCTGTCTCTCTGCACTGCTGCTCCTCTCCAGCATCCGCCTCGGAAGCCTTCGTCTGGTGATGGAAGATGCCCTTTCTCAGGCGAGGCTGAAATTTTTAGAAGGGCCTCTGCTTGTTTTGTTTGCAAAAATACATATATTTGTAAAACAAGAGCGTGTTGGGTTGGTTCACCTGTGCTACCTAATCTCAGTTTAATTATCAGTAAAGTCAAGGCTGTAATTTAGGTTAATTGCTTAAATTAAAGCCTTTGGGTTAAACTCGGGCTGCTAACCTAAATTCAAACCCTACTCATTTGACGGTAATTTACTATTTCATCCCAGGTTAATGAAGTCCTGCTGGTCACCCCGAGTTTTTTCCATGGGGGACCACGCGTCTCCCATCACCCCCGTGCGGACGGGTCCCTCTGAGAGCCCTCCTGAGCGGGAGGCGAGTGTCCGTGAATCTCGTTTCCCGAAGGGATGAATTAGGCTGAGCTCCTCGGGAGCTTTCCCATAGGTGTTGCCTCGTGATGGGTGTTGCACTCCTTTGAGCCCGTTCCCAGCAGTATCTGGAGGCCAGTCAGCTATAACTACTGGATGACTTTGAAGTGTAGGTGTGACCTGCTTTCTCCAGATAATTGTTTTCTGGGCTAGCGCAGAGACACCGATGCAGCCCAGGGTTTTTGGAATAACTTCATTATTGCTGTTGTTGCCAGGTGGTTTATGAAGAGCGGGGAGGTCTTGTTTCCCCGCTGTGGCTTGTCACGTCTTGAAAGAGCCTCTGACCTTAGGTGGGTATTAGCTGATACCTCCTTTATCCTATTCTGCACGCAGCGCTGGTGCTTGGGTGGTGGTAGCTGGAGGAAGCTAAATATCCCAAATTGCACGGCAAAGCTTTCCAATCCTATCTTTAACCCCTGAGTAGGGCTGCTGGGGCTGTGATCTCCACGTGGAGAGCGAGATCCTAGAATCCTCGAATGGCCTGGGCTGGAAGGGACCTTAGAGATCATCTCACCCAACCTCCCTGTCACGGGCAGGGACGCCTCTCGACTGGATCAGGCTGCTCAAGGCTCTAACCAACCTGGCCTTGAACCCCTCCAGGGAGGGGGCAGCCACAGCCTCTCTGGGCAATTTATTCCAGAGTCTTGCCACCCTCAGACTGAAGAATTTCTTCCTAAGATCCGATCTAAATCTATTCTCCTTCAACTTAAACCCATTTCTCCTCGTCCTATCGGTGCCCACTGATCTTTCAACACCAGAGGTTGTTGCAGCAGCTTTGTAGCTCGTCATCCTTTCTCATGGCTCCAGGGTTGGTCCTTTGTCCCCATAAAGAAAACCAAAAGCCCTGGAAGTGGCGTTGCTGGAAAAATCGTATTATTTCGGGTCTGCTCTGTGTGCCTGCCCGTGGCTCCGTCCTGCACAGAGCGCTGCTCCCGTTTGAGTTTCCTCGCAAAGAGCCGCAACATTTGTGTGAGGTTTCATTTCTCCCTATTAAAACCTGGATCCACGCAATGCTCTTCTCGGAGCCGATGAGATAAACAAGGATCATTCACGTGTCCTGGGAATTGTTTCCAGTCACTGGACGCCAGTTTGATGGGGCCTCACGTTTCTTTACTTCTCAGTGCTGTGTCGCACGTCAGCCCGGGGGTCCCCGCTGCCGCGTCACGGGATGATGCTGCCCGGTTTAAATAACAACTCTCCGGCTGAACGTGCCTCACAGATGGGAGCTGGGAATATTGTTCCGCCGCGTCCTCTGTCACCTTCCCTGCAGCCATTTCGTGTCTGATTTCATTTGCAGGCTGCGTAAGCCGTTTGCAAGTTAGAACAAAAATAATTCTTTTTTTTTTTTTTGGTGAAAATCCTGCCTTAGAGTGAAAAAGCTGCTGGGAAGTGTTAAGGGGAGACATTTCAGTATTCCTATAGGAAATGTTGAAATTAAATGTTGGTTTCGGAAAAAAAATATATATTTCACCTGATGTTTAAGTTACTTCTTGTCAAGTTTGACCTGAATGTGTGAGTTTTCCAGGTTCTCTGCAAATCGGGAGGAGGTAACCAGAGGATGACTTTTTGCATCCACTGTCCACTTTCTCAGAGAAGAGGTGCCAGGATGGGCTCTTCAAATGGAAGCAGGAAAGCTGCTCCGTGCCTTTTTTGGCCTCAATAACACCCTCAGGCTGTGGCAGAAGGACTCACCCCAGGCTGATGGAGGCTGCAGAGACATCCAGGTACCGCGGGGATGGGGGAGCATTTGGCGACACGGCTCACAAATTAATTTTGCGGCCGGTTCGGCGGTGGTGGCCCACGTGTTGGTGCGGCTGAGGGCACGGCAACGTGTTGTGCTCATTTCTGTTGAAAGAGCCTAACAAAATAAACTGTTTTTTTAAAAAATCATTGACCATGAAATGTAGTTTAGCAACAATATCCCAGCTGGGATGCCCAACCTGGTCAAATGGCTCTGCTCTGCAAGCTTCACTTTACTTCCTTAAAACCCTGAAGAAGCGTGGTCAGATGCTGCAGAACTGGTGTAAATTATTGAATGAACGACTCCCAACCCATTCACCCTTCACAGAACCTCCACTGGTGCGAGCGGGCTGCCCCAGCTACCCAAAGCCATCGTTTTGTTGTCCCTCCCCACATGCCAAAGGGGACGCTGATGGGTGTGAGCCCCATGGTAGGACCGTCAGGGCTTCCAGCCCTTGCAGGGCGGCTCTGTGCCCTTTCTCTTGCTCTGGGTCCCCACCTGCTGGAGACACCACGCTGGGTTGTCCGGTGCTCACACACCTTTTCGCAACGTGATGGGTGCACGGGATCCCATTGGCTCAGGAGCTTGGAGGTGTTTCTCTGTGGTGAGCACTCCAACATTGCCTTGTGGACGTGGGTGATGATCCCCCAGCCAGCTACTCTAACTCCCTGGAGTCCTACCTGGATGCACCCCTCAGTTGGAGCTTGCAGGGGATGAGGGTGGATGCCAACCCATCACCTTTTGGGACCAGCACCCCCAGTGAGCTGCAGGGCCCTTCCAGATCTTCTCCCCTCCCACCCTGACCCCGTTCCTCACCCTTGGTTCTTACTCCTATGTTTGGGGCTGGGTTCCCACCTCACTCTGGGCTTCCAAACGGCTGCTCCAGGCTTCCAAACGGCTGCTCCAGGCTTTGCTTTGGCCCCACAGCCTGGAGCAGGTGAGAGCCTGGGGACAGCACAGAAGCTGGCTGGACCTCCTGTCCTTGAAACTCCCCTGGGGTGCGGGATGGGATTTGGGAGGCCGGGTGCTGCGAGGACCTTGGAAGACCTCCAAGCTCATTCAAAACAAAGCTGAAGCCCCCAAACGACCCTTTCCAGAGAAGCAACTTGGATATTTAGAGAGATCCTTGCATGTGCTTAGGAAACCGCATATGCAAGCACTGAATGTGCAGGTGTTGGGCGCTTCGCCCTGTCTCCCCCCGTCCTTGCTAGTGCTGCCCCCTCCCTCCAGTTGCTTTTTCTGGTTCAGGTGATGTTGGGCTGCTCCATTCCCTTCCCTTTTTGATGCTGTCCTCACCATGGGGTTGATGCTGGAGCTGTGTTAACCAACAGCTGGGTTGAGCCTCCCCCAGCATGAGCCATCTAATGGATCCCAGCTAAACCTTTGAGAATCTCCTTCCTCTTCCCACCCCTCTGTGCTTTCTCACTCCTCTGGTGATGGAAAGGAAGGGCAGCTTCAAGGTTAACCATGGCAGCAGGATTCATCCAGGTTCTCCTATCCACCCTTCAGTTCTCCATCCACCCCACCCTCCCCAGCCTGTCCCAGAGCCCAAGTCCTAAAACCGAGTTTTCTTTCCTCAAGGTAACGATCCTTTCTGAAGAACTGCCTACAGAGAGTCCCCACAGCAGCTGGGGCACCGGTACCCCGAGGACTGCAGAAGAAAAGCCAAATAGCAGCAGATTTGAAAAATGACAAATGCTCTTTATTGAACCATATAGTGTGAAAGTGAGGAGGCTGTAGCCAAGGAGTTAGAAATCAGTGCGGCAATTCACATACACAGAAAGCAATAACCTTTCCCACGGGTGCCTGAGAAAGCAGAAGGGGCCGGAAAAAAAATAAATTCTGTAGTTGCAGATAAAACATTTGGAGGCTGTAACACGTGTCGTGGACAGAAACTTTCGGAACCGTTTCCGTTGCTGAGGACTGAGGTTTCACAAGGCCATCACCCTTCTTTTAGTTCGAATGAAAGGCGTGTGCGTGGCTGTCTCCGTCCAGCAAAGCGCTTCCACTTCTCTTTAAACGCGTCACCCCGGGGGAGGACAAGGGAAGAGCAAGGGCTGTGCTGAAAGAGGACCACGAGGGCTCCCAAAGCCCTGTCCATCACCTGTTACAACCTGTGCTTTAGCCAAAGGTGCTCCAGATTCTCGCGGTGGGGTCCTGGTCTCCCCTCCGCTGCCCCGAAGCTGGAGGGCGGAGGAAGGAGAGGGTCTAGCGTAGCTATTTACACCATTAGTCGTAGGCAGCACGTGCTTTCGGAAGGCAGGAATCACGCCGTCATCCACGCCGGGGCGGGGGGCTCCGCGCTCGCCCGCCCTTATCTGATGGTCTTTTTGCTGGTGGTGGTCTTGGAAACGATCCTCACGCTGCCTCCCGTGCTGGAGCTGACGCCGCGGCTGCTCCCGGAGCTGAAGGTGCTGCCCCCGCCGTAGCTGAGCCCCCCGCCGAACCCTCCGCTCCCGCCGCCGAAGCCCCCGCCGCTGCTGATGCCGTAGCTGCTGCCGCCGCCTCCCATGCTGAGACCCCCGCCCATGCCGCCGCCGTAGCCCATCCCGCTGGAGCTGCTGACCACGGCTGCAAGGAGAGACAAGGATCCCCCGCTTTAGGGTCTGGCCAGCTCCCCGAGGTGGGGACGACCTGGATCATCCCCTACCACGGCGGGGAGCGAGGAGGGGTGGAAGCAGGGGAGATACTTACAGACGCTGACGGCTCCGACGCCCTCTCCGGCAAGTCTGGTGGGAAAAGGGAGAGGAAGGAATAATGGCAAAGCACAGACCAGGCATAACATTGGCCACTGGGACCATCGATTTAGGCTCCTGTGACCTTCAGTAGGGACTGTCTTCTGGAGGGTTTGTGAAAGGCAACAACGCTCATTTTTATCGGTGCATCAGGCGCCAAGAGCAGGAGAAACTGATCCTTTCCTACCAAGCTCACAAATTGAAGTAATTCCTCTCTCTTCCCTTGTTTTACACCACTTGGTGCTCTGGCGCCTTGGGGTGAGCTGTTTCTTTGAGCCCAAGGAGATGCACCCTGCTCCAGAGAGCAGCTCACAGCAGGTCCATGTGTTTGCCCTCACCTGCTCTCCTCGCCCTCCAGCAGCTTCCTGTAGGTCGCGATCTCGATGTCCAGGGCCAGCTTGACGTTCATCAGCTCCTGGTACTCGCGGAGCTGCCGGGCCAGGTCAGCCTTGGCTTTCTGCAGGGCATCTTCCAGCTCGGCCAGCTTGGCCTTGGCGTCCTTGAGGGCCATCTCCCCGCGCTCCTCCGCCTCGGCGATGGCTGCTTGCAGGTTGGCACACTGAAAGCAAGGAAAACAGATGGTTGTTTAACTGAGGCTACACCAAACTGCTCCCCTGAGCAGTGCTGTGGTGTTGTAGGCACTGGCTGGTGGCTCCCAGGATGTCACCAAGGGCCTTTAGAAAGGTCTCGTGGGGTGAGTGACTGGGGAGCTGCAGCCATGATCCTGCCCCCCCCAAAAAAGGAGACTTCTGCGTCTCTTTGCTTCACTGCCCACCTTTGCTGAGGTAGATTAGCAGCTCACAATTTGCTTCCCTGTCAAGAAAGCAGCTTGCACAGCACACCCTTGCACCGAGAGACCTTCTCCAGTGAGCAAAGACCGAGGTGGCTGTGCCCTCTTCAGTGCAGGGGGAAAGCCGAACCATCCAGCGCTGCCCCAAGGCCAGGAGCTTGCTCTTTCTGCCCTGCTTGGCCACCATCACCTCCCACCCGCCCTCCTCCGTGCAGCAGCTTCTCTGAAGGAGCACCCCCCTCCTAACCTGTTTTTTCACGCTCTCGATCTCGTTCCGCAGCCTCTGGACCACCCGGTTGATTTCTGAAATTTCTATCTTGGTGTTGCGCAGGTCGTCGCCGTGCCGCCCGGCAGAGACCTGGAGTTCCTCGTACTGATAGCGTGGAAAGGAGAAGGACGCTGGTTAGGTACCACGGGGCTTGGGGAAGGGTGAGGAGACTTCAGGGCACAAAGTTAGGTCTGGGTGCAAGGTAAGGGTGGGGGACAACATTCCTCTGAGCAACCTGTGCCTGGAATAACAGAATTTGCCCTTAGTTATCAATACGTGCTAAGGCAGCCCCTGTTGCATGGTGTGGAACACCCAGGGGTGGTCACCTACTGCTGAGAACCTGGAAGGGGGAGAGGAACACTCTGTGTCTGAGGCCAGATCGCCCACGGGGCTCTTTGTGAGCCTGAGGTCAAGGCATTTAAGCATCTTGTCCCTTGGTTTCACCACAAGGAATCTAAGTCTGGTCAAGGGTAGCCATCCACAAATGAGCGCTAGTACCTACCAAGAACCTATCGCAACAGGCATGGAAGATAAGTCAATCTCTGGTGTCATGGTGTGATAACTCTGTTAGTCCTGTGTCCCATCAGCTAGCACGTGAGTCACAGAAAGCGGTCCATCATCCCGGCTGCCCACCTTGTTTTGGTACCAAGCCTCAGCCTCTGCCCGGCTCCGGTTGGCGATGTCCTCGTACTGCGCCTTGACCTCCGCGATGATGCTGTTGAGGTCCAAGTTACGGTTGTTGTCCATGGACAGGACCACGGAGGTGTCGGACACTTGCTGCTGCATCTGGGACAATTCCTGCAGAAGGTGCAAAAACCTAAATTAATGGTCTGATGTCTGTGGTGGAAAGCAGGAAGCCCTCTCCTCCAAACCATTTTCTTGCATTTTCCCCCTGCTCTGTCTCTAACTATCCACCCTTTTCTAGCTGTAGTTTCAAAAAGGCAGCGACCACCTTCTCTTCTGCTGCTGCACAGCACTGAGCGTGGCAGCTGGAGATCTGGGGCATGGAGACGGGGAGCTGTGGAGGGACGCTACCACGGGGAAGGCTGAGCGCTCACCGTTTCGTAGAGAACTTTCAAGAAGTTGATCTCATCTGCCAGCGCATCTGCTTTGGCCTGCAGCTCGACCTTGTTCATATAAGCACCATCCACATCCTGAAGAAAAGAAAACCAAAGACTTGGGATGAAACCACAAGCCGAAGGGGCTTCGGGACACCAGCAGGGCCATCTCTCCGCTTCCACATCTGTTATCCCCTAAGTTTGTTCTTATACAAGGTTTGGTTTTAAATGTAGTGTTGGGCATTCGGTGTGAACCAGGTTCTTGGGCAGAAGGCAAAGCTCCGACTCACGGCGATGTGACCAGAGACAGAGCTGAACTGAGCCACAAGAGATGGTTTGCAACCCCAACTGGAGGAGCTGTCTTCAGAGAACAGGGCAGCTCCATCGGCATCGAGAAGGTTGTGCCCCTTCGTGGCTTCAGGAGGACCCAGCCCATAGTTACTCCTAGACATGCCAACATCACAGCCTGACCCAACCGTGGAGGTCCCCAGCTCCCGTCAGCTTTGCTTGGACTCTGCTCGTGCCAAGTTAATTTCATTGTCCATCCCATAACTCCCAGTTCACTCACCTTCTTGAGGACCACGAATTCATTCTCCGCACCGGTGCGCCGGTTGATCTCATCTTCGTATCTGTTAAGATAGAAGGGCGGGAGGGTTTTTGGTGGAAATGAAGAGCAGAGACGGGACCGCTCCAGTCCCAAATCACAAGTTGTGGCTCACGGATATATCCCTTACGTGCACCTCTTTCCTGCTGCTGAACCTGCAAGGCTCCGTGGTGGGCACAGTCCCGGTTAAAATCAACGGATTTTAATCCCTGCCCTTAAAGTCGAGCTCTTACATAAATGCACGCGGGATCAGAGCCTGATTCGGTAAGAAGCAGGAGCTACAGGTATTCTTGGTGACCTTTGCCCAAAGCAGAGTTATGCAAAAGGCTTTCAACAAAGCTGCCTCGCAATGCTTACAAATACATAATAATGTAACTATTTGATATCTGATATTATAATAATGCTAATGGCTGTGAATAACCCGCTGCAGCATTTAATTAATTTGGAAAAAAAAAAAAAAAAGTCCGTGATTCTTCAGCCGTGGTTGTGCAAGAGCAAGATCATTATGCCTCAGACTACGTTTCTGTGGAACTTTTCATGGCTCTGAGCAACATCCTCTCATCAGATAATCAGGGCAGGGCTTCGCTAGAAAGTAGACAAAACATGTAGGCTCTTGAGGCAAAGACCTGGGTTCGAAAGGCAGGTTCGTGACGGTCCTCTAACTAATATTGTCAGAGATATCCCCGAGATGGATCTCTCAGTGGACATGGGGAGAGGTGGAAATTAGCCAGTAGGCTGGGAACAGGCTCAAGACTTGAAATAAATCACGTTCTCTTTCCCCGACAAGGAGCTCCAAAACCTAGACAATAGCGTTTGTCATTTTTGGCCTCATCGGTATTTCTAAAAGCCTTTGACATGTATCGAGACCTGAAATGCACCCAAATACGACGTACCAGGAGCTACTTCAGTCCATCCTGTCGGGTCCAAATGCCGCCTCCCTGTCCCCCCCAAAAAAAATTCTGCCTCTTCACCTGCCTAACTATCAAATATAAACATATTTCAGGCCTCCAGGGTGTTTTTCTCAAATTTGCACTTGGCCAGATCTGGCTGAATAAGGGAGAGATTGTTCTTGCCAACTGAAAACGAGCGGCCTCGCCTAAAAAAAACACCTAAATGTCCCTTATGGCCAATGACGTGTCCTTAAACCAACTCACCCCACCTCCACTGGGCACCTTATCTAGGATGGGATTGATTTCCTCCCACCAGGGACGTAATTTTGTTTGACAACAGCCAGAGAAACGAGCTGAGCGTCTTCCAGGCGATGGGAGCTGAGGTCACCCGGGGCCCTCCGGAGAGGCCGGGATTTCCTTTACAAAGTGAGAAACGGGGGGGTTTGGAGCTGGCTGCGTTGCATTCCCTTTTGTCACATCCCTTATGCTCTGGAGTTGCGTGTTTTTCCATCTCCAGATGTATTAATTCGGGAGACTCGAGGGCTGGGACCGTGAGCTCCCATCACAATGGAGCATTTTCCCAGGATTGAGTGGATTTGTGCTAAACACGTAAGAGATAGTGACAGAACCACGGGTAATTCTGACACCAATTTTGGCTTTTTTTTGCATTTGATTTGCAAACTGGAAGAGGAGCCCAGCGCAAACGCGAGCGCGAGCCACCTGGTTTTCCCCTTCTGTTAATCATTTGTGCTACGGAGCACGTCTCCTTACTTGTTCTTAAAGTCTTCCACCATGTCCTGCATGCTCCTCAGTTCAGAGTCCAACCGTCCCCTCTCTCCCATGAGACTGTCCAGCTGCCGTCTGAGGTTGCTGATGTAGGATTCAAAGATGGGCTCGAGGGATTTCCTGGTGACGGTGTGACCTTGCTCCTGGAGGAGGCTCCACTTGGTCTCCAACACTTTGTTCTGCTGCTCCAAAAAGCGCACCTGGGAAGAAACAAAAAACAGGCACGTGCCAAAACCCAGTACACAAATAAAAAAAAACAAACCCCTTTGCTGGGAAAAGCAGGGATCGTTCACTCGGGGAGGAAGGGTCATGAGATTCTGGGATGGTCGGAGGGGGGCAAATTATTGGGATCTTCCTGATTTAGGGCACCCGGGGCAAGATTTAGGGCAAGATTTTTCAGGAGCTGTTAAGCAGGCAAGACACCCGTACTTGTGACTTTAGGTGTTTCTGCCCCTCCCCTGCCTCGCCACGAGGTGCTCAGCCCACCTTACTGGTTTAAACTGGTGTTATCCCGTTGAGTTTTGTATGTTAATGATCCCAAGGGTCTTTTCCAACCTGAATGATTCTATGATTTTACAACCAGTAGAAGATCCATCCAACCCCTGGGATGTTTTTTTTTTCACGGGAAGGAGGGGGATTTATTTTTTTTGCTAAAATAAGAGGCTGAAAGACTCACCCTTGTGAAGAGGAAACATAAGACAGTTCTTAGTTTTCAGCCAAACCCACACTGTTTGCTGGCTGGGATCAGTTCGGGCAAGCCCCTAAATCCAAAGGAAGCTTCTTCCTCTTGTTTTTTTCCCGAGGCAACTGCTAACATGCCTGGCTCGATGTGTAAGACCAGACTCTCACCTTGTCGATGAAGGAGGCGAATTTGTTGTTGAGGGTCTTGATCTGCTCCCGCTCCTGTGTTCGCACCTTCTGGATTTCCGGGTCGATATCCAGCTTGAGGGGCGCCAGGAGGCTCTGGTTGACGGTCACTTCGTGGATGCCACCAGGTGGGCAAACGGGGAACCCGGGGCCAACTCGACCACCAAATCCAGGACCTCCCAGCCCGAATCCACTGCCCAGCCCGTAGCCGCCACCACCACCTGCTCCTCCTAAGCCAAAACCAGCGCCTGCTCCACCACCATAGCCAAGAGCAAAGCCAGCTCCTCCACCAAAGCCGTATCCACCACCGGCTCCACTCCGTAGACCTCCACCGACCGAGCTGTAGGAAATTCTTTTGCTTCCACCTAGGTTATAGAGACTTCTGCTCCCGAAGCCACCACCAGCTCCGAAGCCTCCTCCACCTCCGGCTCTTCCTCCTCCAACTCTGGAGACAGAGACGGAGCTAAAACTGCTCCTGGTACCACCGCCACCTCCTACGATAGCAGAGCCTGAGCTAAAGCCCCTCACGCCCCCTCCAGTAGATGATCTGAAAGAGATCCGACTCATGGTGTCTTGTTCAATGAGAAATGCAAAGAGCAGAAGGAAGAAGAGAAGAAAAAAGGCTGGTGAATAGAAGCTGCGCGGCAGGAAAAGAGCAGAGGGCAATGGAGACAGAAACCCCTGTGATGGGAGAGCTTGGGAGCCTCCTCTTTTATCTGCTTGGAAAACTTGGCACGGGAATTCAGAACTTGACGTGCCTTGCAGCAACTTGCCTTGCCAAACACACCTAGGCTACGGCGAGGCGCTGAAAAATGCATTGTTTGCAGGCAAGAAAGTAACGGAGTGAGGGAGCTCCCCCCCCCCTTCCACCAAAGCCTGCCGCTCTGAGTCACGAAATTAGAATTGAATGGGACGAGGTGCTGAGGTCTGCGCTCAGGGGCAGGACGGAACACGATTCTCCCCAGACCCTGGGAGACGGTTTCCCAAGGGCTGGCTCGCGTGAGGGAGATCCCTCGTGCCGAAGCGTTTGCGAGGTTGAAGTTTAGGGTTTGACGCGTCGCGCGGCGAACAGGGCGGCACAAAGCGGGGCTTCTCCGGCTCCGGCACCGGACGCGCGTGTCCTGCTGTTGGTTTGGGAAAGCTGGGGCTGAAGGTGGTTTTGTTTTTAGAAAGGGATTTAAACAGCCAGGGTCCTGCGGAGATGAGCTGAGTGGGAGTCGTGTCGTGGCACCTCACCAAGAAATCATCTCCCCCCATTGCAGGAGAAAGTGAGAAATTAGCGTGGCTTTCAAAGACAGCAAGTAGACCCCTCTTCCAAAATTAGTTCTAATTACATTACATGCTTATAAAATGGTTATTAAAAAGATGCTTGAAATGATGGGCTCTGCCTTTGAATCTCCCTGTGAGGCTCGGGATTCAAAAGCTCCCTGTGAAGTGGTATTTTTATCACTTTCTTTCCGCCTCTCCTGTATTTACCCGGCAGTTTCCACGTCATTTGCTGGCTCTCCAAGGTGTTTTTGGGAAGGGGAATTTACCCGCTTTTCTTCCAGCTCCCTCCCACCCCCTTCTTCACTCCGCTGAGATCACTCAGTTGGAACTTTTTTTCCTAAAATAGCCTTTGCCTCTTGATCTCAGGCTCTTGGGTGAATGCTTGCCCGGGAGCTTCCATCCCCGTGGTGAGGCTGGGTCGTGCTTTAGGACTGTGCAAAGGCAGGAGAGTCAGGGACATTTTCTCTTGCGCCCACGAGGAGCTGGACACAGGTTACAGAAGAAGACATCCCCTCCCTCCCACCCAAAATACTTCTGCCACCTGCATCCTGCCCTGCCTCAACCTCACGCCCACCCCAGCCACGCTGTGCGTCGGATAAAAGAGTAGTTCAGGGCAGAGGGGTGAAACCCCGAAAACGATTCTTGAAATCGGCTACGTGAGCAATAAGTGCAGGAGCTTAATCCAAAACGAGCGGCTTAAGGGTATGTGCTGCGTCTCGTAGCTTGTTTCTGTTGATGCGTTTCCAACCGCCGTCTGGGAACTTGAAAGAACCTGAGCGGGAGGGATTTTTGTTTTGTTTTGTTTTGTTCCGTATCGTTTCTTTCCCCTCGCTGCCATCAGAAAAAGCCGGCGCTGGCAGCTCCTCTGCTGCGAGCGCTCCTGTCGCTGCTTTATTGCCAACAGCCTGAGTCACCCGCAGCCCCGGGGCGAGCGATCGGGGGAGCCGGGGGCTGGGGATGGGCCGTGACGAGGCGCCCTCGATGGGAAAGGAAGCGGCTGGGCGGTAGCGAGGGGGTGCTCTCGCCTCGGGAGTGAAGACCTGAGAACCTTCCAGGCGCTGGGAACGCGGCGTCAAACCCCGCACCCCATCCCAGGAGCCCCGTTTCGGAGGGGATGCACGGCAGCGGCCTCGGTAAGAGGCACCACCAGGGGCGAGGCTGGTGTTGGAAATAAATAAATGCTTTCACGAACGCGCGTGTGCCGGATCCGGAGGACGAGGGGGCCAGGCGGGGAGCCTGGTGTTGGGTTCCGAAGGGCTATGCAAAGTCACACCTGGGAACCGGCGCGCGGGCTGGAAAGGCTTTAATTAGAATGAAGCGAAAGGGTTCACGTTTGAAGGCACTCATTACCTCCCCAGCTCTTCTAGGAAAGCCTGCAGACAACGGCAATTAAGCGCGGTATTACAAAGGGTTTGGAAGAGTAAAGAGAATGATGGTTTAGGCACCCAAACAAGGCAAATTCTTGCCGCATCCCTCAACCCCACATAGTTCCCTCGCTTGGCTTGTGTCGCTCTGACCTCCCGAAGCTCCGTTTGCCCCCTCGGCCAGGGGGGTTGCCTGCAGAGAGGATGGCAGCTTGGGGGGCAGAGGGGCTGCTGGAAGGTGAGGTCACGAGGAAGGGGTTTGGAAGGCAGAGTGGGGCCAGCTGAAAGATTTGCAGGAGCTCAGCTGCCCGCCAGCCCCGCGTTTGGACTCGGATATTTGCTGGAAGAAAAACATCCAGAGCTCTGAAGGTTAGGGGGTCGTTAGCTCTATTAATCCCTTACACGTATGCTGTGTAGCTCAGTAGGTGACTCCAGGAATCGAGGGCGCTCGGGGTTTATTTTTAACCTCCCCTCATTTTTAGCCTCTCCATCCGCAACGTTCTCTGCGGCAGCGGGGACCACGGAGCTGGGTTTTGGCCCCGGATTTTGTTCTGTCTTGCTGGGGCTCCTTTGATTTTCCCGGGTGAAGGGGGACGTGCTGCTCCCCCTGTTTCAACGCTCCAGGGTTTCAGGGAGGTTTTGCAGAAGCAAGAGTTGAGCATCTCCCGTAACTCGGTGCAGCAAATGGGATGCTGAGAGGTCGGGGAAGAGCGACGCGTCCGACTCTTTGAAGTGCAATGAGGTGCAAATGCTTGTCTGAGGCTTGGGGTTTGGGGTTTTGGTGGTGGTTTTCTCCCCCTTTTTTCTTTTTTTCTTTCCTTCTTTATTCTCCTTTTGCGCCGATGGCTGACCAACAGACCTGCAGCGGTTGGCGAGTTGCTCCCTTCCAGCTCACCGAAACCCATCCTGAGACTTGATCAACCCGATAAAATCCACCCCCGGAATCCTGAAAATGCTCAAGTTTGCTGCGTACTTTTAAGAAAGGAAAAATTAAATATGGGGTTTTGGCTTGAGCTAATAGAGCTGTGAAAAACCCTCCCTTGCATGGAAGAAAGGCTTTTGGATTAACCCCAATCGCAGGTTAAGAAGTGAACGGTGATTAATTTGTTGGATAAATCCCCACCCTCCTCTTTTCTCTGCTTCTTGAGTTTGCTTTGGGGCAACTGATTTCAAGGTTTTCATTGTGATTTTATCAGAATTTTGAAACTTTCCGCCCCCTGACGTAAAGCAAAAGCCCCCTCCAGCTCACTCTGCTGAAGGCTGGGAATATTTCATGCTACTAGTTCTGTTTTAGGATAAAAAGATGTAAGAACGACTAAATTACAATCCAGTTTTATTGGACACGTTCCAAAAAGAGAGAAAGGAAAACACAGCGTCGTATCACTATCCCTGGAGTATAAAAAGCTGCAATTTTCTTTTTTTTTTTTTTTTTAATGGTACTTTCAGCAAAAAAAAAAAATCATTAAAAGACCTGATGGAAGGCTAGAGGGGTAAATTCCAGCAGGAAAATTGATGCTGGGCACTGGTGTGTCTTTGGGCTCCTGCTCCCAGTTTCCTCCTTCCCTGTGTGCTGGGCTGAAACCTGACGGCACTTCTCAGTTTACCAAATCCCCGTCTCTTGGCAGAGAAACCCACAGACAGTGGAGATGCCGAGATACCCCCGGGGGCGGTGGGGACACAGCCCTTGGGGCAGATTTTTTGGTGTGATTTGGCTGCTGCTGCCAGGACAGCAGGGAAAGTCGGTGAGACTTGGGCTGTCGGATGATTTTTGGCCTTTTTTGTTTTGTTTTAAGCCATTCTAACAAAACCTGGCACGAGACAGGACAGCAATCCAACTGCAAACACCCATCTTGCTTTTAAAAATCGTAGAACATAGAATCATAGAAGGTTTTTTGGCTGGAAGAGACCTTCAAGATCGTTGAGTCCAACCTTTTCCCAGCCCTATCCACACCGCTTTGAAGAACTCTCTGCCTCAGCTGTTACTTAGAATTAAAAAATCCTGAAATTTAGGGGGGGAAAGCCCTTTTCTGTACATTTTGCATCAGTTGCTGATGGCTCCTCTGGCAAAATACACCCTCAAGATGACTCATGAGGTGCCACTAAGGGCAAATTTTCATTTAAAGAGGCGAAAGGGCAGGAAGGGGCGAGCGGTTTGGGCTCCCTTTGGGATAAGCTCGTCACGAGTTGAATCCACACCCCTGTGGGTGGAACTTTTCAGATGAAGGCGTCTCAGGTGCTTTCCTAACGTCGGGCTCTGAACCACCAGCCAGGCTCGCGTGCCTGACTTCACGCAGCTGCGATGCATGGAAGGAAAATGTTTTTCAAAGCTCAGCCGTGAATGGGGAAAAGAGGGATTATTTTATTTTTTCACCCTCTCAGAAACGATCCTAACAAGTTCATTGCTCCATAATAGGGGATATTTTAAGAGAGACCCCCCTCACGCTTGCAAACAACTGCCCAGGATCTTTCAGCAACCTCTTGGGGTATTTCTACACAGCAGAAAAATAACCTGCCTCTCTGATAAAGATGAGTTTCTTGGCGTTGAAGGAATGAGCTTGGTTCATCCCAGCACAGCAGCCTGAGCTGGAGCCAAGTTCTCAGCCCATCCCTGGGCTTCTGTGCGCCAGGACTGAGCTAAAAACCCAAGTTACTGCATCTTCGCAGCTCTTTGAGCTGTGGGCTGTCAGATAGCCCTGATTACAAACGAGCTGCTCAGCCTCATCAAAAGCAAAGAAACAAACAAGCAAATGAAAAAAAAAAAAAAAACAATTCCCCATTCAGAAAATCACTTAGGGCTGTGCTTTCCTTTTAATCCTGTTTCAGGGACTGGTTAACACGTGCTCCGCTGCTTTTCTTGAACCGTGATCCAAACGCCGAAGAAGAACTACGGTGCGAGGAGCTGGGACAGAGGTGGGTGGGAGGGAGGGGGTTGGTGAGCAGGAGCGATGGTTTTGGGGAGGGTCTGGAGTTGGTTTTACTCGGGCTGTGTAGCATTCTTCAGGCTTTGGCTTTTTATGCTCTTTTTGCTGGAGGAGGTTTTGGAGACGATTTTCACACCCGGGTTGGTGCCTTTTGCGCTTCCAGAGCTGAAATTCCCTCCGCTGGTGCTCAGGCTGCTGCCGCCACCTCCGCCAAGACCACCTGCAATGCTGAGGCCACTGCCTCCTCCAATTCCACCTCCGAGACCACCACCACCGCCGAGTCCAAGTCCTCCTCCGCTGCCAAAGCTGTAGCCTCCACCGCCGCCGCCTCCTCCAAGACCATAACCGCTTCCACCGCCTCCTCCAAGACCGTAACCGCTTCCACCGCCTCCTCCAAGACCGAAACCACCTCCACCGCCTCCTCCAAGACCGAAACCACCTCCACCTCCTCCTCCTCCTCCTCCGCTTAGGCTCAGTCCACCGAATCCTCCTCCTAACGCAGCTCCACCAGCGGTGCCAGAGCTGGAGCTGATGACAGCTGCAAGAAAAAGCAACCAGGGGGTTGGACATCGGCTTGGCAGTCACACAGCTCCAGAAAGCATCAGCAGCAGCACCTCGATCTACAAGACTTGAACCCAACTTCTGTCCCCCGTGCAAACCGCCAATACTGGTGGAGGGCCCCAAAAGTCTTCTGCTGGGCTTCCTTTTCCCAAGTTTGTCTCTGCTCCCAAAAGGCCCGAAGCAAGACAAGCACTGTGATGATACTTACAGTAGCTGATGGGGTTGAGTCCCTCTCCGCTCAGCCTGTTGGAGGGCAGATAAAGCAGAGGTTAGAGCAAAAAAAAAAAGGAGACAGGTAGGAGGACCAACTGCTGGAAGGGGCAGAGCGATGGTTGCTGTTATTCCCGCAAGGATTTTGCCCCCACCTGCTCTCCTCGCCCTCCAGCAGCTTCCTGTAGGTCGCGATCTCGATGTCCAGGGCCAGCTTGACGTTCATCAGCTCCTGGTACTCGCGGAGCTGCCGGGCCATGTCAGCTTTGGCTTTCTGCAGGGCGTCTTCGAGGTCGATCATCTTCGCCTTGGCATCTTTGAGGGCCAGCTCCCCGCGCTCCTCGGAGTCTCCGATGGCCGTCTGCAGGGTGGCACACTGCACGAGCAGGGATTGGGACCCCTAAGTGCTGCTTTTCTCTTTGGGTAAGAGTCACCCAAGGAAGAAAACCACTCAGGTTGGGGTGTTAATGAAAAAAGTTATGAGTGAGGTCATAACTCAGGGCTGGGGTTGGAATGCCAGCCTGGCAAGGATGATTTAATACGTGTTACAGCTGGGTACCCTTTTCAGGAGGAAGTTCAACACATTTAATGAGGTGCATCGTACTCTGTGGCTGCTAAAGTCCCCGATCAGGAAAGCAGAGCTGCAGTGCTCTGCAGGGACCGCAGAACAGGGCTCGTTTTGCTGTTCCTACCTGGTTCCTCGTGTTCTCTATCTCTGACCGGATCCTCTGGATCAGCCGGTTGAGCTCAGAGATTTCCCCCTTTGTGTTGCGAAGGTCGTCCCCGTGCTTGCCCGCCGTGGCCTGCAGCTCCTCGAACTGAGGGTCAGAAGGAAGAGTAATAAACCATCTGAGATATCCTCCAGGTGGGCAAGAGGTCGCTCCAACAGCCTCCTGTCAGGACAGCAGTCGTTTCCCCCAGAAACGCATCCTTGGCATCTCTGGGTCTGTTCACCTTGGTTTGGTACCAAGCCTCCGCCTCGGCCCGGCTCTTGTTGGCAATGTCTTCGTACTGAGCTTTGACTTCAGCGATGATGCTGCTGAGGTCCAGGTCCCGGTTGTTGTCCATTGACAGGATGACGGCGGTGTCGGACACTTGTGCGCTGAGCTGAGCCAGCTCCTGCGGGGAAGCAAACAGGGTCCCGGACAGCTGCACTTACCTTTTCAAACGTCGTGAGTGATGGCAGTCACTGCCCCCGGGGGGTGACAACGGGACAGAAGTCAGGGGAGGATGGTCTCTGTACCGCATCGTAGAGGGCTCGTAGGAAGCTGAGTTCATCAGTCAGGGCATCCACCTTGGCCTCCAGCTCCACCTTATTCATGTAGGCAGCATCCACGTCCTGGAAAAGAGCAACCGTGGGGGGACACCTGCAGCACCTGGTGCCTCTTCTTTAGCCCCGCCAAGAACTGGAGATGAGGCTGCCTCTTGCCCCGCTGCTGTTCTGCCACCTCTCTGGAGAAGCACAGCCCCCTAGAAGAACACCAAGAGGACGTCTCTTGGCCAAAAAGCCGTGCTGTGTGTAACTTTGTGAGTGAACAAGGAGCTGGGGGTGCAGAACTTCTGGCCCTGGTGTCTGGGGTTTGCGGCACTACTGACCATCTTTGTTTCTACGTGGTCTGGCTTGCCTAGGCAAGCAGAGGTGTATGCTGTGGGAGAAGAATTTGCTTCCATCCTCCAAGCCCTTCCAATCCTTTCCCCCGAAACCACAATCCAAGTGACAGCTTTTAAAGGGTGAGGATGCATCTCCATGAGATCTCCCGTCCTTTAGGACGTTCCCAGCCTGCGCGATGGTTCAGGTGAGCTCAGCATCCCTGTCTCACCCACCTTCTTCAGCACCACAAATTCATTCTCTGCTGCCGTGCGCCGGTTGATTTCCTCTTCGTATCTGCAGGCATAAAGGAGTGAAGATGTGCTGGGTCACACCTTGGAAAGCAGAGACATTGTACAGGTAGGGCTGCAAGGTTATCTGGGCTGGGCACGGCGTTTCCAAATCAACCTCCTGGAGACGGCCCAGCTCAAATTTTTTGAGAATCCCGTTTCTCAAAGGGTCGAAGTGACATTTTTGGCATAATGCAGATGGAATGAGGAGGGGAAAGCTGGTTTAGATGATTTTCCCTATACAAGTGTCATCACAGGTTGTTGTGTCCTGGCTAAATCTGCATTTTCCGATTTGAAAAATGCCACAAGACCAGCTTCTTTCTGCTGTTGGGAAAGGCAGGTGTTCTGCAGGGAGAGAGACCTCAGAGGAATGCTGTATTAGAGGGGAGGGGAGTGAGATACGATGTTATGAGAACACAGACAGGAGATACTTTTTTTCCCTTTCCTGTCAAAAGTTTGATGAATATCTTAGGCGAGATGTTTGACTTTCACAAAGCTAAATTTAAGCGAGATTAATCCTAATGCTAAGCTGAACCATTTGCATCCCGTTTCACCCCAAGGTGCCTGGGCTCGCTGCTAACAGGCACTCACTTGTTCTTGAAATCCTCGACGAGGTCTTGCATGTTCTTCAGCTCCCCATCCATGCGTCCTCTCTCGTTGAGCAGGTTGGCCAGCTGCCGTTTCAAGCTGTTGATGTAAGCCTCAAAGAGCGGGTCCAGGTTGTTTTTGCCCGAGTTGTTTTTTTGACCCTGGTCCTGCAGAAGGGTCCATTTGGTCTCGAGCACCTTGTTCTGCTGCTCCAGGAAGCGAACCTGAGCGTTGGGAAGCAGAAGAGCTTAGCAGAAGATACCCGTGAACATGCTGATGGCCGACAATCACTAACGGTGACCGAGGCGCAAGGAAAATCCCAAAACAAGAGGATTAAATCCAGCTCCAAATTGTCTAGGGCTCCATCTGCCCATCCAGTAGCTAAGCACACCTGCCTTCAGTGGACGGTTCTCTGGAGAGGCAATTTAATTTAGCAAGCCAAGGAGCAATCATTAGAAAAATGTGGGTTCAGCTCTTTCATCACTGGCTTTCTTTAACATCCTTTGGTTTTTCTTTCTTTGTAAGAGATATTGATCTTCATTAAAGCTAAGATCTGAGCACTACGGCTTAAAAGACGAGTACTTAATTGCCTTTCCTTTTGCTCATATATGCTACCTGTTTACCCAAGTAAAAGCCAAAGAAGGACTTAAGTTGAGTCAACATAAAAAGGACTTTAACTTGCAGCCAATAAAGCAATAAGGACTAAGACATCTGCTGCGATTCCTCCCAGAGAGAGCCGGGTTAGATGTCTGGATCTCGACCAGAAACTGGTTTACTCCATTTGAGCTAACGTATCTTATTTTCTCAGGCACAAGACCTAGAGCTAATCCTCTTATTACTACTTTCTAGTCCAGTTTTCTGCCTTGCGACTCTTTAGAAGCATGTTCTTTTTTTGATTACTTTCACGAAGACGTGCAGGTAGGAAATATGCGATAGATTGTAGATCTTTGGAGGCGTATTTTTTGCAGCTACAAGACTGTCTCGCTCCCTCTCTATCACGATTCCACAGCGCTTGATGAAGTCTCACCTTGTCAATGAAAGAAGCAAACTTGTTGTTGAGGGTCTTGATTTGCTCCTTCTCGTCTTTTCGCACCTGGTGGATGTTTGGATCTATCTCCAGGTTCAGCGGTGCCAGGAGACTCTGGTTGATGGTCACTTCTTGGATTGTACCCACTCCAGGTGGGCCACCACCAAATCCCACTGGGGTCCTGCCACCACCCAGCCCTCCAGTGAATCCTCCCAGTCCCCCTACTCCACCAAAGCCAAACCCTCCACCACCTCCCTGTCCACCACCAAAGCCAAGCCCACCAGCACCTCCACCAAAGCCATATCCACCACCTCCACCACCAAGACCAAGTCCAAGACCTCCACCAACTCCACCACCGCTAAACCCACCTCCCCCACCGCCATACCCACCGCCACCACCGCCACCTCCCAGGCCAGAGCCACCACCAGCTCCACTCCCAAAAGCAGCTCGGAAGCTGCTTCCAACACCGATGGAGATCCTCTTGCTACCACCAAGGTTGTAGAGGCTCCTGCTGCCAAAACCGCCACCGCCACCTCCTCCGATGAGCCTTCCAAAACCACCTCCACCTCCTCCAGACCGCGCCACAGACATGGAGCTAAAGCCAGCCCTGGTGCCACTCGGGACGATAGCTGAGGCAGCGCTGTACGATCGGCCTCCGCCTCCCGCTCTCGTGCTGTAAGTTTGCCGGTTCATCGCGGCGGAAGACGACAGCCCCGGCACCGGCGAGAAGCAGCAGACAGAGAGGGCAGCTCTCTGGTGGAAGGGAGCTCGGGAGGCCCTTTTTATCCCCCTGGGGATCTGGGCTTGGTTGCAGGGAAGTCCAGCGATCAATTTAGTGCCTTCATGGTTTTGACGTGCCAGGCAGCCAGCTGTCTTACTGAAACTCGTTAAACGCTGATTGACTCCAACACACCTACTGGGGCCGGTGGAATCTGCTCAGCTAGAAGAGTTATCTAACCCCCTGGGTTTTGGCAAAGCCTTTGCGTGCTTGCAGAGGTATATTATTTTATTTCCTACCTGCGAAGCAAAAGAGAATTAAAGAAGGGTGAAAAAGGACAAGTAGCTCTCCGACAGCCCTATACTACTTATAAGATGCAGTAGATCAGCACAGAGTGGAGACTCCTCTGAGTGAGCTTGAGTGAAAGGCAGGGAGAAGAAAACAGCTGAATCCTGACAAAAATATTTCACGGGGCTTCTTCACTCAAAGACAGAGCGTGGGTGTGATGCTCACGAAGCCTGACATCTCTAATTTGCCGAGTCAGCCTGTTCACAGTATTTCTGCAGAGACTTTCTGAGCTGACTGGTGCCAAGAGGTGCCAATCCATGATTTCACTCTGAGGCACTATATTGAAATGTCACGTCAAATGTTGGCTATCCAGCATTAGGTATTTAGTCTGCGCCAGGTTTCCCAGGCTTCCTTTCTAGAGATATTGTCAACTCCAGAGGACAATTCCATCCCACCCAGATGTCCCCAGCCAACCGATGATGTGACTGAGACATTTTCCATCTTCATCTAAAAAGTGTTTCAATGAAAGAGGCAAATTTTCTGGAAAAAAAAAAAAACCAAACCACTTTGCCCAGCTTTGTGGAACAGTATTATTTGCATGTTGACGTTAAGATGTCATCAGACTGGAGTTTCTAGCTCTTTACAGCTGTGATTTCTTTTAAAGACCTTTGAACCTTTCCATTCGAAATGTTGCCAAAAGCAAAGATCTAACTAGCATGAAAAATAACTCCCACAAATTCTCCTTGTTTTACTTCCTGGAGTCCTTGGGGGAAAAAAAAAAAAAAAAAAAGAGCAAATTCAATGGGGTGTGGTGACAGTTTCTGGCATCTCTGACTTTGGGGAAGCACAACGCATAGAGCATTTTATTCTTTGTACTTCAGAGCTTCAGCCAGTTGCTGTCCTGGTGGTTTTGCCCGTGTTGTGTGCATGACTGGGGCTTAAACGGATTCGCAGGACAGGAATCTACATGCCCTTCAAAATACATTCATGTGCCCCAACGCTACAAAACCATGAAGTACGAGCTAAAATCCCACTGGCATCTCTGGAGGAAAAATCGAGCAGGTGCTTCGTGTTCTAGAGAAGAGCAAATATCTGATTATCCTTGGAGAAATGCTGCCAGGCAGGCTCCAACCAGGTCACTCAAACAGAATTTCCCATTGCACTGCGAAATTCCCGGCTGGTACAGGTCGGCTCGCTTCTCTTTGGAACACGTCGGTCTGAATCTGCCCAGGATGTCACTTGAAATTCATGAACGTCTATTGCCTCGGCGATTTGCATAGAATTCAAAGCCCGGGTGCGATGGGAAAATGAGATTGTCTTCATGCTTTCTTGACCTCGGTAAAGGCAGATTGTCCTGAAGCTGACAAACGGGTTCGGATCAGATGTTAGAGCTGAATGAATATAATGGGATTAAAGGTGGGGCTGCCAACAAGAAAGAGGGAATTGTCATTTTAGGCTCCCACACTCTTCTTCCTTCAGCCCACTGTCCACCAGGTATGCGAGCGATGAAGGGGCTGGGTGAAAAATGCACCGTTTCTTTGCTGGGCTGGTTTGTTGTGTGGAGGAGCTGAGGTCTGTGCGCTCCATACCCAGAGGCAGATGTGGCTTTTTGCACCTGATAATTTGGATCAACTCTACTGGACTCTGTCGATCTACCAAGGGACATGTCTAGAGTGACACTGAGCAGGGTTTGGCCTCCAAAATGCTGCCAAAACCACACTCCTGGCCTCTTCTTTCTCTCCAAAATAGCCTGATCTACATGAACATCTTCGAGCAGGCTGCAGAAAACATGGGTTTTGCAATACTTTGGGGTTGAGAAGGGCAGGGATGATTAAAGGCATTCTCCCAGAAGTGCAAGAGCTGCTGGGCTGCTTTGGTACCCTTGGGGGAGCTGGCTGGGTTTGGGATTGCAGGTATTGTTTTGCAGGGAGGTGATCAACATAAATTATGAGCTGCTGGGGCACTGGAAGCTTCTTGTTTGGGAGTTTCTGCTTGTTATTTACATACAAATGAGGTGAAGTCTGAGTCGTATGCATGGAGGCGGAGAGGATGAAGATGCATGGAGGCGGAGAGGATGAAGATGCATGGAGGCAGAGAGGATGAAGATGCATGGAGACAGAGAGGATGAAGATGCATGGAGGCAGAGAGGATGAAGATAGGCATTTCGAAAAACATCCCCTTTAGGTGGGTGGGTTTTGCCTTCTCAGCGAGGGCTGATCCACTTGGCTTTGACCCTCTGCCCAGCCAGTGTTGCTAAGACATGTCACATATTAAAAAAGACAAACATTACAGACATAAGGAGCCTGATTCCACCAGGCTCAGCACAGCCTCTGTGCTGGGGGAGAAGCAGAGGCAGATGCCCGACCAGCGTTGGGTTCATCACCACGGCGTTGGTGTGGGCGGAACCAAGCCTGGCAGGATCATGGAATCATCGAATGGTTTGGGTTGGAAGGGACCTTAAAGATCATCTCGTTCCAACCCCCCTGCCATGGGCAGGGACATCTTCCAGTGGACCAGGTTGCTCGAGGGTGGTTGAACTCATCCTTCAGCCGTGGCGAGGTCGGGGCGGGCAAGCCGTGAGTCAGCAGTGAGGTCTAGGAAGCGGTGTGGGATTTGGGGGAATGAGTTACAACTCTCAGTTCTCGCTGTACTTCCCATGGGGTGAATCAACATGCCCACACCCTGTGGTGAGGAGAAATGGCTTTCTCCAAAGGGCAATTCAGAGCAAAGTTCTCACAGGGGCCTCTGGCTGTGCCCAGGCGAGCCGTGGCAGGGCTGGCTGGTTTTCCTGGCATCCAGCTGTGCGTCCAGCTGTGACGAGTGCCACCGTGGCGTATAGACACCTCACCGTGGGGCACTGTCCCTTGGAAACTGGGGAGGAAAGGGAGGGGGCAACCTGATTTCCCCTAAACTCCATCTCCTGAGGTGGTGGGAGAGGGTTTTCCCCTCCCTGTTGGAGGGGGACCCCCAGGCACATCCTGCAGACTCTGCTTTTCATGTAAGTTTATGTGGGTTTGGGGTGTTTGAGGAAGAAGAGCCACAGTTTAACAGTGGATTTGACATTGCCAGGTGAATGGTTGGACTCGATGATTTTGAGGGTCTTTTCCAACCTAAATGGTTCTGTGATTCTGCGATGCTGCATTTTGGGAAGGTGCAATTTTCTCCTGCTTTCCTTTAAAATTAGCCTGCTCTTGCAAGAGATCACCGACTGTGGGGCTATTTTTTTTTTTATTTTGCCACTACCTGAGCTGGTTCCCACAGATTTCTTTAAACAAGGGCTTGGCTGCCTTTTTTTTATTATTATTATTTTATTTTGTTCTGCCTCCAGACGACTCAGACAGGGCAAGAGATCCCAGGCAAGCTGCACATCCCGCAAGCGGGTAAAAGTCCTGGTTTTACACCGCGTTCCCAGACTTCCTCGTGGCCACGCTAGTGTCTGGATGGAATAAAGGTATGCAAAAGCACATCAGGAAGGCAAAGGCTCAAAAAAAAAAACCACTAAACTTTGTTAAAACTCCTCTTCTTATGCGCCAACCCCACCCACTAGGAGCTTCATGTTTGAGAAAAATCTCTGTGCTTTGGTAGCATCAGGGAGGGAAATAAAACCCGGGAAGCAGAGCGTGAATTATGCATGTAGTTTATTGAAGGTACAGCTGAAAGTTCGGGGTAAGCGAAGGGTAATCAACTCTGTTCACTTACACATTAAAAGCATTGAATCCGTCTATCTGGTACACACACGGGAAAAACAACGCATGCATTTAACTACAGAAATATAAGGTGCTCGTCGGTGTGTAATTAAAATCTGCTCTACCAAACCCGGTGTAGCAACTTGGACCAATTTACATAAGCATCACCAACCCTCTCGTAAACAGGAAAAATTGGATTTTCTGGTGTCATTAAAGAAGTTAAATAATAGCCGCAGCTCCATCTCGGACAATTAAAATGTGGCTTCTCTTTCTGAATTCGGGATGACTTGCAACAGCTGCGTCAGGTAAAAAAAAAAAAGACAAAAAAACAACCCAGCTGAAACGGGGTCAAGCAGAGAAGACTTGATTTAAGAGCCGAGATGGTGTGTGAAGACAGGCACGGACTCTCCATAACGAAAGTCCCGTTTGACACCGTTGGGGGTAAGTTCCCCCCAAGAAGGACACGCAAGAGAAGGTGGGTTTTGATCATGCAAAGTGTTTCCGGCAGAGCGATTAGCCTAATTGCGCGGGCACGGGCAGCAGCGCATGGTTGTGTGATCCCTACAGCTGTCGGGAGGAAGGGGAATACTGTTTTACTGCAGAAATGCTGGTTTTTCTTTTAAAACGGGACGTTGTCGCTGCCCCTCGGGCTCTACCGGGTTGTTCTGACCACGCGCACGGCTGTGCTGTACCTGCTCCCGGCGCCGCAGACCCCCGCCCCGGGGATGATGACGGCTCCCGGGCTGCACTGCTCCACGCCGGCGCACACCACGTTGCCCAGGTTGCCCACTCCGGCCCCGCACTGCATCCCCTCCCCACCGGTGATGACTTCTCGCCCCACGCAGCTCACCGCGCTCCGAGCCCCGAATCCAGCCCCCACCCTGGGGAGGCAATCTACGCTCCGGGTGCTAAAGCCGGCGCCGCTGACGCCGAAGGAGGAGACCACCCCCAAGCCCGCGCCGGCCCCTCCTGTCTTGACGGCGCATTTGCCTCCAATTCCAGAGAGGGATCGGCACTCCCCGACGGTGCCGCCGCCGCTGACCACAGCTGGGGGAGAAAAAACAGGCTCAGTCACTCCTGGAGTAGCCAAAACCTGGCTTAGAAGGAAACTTATAGACTTAGAAGGAAACTTATAGGCTTAGAAGGCAACTTATAAGCTTAAAAGTTTTGTAAGGGAATTAAAGGAATTCTTCATTATCTTACCTACGCTCACAGGGTTGCCGGTACATATCCTGTAAAGAAAAGAAATGTCTCAAAGATGTATTTAGGGAAATATTCCTCACACACACCAGCCCATAGAGGTGCTGCCCAACCATTGCTTCCTTAGAAACCCTGCAGGTACTTCAGCTTTTCTGTGCACCCAGCTGTGAGGTGCTGGTCCAAACTGCCCACCGAAGCACTGCGGGGTCCGATCCCCAATTCCCACAGACGTTTTAATATCCTATCCTCTTTTTGTACTGCAAACAAGGGATCAGCCCGCAGCCTGCTCCCGAGAGGATGAGGAGGAATGAGGGGCAATGCTCCCCTCTGCACCCATGGGGAGAGAAAAGGGTGATGCTCCCTCCTGCACCTATAGGGAGAAAAAGGGACGATGCTTCCCCCTGAAATTATGGGGAGAGAAAAGGGGTGATGCTCCCCTCTGCACTCGGGGGAGAGAAAAGGGGTGATGCTCCCTCCTGCACCTACGGGGAGAAAAAAGGACGATGCTTCCCCCTGAACTTGTAGGGAGAAAAAAGGGATGATGTTCCCCTCTGCACTCTTGCGGAGATGCCTCCACTCAGCATTTCTCGCTGCCTCTTTCTCCTCCTGTTGGGTTTTGCCAGCTGTGGTTACAAGGTGCAGCCAGGGATGCTCTTACCTGCTCTCTTCTCCTTCCAGCAGCGTCCTGTAAGTGGCAATCTCAATGTCCAGGGCCAGCTTGACGTTGAGCAGCTCCTGGTAGTCCCTCAGCAAGCATGCCATCTTGTCCTTGGCTTGCTGCAGTGCAGTCTGCAGGTCGATCAGCTTCTGCCGGGCGTCTTTGAGGGCGCAGTCACCGCGCTGCTCCGCGTCGCAGATGGCCGTCTGCAGAGCCGCGATCTGTGGATGGCAGCAGGCAAGAGGGTGGCCATTGGTGACATGAAGAGGCATCTCCACAGGGTTGCTCATGTTACCCCTTGTTTCTCAGCTAGACATGCCAGATATTTTGTCTGGACATGTTCGTTGGCCGAGTTATTTGGGATGAAGAGGAGGGGACCCGTTGGCTGCACCCCAGTAGGAAGCATAGAGCGAACGCTCTTTCTGTTACAGCCAAGCCAACTGGCTTCTGCTTATTTGCTAAGCAAGAAATAAATCTGATGCTTTGTGTATCAACAGCAGATGGGAGGCTACAAATACAAGCTGGGGTGGGGGGTTCTTTGCAGCAAGGCGGGAGCTGGTAAGGACAAAGCCCTTTGCTGGAGCAGTTGCACGCCCCACTGCCCATGCAGCATTCAGCCCTTCATCCTACCTGTTTCTTCACGTTATCCGACTCGCACTGCAGCTTCTGGATCATCCGGTTCAGCTCAGCTATCTCGCTCTGGTTGTTTCTCAGGTCGTCGCAGAACTTGCCCCTGCTGCTGTGGAGCTCCTCCAGCTATCGCATGGGAAGAGGATGACGTTAACACACCCCGCTCGCCCCTTCCAGGGAAGGTGGTGACTCTCTGACTCTCAGACATGACCTCAGTCCAGACACGGTGGCAGGACCTGGGTAGGTCCTTAGCACTTGCCCTTTGGGAAGGGGATGGTGTCCCTGATGGGTGTGCGCAGAAGAGACCTCTCTGAAGCAACACTGAGGTCTGTTGTGCTCTCTTTTCCCCCAAACCACCATTTTAAAGGTGGGAGGGTTTGTTTTGGCATGACTTTCTTCAGCATGCACACTATGGGGTGGATTTAAGATGTGTCATCGAGGACAGAAATGGTCCTCAAAGTTTCGCTGGCTGAGGGATTGCATTGCCATCTGTCCTGGTGTGTGAATACTCACTCTGGTCTGGTAGAAAGCCTCCACTTCAGCCTTACTCTTCTGGGCGATCTCCTCATAGCAGCACTCAACACTTTTGATGATGCCCTCCATATCCAGGTCCCTGCTGTTGTCCATTTGCACGATGACAGAGGTGTCACACAGCTGGCAATCCAGCTGAGCTCTCTCCTGCAAGATCCATCACATGTCAGTCCCCTTCCACCAACCGACTGGCAAAGTGGGGGGTCTAGTGAGAAGGTGGAGGCTTAACAGAGCTTCTCCCATTAAGACCGAGCTAGAACATGAGGTTTTCCAGCTGGGTGACTGGCTTCCAGCAGCTGGGACCTGTTTTGGTGGCACAGCATGGGATTGCTGCATACTGTTCCCTAAGGAAGGTTGGGGAACGCTGGTGGAGCAACTCGCTTCGTCGCAACTTGGCGTTCCTGGCTCTGTCAGCAGTTTTCTGGGCTGTGAACCCCTCAGGGGTGGGTGATTCGGGCCCCGTCACCTACAGCGTGCTGGGTGGTGTTTGGCCAGAAGAGGTGCAAATGCAGAGCATTCCCTCTGTGTTCTGTTAAAAATTTGCTGCCTTTTAGACGAAAGGTTACTTTCACCAAAATATTTTGACAAATGCAGCTTAGGGGATGGAGCACTAAAAATATCTGGGGTTTGAAGAGCGAGATGTTTCAGTGGTTTCCAGGGATGGTTTGGATTAGAATTTGAGGGGCTTTCTTATACAAAAGGTCCCCAACTTTGCAGCCAGTATCGGACTGGGCAGCCAAGAGCACCCTTTGCCTTCCCGTAGCGTGTGCAATACCTATTGCACAAATACGCATTAAAAAACATAGATTTTGGGGTGCAATGTCAGGATTTGCAGAAAAAGGCACCTTTCCCTGCATTTAGTCTTGGTGAAGACCTCAGGGGGTGGCAGAGGGTGCCTCGTCCCCGGGGCAGCACTCAGGGAGCTGGGAGCTCTTACCTCGGCGTAGATGCACTTGAGGAACTCCAGCTGCTGCCGCAGGAGGCCCACCCTCACCTCCAGCTCCTCCTTGGTCAGGTAGAGACAATCCACATCCTGGAGGGACGTAATATATTCGGTGAAAAAAGGTGAAGAAACAAGGTCTGTGGCAAAGCCCATGTTTTCTATTAGATTTGAGGGGGAACCTCGCTATTTCCAGCCCTGAGGACCATCTGGGTTTGCGGTGCAGGTGCTTACAGCCTGGTGGGGGTTCTCCAAATTCACGGAGTTGCCTCTATTTTGGGGGTGCCCGATGAGGACTGAGGCAGGGTCGTGGTGCCAGGGTTCCCCGTTTCTCTCCCTGGCCCCCCCACGTGGGTTTTGCCCACACTCCCAGCTGGTCTCGCTGGTGTTGTCCCTAGTGTCACCCACCTTCTTGAGGACCACAAACTCGTTCTCTGCAGCCGTGCGCTTGTTGATCTCATCTTCATATCTGC
Organism: Trogon surrucura; assembly: GCA_020746105.1. Classification (NCBI taxonomy): domain Eukaryota; kingdom Metazoa; phylum Chordata; class Aves; order Trogoniformes; family Trogonidae; genus Trogon; species Trogon surrucura. Next base: position 395,937 of record CM036646.1, read on the forward strand.
AGGAGGAGAGGGAGAGGGGTGGGATTGCTGAGCCCTGGGGGTCCGTCTCCACCAACCAAGCAGAACAAGCGACTAAAACCAGAGACTCTCCCTACTCGTTTTGCACCTCCTTTTTGATTTTTGCTTTGTTGCTGTTTCTTTCCTCCCTACTGGGCTTTGTTCTGCAACTTTTAATAGTCCACGCCAGCAGTGGACTCACTGGAGTGAGATGGTGAATCAGGCCAGACAACTCATAATGCAAAACCCCTGTCCTTCAGCCCAAGGCTTGGATTGCTTCTTCTAGCTCTGCTGCTTTTGTGTGATGTTTTTCTGAAGCATCCAGGGCTCTGCTCTGAGTGTTTATGCGGAGACTGTGGCCAAAATGCCCCAAGGGAGGTCAAGAGCTTGAGCAACCTCTGAAACTCCCAGGTGCAATGGAGAGGAAAGCAAGTGCGTAATGACCAAGTAATTGGGACCTAGGAGAACTTTCACAAGATGAGTCTATGACTCCATGAGTCTGTGCTGGCTCAGCAAGAAAAAACATCTGAGATGCTTGACTGTAAGATCCCTGGAGAAAGGACTGAGCTTTTATCCTGTGCTGTATAACACCAACCAGCAAGTGTCCTGGTTCGTGGCTCAGCAGAGCACACAGGGAGATTTTAAGGACTATCTGCAGTTTAGATTAAAAAAGAACAATGCCCACACTCCCACACAGAGAGAATGAACCCCAATGGAAAGGATGTGGATAAGGCGTGGGGTGGAGACAAATAGGTTAAGGGTTTTGTGGGAACGGATGGCACCAGGGACAGGAGATTTGGGGGAGCCACAGGCACAGAGGGTGTGGGAGATCTGATAGGGCGAACCGCAGTGGTGTGCAGGAGCATTAGGGAGAGAAAAAGTGGTTTCTGTCCCTCTCTGTAGGGAAACACCGTGGCTGAGGAGCTCTCTCGGTCCAACGCCAGCATCTGAGGTGCAGCAGTGGAACCCCAGCCCAGGAAACCAGCCCGGTACTGGTGTGCCCTGCCCTGCGCCCCATTTTTTGCACCTCTCCAGTGCAACTGCTTTGGCTTCACGCTCAGAAACGCCGCCCGGGCCAGCAAACACCCCGGCCCACAGTTTCTCTCTGCGACTACTTACTTGCACTTGAACTCTTGAACGAGGTCCCTGAGGCACCGCTCCTCGTTTTCCAGCCTCTCTCGCTCCCCCAGCACGCACTCCAGCTGCTTCCTCAGGTTGCAGATGAAGTTCTCGAACACGGGCTCCAGGTTTCTCCTGGAAGCTGGGAGGACATACTGCTGCAGCAGCTCCCACTTGGTGGTCAGCACCTTGTTCTGCTGCTCCAGCAGCCGGACCTGGGGAAGAAAAAGATGCGAGAGTCATGCAGCCCCCTCTTCTCGTAACCCAGGCAAAGATGCTTTGGGCTCCTCCACCTCTGAAAGGAAAAAAAAAATAAAAAGAAAATCAGGAATGCAAATAGTTAAGTGTTGATTTCTCAGCAGCCTGAGTGAGACCAACATCTTATCGGGGCTAAACGTGGTCCCACCCAGGACTCATGCCACGGGCTGAACGATGTTTGTGCGTCAGCTCCGCGTTGAGGCCAATCATCTGTTTGACCAAAGCTGGGTTCAACCCAACACCACCTCTTCCCCTGCCACAACTGGCTGGTCCACCGCCTCCCCGATGGGCTGAGTACAGTAACGAGCCTTTCATGGCACTAAAAGCTCCATCCAGGATCTCATTTGAATGTATCTGATTTAAACTCTAACCACGGATATTTATCATGCCTTTCACTTCTAGATTAAAGGGCTCTCTAGTACTTGAGAACCTTTATGGATCATGAATAAGTCATTTTCACAAATGGGAGGAAGCAGAGTTGCTCCTCTTGCACAGGTTTGGTTTTTCCAGCTGCACAACCAGTCACAAGGAAAATCAAGATCAGACAGAGCAAAGGCTTCTCTGCCGTTTGCAAAATCGTTTCCTACAACACATCTCCGAAGAGGAATGAAAACTTAGCTAAGAAAACAACGACAAAGTACCTCCGTTTAGGAAATCACCAAATGATTTAGTTCACAGAGTGGAGGGACAAAGAACTTAAGATGGTTCATCCTCTTTTAACTAGACATCTGTCTTTTTACATTTCCTTGGTGAAGCACACAACCTATTTTAAAAATGCCCAAGTCCTTCGGAGGTTCTAGAGTTGCGACAGCAATGTCAGGTTACACAAAACCTCCCATTTTGCCTCTTTGCAACTCCGTGTCTCCATCCCTTCTCTCACAGGTTTTGATCTACCATCTCCCCGGAGCCGCTTTGGATTTGGCTGTTTAGCAGGTCGGTGACCATCGAAAGGTAAAACACCGGCGCGGTTGCCTCGGCACAAGGCTTAAATCCAAACAGTCTCCAGAGCAGGACCACCATGGTCCATCAGGAACGTCTGCAACGTCCAAGAGGGAGCAGCCACCGACGTTGTCGCTCTACAGACATCCCATCCGCGAGACCCCGGGGCTGAGAGGGGAAGGACAGGGGGAGTTCTCACCTTGTCGATGAAGCAGGCGAACTGGTTGTTGAGGTTCTTGATCTGCTCTTTCTCGTGGGTCCTCACTTGGCACTCCTCGGGGTCCACCCCCACACAGAGGGGCTTGAGGAGCTCCGGGTGGATGCTGACGCCCCGGATGCCTTCCGAGCGACCTCCGCCAAGGCTCAGGCCGATGCCGCCACCGCTGTAGCCGCCCATCGCCACGCCGTCCCCGAGACCCCGGTAGCCTCCCAGGGCTCCGAAGCCTCCGCAGTTGGCGAAACCCACCATGGGCCCCACGCCGAAGCGGCCGCCGCCATAAGCCACCCCGCAGCGCCCGGCTGGGCCGCCGCCGCCTCCGTAGGCCACGCCGCGGCAGCTCCCGCCGAAGGAAATCCTCTGGCCCCTGCCCAGGTCGCAGACGCTCCGGCTGCTGAAGCCGCCGATCCCGCAGCGCCGTCCCGCCGTCTGGCAGGCAGAAGCCGAGCTGCTGTTGGCCCTGCCGAGGGCGCAGACGGCAGAGGCGGAGGAGAAGCCCCGTCTTCCCAGGAGGGAGCTGGAGGTGTAGCACTGTCGACTCATGGCGGCCAGGCAGGAGGAGAAGCTGGAGGAACGAGAGAGGAGCAGGGAGGGAAGGCAGGAGATCTCCTTTAGCTTCTCCGAGGCACGGCCCTTCTCCTTATATACATTTCAGGAGGTGCCTGAGATGCAAAAATTTAATTTATCCACTGGGTTTGGCCTGCCTGGCAGCAAGGAATGGCTTCCAACATTTTAAACCCACAGCAAACACTTCTATCTCATACGAAATAATGTGGAAATTAAAATAAACTGCTTTGCTTGCAAGCTTCAGTTTCAGGACTTATATTTTACTTAATTAATCTGCTTCCTTATTGTGTAATTATAGTTTAGCAAAGTAATTCAAGGGGTTTTTATTCATGGCTTGTTTACGGTTCGGTTTCACCACAGCGTTTAATTACGTTTCAGGACCTTCTGCAAAATGTCGTGGCGACGCCGCCTCTTCCAGGGTCTCTCGCCAGCTCGGGGCCGACTCTTGGGCAACGGGAAGAAGGAAGGTCTCTCCCTCCAAGAACAAGCTCTCCAGGTCGAGACCCTTCTTGTAGGCTTCTTCCTCTCATGGGTATGGCCACGGCTCCGGTAGGCGACCGGGTTTGCCGGTTTGCGTGCCGATGAGCGGGGCAGGACGGGGTTGGTGGGTGCCAAGGACCGATTTGGTCGGTGGTCCAGGAAACTGCAGGGGGTGGGTTCATGGCATGAAGCCAATGTCCTGGTCCAGCCAGGCTTCACCCGCCCCGTAGAACACATGGGATCAAAGAGGAGGTGTTTCTGAGAAGCGCTTCGCTGAGAACCGTAATTTATCGCCAAATTATTTGCCACGGGAAGGTGATAACCGGGCGCGATTGCGACTGGGGCACACGGCAAACTCGCGCCGGCGATCGCTGGGCACGCAACGCCGGAGTGTTACAAACAGGTTGAGAAATGTTAGCCCGAGTGAACCTTTTTCCCTCGTATCCCTGTGACACACCTATTCGACGTGAAATCATTCCAGTAGTATTTGTTAATGAGAAGGTACCACACCGTCTTAATTAAAATTCCTTAAAAGATTTTTGAATTTGCTTGGAAACAAATAAAGTTCCTTTTCTGCCTTACAAAGGGGTCTAATCACAGAATCACAAGCGATTGCGTAGCTTGCCCTGGGAAGTTTTTGCATCTTTGCTGGGGCAAAATTAACTGGTTCTGGGAGGATTCCTAGTCAATCCCATTGTAAACCTGAAATAGGCTGTCTTGAATTAAAAATGATGCAAAGAATTAGGAGGATTTAGAATATTTATGGAGCCTCTCCAGGTAAAGATCTTCCCTTTTTTGTTACAGCTCTCATAATGGGTTGAAATGGACTATAAAATGCTACACAAACTATAATCATGCAGTAGTTCCGTTGTAGCTGCATCGGTCCAAGCCTATTAGGATGCACGTCTTGCAACGAGATGTGCTTTCATTCATGAGCTTGAGGTAGATGGAGAAAGCAGATGAGGTTTTGGACGCTACAACCTTCTTGTAATTCTGCCTAAGGTAACCCAAGCACCGGGACCTCTCGCTAGTAAGAGAAAGCAGGAAATATTTTGGAAACTGAGTTTATCTGGGGGTGAAGTGTTGGCGCAAGCGTTGCAGGGGACAACTGGGTGTGTGCTCTGAAGCTGGACCTGGAGCTCTACCTGGGGACAGGGCACTCATGGATGGGCTAAAGCATCACTTGGCCTTTAGGTAGGTCCCTAAGTCTTGAAGTCTTTCAGGTGGGAGTAACCATAGACAAGCTGGGAAAAAGGGAGAAGTCAGATTGCCGGCACAAGTGGCCGTAGTCCTGCTTTCTGCACGTTGTGTTGAGGCCGAGACGGGGCATCGGGGATGGTGACCAGGAGCAGCCACTTCTCCGAGCTCTGCTGCCAGCACGAGCATAGAGAGAGGCTTCAGCTCTTTTTTCACGACACCAAAGACACGGCCCTTCATCCCTGAGGGTAGCTGCTTGCTGGTTTTTCCGGCTGTGAGAAGTCTGGACCTGGCTCAAATCAGGTCCCCGCTGTCATCCATACTTCTGCTCGCCCTCCCGCCGCAGAGCCCCTCGTGCTGTGTGGGTGATGCACACTCCACCTGAGGGCTGCAGACCCTCTGAGCCCCTGGTCTTGTTGGAAAGCAGGGAAAACGCTGCTCGCGGGACAACCATCCGCATTCCTCCACCTTGAGGATCCTTTCTGACGTACGACGTGCTGGATCGAGAGCAACAAACCTGCACTTCAACCTTTGGCTCCTCCTCGCAGCCCTAAGAAGTGGCTTCTCCCGGGTGCCCAGCCTTGCACATCAGAGGGAGACGGTTCAGGGCAGCGCTTGTGGTTTCCATCTGCTGAGCTTTCACAAAGCCGGTTCGCAGTCACATGGTGGAAGCCCTGAGCACTGGTTACATCAGCTTCGAAGGAGGAAGCACTCTGGCGTGATCCGGTCTCCTGAAGAGAAGGATTGCAATTGTTTTTATTCCATCGACCACGCACAGCACTGGCTCGAGTCGGACACAAATGCCTCCATCGTTGAGACCTTCTTCATGTCTCCATGCTTTGTCCTGCTCGCAGGTCAGATGGTGTTTGAAGAGCTGTAGAAAGGAACTAACCTTATCTTCCTCTTTACAAGGAAGAGATGAAAAATCTGTTTTCAGGATGATGGGGTTCAGCAAAGCTTTTAAGCAGCTGCTTACACCCAGATTTACTGGGGAAACCCCTGAGGTCCTTGGCCTTAAATATGCCTTGAACTGTGGTGGCTTCCATGAGGGTTACGCCTTTGAGATTTACATGTACCCAGATGCATTAGGATAAATTAATTCTGCTTAAGCACCTTACTAAATTGGGACCTGCTAAGCCATCCGTGCAGATAGGCAAACCCTGGGGGGATTTTTCCTACCTCCTGGTATGATTCCAGCTATAACAACCCTGCCACCTGAGTCTGCTTTCTCCCAGTGAGAAAACTGCTCTTTAAGACCCTCTCCCAAGAACATGGGGTTGGCTGGGCTTGGCTGTGCCGGCGTTCTCGCTCCCTCCCTACAGGCGGGGCAGTTTTTGTGACTCCTTGTGAAAGGGACCACGAAGTCACCATTAAAATGGCTAATGAGGACCCTGGGACATCTCCCTCTGCTTTCTCAGGTCCAGCTCTCCGAAAATGGCTGTTCCTGTTCTCTTAACTGCAGCTTGATTCTGCTCCCACATCAAAGCAGATGGTGGATCTGTGGGCACCGGGGTAGAGATGATGGTCTGGGCTCCTTCCATCACCATTGGGCACCTTCCTTTCCTCCCAGTAACTTTGCTCAGCCTGCCCTGTCCCTGGCCATTTATGCTGCTTTGGGGCAAAAAGATGGATAATTCCTGAGATTCATCCCAGGCTGTTCCCAGAGGATCAGTGGTCACTGCCTGTATGAACCAACTGTGTGTGCAGAGCTGCCAGGCGAGAGCTTGCCAAAACCTTGCACCCTTTCTGCTGGACAATAATAAACTGAAGGTGGCCAATACCGGTTCCATCACCGGCACTGATGAGAAGATGTTGGGATATCGGGGCAGTAAATCAAGCAGAAGAGAGTGGTGCTCCTGAAGCCGATATCTCATGCAAGGAACATGCAGAGCTACACCCAGCCAGAGCTGCCAGAGCTAGATGTCTGCCCTGCCTGTGTCCACGATGATGCATTGGCCACGCTTGGTGCCTGGAAAACAAATCCAGGTGCTTCATTCAGGGCGACTTTGTCATATTCTGGACAGTTCTTTATTCGTGTGGTGGAAAACCAGGGCGTTGGATGCAGAGCTGCAGGCATCTTTCAGCCAGAGCTCCTGGGGCTCCTGGCTGGCTGACAGAAGCAGGCAGGGTGCCAGCAGCAGCAACACACAGCAGCCTACTTGGGGTTTGAAAATCCCCATTTCCACGGTGTTACCAGGTGACCTAAGCGGAGAAACTCTCCTTCATGGTTCCTATTTACCATCTGATTTTGCAAGAGACAAATAGGTTTCGCCCCGAACGCGGCGGTTGTCCACCGCCTTCCTTCGTAACGTTCCTCTTTTGCATAGGAATTTGTAAGGTGCTTTTGCATCATCTGACCAGCCCTGTGCTAACACCCAATGGACTCTTCGGCCTCTGAGTAATGGGGTGGGATTGGTGTGGTGGCATCATGATGAAAGGACAACAGCCAGGACTACACATCGGAACTGCCGCCGCAGAGGGAGAGCGACCGTGTGCATTAAAGCCTGTTTGGTGGGGTTTTTTTTCCGGTGGGGAAGATGGGCAACCCTAAAAAGCAGCCATGAGAACCACACCAGCTTCTGAGGCTGGGAATCCTGCCGTACGGTTTCATGGGACAGTTGTCTCTTCTCTGGTACAGACTTTTTTTAACCATGAAGCATGTTTCGTCACGCCCTGAGCCAGCCGGGGACTCCGGAGATGCCCTCCAGCAGCTGAGTGAGAGGGGAAAGTGTGGGAGGAGGGAAATTCAGCCACTGAATTTCAACTAGTTCCCATCAATAGCTCTGTAAATCTACGTCTGTGTGTGCACCCAAGTATTTATAATAACGACCATAGAAAGCAGCTGTTTGGGGCGTAGGGTTAACAATGTGCTTGAGTTAGTTTTGCAAACTTACCAGCAGGTTTCTGATTAAAAAAGAGTGAATCAGCCTCAATGCGCAAACATTGCGTGCCGTTTATTGGCTGTAGAGCAGAGAAAAGTGATATTTATCATCACTACAGTCACTGTGTGCTGTGTTAAATTAAAGAGCATCACTCTGCAGAGAGGGACAAGGAAGGACAGCCCAGCAGAGAGCAAACCCAACTACTTGCCTCGGAAAAATGGCTTGGCAGGCAAGATAACCCAGGTGAATAAAAATAGTTTTAGTGTGGGAGTCCTCTCTTATCTGAACTCAGCTACCTCAAAACCAAGCTGAAGCTAGAGGCGTGGGCTCCATGGATGATCGATGAGAGAGCAAAACGTTGTTTTCTAAAGCCACCAGCTCTGGAGAACCTGGAGACGACGCTTTGCAAGGCTACGGGGGCACGATCCAGGAGAGGAGGTGGTATGTGCACGCCGCTGCCAGTCTCAACCAAATAAAAGGACAAATAAGAACCGGGAGAAATAACAATGCTGCGTTTATGAGCACCTATTCATTAAGCTCTCCAGATGGACACCCAGATTAAGGACGTTACAGTAGGAACAGCTTCTAGAGGGATGTGCCTATTACCTTAATGAGTGGCTGGAGTCACTTTTGTGATTCATTTCGCCACCAACACACGAAAAAAAAGCCTGCGATGTGTCGCTCCAGAGGTGGCAGCTTGGTGCACAAGCTCTGCGTTACGGTTGTCTGTGCTGGCTTAGAGAGCAGTATTTGTCCTGGAGGAATTGGCAGCCGAGTTCTACTCGTCACAGCCCTAATATTCAGAAACACCTGCTCCCGAGGTACTTTTGGAGAGTAGCCAGCTGAAACGTTGGGCACCACAGCCTTCAATTCCCCTGCTCAGCAAGCCTAGAGGGTTGTAACCTCTATTTCCAGAGATTAATTCTCTGAATTGCCAGCAAACCGCACGTTCAGGGAGATAAAGGCAAGCAATGGTGGTGATGATACCTCCAGACTGGTAATCCCTCCTCCAAAAGCTAAACGCTTCTCTGCCGCAGCTGTGTCCTCCAGCACGATGACTTCAGAGATGTAAAGCCACGCTTCGCTTCTTGACCTAAATCTCCTGTTTTAGGAAATTTTCTTCCATTTGCCCACACTGAGTGTGAAATCCAGCCAGGCCGCTGCCACCACCCGTTGCACCAGACTTGGGAACCTGTGCTGTGAGGAACCCCAGCGCTCAGAAACTGGGACAGAAAGCCAGAAGCAGCGGCAGAGAAATGGAAAAGAGGCAAAACTTCCCGTGAAACTGGAAAGGAAAACCAGAAGCAGCACAGAAGAATGGAAAAGAGAAAAGTGGATCACACACTTTTCAGTACTCCCTGGCCACGTCGGAGGATAAAAGGAAATACGTTATTAGGCAAATACACGACTTTTAGAAGAAAGTGCACCGAGCGGGATCTTAGAAATCCATGATTTCATTTAACTGATACTCTTAACTCTGCAGCCAGGTGATCCCAAGGGGACCAAGCACCCATTCGTCCTCCTCCGCTCAGCAGGGACGCACACGCTGGGGAGAGTCATCTGGGGAACTCCGGTGTCATTTCTTGAAGCAACCTCGGTGCGCCAATGTTTTGCCGTGTTCCTCTCTTTGTTCTTGTTATTACGCGGTTGCTTTTTCTCTGTGAATATCCTGTGGGGTAATCTGCCTGCTGGGCACCGTGTGTGATACCAGGGGGTGGTGAGCACCTGCCTCTCTTGTTCTCCATCCAGGAATGGCTTACATGTGGAATCCTCAATGACCAAAACCCAGATCAGTGTTCAAGGCGTCCTAATAATCGCACAGCTGACCTTCCAGCTCCTCCTCGGCTTAACGCGGAGAGCGTTTCTTGGGGTTTTTTCCTCCCAGGCATTTTTGCCGTCACCGCGCTGCTCAGCATCACAAATATCTGTCTGCAGACAGGCTACCTGTCAAAGGACAGACGGGTGGCTTTACTTTCCCTTTAATTACTGAGCGTAACAACTGCGGCTTCATTGTCCTCATTTCAATTCAGGACTAACAAACGCCCAAGGCGCACCGTCCCCAAAACGTCATACCCACCTCGAGTGGCTCCTTTCAAGTTACTCCAAGAGCATAGGATAAAGAGAACCATTTGCTTACGAGATGGCTACTGGGTTTGGTGTAATCGCCTTCCACTCCGCAGAGGTTTAGCACCTCCTTCCCACCCAAACCCTTCACCACCGCCACAAGCCCATGGTCTCATCTCCAAAGCCGGAGGTCTCAGATGCCTTCAGTCGAGGCAATCCTTAGCACAGGCTGGGCAACGAGTGAATGGAGAGCACTCCTGGGGAGAAGGATTTGGGCGTGTTGGTGGTCAACGTGAGCCAACAGCACGCGCTTGCGGCCCAGAAAGCCAACCCTGTCCTGGGATGCATCCAGAGATGTGTGACCAGCAGGTGGAGGGAGGTGATTCTGCCCCTCTGCTCTGCCCTTGTGAGACCCCACCTGGAATATTGTGTCCAGCTCTGGAGCCCCCAACACAAGAAGGACGTGGAGCTGTTGAAGGAGTCCAGAGGAGGGCAACCAAGATGGTCAGAGGGCTGGAACACCTCTCCTACGAGGGCAGGCTGACGGAGTTAGACTTGTTCAGCCTGGGAGAGAGAAGTCTCTGGAGAGACCTTATACCAGCCTTCCAGTGCCTGAAGGGGCTACAAGAAGGCTAGGAAGGGACTTTTTACAAGGGCCTGTAGTCATAGGATGAGGGGTATCGGGTGGAAGCTGGAAGAGCGTAGGTTTAGACTGGATCTAAGGAAGAAGTTCTTTACCCTGAGGGTGGTGAGGCACTAGAACAGGTTGCCCAGAGAGACTGTGGATGCTCCATCCCTGAAGGTGTCCAAGGCCAGGCTGGATGGAGCCTTGAGCAACCTGATCTAGTAGGAGATGTCCCTGCCATGGCAGGGGGGTTGGAACAAGATGATCTTTCAGGTCCCTTCCAACCTAAATCATTCTATGATTCTATGATTCAGAACCTACTTCTCAGTTGCACTGAATCCTCTTCCCTTGACCTCAGAACTAAAAGAGCACCACGAAATGTAAAAAGGTTTTATGCTTCTCCTATCCACCTGCCAGCTTCCTTCACGTAACTAACACTGTCGATTTAATTTCTGGTGTACAAAATAGCCCTTGAAATAGAAAGCTGGCAGAGGTCTTGTCCTAGGTCAACATCTGGGCTCCTCCAGAGCTGGCAGTGGCTCTTGTGTGACGGTATTTGGTAGCTGATGGGTCCTTCATTTACGGCACAAAGCCCTGATGTCTACTCTGAGCTCTGTTCAGTGCTGGAATTTCGAGATGTCTATGTCCCACCGGCCATCCATCGTCACAGCAACGGAGGCGTTGCAAAGCCTGTGCCTAAAGGTTGCAAAAACCCACAGTCCAGAGCGATTTCCCCCTCATTTGCATCGCTTTTGGGGAAATGCGGAACTAATTGTATAACGTGAGTCTTCATCCCGCAGCTACAATCTGACCTGGAGTGATTCATCCCTGAGGATGAATACGGAGCCTCCTTTAATCCTGAAAAAGGATAAATGCACCTACTGAACTGGACCATGGCCAGCGAGTGCTGTGTATAGACAGAGGATTCCCCATGGAGGCAGCACCTGAATCCTGAAGAATATCAGTTTTTTGTTCCCCTATGAACTAGCACGTAAAGCCCATCAGCGAATATCTCAGGTGAGCAGACGTTCCCAGCTCCAAAATTCAACGCTAAGCTGGGGTTTGCTAAAAATTAGGGGGTTCCCAGGAAAATATTAAAAAAAAAGGAAAAGAAAAAACACCATAACCTGCATTGCCCTGTGGACAGAAGTGGAGGAATTGCTACCTCTTCAAACACACATCTCAGCAATTCCAGCTCCTGCCCCAGGGAACCCACCCTGCCCCGTGTTTCCCCAGGGAGCCGACACCAGACCAGCCACACGCAAACACCAAGAGCTTCACGCTCCATGATCCAGATGGTTTGCGGGGCTGGTTGGGGCTTGGGTTCCCTTCTCTTCTTCTAAGCAGACTTGGGGATCACGTCTGTGGTTAGGATTTTCCTCTAGCCACCTCAGGCCTAGAGAAAGTGGAAAAGGGAAGGTAAATCCTCTAGTCGGTATTTTGAGAAGAGCAAACCCCATGAAGAGGTTTCATTGACAGAGAAGATAAACCTTGAACCCCTAAAACGGCTTAGGAGCAGCCAGGTCTGAATTCACCCAGATGTTTGGGTTGGCCACCAAACAGAAAAGTCCAACACTCACTTAGTTCTTGGTTTGGCCCCCAAACAGAAAGGTCCAACACTCACTTGGTTTTGCCACCAAAGAGAAAGGTCCAACATTCACTCAGTTCTGGTGCAGCTGAGTCAAAGCATCCTAAGAAAACCGGGATTTTTGTTAAAAGTACCTGAAGAGGAAAGAAGTTGTATTAAACAGAGGTAAGAAAGATCCAGCATGATCCTATATTGCTTGTACACAAGGAGATGAAGAATCCTCCACCCACACTCTGAGTCTGGACCACAAGCCCGGAATTTCCTCTCCCTACCCTGATCCATCCCTTTTCAAGCGAGATCTCTGACTAAAACCTTCCCCCTCCCCTCCCATTAGTAATATTGACCACATCACAAGAAACAACTTGCTTCTGAATACCATGAGGATTGTGGAGCCGTTTGGCTGCGAGGAATGAGCATTCACCGGAGGAACTAATTGCTGGCTAATTTCTTGCCTGCATTTATCCACAATCGGCTTTGCTGCGGGCTCTTTGGGTATTGTTTGCTCCCACCTTCCCTGTAAAATGTTTATCTGCTTCCTCGGGCTGCAGATGCTTCAGATTTTTCCTCTGAGCAGCCACAGGACACCCCGCTCAGCTGCCTGCGTGGTGTGCTTGGAGTAATAAAAGTAGAGTCATAATTATAATAAATGGTGCATTCGCTGAAGAACAGAAAATGACGGATTGGGAGGAGAGCTAGATCATCTCGTTCGGTCCAGAAAAGGGAGGAAAAACAACTGGGCTTTCCAGGAGCTGGATGTGTAGCTTGAAAATGGAAAAACTGAAGGGTAAAAAAAAAAAAAAAAAAAAAAAAAAAGCATAATGATAATGATTCCCTGAGTAATGGTAAAAAAGGCAATAAACCCTGGTTTTTGGGCCACAAAAATGCAACTTCTGTTCTCTGGGAAATTCTGAGCTATTTAAACATTTTTTTTTTTTAACACCTAGGATAAAAAGCTGAAATTACACTGGCTGATCTAGATATTTTTAATTTATTTTTCTTTAAATGGGATATTCCACACCATATCTTTCTGCTGCAGCTGGGGACTTCCCACCTTGGCTCTGTAAGGAACTCACCACAGAATAAAGCAAAATTCCTTCCCCTACCTTCACAGAAGAGCAGGCTGGTTTGCTCCTGAGATTTTTTTTTCTTCCTGTATTTCACAGTCTGAGACGATTCAGCCCCGGAGCTGCACCACTGCTGGGGAGCTTTCATCTCCAATGATGCTTTGGCTGATTTCATTGCTTGGAGAATGAGTGGGGCTGGGATCACCATCCCCACGACTCGTCCTTCAGGCTCCTCTGCTGCTATGAGCTCTGAACCTTCTGTGCTCACCCGGGTCCCTGCAGTCCCTCAGATCTTTAAAGCCAATGCTACAGTAGGTGTTTCCACCCTCTCTGCAGCCTGTGTGTGCTCCACCACCAAGGTCTCCAGAGCCTTCCATGCGCAGAGACCAAAGAGGGTTCTTGGCCCAACATCCAAAGCCTGGATGAGTTCCCTTTTGCTTTTTCTGCTGCTCCTGAGCTGAAAAGGCTTCGAAGACCCATCATCCAAAGCTAGACCACCGAGCATCTTGCCTTCCAGTACCTGAAAGGAACCTACAGGAGGGCTGGAGAGGGACATTTTACAAGAGTGTTCAGTGATAGGACAAAGAGAAATGGATTTGCACTGAAGGAGAACAGGTTTAGATTGGATATTTGGAAGAAATTCTTCAGTGCAAGGGTGGCAAGACTCTGGACTAGATTGCCCAGAGAGGCTGTGACTGCCCCCTCCCTGGAGGTGTTCAAGGCCAGGTTGGATGAGCCCTTGAGCAACCTGGGCTGGTTAAGGGCATCCCTGCCCATGGCAGGGGGTTGGGTTCTCTGAGGTCCCTTCCAACCTCAGCCGTTCTAGGATTCTACAATTCTATGATCTTCAGCTCATTCCAGGTAGGGAGAGAAGAAAGGGGCAGAGCAGGAAGGGAAAGAGCCTGTCTAGTGGCAGACTTTGAAAATATCCCTGATATTTTGAGCACAGCTGGATGAGATCAATGCCTTTTGAGCCTGCATGGGTTCGTTTGGCTACGAGTAATTGGGATCAGCTCCTAATGTGAAAAAAAAAAAAAGCATTATAGTAACTATCAGACACACACACAGAGAATAATGAGAGAGTGAAAAAACCTAAATGACAATCTTGGCTCGGAGAACGCTTCCTTGTTTAACCTATTTCACTCAGGTTAATTACCAGCTGGGATATTTGCTGCAAAGTGTGCTCTTTCAGCTGATTGCTGCGGTTGTGCCGTCACTGCTGCCTTGGACTGCAGGGACACGCTGTGGGGATTACTTTCTCGGAGATGACTTTCTCTCTGTTCATGTAAGAGTTCCACCCTCTTCCTCTCCTTCCCACGTTCTTGCCTTGGTGCGTTCAGCGCAGAGGCGCTTTAGGAGAAGGTGTGTCGCTCTTTCTAGTCTATAAATTAAGTTTAGGGTGAGTGGGTCAGTGCGATAAGGCTGTATTTTCTGAAGATGAGTTTACGGCAGAAGCGTTCCACCCTGGACAGGATGGTTGAAATGAAAAATGCTGGTTATAGAGGCTGGTGACATACATGCCCGACGCAGGAGTAGAGTCATCCCTGTCTTCTTACTGCTCTTCTTGCAACACACCCAAGAAATGATTGGTTTTTGGAGGGGGAACCCTCCGAGTTCCCCATGGATGGTGGAGGAGACTTGGACCATGTGCTTAGTCAAGATGGCTTTGATTCTTCCCACCTTCCTCTTCATCTGCTTGACCATGCAAGGTTTGTCTTGGAGAACTTGTGTTGGTCAGCCAAAACACCCAAAACCAAAACATTTCACAGAACAAAGTTACTGGAATGGTATTTTTAAATTATTTTTTTTTTGCTAGAAGAACTGAACGGAAACATTTCTCAGTTATCAAAAGGTTCTCTCTGGTTATTTTTATCTGACAGAATATCCAGTTCCCTAACTTAGAACAACTGTTTGTTGAAGAGAAGTGCTATTAGAGAGAAAAGAAAAAAAAAATGTCAAAACAATCCTCAAGATTAAAAAAAGAAATGTGGGAGGGAAAAATAGCAATCGCTTACCAGGAAATGTTCCTGAGCTTGTAATACAAGCTTTAATGAATAGTTGTAAAACCAAAGAGGTGAACCTTTTCCTTTCTCCACCATGACAAAACCCTAAGAGCTCGCCCATTCGGCTGTAGCCATAGAGAAAAAAACAAACTCAGCCTTCATTTTCCTCTTCGGCTTGCTAAAATTATAGCGAAGAATATTTGGGTGTTGGCTCAGACATGAGAAGGAAAGGAGCTGCCCTTGTTTTGGAAGACGTAGTATCATCTCCCTTTCTTCTCTCTATTATTCAGTCCACTAAAAGACAATTATTCGCCCGCTGAAATTAGGCAGTCGCCTGCTGCTTCCTCGGTTGGGATGGGAGAAGTCACCCTTGCTAATGCTAGGGAGCTATTTTAGACTCCTGTTTGCAATTCACCCCTGAAGCAAGAGGATGAGGCGCTGCAACCGACAGCCCAGGCTTCTGTCTTCTCTTATCTGGAGACACCTCGGTGTCCTGACTTTAACAGTCGGCAGGGGCAAGCTCTGGAAAACCTGGGGCTTGCTGAGCCTTCACCCCTTTGAGACTGGGAACATCAGGCAGAGCCAAGGTGAGACCAACTGGTTGAGTCAACCAATAGCAGTTGGTGGGGAACTCAACCCTAGGTCCCAAATCTGGGGCTTTCTCCACCTCCTCGTTCTCAATCACGTTTTTCAGCAACAGCAAAGCTCAAAGAGAAGTGACCTCTGAAACACAGCCAAGACGAGTCGCCCTGACTATGGGTTGTGAAGGGACGGCCATGCCTCCGCGTAGCCATGAGGAAGATCCAAGCTTGGAGCCACGGTGGTTCCTGGGGAGCCATCCTGTGCTGAGGGACGCCTTGAAGCGGTGACATCAGGGAATGGGTGACATCCAGGCAATTAACTGGAGCTGCCTCATGTCTCAGCAGGGACTCCCAGGCTTGGGCTCGCCTTCTTTCCAAATTGCAGCTCCAGGCAGCGAAAGCGTGAAGCTCAGATGCAAAACTAACCCCACCTAGGTGGGCTCCATCCCATCTAAGTGTAGCCACCTAAAATTTATATAAGCTGCTGGACTAGGTTTCCTGATTTGAGAGGGGGACTCAGAGGGAGGGCTGTCCACCTCACCTAACCAGTCCGACATGCCAAGTGTCAAAGTTAGATGAAATAGCTTCTACCCTTAGCATAGAAATGACATCTCCCCCAAAGGCACTTATCTTCTTCCTTGCGTCGGTCTTTAATATTCCCTTTTCTTTTTTTTTTTTCAGCTTGCAATTAGAATTTCGCCCGGTGAGCACGGGGAGGCGAGCGGTGCCGTGCGACCTGTAATTCTTCGTGTGCTTGGAGACAGGGAGAAATTCTCTGTGATGAAAGCGTCTGCGAGTCCGGCGGGTGACGGGCAGGGTGGATTCGTCTGAGGACGGGGCAAGGCGTCTCGCGTGGTGATGTCTCCATTTGCACTAATGCCCCTGCCCCCGGGGCTGCCTGCAGAGATCTAATGGATGCAGATAGCAGAGTCTAGATCTTGATGCGTTTCGTGGTAAATGAGGTGCCGGTGCTGGGTCAGATGAATCACCCCATGGAAATGTTGGTTTCTTGCCATGATACGACCACTCGGCTCGCACGTCGAGCCTCCACGTGGGAGACTTCGAAACGGAGGAAACGTCGATCCCCCACCACATTATGGCCGAGGAGATGTCATAACTTATCAAAACACCACACTTTGTTGGTTGTAATGTGGCTGAAGCAAAGGTTTCCGTGGCTGAGATGCCCGTGACTCTGGCAGAGCACAGCCCACGTCATCGGCCCATCGAGCCCAGACAGTCGGCACTGGCACCTGCCTTCAAAAAAACACCTCGTTCTGAGATTGCAGCGGTGAGTGCAGCCACAGGCTGGCAAACCTGTCACAGAGGACATCTCAGAACTGTTTTCTGGTGGTCTTTGATGCCAGCTGTAACTCGGGCCATGGAATATCTTGTTGGCGGTGCGATATAAATGAAAGAGGACTAACACCGCTGGACTCCCGAGTCCCCAGCGTGCTCCAGACTGCCTGAAGGGAATCGAAAGGTCTGTGTGGTTCGTTCTTTCCCCCACAGGCTGCAAAAGAGTACCTCTTCGCCCTTTCAGAAATCTCTTTAAACAAGATAAAATCCAGAGACGAAGCGTCTACTTTCAATGCAGTTTATTGAAGGCGCAGTGAAAAGCTGGGAAGTTTGAGGAGCCAACGAAAGAAGCCCCGTTCGTGTGGGTACAAGGTGTCAACTCAGCAGATTTATGCACCAATAACTTCCCTTGGCATTCTGGTGGGCGCAGGGGTGAGGGGGTGAGCTCTTCTAAAAATCAGCACTCTTCGAACTAGCCACCCCTAACATGCAGAAGCAAACGAAGGGTTGCTACCTAGTCACCCGTAAGCAAATTCCACAAAAAGCCTGTGGCCACAGGGTTTGTAAGGAGCAGGTGCTTTGGAAGCTGAAATTGCCTCCTTTTAACATTTAAGCTCAGATTTGCAGCTCAGGGTTTCTCCTTTGAGGAGAAAAAAAAAAAAAAAAAAAAAAAGAAGAAGAAAACAAGGAGCTCGCTTTTTGCAGCGCCTCCTGGGAAAGTTAAATCGTCACTCTCTTTTCTGAAATGCTTTGGGAGGAGCTGGAAGAAAAAAGAGGTGTCTGGTAAGGAAGAACGTGGTTAATGAATCTGCTCGTTGTGGGAAAAGCCAGAGAAAGAAGGGAGCACGGCAAGCAAACCCTTGAAGCTGTGTTAATCTAGGCAGCATGAGCTCAGAGACTTAACACTGTGTTGAGCACCTGCTGGAGAAACTTGCTTGGATGTGTCTTCAGGGTTGGGGGAAACGTGACTTGGCAGGATGCTGATAAATGTGGGAGTGGGCTTGGTGACAAGTGTCGCTGCTAGTGGGTGGAGAAACTATCCTGCGTCATCTCAGCGGTGGGCACCGCGCGCCTCGAAGGGTCGCTCTCCGGCATGGCCGCGCCACCTCCCCAGCCCACGGCCCTACGGAACGACGCAGGGGTCTCTGACGACCCCGAAGCCCCCCACCACGCCGTTGTTGCACCCCACGACTTCGGGGCTGTTTGCGGCGGCGGCGGTGACGACGACGGGCGAACCCCCCAGCTGCCTGATGACGCAGCCTTGGTTTCCGAAGCTGACCACGCCGCCGGCTTGGCAAGCCCCCATCCTGGCGTTCAAGCCCCCGTTGCCCGTGCTGATGACGGTGCGGGCTGGGTAACCCCCACTCCGGGAGCTGAATCCCCCGTTTTTGCAGCTGACCCCTCCGGCTTGGCAATAGACCTCCGGGACGCACTGCTTGGCCACCGAGCTAATGACTCTCTTGGGGTGGATCCCGGCGCTCCGGGAGCTGAATCCTCCGTTCTGGGAGCTGTGTCGCCCGGACCGTCTCCCCAGGGTGCCGTAGCCGCACGCGGCCCCGTTTGCGGCCAACATCCCGCAGTCGTCGGGGATGTTGTAGCCGCTGCTGACCACCGCTGCAAGGCAACCCACGGGGTTAATTGTTGGGAGAAGAAAACTGGAAGAGTCTCCCAAGGCAAGTCGCTTCATGAGTGACAGAACCGACCAAACCTGATTTCCTCCAGATTTCCCCAACGTATCTGAGCCCCTGCTCCTTCCAACTCCTCCCCCGTGTCCCAACACATCCCCTCACAGATCCTCCCAGTTCCCACGTTGTTCATCCGGCTGGTGGCGAATTCTGTCCCGGATCCAACGCATGCCAAGTTCCCCAGGACAGCTCAGTGTTGCGTCCGAGAGCAGAAAAAAGTCATAGATTTGACCTCCCTCCCTCCGCCCAAAAGCTGATTTTTAAATTTTTTTTGAAATTCAGAGGCATTTGAGATTTCTGAGACTAAACCTCCAACATCAGCCTGGGCTGAAGTGGAAAAGGGAGGGAGCTGGGGCAGAAAGATAATGCTGCTCCTCAAGCTGCCTCTCGTAAAATGAGAAACCCTCGTGGCTGAAGGTGCTCAGGGTACTTACACACGCTCACTGGGTTCCCCACGCATATCCTGCCAGGCGAGAGAAGAGAAACACATGTTATCCTATTAACCAGTTGCATGCACATCCAGAAACGTGGCGTTACTCGTGACTTCCAGCCATACATCCAGCCCACTTAAAGCCTTGTTGTAACATGCCTGACTATCCCTAGGACAGGAACTGTTTTTGCTGGCAGAAGAGTGGCCTGTGTGGCCTCCAGCCATCTCTCCAGCCCCAGTTTCTGTGAGCCTGGGAGGATCCTGAAGCTCCCAAGTTTGCTGGGAGGCTGGAATCACTCTGACCTCTGATATACAGGAGGGAAGGGACAAGTTCTCTGTCACCCACCTGCTCTCTTCACCCTCCAGGAGGGTCTTGTATGTTGCAATCTCGATGTCCAGGGCCAGCTTGACGTTCAGCAGCTCCTGGTAATCCCTCAGCATGCAAGCCAGCTCGTCCTTGGCCTTCTGGAGGGCGTTCTGCAGCTCAATATGCTTCTCCCGGGCATCTTTGAGGGCGCAGTCCCCACGCTGCTCGACGTCACAGATGGAGGTTTGCAGGCAGGAGACCTGTCAGAGGCAAGGATAACAGTGCAGACATCTTCAAGGCTTCATTTCCTAATTCCTGTACATAAGGGGTTTGGATTAATCCACTCTTCCAATTGCAAACACAATACAAAAAACATCAGCATCCCTTTTCTCCATTCATTTTTTAACTATACACTTTCCAACCACAGCCAAGAGCAGGTCTTAGGTCTTAGGTCTACTAAGGGCCAATGCATCAGCCTTCCCCCTACGTGAGCTGTGCTCCAAGACAGGTGTTTCTGGAAACATCAGCCCTGGGTCTCTCCTACCTGCTTCTTCACGTTCTCCAGTTCACACTGCAGCTTCTGTATCATCCGGGTTAGCTCTGAAATCTCGCACTTGTTGCTTTGCAGATCGTCGCAGTACTTCCCTCTCTTATCCTGAAGCTCCTGAAACTGGAACCAAGAAACAAGACAATCATTGGTTTTGACCTGTTAATGTGGCCAGGCAGATACCCAGGTTGCTCCGTACTCACCCTGGTTTGGTAGAAAGCATCGACTTCTTCTTTGCTCTTCTGAGCTATTTCTTGGTACCAGCATTCGACGTTCTTGATGATGCTTTCCATGTCCAGGTCTCGGTTGTTGTCCATTTTCACGATGACCGAAGTGTCGCACAGCTGACGATCCACCTGAGCTCGTTCCTGCAGGTTGGGGAATGGCTTAGTCAGCTGTTGGCAGCTCCTAACGAGCGAAGGGCTGGGACAAGGAGCCACCCCGCTCAGCTGATGGATGTAACAAGTCAAGAAATGTCCCTTAAGTTGGCTCAGCAGAAAGTCCTCTGTGCGGGATGAGTTGCCACATGTCAGCTGCTGGCCTACATGCTGACCCGCAGCAATTCTGTCCACATCAAGGGCGAGGAATTTGAGTGACTTAAGCTTGGCATCCTGTCATCTTCAGCTGCTTTGCTGCTGCTAATGACAGGATTCGTCTGGGAGTTTCTTTAGCTCTAATCAGACAACTGGAGTAACGAGACAGACGCATCTCCTTTCCCAAGGGCAGAGTTAGGACACAGCCAATTCGTACCTGGAGCCGCATTAAGAAAGGGGAAACCACCCTATTTCCAGCATAATCATGTTAATATTATATCAGCTTTGTACCTCCAAGCATTCAGGGCTTGGGATGAGACATGTCCAAGAGGGGTTCCAAGCTGTAGAAATTTGGAGCGCCTGGAGGATGAGACAGCACCTGGGACGGACCAGAGGAACTCACCTCCTCAAAGACACATTTCAACAGCTCCAGCTGCCTTCTCAACAGATCCACCTTCACCTCCAGCTCTTCCTTGTTCAAAAAGATACAGTCTGCATCCTGAAAGAGAGGAGACACCTTCCAGCCCCATCTCGCTGAAAACGTTGGAGAAACACACGGAAGACAAGAGGCAGCGCCAATAAAACAGAAACAAGTTCCAACAAGAGCTCAAGAGCAGAAAGGTGTGAGAGGGTGAGTCAAGATGCCCTGGTGTCTCCTAAAGGAAATCAAAACCAACATGAGTTACAGGTATTAGTTTATTTATTACTTAGGACCTGGCTACAAACTCAGAATTGACTAACGAGTGTTTAAGTGTAATATTTTAATATTGTTCAAATGATTTCTACTTTTCTGATGTCTGAGCATAAAGGATGTGAAGAGCTGATCAAGAAATAACCATCGTCTTGGACACACCAGGTCTTCCAGTGTGACCTCTCCCAATCTGTCCCCCTCCCACAAGTGCACCCACCCATTTCACCTCCAGAGCGTGCTTGGGATAACAAAACTATTGCTGTAGTGCCGATGACGTAAGCTGTGGGGAGACATTATTTTTACTTTCTACTTTCGTTTGCCTATTTTTTTGACCCTGTCCCTTTTTCCAGGACTCCCTCTGGCTCAACATAACACTTTTGCCAGTCGTTTGCTAACAACGTGCTATTTCAGCCAAGCTTTACATCTGTTATGGGTGTAACGATTCCTGCCTTTTGAGCTTCTCACCTTTTTGAGGGCCACAAACTCGTTCTCCACGGTTGTACGTCTGTTGATTTCCTCTTCGTATCTGTTGGGGAAAGGAGAAGGACTGAGTAATCAGACACACAGACATTAACCACCAGGTATAAATAACAACCTTCACTTGCTCAGAGGCTGCCATCAGGCGCCGTAAGATCAGTGTCTGGAGACCAGACATTAGACCATCCCAAGATCAGAAGCTCCTTCATGAGCAACAACATTAACAATGCAAAGAGTCTGCAAGTGAGACAGAAGAATGTGACATCCCCAAAGGGGACGTGCCACATGTCTGGGAGATGCGGCCTGAGATGAACTGGAGGAGAAATGAAATGCCGGGAGCTGGAGGAGACCTGAAGGTCCTTACTTGCACTTGAACTCCTCCACCAGCTGGCTGGTGGCGCACTCCTCGCTGCCCAGCTTTTGCTTTTCGCACAGCAAGCAGTCCAGGCGCTTCCGCAGGTCGCAGATGTAATTCTCGAAGTACAGTTCCAGGTTTTTCCCTTTCTTTGGGAGGACGTATTGCTGCAGGAGGCCCCACTTGGTCTCCAGCACTTTGTTCTGCTGCTCCAGGAATCGCACCTGCAGGCCGAAAAACAGCAATTTTTCAGATAAAGGGAGCGGTGCAAAAACTCGAGCTCTGGTTTAACTGTCTGCCCTGGGTGTGAAAGTAAAGCTGTAGGAATAGGGGTTTTTAGGAAGGGAGACGTGACACGCCGCAATGATCCTAAAATTATCTGCCCTTATTTAGAAATCTCAGAATCACATGCCTAAATCCTTTAAAAATCCAAGAGTCACGTGTCTAAATCTGCCTTTCTCACCAACGAGTAGAAATAAAGCTCCCCCGGATGGTGCCTCTGATGTGTTTGAGGATGAGATTGAGTCCCCTGAAGGTGGAACATCTTCATCCCTGGTATTTCTACAAAGGGATCTCAAGGTGACAGCTCAGACGTGGATATCTCGCATTTAGGTGCCTGAATCAAGATCACCCTCCTTTGCCTTCATTAATTTTTTTGTAACAGTTAACACATTTAAAGATAAAATGAGGCGAAAGGGTCTAACAAAGGACAGAAGGATGAGCCCGTTGGGGCTGTAATTTCAAGCAGAGCTAGAACAAGGCTGCGATGAGAAATCCAGCCTTGAACTGAGGCCATCCAGAGAGGAGACACCTGTGAGGGGGTCCAGTGCCACCATGGCCATGACACAAACACCAACGAGCGCTGGGACGGGGCTGCAGCTGAAACGAGCCTGACCCCAAGGCTGAAGACCTCACTCTGGACCAGCATCGCTCTGGGGGAACCCGGACCCGCCCCAGCGGCTCCTGGCACGGACTGGACCGAGGACTGGGAGGAGGTTGACTCCGTTCTCTTTTCCTCAAAGCACGGAGCGGGTTGGCACTCACCTTGTCAATGAAGCAGGCAAACTGCGTGTTGAGGGTCTTGATCTGCTCCTTCTCCTGGCAGCGTATTTCGTGTTCCAGCGGGTCGACCCCGACACAGAGGGGCTTCAGGAGCCGTTCGTCGATGCAGATGCCTTGGATGCCTTCAGCCTTGCGCTCGGGGTAACCTCTCACGATACTATATCCCCTGGGGCCGCAGAGGCCAACCCTTCCTCCGACGTTACCGTAGCCTACGCCTCCAAAGCCGAACTCCCCGAAACATCCCGGTGCGCAGACCCCGTTGACGTAGGAGATTCTCCGGTTTCCACCCAGGTTGCAGACGCTCCGGCTGCTGTAGGCACCGGCTCCGCACCGGACAGATTGGCAGGCAGAGGCGGCGTAGGTTCGGCCACAGATCTCCGAAGCCGAGCTGAAACCTCTTCGTCCCAGGACGGATCTCACCGTAGGAGCCTGTCTGCTCATCGTGGCTTGTTTGAAGGTGGAATGTGAAAGTTTAGGGGGAAGCTCTTCTGCAGGAGAGGAACGGAGATCCCGCTGAAGTGACACGGTGACGCTACCCCTTATATATATTTGGGAAGCTGGCCTTGATAGGATCAGGACGTTAATTTAAAGCGCTCAAGGGTTTGGTTTGCCCGGCAGCAATAAATGCTCCTCAAAATGCAAAACAACCCAGCAAATACTAACTACTGAGGAAATAAAAAGGAATCTAAAAGTGCTCTGTTTGCAAGTTGGCTTAGAATATATTACGGTTTGAAGTGTTCCCCTAACTTACGCTAATTATAGTTTAGCAAACATTTTTGAAGAAACCCTTTGTGATTTGTTTTGCAGCGTGTCGTTTGGGGTTTTGTGTCTCATGGGGTTTTGCAGACTTGCACTTCGTGGGGGTAATTTCACAATCTTTCGGTGTGGAAAAGTAACCCCAAAAAAAAAAAAAATAAAGAAGTTAAACATGGAAAAAAACACCGCGTTTTGCGTTGTGATGGATGGGTCATTTCTGTACCTGAAACACCAGCAGATTCGCTGAGTTGTGGATGTGGATTTGTATGCAAGGACTCCAAATGCTCCCCCCAAAACCATTCCCGTTGCAGCGTTTCACACTGATCTTCTCCTACCACAGTGAAACACCACCAGAACAGAGCACGTTGCCTCCGGGAGCTGCCGCGTGTTCCAGTTTGCTCACCAGAGTCGTGCTCTGGGCAGTCAGTGATATTTTCACTTGAACGATGCTGCAGATCTTAACGTGAAGTCCGTTTGGCACAGTCAAACCTTTGGCCCTCGCTATATTGGAGCTTCTGCCAAGCGGGGTGTTGATCCATTCACCTTCTGGTAGTCTCTAGAGGGAACAAAAAAAAAAAGGAGCAGTAGCACATTTCAGCCTGGTAAGATCCACCTCATTCAAGAAGCGACAGCTAAAAGTTGGGTGAGTTTACCAGTCACGTCCTTGACACTCCGTGGAGACACATCTCCAAGAGAAACAGCCCCTGGGTCCGTGCTTAGGGGACCCGGGGTGATTCACTCTCCGCAGGCGTTGGTCTTTCTCCATCGAGAGGAAGCCTTAATGAGTGGATGAGACTGGACACCAGAGATGGCTTTGACTCACGTGGGCAAGATGAGTCCTCTCCCTCCCCTAATCACCAGCCCAAGGTGGTGAGACAGGAAACCTATCTGCCAGCCATCTCGGGGCCTTCTCCAGGCTGGGAAGTCAAAACAATAGGGCTCTTCCAGCTCTTTGAGAGTAAAGTGTTTGGGAGAAAAAGAGGCATTATAGTGCCAACAACTAAATGCCCTCAGCCCTTCCTGACCAAAGGGGAACGATGACTCTTGGAGAAGACCGCGTGTTGTACGTACAACGGGACGGTGTCTGGAGACTCCTGGGAGCCGTGTTCCCTCATCCTCATTAACCCCCTCTGAAAATGTTTTCCAAGAGTTGAGGTCAGGTGGTGCCACACCATAAAAAACAACATTAAACCTCTCCTAAAACATCAAACTACCTTATATCAAGAAGACAGGCACACCGAAACCGTGGGACGTGACTGCAGCACCGAGCCT
Source organism: Trogon surrucura (assembly GCA_020746105.1). Classification (NCBI taxonomy): domain Eukaryota; kingdom Metazoa; phylum Chordata; class Aves; order Trogoniformes; family Trogonidae; genus Trogon; species Trogon surrucura. Next base: position 420,929 of record CM036646.1, read on the forward strand.
CCCAAGGCTATTAATTGAACGTGTAATTGCAAATTACGTGAATGCGAGGGACCGGTGGTATAAATTAGGCGCGTAAACTGATATTTTGCCCTATACAGATGGGATAATTCAACATATTCAGAGCATGACTTTCAGATGACACCTTTGTCTCTAGTATTTTACCCTCGCGGTTCATGCTGGGTTGCCAGCACAACTGGTGAAATCAGTCGAAACAAATATTAGAGTCTTCAAGCTAAAGCACGTAACTTCCCCCCCAAGATCTAAACAAAGATTTATTAGAAGCAAAACGCGTGTTTGAATCTGAAGAAGAGTACAAAAGGCAATTGCCACAAGCTCTGCGTAGAAAAACTGTATCTTGGACCTGTGGCCAGGCTGGAGGCTCCTTCCCGCACCGCGTGGCAGGCGCCGGTGGGGTGGGAGACGCCTGGAACGTGGCACAGGCTGCAATTAAACGTCTGTGAACCAGCTCTGCTGCCGCAGCCCCGAAACACATCACCAGAGCCATGGGCTGCCTGGTAGGTAAGAGATTTTTAAGTGTAAGTTTCCCAGTATTGGGTCAAATTCCTGCGTTAGCCAAATCCCTGGGGTTGCTACCGAATTCCCTTGGGAAGGCAGCTATGAGGGAGGGTCACTTCAGGTCTTTTAGGTCTACCCAGTGAATGACGAGCTGTTGGTGCATAAGATCTCAAGAATCAAAGGTTTGTTGTTGTGAGTGTGGACATGGGGAACAGGAGAGGACTCTGAAGCAAAAAAAAATGCATCTTTTTAACTCAGGGAAATAAAAAAAAAAAAAGGAGGGGAAGGACCGAGGAAGCAAAAAAAAAGGAAAATATTTTGATGAGGGGTTGGATGAGTCATCTGACATCTTGCAATCTCTCCCTTTGTCAGCACTCTTCTCCCTGAACGCACCGCAGAAAATGGAATTCATTACGAGAACATGTGAAGTTCACTAATTTGTTTGCTGCCTCTGGAGATGAATCCGAACGAGCTCTTAAAATACGTCTTATGCGATAGTCTCAAAGAGCCGCGCTCCATCTCTGTAATTATCCAGAGCCGTAGAAAACTCATTGCATTCAGACAGGACAATGGCAATAACCCACGGGTGCCGACACCGTTTGAGATGTAAGATTGGGTCCCAACAGGTATTTTTACACACACAGCTTCTTGGACCGCATAGATGGAGTCATTCATGAGGTGTTCAAGAATTGGTTGGATTAGCACAAACTCTTTACTTTGTGTCCTAAAGCCAAAGTTCTCCAAGGGAATTCAATCCAGTAATGTAATTTTTTTCCCCTCATTATCCTACGTTTGCTCTATATCAGAAGTCAAGGCTGGGCTTTTCAAAGGATGTTCCTCATGAAATTCATCAAACACCGGGCCTGGGTGCACCTTCCTCCCTTCTTCAGCCATCAAGCTAGCCATGTATTCTAATTTCATCTTTGAGGCTCCCTCGCTGGCGAATGGAAAGAGATAGGCATCTCCAGACGGTGATTCATCGCACCCTAAAATAGGCAGCGAAGACAGGTGGGAGGAACCCACCTCTGGAGGTGCTCACCTCCATTCTTCTTGGCTACCAGAGGCAGTCTAGACAACCAGGCAACTAGACCAGGCGCCCCACTTCTGGGCGGTTAAAGTGAGGTGAAATTAGTCCCACCCTGTGGGCGCCGAATTTCTTTGTGGCCTTTGAAGCCTTAATGAGAGCACCCGACATCATGCGCTCTCCAGATCTCCTCAGTTCCTGGTGGATCCACCCCACCGCGTTCGCCGCACGGTGGTCAGTGCCTGTAGAGTCAAGGCTCGCCGCAGAGCACGGGTTTTGGTCTTCTTCGTGCTGCTGTCTTCCTCCCCCTATAGAATTAGTGGTGGAAAGGAACGCGGGATGTACAGGAATCTGGGCCCCTAAATGGGATGGCACCAAGCTAAAGCAAAAAAAATTATGAAAGAAAAGGAAAATGCAGCTGTTATTAGGTTACAGCGACTTCCCTATAAATCCAGAGCTCTTACTCCTTCCACTTGGAGCTGTTCTCTCAGGAGGGAGAAGTTCTCTGGCCACGCAGAAGGAAGGAATTGCCCGTGGAAGGTGGGTCACGTCCTCCCGCGAAGCTCGTCCAGGGAGATAAGCTCTTCCTTTCGTTGTGCTGAAGCCCTGGTGGCCACGTTTGGGGTGATCCGTGCAGCCTGGCGATGTTGCGCCCAATTGCTGAGTAAACCACGAGGTGCCGGTCTTCAGAGAGGTTGGCTGAATGCAAAGCACTCGCTAAATTAACCGATCAGATCTTGAAATGCTGCGAGGTGGGGAGTCTGGAGGTGAGAAAACAACCCTAGGTCCATATCATTGCTTTTCTCTTGCATAAAAAGTGACAGAACGGTCTATTTTCGACGGGACGCCACGGCCTTTCTAAACCCGTCTTCATGAATATTTATGGAGGCTCGATTGTTCTTTTCTTGTCCAACCTTCCCTGTGGTTTTCTTCATTAAAGATTGTGCCCGTTCTCTTTTGTGCTCCTCGTCTTTGACTGGGAAACATCTTCCCATCGCATGACAATTACGGGGCGGAAAGAAGCTTCTTCCAGTTCTGCATCATGATTCTCGCTTTGGGTAGGAAAGACCTTCCCTCTGGATTTTGTGAGACACGTATCTGTCCGACTTGCCTCTGTGAGGTTCAGTTCTTTGTTCTGCGAGTTGGCTTTCATCAGTTAAATCGCAAAACACTTTAGTCCTTTGTGGTTGATTTATTAATGTGTTGGCTTCTTCTTTTAATCTGCTCAAATGCACAGTGAAATGCCTCCCTTTGATCTGTTTTCAAATCCGAAACTTGTAGTCATAGAGTTTCGGAAATTCTGGTGAAAAAAAAAGCAACCAAACGCGTTCCTGGGTTTTTGCCCCATAACGACCCTATTGCAGCAGATTTTGAAGAGGGTTTGTCGTCACCCCTTGGTGGCAGGTGTGCTATAAAAATATGCAAAGAGGCTGAGAAGCCTCCTCTATGAATCTTGAAACACCCATCCGATAGCACTGGTCAAGAGCTAAACTTGGGGCAAATCAGAATAAATGTGACTTTGAAAGACTTCCACAATTTCCACCAACCAAAGACTGGAGCTGCGTGACACTCCCTGGGCAGCCCTGCCACCTCTGCTTAATTATTAAGGCTTCTGACCAGCAGGTGGGTCTTGTCCAACTTAGGAATCGAGCATTTCTGCCTTCTTTCCAAGCATGAAAACCCAAAGTGGCAACACGTTCCTTCTCCATGAGATTTATTCAGAAAATAGCAGAAAGTTTAAAGCTCTGGAGTCATCCAGGCAGGAGCGGGGGGTGACGTAAGTTCTGCAGCTCTCAGGACAGCGAGCAAGGAGGACAACAGGAGAATGAGGGACGTAATTACTCTTGGCTGACTACAGAAAGCAAAATGTGCTTTTTGGAATTGAGATTTCTTCTACGACTTGCCTCCCTGCATATGGATGGCCAAACTGCTCAGAGACAGGGAAAGAAGAACATCCTCGGAGTCCTGCCCCTCTTCTCCGTGACCGCAGGTGTCACCGCAACGTCCCCATTTTTCTTGCCTAAAATCACGTCGGAAAGACTTTGATGAAACGGTGTCTCCTAGAGAGCTCATTTCCAGAAATGCTTCCCAGAGCACTCCAGGAAAAGGATTCTCAATTAAATATCACAAGTTGTTTCACAGATAGCAAAGACCTGATCAGGGGGGAAAAAAAAAAAATAATAAATGAAGGCTGGTGGGAAGCAGGAACTGAGGGATAATAAGTGTCCCAACCCAACCGGCTGCCCTTTAAAGAAACGGCAGAAATCAAAAGGAATCTGTTTTAAGTGTCCCTTTTTTTGATGTGATCCCAGCGGAGTTTCTCTGATGTGGTTTCATGATGCTACAACGTTCTTTGCACCCGGGACGCCTCTTTCTTGTGCATGAGGTAGAGATGAGGACGTTTTTACCACTGGAAGTGAAGTGGGGCAGGGCTTGCATTTTTCTTCTGTCGGTCTTACGTCCTGCTTGTCCTGACTCTCGCAGCTAAGTGTGGATTTGAGTGTTCGTGGGGCATGGAGATCCCCTTGAAATCCTCACCCCTGGCCACTGTGGGAGATCTGAGCTTCCCACACTCTCTGCAGCCCTGCAGCTCTCTCCATAGCTCCCTGCAGACCTACTGCAGAGTCCACCAGTGCCCAGAGGGGCTGAGCTCTGGCTGAGTAGTTCCCATCTCCAGCCCAATGTCCTTCACTCCCAGGGATGCTAGTGGGAGCACCAGGAATGTACGACTTGCCCATGTTGCTGTCGACGCTCCTGGAGGTGAATCCTCTGTGTGGCAGGTACCACCATCTCCAGGCAGAAGCGCTCTACCAGCACTACAGGAGGACTTCCATCTTCTGGACTATCTACCAAATCGACGTCCCAGGTCAGCTCTGCAGCCAGAGATGGTGTTGCAAGGGGTTGTGATTGCTGTCACGGGCAAACACAGGTTGAATCACTCGTAGAATCATAGAACAGTTCAGGCTGGAAAAGACCCTTGGGATCATCGAGTCCAACCATTAACCCTACACTACAAGTTCACCCCTAAACCGTCTCCCCCAACACCACATCTCAGCGACACTTAAACACATCCAGGGATGGCGACTCAACCCCCTCCCTGGGCAGTCTGTTCCAGTGTCTGACCACTCTTTCCATGAAGAATTTCTTCCTAATGTCCAGTCTAAACTTGCCCTGTTGCAACTTGAACCCATTCCCCCTGGTTCTGTCCCTAATGACCTGTGAGAAGAGACCAGCACCAACCTCTCTACAACGTCCTTCCAAGTAACTGCGGAGAGTGATGAGGTTCCCCCCTCAGCCTCCTCTTCCTCAAACTGAACAGTCCCAGCTCCCTCAGTCACTCCTCGTAAGGTCTATTCTCCAGGCCCTTCACCAGCTTTGTTGCCCTTTTCTGGACTTGCTCCAACACCTCGGGATCTCTCCTATACTGAGGTGCCCAAAACTGAACACAACACTCAAGGTGCAGCCTCACCAGTGCTGAGTACAGCACTCATGGGGAGGACTGGGCCTTCCTCCTCCCTCTGCAAATCAGAACTAGGTTGTTGAACGTCTTGGGGGAAAATAGAAAAGCTTGAGCTTGCTTACACACTCTCACAGGGCTCCCAAGGCATATCCTGAAGGAGAAGGTCACAAGGTTATCCATCACGTAACTGGCCTCTCCAGCATTTCCCAGCCTCCTCGTCTCTGCTGCAAAGTCCCAAGGACTGAAAACACGTGACTGTAGTGGTACCCACCTGCTCTCTTCACCCTCCAGTAGAGTCTTGTACGTTGCAATCTCAACATCCAGGGCCAGCTTTGACATTCAGCAGCTCTTGGTAATCCCTCAGCATGCAAGCCAGCCCGTCCTTGGCCTTCTGGAGATTGTTCTGCAGCTCAGCGTGTTTCTCTCGGGCATCTGTGAAGGCGCAGTCCCCACGCCACTCAGCATCACAAATGGAAGTTTGCAGGCAGGAGACCTGCCAGAGCAGACATGACAAGGCCTCACTTTCCCCGCCCTTTCTTGCCGCACTCACCTGTGAAAAAGAAACTCTCGCTTCTTTTGAGAGTTCCAGATTTGAAAGTATTGAGGGAAGTCCCAGATTAGGACGTGTTTAGGAGAGCCAAATGTTTCCAAAACCAAATATCAGTTCTCAAATACTATGGAAAGTCTGGACATGTCCCTGTGCTGCCGGACTGTGCATAAATCTCGTTCTGAGGATACCAATAGTTTGTCCTAATTGGAACTAATAATTAAGGTTTTCCATTACTTCCCGTTATAAACTATATAATGAATTAGATGGTCTGGAAATTATACCAGTTCCTATGGGTGATGAATTACTGGTGAGTCATAGTTCTACCCTCCCTATTGGATGCTCTGAACCTGTGTCAGGAGCATTGTCCTCCTGCCAGAATTCTTGCTGGAGCAATTTTAGCAATTTTCCGAGTGGCTGTAGCTAATCCAGCGATCTAATTTGGTGCAATTAGTTCATTGCAATAATCAAAATGATCTGACAGAAAGTAGGCCAGCAGATAAACCTTCTTCCTTGCTCAGCCCTGGTCAGATCTTCTCTAGACCAAAGGAAGCAGTGTGAGGCAATGCTCTTCGATAAAGATGAAAGAAACGCCACGGAGGTGTGGAAAGCATGCCTTGGGATCTCCCATCCAGGACCCAAGGAGTAAATATGATCCATCAGACCTGCTTCTTCAAATTTTCAAGGTCAAACTGTCTCCTCAGGACCGCAAAACTCAGCTCTTCAGTCTGGTGGGACTTCAGTTCACTGCGATCTCTCTCTCCTTTACCTCCGCAAGCTCTTGGAACTGCTGGCAAGAGCGAGCTAGCAGTTGGTAGTGGTATTGTGGGAGGCTTGCTTCTGTGAATTAAGCCAGGTTTAGAAAAGTCCTCACGACTTGGCAGCTCATGAGGCTTTCAGCAGCAAGCGGAGCTCTCCTCCTGTAGTGTTCACTGTTCACCTCAGCTACAGCCTCCCCTTCCCAGCCCGACCGAGTCCAGTCCCTTTGTGCTGAGGTTGCTCTGGGGACGTTCTCCCGATCTTGAGACTCACAGAGTTTAGTGGAACGGAAAGTGATGTCCAGAAGTTACACAGGGAGGACAGAAAGAAAAAAATCATCACCTTTGTGCCACTGCTTGTGACAGTGAGAGAATTAAGGATACGCCGCTGGGTGCTACAACTTACCCGAGTTCTGCACAACACATCCAACTCTGCTTTGCTTCTCTAAGCTATGACCTCATACCAGCCCTCAATGCTCCTGAGGACACCTTCCACGTCCAGACCTCGGCTGCTGTCTGTTTTTCATGGCAGCAGAGGTGTCACAGGGAGCTCCCTCCAGCTCTGTGGTGTCCTAGAAGCCATGTGAAGTGGCAGGGAGCTGTCGGTGTGTCTCTGTCCCCAGATTTCTTATCTTGCACTCCAGTGGAAGCAATGCCACCATCGAGAGTTTGACCTGAGACACAACCCAGGAGCTGAGACTAGATTTTTTCTCATGCAGGCATCTTGAGGGGTTGGGGTTTTTTTGAGATCTCACAGTCTTCCCTATCTGGGATTCCCATTGTCTCCAAAAAGAGCCTGATGGGTTGGTTTAATCGAGTCTAAATCAATGTAGACAAAGAATGGCTGACAGGAATAGCTGCCATCAACCAAGGTTGGGACAGGACCATCCATACCTGAACAGAAAGGTGGAACTCTACCTTCCACTTTAGGGTTTCCACCTTTACTTCCAACTCTACCTTGGCTGGATAGACACGGTCCACATCCTAAAAGAGTTCCCAGACATTTAGAAGTAAAAATGGTGCCTACACAAAGACCTAAGGTAATTTCTTTGTCTTTTTAGAGTAAGAAATTTTGTTTAAGAAGTGTAATTGGGAAGCTCAGTTATTTGCTGAACAGCAGCAGCTGAGGGGTCCCAAAAGCATGAACAATACTGCTGAGTTCCTGCTTGAAGAACATCAGGATTTGGGCATTAGGACCACCAAGCTCCCAGTTTAGATTGAAACCCCCTTTCTGGGCTAAAAGGCAGACACCACTCTGTGACACATTCTTCTGCAACCGTGCTTCTCCAACGATTTTTAACATTCTCCAGACATGAGAGAAGGAGAAGATTGGAGGAAAGCCCTCAGGTCTCTGCATCCAACCTTTCCACTCACATGAATTCCTTACCTTCCTCAGTAAGACAAACTCGTACTCATCAGCTGGGCCTCTGTTCAATTCCTGCTTGTATCTATTGGGGAAGAGAAGATACTGATTACCGGGTCACGTAGGGTCTGGTGACCTTGTTTGTCTGGGTATTTAGGGGTCAGGGCACTTTTGGATCTCGCCTTTTCAGACCTCAGAGAGGAATCTGTCAGTACAGACAAAAATAAATGTCCCATGAGACAAGCTCTTTGAGGTGGCCTTGCAGAGTTTCTGCGCACTCATGTCTAAGCTCTTCAGGGAGCTTCTTCATGTCCTTCAGTTCAGCCTCCCCTCATGCAAGAGCAAGTCCAGATGCCTCTGCAGGATGCAAATGAAGTTGCTGAAGATGTGCTTGAAGTTCTTCTAGGATGGCAGCACCTGCTTTTGGAGTAGGTCCCATCTGGTGGCCAACAGCCTGTTCTGCTGCTCCAGATGTTGGACCTGCATCCAGAAAGCAAAACCACCTTCTTCAGGCACGGGCTTAGTTGCATTGTACAGGGATGAGATGAATTGGGGGGCAATAAAGTGCCTTCTCTCCTGAGTCAATGCTCCAGGAGGTCACTGTGGTTGGAAGGGGAGGAGAGGATGAGAGAGGAATGTTGTGATCTTCACAGTGCTAGAACAAACTGAGCATGGTGCTCTCCCATTCTTTGGCCACAAGGCTGTTAATTGGATGCTCGTTAATCATTTAATGGGAAAGGGAGGTGGGGGAGGCCTTGGTGGGCAAGACTATGGACCAGGGATCCTGCAAAAATTCCTCATTAATAGAACTGCTGTATGGCTACTCTTCATTACTATCTTTTATATTTGAGCTTGTAATTAAAACTCTCAGGACACCTCAAGGCAAATAAAAAAATAAAATTGTGAGAATTGTTTGACAGATGGGAAGGAAAAGGCTGATAAGTTTGAGGCACTTGCTGAGAGCCTCACAATGCCTCTGAGGTGGAGGCAGGATTACGTCTCTGTCCTTGCGGCTTCTTGCCAAAGCCTCTTTCAAAAAGGAGAAGGCAAAGGGTTTCAGTTCAGACAGTTCAAAAGAAATGTTTTTTCCCTCTGCGGTTCTGCCACACTAATCAACTTTTTCAATAGGCTCAAACCTCAGTCAGTGGGGTTTTTGGCAATTAAACATTGAAGCGTTTCAAATTCCCAAGAAATAGGATACTATTTCCCATGCTCATTTCTTTCTTTGGTTTTGCAGAGTGGTGTTTTTATTATTATTATTTTTCACTCCCCGGGCTCATTGGAGGGATTTTTTCACCACCTTTCGCAAGAAGGCTGCTGAAAAACAAAACTGGTTACCAGAAACCTTGCCCGTGTTCCGTCTCCAAGAGCGGCCAGTGCCAAAGGTTTTCTTGTAGCTCATTATTTGCAAATGTTCTGCACTGGAACACCTTGCCCTGAGCCTGGCAAGGGAGATAATTGATGGTATGAAGTAGCTGGAAAGACAGCCGGCTTTAATTGCAGGTTCTTGACAGCACTATCAATTACACCCACGCACGGAAGAGCAGGAACGATTGAAGTCCTGGGTGTCTCACTTGGCTGCTTAAATACAGGCTGGGTCCGTGGCAATCCCAGCTGGAAGAGCAAGGTTGGAGCCCAGGAGGAGGGTGCTTGGCCTCGAGCTGCTCTGACACCGTCGTCAGTTTGTGCCTCCTGTTAATCTCCCCTTGGTCTCCACGCTCCGTCTCCATGGTCCCCCACGAGGAGGGACTGTGGGGCTTTGATGGCTCTGCTGCACCTTCTGAGCAGAGATGGGTGACCTCACGGCCCTCAGCCTGGCCCCGCTGCTGGTGAGGAGAGTTTGGCTCCGTTAAAGCAAGAAAGTTTTGTTTCTTGGCTGTGGTTAAAGCCCAGAGGGTCACAGATGGTTTCAGAAGTTTTCCTCTCATAGATACACTTGGATAAGCGAAACTTCTGAACGTGGGTTTACACAACGAAAGGTTCATCTAGTCTAGATGTTCCCTGATGACCCTGAGATGTCCCCAAAAGGAAGATGATGTCACCTGGCGCAACCCTTGGGGCTGCCCTCTACTGCCCAGCTCAGGCTGATAGTTCAGAGCACCACAAGGTCGGCTCTGCCTTCCTCTCCCAACTTCACCTCGTCCCCACATAACTTGTGGCAGGAGATGAAGTTTTTCCATGTCATTGGCAGGTTTAAAATACACCAGATCCTCTCCACTCCCACCCATCTGGTGGAACTCAAAGTATTCCTGTCAGAGCAGCTGCGTTTGCTGCGGGTCCCTTTCCAGAGAGGGACGGGAACGTGTCGTTCTTGGCCACATCTGCACAGCGAAAAGGGCTCAAGACCCAAACCCGATTAATCAGAGGGAGCGTGGGAGGAGAACCGACACAAAGACCAACTCTACACCAACACAGCACAACTCCTTTCTCCCACTAGATGGTGGTATCTAACACACCTTGAACATCCCTGTCCACGTGGGTTGTTGGCTGGGTTCTCCGTGGTGACACAAGCCCGTTCACATCTAGATCCACCCTCTGAAACATCTCGGGGTACCACTAGCAAGAGCTGGCTGGCAGCCGGAGAGGGCAATATTTAGAAGCCAGAACAGCCTGGGAACAATCTGTGCAAAAAGGTGGTATTTTATGAGTTGGTTCTTGGAGGTTTTGACTATGAGCTGGGGACGCTTTGGAAAACATCTCTGCACCCCACAACGCACCTCTGGCAGAAGGTGAGAGAGCCACCAGCAGCTTTAAGGACAACTGACCAACAGCCATCTTCTCACAACCGACCTACCATCGCCTCCTTCGTCACCTTCGTGTCCTCCCCTCGCACCCGAAACCTCGCCCGTCAGGTCAATACTCTTGGAGGCTCGAGCCGCGTGCAGGCACAGGGTGTCAGTAGACACCTTCTTTTGGTGTTGCACGCTGAGCGTGTTCAAAGTTGTGATGACTGATGATACGCGCCCCGAGACATTCATTAATTGACATTGATCTGAAGGCCCCATCTCCTTCTTCTTTCTCATGGCTTCAGCTCGGCCCCTGGACCTCAGTGTCTCTGGGAACACCCTGAGGCAGGTTTTCTTGTGGCATTTCCAGTCCGAAATGCACGAGGCCAGCATCTCATTGACATGAGCGACTTAGCGCTGAGTCAACAAGAAACCAGCAGCCGACATGTCCCCATGATTCCCCATGCTCCCACTGCACCTCTTCGAGCCACTTTCACACATGCTGTGGCGGTGGGAAAAAAAATAAATAAAATCAAATCTTTGGCTTGATCATCCCAGCTCAAATCTGTAGGATCCAAAGACCTGAAAACATCCTTGGTCTTAATAGAAAAGCTCCTTGAAAAATTCTAGCGGGAGCTGGGCCGCATGACCATGGAAGGAAAGGAACAGCGGTCACGAAGCATTTAAAAATTATTATATTTTTAGACAACTGAAATCCTGAGCCAGACTTCTCACTCCTACTTAAAAAGGGATAGTTCTGCGTGGAAGGAGGTGCCAGAACACTCATCTCCAGAAACTGGAGATATGATTATAGCCTCGCTGACAAGCAGAACAGGTTTTGATACAGCTTTCCAAACCCTTCCTTCACTAAACGAGCCCAGCACTTAAGGCTGCGTACTACCAGTGCGTAAACAGTACTTTAAATAACATGGTGGAAATGCTGATCAAGCCTCCTCATATGAGCCTGGGGTTAGCAGTTGCTTTTCTAAGCTGCTCTCCCAGGCTCCTGTTGTAGTCACAACTGGAGCAGATGGTTTCTCTGAGCAAGTGATTCATCCCAGACCAAGGCAGATGCACAAATTAGGGCCTTCTGAGTTGCCTCCAGAGCGCCCGTTCCTCCCTTCTTGCCCTTTTGCTTCACGAAACAGATCAGCGGAAACTTCACGGTGGTCAAACAGAGGCTTTATTTCTTCTGGTGGGAGATGGGAAGCTCCAGACACCCTCTCTATGTAATTAACTTTGCAACAAAACTAAAGCCCGACGGTGCTCAATCAAGCGCAGAATTAACTTTCACAGCTTCTACTTTCTCTGGCGAGAGGGGAGGCTGTGCCTTGACTGAACGCTCTTACCCAACCGCTTCAGATAAAAAGATGGGGTTTTGATGACGCAGCTTATTTACCCCCTCGGATCACGACGAACCGAGCTGTTCCAGCGAGTGATGCAAAAGCAGCCATTATCAGGGTGACTAAACCCGTCTCAGCTGCTGGCCGGGCAGCTCCGCGCGGCGTTTCGCAAGCCGAGGTAGACTCGGCGCCTCCCACACGCTGAACCCGCGGGACGCGAGCCAGCGGGGATGGAAACCCGAGCTCCTCTCGGCGAGGTTTGCTAACGCGCTCTGAGGATTTCACCGCCGCGGCTTGCGCAGGGCTTCCAGAGCTCGATGAAGGGCAACGATAACCTAGTTTTGACTGAAATGCGGCTTCCAGACCTCCCCACGTGCGGGGTGATGGCAATCGCTCCCAGGCTACGCTGCGGAGGTTTGATTTAGCCCTTTGTGGGTTAAAACCTTCTCTAGTTGCGTTCACGCCTCTGTGGCCATTTGGAAACGGGTCTCCAGAGTGGGTTTCCCACCGAGCTAAGCACGTGGCCACCACCCCCAGGCTCTTCACAGCTGGATTTCTTTATTCCTACCTTCCCTCCGACTGGGGCAAAGCCATGAAATATTCCCGACGGGATTGTGACACTCCGGTTATCTAAGTGTTGCTAAATTGAGGTGACGCATTGAGCTCCTTGAACAAAACTTTCTCAGGAATCTCAGCCGCTCTGCTCTTCCTTAGAGCTCTCGATTGGACTTAAAGGAGGTTCCGTGAGAAACTGAGAAAACATCTTTCTTCTTTTGCATAGAAGTGACCATTGAATTAGATGTTGGCCCAAAAAGAGGCTTACTTGGGTATATTCTGTCCAGATTTTGTTTGGGACCCCAAGTGGAAAAATGGGGCCAGAAGTGAGATAAGGAGACAGCGGTTCACGGACCTTCTGCTCCTCTCTTTATCTGCAACTGCAAGGCAACAAAATCGACGTGGACAATTCAATCAGTCCCCTGGTTGGTTAATGGGGGGCTCCTGGAGGGAATGATGGAACTGAGATGTGGTCGTGTGTCCTAGCTGACTGGCTAGATTAGGCCAAAAGGACTTGTACCCTGAAACGTGCTTTCACAGCCTATACCCCCCAACAGACGTTCTTTTGTGAACATTTTCTTCCAGTTTTTCCCTATTTTTGACTTGAGGATCGGTCAGGTGTCCATAAACTGGTTTTACATCTGAATGAGTCCTTTCAAAAAAAAATCTCATCATACACGTGGGAGTAGCCCTCCCATAGACCAACACGCACACAACAGACAGGGTTTCAAAGCTTTTAGTTGACAGAGACAAAGGATCCAAACAGCCCGAGTTGAAGCGCTCAGCCTAAAGAAACAAGTGCGACCATCACAGCGTTGCCGTAACTGAGAGGTGGGAGGTTGGAGATCTTGAGAGATGGCTGGGCAGGTAGAAGAGAGCTCAGAATTACAGGCAACCCTCTGGGATTGCCGCTGCCTCCGTGGTGGGCAGGAAGACCACCCTTGCTCCAAAAGCAAGGGGAACACCTTCTTCCCATTCCACTGGTAAGGTTTCGCAAAGAAATATTACTTGTGGGAAGCATCTCCAGAAGATCCTGAGCCACTTCCATAGGCAGACCTGAAGCCCTGACTTCTAGGAGTACAGCCACCTTCAGAGCTGCATTCTCCAGTGCCACACCCAGGGCTGTGTTCCCCACTCCCACAGCTCCCTCCTCCATAATCTCCCTCCCCTTCAGAGCCATATCCTCCACTGCCAGACCTACACAAACTCCCAGAGCCATATCCCCCTCCTCCAGAGCCATAACCTCCACTTCCAGAACTGCAGATACCACCATAGCTTGACCCCCCAACTCCAGAGACTGAGCTGACTCCCCCTTCAGAGATGGACCCTCTTCTGCTAGAGCTACTACCACCCCTATAGCTCATCCCTCCACCATGGGGACTGCATCTGCCACTACCTGAGCTGGATCCCCAACCACCACAACTGCGGCCACCTCCAGACATGGATTCTCCACTCCAGGAGCTGCCTCCTCCATATTCTCCTCCTCCAGAGATGGAACCTCTGCAACCAGAGCTGCTGCCACCTCCAGAGCTCATCCCTCCACTGTGGGGACTGCATCTGCCACTGCCAGAGCTGGAGCCCCCGCTACCATAACTGTGGTCACCTCCAGACATGGAGCCCCCACTGCCTGAGCTGCCTCCTCCATATCCTCCTCCATACCCTGAGCCACTGCCAGAACTTGATCCTCCATGGCCTGAGCTTCCTCCTCCTCCTCCTCCTCCAGAGATGGAGCCTCTCCTGCCAGAGCTGATGCCACCTCCGGAGATGGAGCCTCCACTGCCTGAGCTGCCTCCTCCATAACCTCCTCCATACCCTGAGCCACTGCCACCTCCAGAAATGCAGCCACCACCACCAGAACTTGATCCTCCATGGCCTGAGCTTCCTCCTCCTCCAGAGATGGAGCCTCTCCTGCCAGAGCTGCTGCCACCTCCAGAGCTCATCCCTCCACCGTGGGGACTGCATCTGCCACTGCCAGAGCTGGAGCCCCACCCTCCAGAGGTGTGGCCACCCCCAGAAAATGAACCCCCACCGCCAGAGCTGCCTCCTCCAGAGATGGAGCCTCTCCTACCAGAGCTGCTGCCACCTCCAGACATGGAGCCTCCACTCCCTGAGCTGCCTCCTCCATAACCTCCTCCATACCCTGAGCCACTGTCTTCTCCTGAAATGCAGCCACCACCACCAGAGCTCAACCCCCCATAACCTGAGCTGCCTCCTCCATATTCTTCTCCAGAAATGGACCCTCTATGACCAGAGCTGCTGCCACCTCCATAGTTGCTGCCACCTCCAGAGCTCATCCCTCCACCATGGGGACTGCATCTGCCACTGCCAGAGCTGGAGCCCCAGCTACCATAACTGTGGCCACCTCCAGACACGGAGCCTCCACTACCTGAGCTGCCTCCTCCATATCCTCCTCCATACCCTGAGCCACTGCCACCTCCAGAAATGCAGCCACCACCACCAGAGCTTGATCCTCCATGGCCTGAGCTTCCTCCTCCTCCAGAGATGGAGCCTCTCCTGCCAGAGCTGCTGCCACCTCCAGAGCTCATCCCTCCACCGTGGGGACTGCATCTGCCACTGCCAGAGCTGGATCCCCACCCTCCCGAGCTGTGCCCACCTCCAGACATGGAGCCCCCACTGCCTGAGCTGCCTCCTCCATACCCTGAGCCACTACCACCTCCAGAAATGCAGCCACCACCTCCAGAACCTGATCCTCCATGGCCTGAACTTCCTCCACCACCTCCTCCTCCAGAGATGGACCCTCTTCTGCCAGAGCTGCTGCCACCTCCAGAGCTCATTCCTCCACCGTGGGGACTGCATCTGCCACTGCCGGAACTGGAACCCCACCCTCCAGAGCTGTGGCCACCTCCAGACATGGAGCCTCCACTCCCTGAGCTGCCTCCTCCATACCCTGAGCCACTGCCAGAACTTGATCCTCCATGGCCTGAGCTTCCTCCTCCTCCTCCAGAGATGGAGCCTCTCCTGCCAGAGCTGCTGCCACCTCCAGAGCTCATCCCTCCACCGTGGGGACTGCATCTGCCACTGCCAGAGCTGGAGCCCCAACTACCATAACTGTGGCCACCTCCAGACATGGAGCCTCCACTCCCTGAGCTGCCTCCTCCATATCCTCCTCCGTACCCTGAGCCACTGCCAGAACTTGATCCTCCATGGCCTGAGCTTCCTCCTCCTCCTCCTCCAGAGATGGAACCTCTCCTGCTAGAGCTGCTGCCACCACCAGAGAAACAGCCTCCACTCCCTGAGCTACCTCCTCCATAACCTCCTCCATACCCTGAGCCACTGCCACCTCCAGAAATGCAGCCGCCACCACCAGAACTTGATCCTCCATGGCCTGAGCTTCCTCCTCCTCCAGAGATGGAGCCTCTCCTGCCAGAGCTGCTGCCACCTCCAGAGCTCATCCCTCCACTGTGGGGACTGCATCTGCCACTGCCAGAGCTGGAGCCCCACCCTCCAGGGCTGTGGCCACCTCCAGACATGGAGCCCCCACTCCCTGAGCTGCCTCCTCCATACCCTGAGCCACTGCCACCTCCAGAAATGCAGCCGCCACCACCAGAGCTTGATCCTCCATGGCCTGAGCTTCCTCCTCCTCCTCCAGAGATGGAGCCTCTCCTGCCAGAGCTGCTGCCACCTCCAGAGCTCATCCCTCCACTGTGGGGACTGCATCTGCCACTGCCAGAGCTGGAGCCCCAGCTCCCATAACTGTGGCCACCTCCAGACATGGAGCCCCCACTGCCTGAGCTGCCTCCTCCATATCCTCCTCCATACCCTGAGCCACTGCCACCTCCAGAAATGCAGCCACCACCACCAGAACTTGATCCTCCATGGCCTGAGCTTCCTCCTCCTCCAGAGATGGAGCCTCTCCTGCCAGAGCTGCTGCCACCTCCAGAGCTCATCCCTCCACTGTGGGGACTGCATCTGCCACTGCCAGAGCTGGAGCCCCACCCTCCAGAGCTGTGCCCACCTCCAGACATGGAGCCCCCACTCCCTGAGCTGCCTCCTCCATACCCTGAGCCACTACCACCTCCAGAAATGCAGCCACCACCACCAGAGCTTGATCCTCCATGGCCTGAGCTTCCTCCTCCTCCTCCAGAGATGGAGCCTCTCCTGCCAGAGCTGCTGCCACCTCCAGAGCTCATCCCTCCACTGTGGGGACTGCATCTGCCACTGCCAGAGCTGGAGCCCCACCCTCCAGAGCTGTGGCCACCTCCAGACATGGAGCCCCCACTGCCTGAGCTGCCTCCTCCATATCCTCCTCCATACCCTGAGCCACTGCCAGAACTTGATCCTCCATGGCCTGAGCTTCCTTCTCCTCCTCCTCCTCCTCCTCCAGAGATGGAGCCTCTCCTGCCAGAGCTGCTGCCACCTCCAGACATGGAGCCTCCACTCCCTGAGCTGCCTCCTCCATAACCTCCTCCATGTCCTGAGCCACTGCCACCTCCAGAGCTCATTCCTCCACTGTGGGGACTGCATCTGCCACTGCCAGAGCTGGATCCCCACCCTCCCGAGCTGTGCCCACCTCCAGACATGGAGCCTCCACTCCCTGAGCTGCCTCCTTCATATCCTCCTCCATACCCTGAGCCACTGCCACCTCCAGAAATGCAGCCGCCACCACCAGAACTTGATCCTCCATGGCCTGAGCTTCCTCCACCACCTCCAGAGATGGAACCTCTTCTGCCAGAGCTGCTGCCACCTCCAGAGCTCATCCCTCCACTGTGGGGACTGCATCTGCCACTGCCAGAGCTGGAGCCCCACCCTCCAGAGCTGTGGCCACCTCCAGACATGGAGCCTCCACTCCCTGAGCTGCCTCCTCCATATCCTCCTCCATACCCTGAGCCACTACCACCTCCAGAAATGCAGCCACCACCACCAGAGCTTGATCCTCCTTGGCCTGAGCTTCCTCCTCCTCCTCCAGACATGGAGCCTCTCCTGCCAGAGCTGCTGCCACCTCCAGAGCTCATCCCTCCACTGTGGGGACTGCATCTGCCACTACCAGAGCTGGATCCCCACCCTCCCGAGCTGTGGCCACCTCCAGACATGGAGCCTCCACTCCCTGAGCTGCCTCCTCCATATCCTCCTCCATACCCTGAGCCACTGCCACCTCCAGAAATGCAGCCACCACCACCAGAACTTGATCCTCCATGGCCTGAGCTTCCTCCACCACCTCCAGAGATGGACCCTCTTCTGCCAGAGCTGCTGCCACCTCCAGAGCCCATCCCTCCACTGTGGGGACTGCATCTGCCACTGCCAGAGCTGGAGCCCCACCCTCCAGAGCTGTGCCCACCTCCAGACATGGAGCCCCCACTCCCTGAGCTGCCTCCTCCATACCCTGAGCCACTGCCACCTCCAGAAATGCAGCCACCACCACCAGAGCTTGATCCTCCATGGCCTGAGCTTCCTCCTCCTCCTCCAGAGATGGAGCCTCTCCTGCCAGAGCTGCTGCCACCTCCAGAGCTCATCCCTCCACCGTGGGGACTGCATCTGCCACTGCCAGAGCTGGAGCCCCACCCTCCAGAGCTTTGGCCACCTGAGCCTCCACTGCCTGAGCTTCCTCCAGAAGCACAGCCAGCTCCAGAGCTTGATCCTCCATGACCTGAGATGCCTCCTCCTCCTCCACCAGAGATGGACCCTCTCCTGCCAGAGCTGCTGCCACCACCAGAACTCTGGCCACCTCCAGAGCTCAATCCTCCACCAGCTGACCTTCCTCCTCCTCCACAAATGGACCCACTGCCACCAGAGCTCGATCCTCTGTGACATGTTCCTCCACCACCACTGATGGACCCTCCCATGCCAGAGCTCTGGCCACCTCCAGAGCCGCCTCCTCCTCCACAAATGGACCCACCACCACTAGAGCTTGATCCTCCATGACTTTTTCCTCCACCTCCAGAGCTCATCCCACCCATGCCAGACCCCTGGCTTCCTGCTCCACCAATACTTCCACCACTACCAGAGCTTGATCCTCCATGACCCTTTCCTCCACCTCCAGAGCTTCCTCCTCCTCCAAACCCAGAGCTTCCTCCTCCTCCACAAATGGACCCACCACTACCAGAGCTTGACCCTCCACCTCCAGAGCTCATCCCTCCCTTGCCAGAGCTCTGGCCACCTCCAGAGCTTCTTCCTCCTCCATACCCTGAGCCTCCTCCACCAGAGCTCGATCCTCCATGACCTTTTCCTGCACCTCCAGAGCTCATTCCTCCCTTGCCAGAGCTCTGGCTACCTCCAGAGATTCTTCCTCCTCCATAGCCCGAGCTGCCTCCTCCTCCTCCACAAATGGACCCACCACCTCCAGAGCTCATTCCTCCCTTGCCAGAGCTCTGGCCACCTCCAGAGCTTCCTCCTCCTCCATACCCTGAGCCTCCTCCACAAATGGACCCGCCACCTCCAGAGCTTGATCCTCCATGACCCTTTCCTCCACCTGCAGAGCTTCCTCCTCCTCCTCCACAAATAGACCCACCACTACCAGAGCTTGATCCTCCACCTCCAGAGCTTATTCCTCCCTTGCCAGAGCTCTGGCCACCTCCAGAGCTTCCTCCTCCTCCATACCCTGAGCCTCCTCCACCAGAGCTCGATCCTCCATGACCTTTTCCTCCACCTCCAGAGATTCCTCCTCCTCCGTACCCAGAGCCTCCTCCTCCACAAATGGACCCACCACCTCCAGAGCTCATCCCTCCCTTGCCAGAGCTCTGGCCACCTCCAGAGCTTCCTCCTCCTCCATACCCTGAGCCTCCTCCACCAGAGCTTGATCCTCCATGACCCTTTCCTCCACCTGCAGAGCTTCCTCCTCCTCCTCCACAAATAGACCCACCACTACCAGAGCTTGATCCTCCACCTCCAGAGCTTATTCCTCCCTTGCCAGAGCTCTGGCCACCTCCAGAGCTTCCTCCTCCTCCATACCCTGAGCCTCCTCCACCAGAGCTCGATCCTCCATGACCTTTTCCTCCACCTCCAGAGATTCCTCCTCCTCCGTACCCAGAGCCTCCTCCTCCACAAATGGACCCACCACCTCCAGAGCTCATCCCTCCCTTGCCAGAGCTCTGGTCACCTCCAGAGCTTCCTCCTCCTCCATACCCTGAGCCTCCTCCACCAGAGCTTGATCCTCCATGACCCTTTCCTCCACCTGCAGAGCTTCCTCCTCCTCCTCCACAAATAGACCCACCACTACCAGAGCTTGATCCTCCACCTCCAGAGCTTATCCCTCCCTTGCCAGAGCCCTGGCTACCTCCAGAGCTTCCTCCTCCTCCACAAATGGACCCACCACCTCCAGAGCTCATCCCTCCCTTGCCAGAGCTCTGGCTACCTGCAGAGCTTCCTCCTCCTCCATACCCTGAGCCTCCTCCACCAGAGCTCGATCCTCCATGACCCTTTCCTCCACCTCCAGAGCTTCCTCCTCCTCCATACCCAGAGCTTCCTCCTCCTCCACAAATGGACCCACCACTACCAGAGCTTGATCCTCCACCTCCAGAGCTCATCCCTCCCTTGCCAGAGCTCTGGCTGCCTCCAGAGATTCCTCCTCCTCCATAGCCCGAGCCTCCTCCTCCTCCACAAATGGATCCACCACCTCCAGAGGTCATCCCTCCCTTGCCAGAACTCTGGCTACCTCCAGAGATTCCTCCTCCTCCTCCGTACCCTGAACCTCCTCCACAAATGGACCCGCCACCTCCAGAGCTTGATCCTCCATGACCTTTTCCTCCACCTCCAGAGATGGACCCTCCCTTGATAGAGCTTGGGCCACCTCCGGAGCTTGCCCCACCTCCATACCTTGAGCCTCCTCCTCCTCCACAAATGGACCCACCACCACCAGAGCTGGATCCCCATCCTCCAGAGCTTCCTCCTTTTCCACCTCCAGATATCGACCCTTTTCTTCCGGTGTTGCTGGTGTTGCCAGAGCTCATCCCCCCCTTCGCACTTGTCCAACCTCCTGATCCAACTCCAAAGACTCCAGTAGCACTCGCACTTTGGTCAATGACACCTGCAATAGATGGAAATTGTGTCCACCTTATTCTTTTTACCCAAAAATATTACAAGCACAGCTGGTACAAGTGCTGATACACAGTCACCATTGTACCAGTCCAATAGTCATAGTCACACCTTTGAAAAGGGGCAACAAGGGTCTCCATCAGTAGACCTACCCACAAAATAGTTTCTCGTGTTGTTCTGGCTTTGTCATCTTTAACACGATTTTCCTCTTTCTTACTCCCATCCATGAGCACTCACCACAGCCCTTTCTTTAAGAAGGCCAAGAGTGTGGGTTTCTCTCTCCTTTTGCTGCCCATATTTTAGGACTAGACCTTCCCCCCCCCCCCCCCCCCCCTTCTATTCTGGCGTGCATCGCATAATCCCTTAGAAGTGATGTGTTTCCCACATCCTACAAATTTGGTTGAACTTCAGCAACAGGTTCCAACACCAGTAGCTCAGTGATGACGTTTTAACGCATACACACACATATTCACACGCTCTCGGGAGACTCTGATTTTCTTTCATTGTCCCAAGGAAACTGAGGTAGGAACCGAGATCAATCGTTCTGATGGTGGGTCTTAAGGACCACAGACAACAAAACAGTAACAGTGCTCTTCAAAAAACAAAGCCAAGCCTTGAGATACTTACAGATGGTGGCTGGTGAGCCTTCCTGTATCCTGTGGAAGGAAAGCCACGTTGAGATAACGCATCCAACAAAAGCAAAAGTCACACTAGGCTCTATCAGTGAGGCAGTGAAAGAGGTCACTCCTAGGCAGCAATTCATCCCAGAGATCGAAGCAATAGGTGGAAGAATAGGACACACGGCTTACTGCGTCCAGCTCTGGAGCTCCCAACACCAGAAGGACGTTGAGCTGTTAGAGCAGGTCCAGAGGAGGCTCCAGAGATGCTCAGGGGGCTGGAGCACCTCTGCAACGAGGACAGGCTGAGGGAGTTGAGGCTGTTCAGGCTGGAGAAGAGAAGGCTCCAGGGAGAACTTATAGCAGCCTTCCAGCACTTCAGGGGGGCTACAGGAATGATAGGGAGGGACTTTTTACAAGAGTGTGTGGTGGTAGGACAAAGGGCAATGGCTTTAAACTGAAAGAGGGTAGATTTCAATCAGATGTAAGGAAAATGTTCTTTACTATGAGGGTGGTGAGGCACCAGCACACCTGCCCAGAGGAGCTGTGGAAGATTCTCCCTCCCTGGAAGTGTCCAAGGCTGGGTTGGACGGAGCTTTGAGCAACCTGGTCTGGTGGGAGGTGTCCCACCCTCCTGTGTTCATGGCAGGAGAGTTGAAACAAGATGGTCTTTAAGGTCCCTTCCAACCCAAACCATTCTGTGACTCTTTCCAGGGTGAGCAATTTGTACCCACCTGGTCTCCTCCTCCTCAAGTAGCGACCTGTACATGGCAATCTCAATATCCAGGGCCAACTTCACATTCAGGAGCTCCTGGTAATCATGAAGAAGGCGGGTGAGATCATCTTTGGCCTGCTGCAGGGCCTTCTCCAACTCCTGAAGCTTTTTCTGGCCATCTTCGACAGCAGAGCTTCCACGCCGCTCAGCATCTTGAATGGTTTCATGGAGGCTGGTATTCTGCAGAGGCCACAAACAGAACTTGTTCATCTCCATTCTAAAGGACTTTCAAACCCTTCTGACAATCAAAAGACCTGCCTCAATGACAGAACTCCACAAGATACGTTAGGCTGGGTTAATTAACCCCAATTAAATCCCAGCGTAGTCAGCCAAAATCTGAATTTGCTTTGTTTCAAGGAGAAAACATCATCTCTAGGTGCACCTCCAGAGGACAGGAAACCTTATACTGCACTGAGCCCCCATGTAAAAGTGACTTAGTTCAGTCACGTTGGAGTGTACCAGCTCTACCTTTTTCCTTGCAATTTCAATTTCTGGTTGCAGTCTCTGGATCAGCCTGGTGAGCTCCTGGAGCTCCTTGTAACTGCTCTTCAGTTGCTCACGTTGATTTACCCACATGTTCTGAAGGTCCTGGTACTGCACAGAGAAGAGAACAGATATTTTGGGTTTCCTTCCCACTGAGCAGACTTGCCTCCCCATCTCGTTGATGCCTACTCACCCTCCCCTGATACATGGCATCTACTTCAGCTTTGCTTCTCTGAGCAATTGTCTCGTACTCTTGCCTGACTTCTTCGATGATGCCGTTGGTGTTCAGTTCTCTATGGTTGTCCATGGACAGAATGACATTGGTGTTGCCAACTACTGCTTGCAGCTGGGACAATTCCTGCAAGGAAAACAAGATTTTAGATTTTAACAGTCCATGGGAGCAGTCCAGGTCATGTTATGAGGAAAAAAATGGGACCCTCTGTCCAGTTACTCACTGGAAATTCCCGACCTGCATCCCCAGCTCCTATTGTTCCACCACCAACTTTAATTTTCACATGTCTCCTCCAGCCTTTGTGACACCCTTTTCACTCATGGGTTAAAAAGGACTTTATAAGTTCAAAGGCCAAGGATGAGCTACTCTCCAAGACCAAAACATCCAGTTCTGGTAAAAATTTCTGGGAACTTCCCAAAGATATCCTTCAAGACCTGAAGGTAAGGTTTTAATCAGAGAAACATACTCACAGCTTCATGCAAGCATTTGAGGAACTCGAGCTGCTGCTTCAGTATATCCACACGAATATCAAACTCAGTTTTTCCCATGTAGGCACTGTCCAGCTCCTGTTAAAAAAATAAATAAAAGTGCTGTAGTTGTATTTCTTTGATCCAAATTCTCCACTGAGGTACAATTCTTGCAAGGTTTGGTTCATTTTTAAAAGCTTTTATTCCCGGAGACAAATAATGACCCACGAATCTCAGGTTTCATTTGAAAAGCCATTGGAACAAAGGGAAAGTTTTTAACTCTTACAGGGAAAGAACAGCTTGGAAATAAGCAAAACAGCCGTGGCAAGAAATGTGATCCTGGAGAAAATGCAAAACGCAGAAACACAGATTTCACTAATTCTTCTAATAAAAAGTTGACTAAGTTTTCTGTTCTCCTACCTAAGCCCTCAATAGACATTATTTAACCCCTAATAACGACGTCTTGTTGAGGTTGTGATTGAGTGAACAGTGAAAGACCAGCACTTTCGGATACTCATCTTACGTGGGACCGATTCAGTCTCTAGAGGAAACTATTTGTCTTCAAATTTAGCAGCAAAAAGCTCAAGTTTTCAATGGCTTCACTTAGAGGAGAGTTAGACAAAGTTAAGCAATGACCTTGCTTTTGAAAACCCCAGCAACCATCTGGTTGCTGCTTTATTTCGGCGGTTTTGACTCAGCTCAGTGTCTCGGGTTACTTCACCTTTTTAAGCTCCACAAACTCCTCTTCTTTCGAAGCCCGGTTGTTGATCTCCTCCTCGAACCTATTGCAGCAGAGAGAGGAAACATCTTACTTCATCCCTCAGGAACCAGGAATCACCCCAAAAGGGAAAACGTTACGTTCCCCTCTAACTGCGATTTCTGGCAGCTGCGAGGGCAATTGCAAACTCAAACAGTAAATTAGCAAATTAGATCATTCTTAACCCCCCTGTAACTCTGGCCTAAACTCCCCATTTTTCAGAGCTATGAACAAGTATTATTGTCTTTCGGGTGCAGCCAGCTCAGGAAGAAGTGACAGCTCTCCTCAAGCTCATCCCCACCGCTCAGCTCTGTCCAGGCTGACCGTCATTCCACAGCTACCAGGAGGAGTGAGGAGTCCTCACGTACTCATGGCTTGGGGGAGGAAGAGCGTGAAGGAGGACAGGAGGAGAGAAGAGTGGAATAGATCTACAGGCTCTTCCATTTTCCTCCTACTCTTCTGAGTTCTGCCCTCATCAGATCTGCTTTAGTCTTCCAGCAGTCAAAGCCAAGACCCACAACAACCTACTGCAGAGCAGAGCTACAACGGTTGCAGAAAAACTCTTGGAGGTGCAAAGCGGTTCTGCCACCCCCTGGCATGATTAGCATTGCCTTGGAAAAACCCCAGTGCACTTTCCCCCCTCCCCAGACCTGTGGTTATTCACCTCTTCTTATAATCTTCCACAAGCTGAAGCATATTGTACGCTTCCGGATCCAGCTGCTCCTTCTGGTCCTGGAGAGTTTCCAGCTGCCTCTGCAAGTTGCTGATGTAGGATTGGAAGAAAGAAGCGATGTTTCTGCTCTCCTCCGGCCGGGCACTTTGCTGTTGCAGAAGTTCCCATTTGGCCATCAGAGCCTGGTTCTGCCGCTCGAGGCACTGAACCTGGAAGGGAAAGGAGAAAAGAGCCTCAGCGCTGGAGGACGGGATCAGTTCCTACAGCACGACTCATCCTAACTGGTATTCCCAAGGCAGTAACACCCAGATGTGCTGTCAAGTGGGACCAACTCCAGCGACGTTGGTACCAACACACGAGACCCCGTAGGCTAACAGGGACACACATCTCTTTTTTTCCCAGTCTGTTGCACAAGAAGGGCATGACTTGGCTGCTGCTTCTCAGCACTGATCTTGAAATCTTTGCTGTTTTTTCCTAAGTGCCCAATATTTAGGGGGATGATTGGGGTGGAGGGACACTCCAGCTGTTTCTGAAGTACTTTAGACACCCAAATACGAGAGAGAAGACTTAGCCCCTTCTCAGAAGGCCACACAAGACCTCACTCTTCCTCAATACACCTTGCCCTAGAGGAGCAGCTCTTCACTATGGGGGTGGAAGTTCTTCACCATGGGGATGGAAGTTCTTCACTATAAGGGTGGTGAGACACAGGAACAGGTTGCCCAGAAAAAAAATTGTGGATGTCCCATCCCTAGAAGTGTTCAAGACCAGGTTGGATGGAGTTTTGAGCAATCTGGTCTGGTGGAAGGTGTCCCTGCCCATGACACAGGGGTTGCAATCTTTAAGGTCCCTTCCAACTCAAACCATTTTATGATTAGGAAGGTCAGAAAGACCTATAACGCACAGAGATGGTATTTTTGGAGAGCAGAGGGATAACATCTCTTCAGCAGGGACGCTCAACAGGTTATAACCTGGAAGCTGACAGCTAGAAGGCTTCAAAAATAAAGAAAAAAATAAAAATAAATTATTAAAAAACAAAAAAGAGTCAAAGGCTCTCCTATCATCCAGGACTAAGCATGCTCAAAACTCCTGGGTGTAACCAACACCTTAATTCTTCAAGTTTAACAAATGCTACAAGCTTCCCTCCTTTGCAGAGACATGTCACCACCCAAACAAAGGGACAAGTCAAGTCTACACGGGTTGAAGGATTTTTGTGGCCGGAGAATGCCTACGAGTGGAAACGAAAGAGAATGTGGATGTGCACACATTGTTGTGTAAACCAAGGAAGGGGTGAAGAAGAAAGATGGGAGACCGCTGGCCACCTGAAAGAAGCCAGGACCTCCAGGCAAAGGCCAGAACACGTTAAGGATGTCCAAGCCCATCACCCATTTTTCCTGCAAGCATCAACATTTCCCAGGCACTGGACGATTGCCAGCCATGCAGAAACCCTTTTCCTCAAGAGAGAAGCAAGTCAAGGAGTCAGTGACATCCCAGTGGTTTGTTCTTGTCCTGCCACAAAGACGACTCAGAGATACTTATCCCAGGGCTAAGTGCAAGTGATTCATGCAGCGGCGTTTATAACAAGTTATTAAAACTTCACACGGGCACGGGGGAATCAAGCCAACGCTGTGATTTGATGCAATGTGAGGGTGCCATAGAATGGCCTAGGTTGGAAGGGACCCTAGAAATCATCTAATCCAGCTGGGATGAGCAGCATCCCCAGGATTTCCTCCTTCCCAGATAGCACATTAAAAAAAAGAAGAGGGGGACTCACCTTGTCGATGAAGGATGCAAATTTGTCATTGAGAGCCTTAATCTGCTCTTTCTCATCCGACCGCACGCTCAGGAACTCGGGGTCAACTTGCAGTTGTATTGGCCTCAGCAGGCTGGTGTTGACACGGACCTCCTCGATGCCCCTGCTAACACCAGCCTGCCCAAAACCCTGCCCAGCCCCTTGCTCGCCAAAGGCACCTCTACCAATGCCTCTTCCAAGCACCTCCGTGCCTCCACTTCTTCCACACGTGCTACCAAGCCCTGCTTCACCACCTTGGAAAGCTCCCATGAAGTAACCTCTTCTACCAAAGCCCCTATCCAGATGTGTCCTGCCACCAAATCCCAGGAACCTCCCATATCCTGCTCCTTCTCCTCCGTAGCCTCCGCCAGCAGAAACATTCCTAAACCCACCGAGGTTGTAGAGGCTCCTGCTGCCATAACCGTACCCAAAACCACCGTATCTCTCTTCCCCTCTATTGTCCTCGTAACGGCTTATGGTAGACGAACTTCTCCCACCACCCAGAGTGCCACAGTGAGCAGAAGAAGAACTGAAATTCCCATCCCCAAATCTGGAGAAACGTCGGCTCATAGCGTCAAGAGGAGGCGAGAGAGCAGGTGGGGAAGGTTGGAAAACAGGAGGAGAAACGAGAGTGACGGATCCTCAGCTCCTCTGGTGGGGGTGAAGGAAGTCCTCCTTTATACGTTCTGGAGGAGTTCGCCTCCATTCCGTGGTAATTAGCAGGTCTGTTAGTGTTGTTATTGGGTTTGGTTCATCAGGCAGCAATTAATGGCGGCCTGAGGAGAGGTCAGAGTAAACACCACACGCCGGTGGAGGAATTGTGAAATTCCCCAAATCCTGTTTGACTCATGGGATTTGATCAGATGAGATTTCCTTATCTCACCAGCCTGCCCTCCATCCTTAATTACAGACCGCACAGTTACCCGCACGCACTGCCCCGCGGTTCCTTCTCCCCCGAATTTCCCCACCTCTCCCGGCATTTCGTTTCAGAAGGGCCTTGGTGTTGTCCTCATGTTGGCCGGGGGGTGGCTCGTCTTGCTTCACCGCGTCACCAGGAGCTCCCACTGCAGAAAGCCAGGACCACTGCTCCCTTACTTCCCCATTCTCTCTCTTCTTCCATTCCCAGTAACTCCACCCGCGAGTATTTCTCATGGGGGGAACGGAGGTGGTGGAAGTGTGGTCTTCTGGTTAATGGTTTAATACAAAACATCCACCTTCGGCTCATAAAGCTGAAACAGAATCTAAAATACAGACAAAATTGGAACTTTGCTGTGTCCAATTTAGCTTTAAATGGATACACGGTTTTAAATGGAAAAGATAAAGCTCCGAGATAAACTTTAACCAATTAAACCAAATATTTAAATATTAAAGATGAACACGAGGTCGCCTTTGGGAACAGATGACCCATCACTTCCAAACACCAGAGCTCCTGGGTGCTCCTGCTCTTCCATGTGGGAGCATGAACTGAAACTACCTGTTTGTGGGTAGTTTGCGAGTGGTTTGTAAAGGTCCCACCACTGGGTAGCTGAGATATCAAACACAGAGCTGGGCTCTGAGCTTTTCTACCCAGATTCTCCCACCAAGC
Source organism: Trogon surrucura (assembly GCA_020746105.1). Lineage (NCBI taxonomy): Eukaryota > Metazoa > Chordata > Aves > Trogoniformes > Trogonidae > Trogon > Trogon surrucura. Next base: position 448,588 of record CM036646.1, read on the forward strand.
ACCTCTGGTGAAAGATTCAGTGGCCATGGACTCATCACAAAGCACTCAGAAGCCAAGTCCTGCTGCTGGCCACGGCTCTGAGGGTCTTCAGCCTTGACAACATCCCTAGAAGGCAACTGAGACCCAATACCCTGTCCCCAAGAGCACCGGTGGGGCCATCCCCACGTGGCAAGCACCTCCCCTCTGTCCCCTCACAACATTTGGAGGAGCTGGGCTTCACCCCAACGGGATGTTCTTCCTTCCCAAGGCGCTGGATAAAGCCACACCGTGAAGCTGTTGGTTACGCAGAGGTTCTGTGGTCAGGGCTTGGCGGTCCCTGGAAAGTGGCTCGTAAATCCCCGAAACGAAAGGTTTGTAGGGATGGGTTGCAAGGCCAGCCACAATACCTTGAGGGGAGCAAGATGCTGGATGCTCAGTGACCAGATGGACTTTTCCCAGAAGCAGACACAACATTTTCCAGACAACCAGGTGGGAAGCACCACTTTTCCTTCCCAAGCTTGGTCTCTTCTAGCCTTGCACCAGGAATGACCAAGTGGTCATCCAGACTTTCCTTTTGTGTTATTGTTCGGTAATTAAACTTCACACTTAGCTACGTCCCAACCAAATTTCCCACTGAATTTCCTCTTTTTACACATAGCTACACAAAAAAAAAAAAAAAAAAAAAAAAAAACAAAAACTGACTTTGATTGGGAACTCTGTCCCATCTAAAAGAATAATTATGGTGAACAACAAAAAACATGTAACGACCATGATTTTAAAAGTGAGTGGGGCGAGGGGGGAAATCTGGAAACGGAGCCATTTCAACACATTTGGGCTGGGTTTGCCAAAGCATTAGGATGTTACTCTAAAATCTTCCCTGTTCTGTTTTAGCTGGACTCTGTTTTCTAAATGCTGGTGCTTCTCCAGAGAAACCAACTTCAGTTGTGGTTTGCTTCCCTACTTCAGTCAAACCGGAAGATGTTCTCAGAATTCCCTGCAAAATTCCATGTGGGACAAATGGTGTCAGAAGAACGCTGAGACCAAAATTCATGTGTGACCTTGAAGCCATTACCAGGCTCAGGTAAAGATTAGGAGAACGATGTATGACTTCCCGTCAGGAGGAGGTGAGGCTCCGTGGATGTGACCCGTGATTTTTCTCGTGAGGTCTGAGCTAAAACATCCCTTCTCCTTGTCTTAACGACAGTTTCCCAAGGGTTGCTGTTGTTCACCCGCCCCTTGAGTTTGCGATTGACTACGTTGGCGGCAACTCATCTTCATCTTTTAATTTTGAGAGTGGCTCGTTCCAACGCCCGCCCCACGGGGCAACGCTTTAGATCCTCCACATGGATCCCAGAAGGAAGAGTTATGACCTAGGGGAGGGAACACCCACGGACCAAACGAGCCAGCTCAGCTTGGAACAGCGGTTCAGAGAGACGCCCGCCCAAAGTCGCTGCCCTAAACGCACCCACCAAGGTGCTGCGGGAAGCAAAGCGGGTGGCAAGCCATGAAGAACCGCCGCGGCGACCTCCTGCTCAAGGAGGGCCTCCTGCAAAGCCCTGTGGGAGAAGAGCAGCTGTCATCCCCCACGTGCCACCGTAACCCGCAGCGCGTGGGCTGCTGTTGTGATGGTCCGCTGGCACCGGCTCAGCCTTGGCACGGCAGAGCGAGCCACGCCTGAACCTGCTGAGCTGGATCCAGAAGCAGCGATCTCCAAAGAGATGTTCATGATGTTCGTTCTGAAGGATGAAGGGGGGAGCTTCCTGAGGTGCCTTCCTCTTCCCTGCCGTGAGCTGGCCTTGCTCTGGGATGTGCCTGGGTCATTCCTGCTCTCATCCCTTTTAAAAGAAGCAGCAAAACAGCTTGCAACATGCACCAACCAAAAGGAACCAGGGGTTCAGCCAACATCCTTACCACAGAGATGGGTTACCACGGCATCTACCAGGGTGTGGAAGTCTTCAGGGGCTGTTCAGATAGCCACGTGGTCAACCTGGCTTCTTATTGTTGGGGATTTTTAAGATAATTTTAAATTTCATCCTAAAAAGTTGTTCGTGTAAAACTGAGAGCCTGGGCTTCTCCTACAGCTGTTGGAGCAAACACAGAACAGCCACGTATTCTTCCTCCCATCCGGGACAGTCCATGAAGCAGGTGATGATGCTCCTCCCATTTGGAGAAGCCTCCAAGACAGGTGACAGGACCGTGCCTTTCTGGATGGTCTCCTTCCCCTCTACTGACCATAAGGGAACCTGAAGAACTTGCTCAACGCCCTACTTTGAGGTGGTGAAAGGAACACAAATTGAGTCGTCTTCCATCAGACTCAGGTTAATCACCCAGGATTGACATTCTCGAGCCACAAAGACAGCTCACAAACAGACCCAAGCTCCAGCTCTTGGGGGCAGCTGACACAGGAACCTGCCAGCCACCACAGCCCACATCTATCTCTGTCACATTCAGTAAACGGGAGTGAAAAATTCTGGTACTTGGGCTAATCCTCGGGGAAATGCCTCCACCTTCCTGCAGGGCCATCGTAACCAGCTCAAAATAGAAAGGCCAAATGATGACAACCCTGCAGGTGTCTCCAAAGGATCCAGCTGCTTTTCATCACCACCAAACATACTAGCGATCTTCACGAGCCGCATCGGTGGAGCAGAGGGTAGATAAATAAGTACAACAACGTACTTCTTGCTATGAAGTAACTACTGACAGCAGCATAGTGCAGTCGTGCACTAATAAATACACACTTCGATTTAGTAGCTGGCTAGATAAAATAGATAAGCACGCACACGTAGGATTGAAACTGTCAATCTCAATCTCCGATTGCCCAATACCTGCACAAGTAGGACCCTAAGTCACTTAGAAAATAGGATTGAGATCACACAGACTAATCAAATCCCACAGACTTTCATTTTCTCTCACCTTCCACCGACGAGCGACAATCTTCTTCCGTGGTCAGTGAAGACAATAAGAGTCTGAGAAGACAACAAAAGGACAAGAGGTGTCAAAAACTCTGTAACAACATGGAAAAAAAAAAAGAAAAAAACGGTGTTCTGCCAAAGCTTTGTGCACATTGCCTGCAAGAAAGTTGTACTAATTACACAGACACTTCAAGGGGGAGCAGGAGTATGATCCCACATGTGGGATCCCACACTCCATCTATGGTACATGGAGACCAGACAGAGCTTCTCAGGTCTACGTCTGGGTGAGAACAAAAGTGGCTGCTGGACCACAGGGAAGAAACCCCATGGCAGGGCACATCCAGAATTCCATGAGCTGTCAACCCTTCTCAGTAAAACAGTGAAGCTTCGTGATGAGGGAACTGTGATTAGAGGAGGTGGGGGAAGGGCTTGGTCCTGCATGGACCGACAAAAGTCGGTGCTGAGCTCAGTTGGTGTGGAGGGGGGAAGCTCTTTTGTCTTGGGTTAACAAAAATATTTTGTGGAAATGCTGTGGTTGAGTTGGCCACTCAAAATGAGAGAGAGATATGGATGGACTTGGCCCAGCACCTGCGGTTGGCTTCTCCATCAGGAGCTGCTCCATTATGTGGACATAAGGACCGTGGACCACAGATGGTGAGAAGCAGCAGAGCATCTCCTCTTGCGTGCAAGGCATCTCTTTTGGAGTGAGGAAAGGGCAACAAGTAGAATAAGGCAGAGGCCAAGAGGTCTAGGGTGGCACAGGTGGCGTGGGAAGCCATGGAAAGCCTGTGAGGATCAAGGAGAGCTGTCCCTGGAGCCATGACCCTCCTCAAACACGCGGAGAGCCTGGGCAATGGCTTTGGATTAGAGCTTTGGCCACGCTTAGGCAGGACAGGTCCTACCAGGGGTGGGGTGGGTCCTCTCCTCCAGGGGTAGGTCACTTCCCATCTCAGTCTGGCCAGTTTGAGGACCTTCGAACTGGGAGAAGGGTTGGGCTGTGCTGAGGCTTGGTTTGAGTGTGGACCAGCAGGCATTCTGCTGACACAAAACAAGCTGTTACCCTGCCTTGCAATCCCGTTAACAAATGACTAATGGCTATTTTAATAAACAGCTAATTATTCTGACTTGACAGGAAGGTAAACAAGTCACTGACTTATAACCACCTATAACAGTAAATTGCCTACTCAGAAAACACTCATTGAATTATGTTATCTATTAATCTCTTATTTCCCCTACAAGAACGTGAAAGTAATTTAACATGTGTGAAAAGAGTTGAAGTAATTTTTTCTATTGCTATTATTACCAACTACAATGAGTTGATGAAGCAGAAGGTTATTATTTTTCTTTATTGGCTACCCTAATGCAAAAATATCATCCTCTCCGATTCCTGAGATCTCTCAAAGGCCCGGCAAGCCCACGTTACTCCACACACAGCAAACCTGCAGCTGATGCCCTGGAGCTGGGGTGTGTGGTGCTGGAGGAAGGCAGAGATGAAATCTTCAAAGGGTTTCAGGAGGAGGAGAGATACGGTCTGAAAAATAGAAAAAAAAAAAATGTAAAGAGAGAGTAAAAACCCAAAACACTAAAAAAAAAAGAAAAATAAAAATAAGGATGAAGAGGAAACTGGGCTGAATTTCAGGTTAAATACATGAGGTGTCATGAGAAAATAGGACTTTTCTACATGCAGAAAAATAATCAGCAGAATGACACCTGTGATGTAAAGGGAGAGTAAGAACTTCATGATCAAGGTCTAAGCAGGAATAAGCAACGGGAGTTGCTGAAACTTCAGTGACACCAACAAGTGGCCTTCACGTGGGTAGTCTAAGGGTTCAGGTCTTTGAGGACTATTTCAAGGAGGACCTGGAGCCCAGCAGCGGGACCCACAGCAACCAGCCACTCATGGTGGGACCCATCTCATGACACTCAAGGCACGAACATCACGGAGGGGAGGGTGTCCTCTCCCGAGAGAGACCAGACTCTTTCAGCTGAGCCACAGCCCCGGCGTGCAAGGCTGCCTTCAACAGCCAAAGGCCCATGGTCCTCCTAATTTTGCAAGATCTGAGGAAGCACAGGAAAAGCCTTTTACACCTGGTGGATCAGTCTTTCCTACTTGGTCGGAGAGGAGAGGCAGAGAACATGGCGAGAGCTACGACGAACATCAAAAGGCGCTGTTGACAACTGAGAGCAATTTTAATAACATCCTTTCCCACAGGAAGCTGAAACAGCTGGAAATAATTCTGGCAGATGTTCAGGATCCGGTAAACAACATGATTAGCAGCCTACAAACGAAGTGGGTCCCGGTGCTGCCTCTCTGGGCAGAGTGTCATTACACAGGAGAAGGTCACCACACCCAGTCACACTTACGTGTCACCTGGACTGGCCTCCCAATTGGCTGAGGGCTGATAATTAGTCCAATCAAGGTCAGACTTTGTGATCAATTGAGTCCTCGGGATCTCAATTGGTATCATTAGTGGCAATAACAGGATCCACAGGGCAACAAAACAGGTGAAGAAAAGGTAAAGCAACACAAAAGGCACCAGAACTTTGATTATGCTCAGGCCAGACGTCCTCTCCAGCAAGGGAAAGCCCTGAAGAGCAGTCACCAAGCGTAGGCATCGTGGGACACCCAACTCCAGAGGCTGGTATTTTGGCAAATCTAAACATTTAGGCTCTTTGTAAAGCTGATGAAGAAGAACCACCGCCTCCAGAAAGCGATTCCCTCTCTGGAGGATCACACCTTGATATGAAACCAACTCCAGAGCCCTCAACGTGGCCAAAGGGTGTCAGAGCCTGAAGCATCCCAGTGCAGCTACCGATGCTTTTGTGGCCTTGGTGTGAGTAACATCAGCCACCACAGCCCATCAGGTCCCCTCTTCAAGGCCCAGTTTACTGACCAATTATTCCAGAAAAGGGACCCACCAACCTACCCCTGAACACCACACCCCACCAGAAGCCTTTATGAGTGCAGCAGTGAAAAAATTGCAGCTCCTACCTTGTCAACAAGGGAGGTGACATCATCATTGGAGCTTTCGATTTGCTCCTCCTCCAGTGTTTGCACTTTCTGGAGCTCAGGGCTGACATTCAGCCCGAGAGGTGCCGGGAAGTCTCAGCCCAGTGTGACTTCTTAGATACCAGCAGACGTGATGGAGGAGAACTCTTTCCAACAAATGACCCGTTTTCACCAAAGAGGTGCTGAACCACCACCCAGCACCAAAGCACCCCCCAACCCCAGCTGAGAACTTCCAGCCTGTAGGAAACACTTTAATTCCTACTATTTCTGGAGGGACTTCTACTCCAAAGCCGTAGAATCTGTTTCTCTGTCAGCTCAGAAGGTTTTGAGAAGGTATGAGAACACCAGAGCTACCCCCTGCTCTCAGCCAGCTGCTGGACAAAACTGTAGTATAAAAACAGACCTCCTAACACAGGACCCCTCTGTTTACTCTTTTTATGTCTACAAGGAACTGGGCTTGGTTGGAGGGGTGGAAAATGAGCGATGCAGGACAGCTGGAGGGCTGGGCTCATCTGCCAGCCCAGCCTTTACTCTGACAGATATCAAACACCTGTGGAAGCACCCAAAAAAAAACCAGAAGAAGTTGTTCAAGGGACTTCAAAGAATGTTTGTTGAGGGGAGAGAAGGAAGGAAGGCTGATGTCAGTCCTCCGGGACCAACAGAAGACTCCAAGTCTGAGACAAGGACAGGTTCACGTTTCATTTGATCCTGGCTCTACTTCAAACCCCGTAAAGATCAGGCAAGGCGGGGGACCTGCAGCTCAGAGGGACCTGCCACGAACAGGGTTGTTGGCAAACACGACACACCCGTTGTCCTTTCATGTCTCACCTGCGAGCGGTGACTGCACCAAGAACGGAGCCCGTCCTTCCTTTAAGTAGTGGTTTTCCCATCTCAGCCTGACCGGTAATTTATGGGAAAGTCAATTTGTCACCAACCTGGAGGACGACAGCAGGTTTGGGGGTGTGTGAGAATGGGGCAACGTCCCTCGCACAGGCTGCAAGCCCTCTAGTGACATTCTGTGGCCATGTCTACTTTATCTTCACCAGCAAGCCCTGGTCCCCAGGCTACGGGGGATGTAGGCTTGCTTCAACCCATACTTCCAGTTAAGAGTGGATTTTCTCATGTTATGTCACACCACTCCATGCCGTGTCGTGCCATATCGTGCCATGCCACATCGTGCCATGCCAGGTCATCACGTAGGCTTTCAACTAGGCCTGATGGGCACAAGCAACAGAGACGGTCAGAAAATGTGGATTGTGTGCACCTAAAGGGGTAACAGCCCACTCTTAGAGCTGAGAAGCACCAGCAAAGCGAGTGGGTGGGAGGCAGAAGGTTTGCTGTCAGCACCAGACAGACAGTGTGGTTGCCATAAATTCTGCAAATCCTGCTCTACCCGTCCCAGTTTTAGCTGAGAGAGCTCGGGATGAAACGGGGCCAGGAGGGAGCTGGAGGGACACCACATCCACCGGCAGCACTCCTCCAGGTCACCTGACTGTGTGGGAGCAGACCTTGTGTTGGGACACGTAACATGTGTGGTGTTCTTGTCGCTCATTGAGCACTGGCAGGGGAACTGGGCTGACATCAGACGGAAGGAGGAGGCTGGATGAAAGGCGCTTGGCTGCTGTCGCAACCTCTGCAGTCAAAGTTGAGGTGAATGAAAGACCCAGATCCTCCTGTAAAGCCCCAGATGATGCTCTTGAACTTTTTTTTGGATCCCAGGAAACCAATCAGCAAGACCCACCCTGCTGCCACAGGATATCCCTGTAGACTGACACCAGAATGGGTTTCCCTCGGGATGAATCTAAGGCAGGAGCAGCCAGGATCTGAAGGAGCAAGGCAGGAGATGTTTTAGCATCTAGAAGAAGAGGAGCGTAGGGTGCGAAAGCAAAAGGGCAGGGCTCTGCTTTGCTCCTTCACCGGATTTCTTTAGTGGCTACACAGCTTCGGGTCCATTTACCGACGTGTTTGCTTACAGAAGCTTCTAGGTCTTTAACCAGTGGGTTTTAAACCTCCTTCCAAGCCCAGACACTTGGTGGTTGTTGCTGCTTTCACACTGTGTCGGTTTCAGTCTCTCTTGAGAAGGTCAACAGGTTTCCCAGTGAGCGTTTGAGACAGATTTGAATTCAGACAAGTCCAGTTGGAGGCGAGTGAGCTGGGGGTGTTGCTCTTTGAAGCGTAGGTGGGTGACCAGAGGCTGCTGATTTCCACATCTAACCTCTTAGCACCTCCCTGCACCTCAGTTCGGTTGCCCTGAACACTCATCCCCGGGGATCACGCAGTTCGGCTGCTCAGGAGTTACGCACCACGGAAGTCGGAGCATCAAGGATGCAGGGGCAGATCACCTGTCAGGGGACATCCTTCAACTCTCAGTAGACATGCCTCACCCCTCGGGAGACATCCCTCACCTCTCAGTTCCCATCCTTCCAGCGAAGTGGTGCCACTCACAAAAGCAAACATCTACCAGCTGTTCGCTGTCCTACTCGACCCGGCTGCCAAGTGGGCGAGTCTCCTCCTTGTTTGCACAGTGACCAACCCAAGGGAAGAAATCTTGATGGCTTCTGAGGCCCTCCCATAATAAACGTGATTGGTAATGATTAAAAACTCATTACAGCTCTAATTACAGCCAATACAACACCGCCTGGATTCATTCCCCAACCAGCTCATAAAATATTGCACCTGTTATATTTGGTTCCGTGTTCTAACGCAAAGAATATTACACCACTCATGGCCTGAACCAGGTTATGGGACAGACATCTACCTGCTCTCCTTTCCTCCCAGCAGCTTCCTGGACATGGCAATCCCAACGTCCAGGGCTATCTTCACCCTCAAGAAATCCTGACATTCCTTCAGTGTGCGACCGAGCTCCTCTTCAGCTCCACTGAGGGCTCGATAAACTTCACCCAGCTGGCTTTTGGCTTTGTCGAGGGCGAGATCTCCTTTCTGTTCCACCTCAGCAATGCTTGGTGGAAGGAAGAGCGCTTTGCGTCCCGTCGTCTGGGACCTAACTGTCCTCTGAGCCACACTGAGCCACCGGTGGCCTTGCACTGCACCGGTTGGTGACTGGAGAGGTCGGCAGCCCCAGGCTGTGTCTCACAACCCCACGTTGCTTGGACAGGGTGATGGAGAATGAGCAGTAGATGCCATGAGTAAGACATTCGCCGTCTCCTTTTGAGCTCCGGTCTCTGCAGAGCTGAAGATGCAGACAGGTTCTCGTGAGCACCCGCAGGAGCCTCCTGGTGCAGAAGTTCCCTTAGCCCAGACGGCACACGCCCTTTGCTGTAGAAAACCAGAACTTAAAAACCAACAAAAACCATATTTCTTCTGTGTTTTTCAATGTCTGTGTCCAACCCGGCCACAGCCCCGCCAAAAAATATCGCAGGCATGTCACTGCTCGACCACGTTGAGGCTGTTTCACAAGTAAAATTCACTCATTTTAAGCAAAACAAGCCCCTTTGCTGCAAATATGTGTCTACTTTTTTACAAGAGGTGGCAGCGACCACCGTGCCCCTGGAGCAGATGAAGGAGAGCCCAACCACGGGGCTGTCAACCGTCTCTCCTTCCAGCACGATGCACTTGAGCAATTAGCGTTACTCTCTTTTTCACGAGCGCAGCAGATGGGAAAGATAAACTCCGGCATCTCCGTCTTACAGCCTGGCCCCTCTCCAGGAAAAACTCAAGGGAATTACAAAAAGCCTGTGGTTTTTCTGGAGGGTGACGCCTTCAGCTTCCTGGTTTTCGACACGTGGGAGATCTCTTGCCTTCTCTGCCACCCTCCCAAGGAAGTCCCCAGGAATGGTCTTGGGCTCTGCAGCGACTTGGGCTGTGCCCATCCTTGGACCCTTCACTGGGGTGAGGGAGTAGAGATGACTTCTTGGTGCATCCCATCCCAAACTCTGCATTTAGAGTCGGAAATGTGATTTTTTCATTCAAATGGGAGAGTTATAGCCTTTTGTAACCTGGTATAAACATCAGATTCGGGGGTCAGGTGTGTCCTCAAGGACTCTGCAACACAGATCTTCTCCATTTCTGTACTTTTCCCCAGCAGACACCGAGACCACAGCAGGACAACACCCACACCCCAGTGCGGCCAGGGCTGATTCACCCACCAGCCCGGCTCCCGCTCCTCCCAGTGCTGGAGAAGAATCCAGCCAAGCGTTCATCCAATTAATTCGGTTGCGATGGGATGTTCTTTGGAGACGTCTAATGACTCACCCACCTGGGCAATCTGGAGCTGTAATAGCAGGTTCCTTTCACACCGCTTTTTTTTTCAGTAGTGATTTGTGTCCACGGAGCATCTTCAAGCCCTCCCACCACTCAGGGATCAGGTGCTGGTGCCTGTGTAAGAGCCCTGCTCGTCAGGTAGATGGTGCTGCTTGTCCTTGTGGCAGCCAAGGGTGGAGGACAACCCTTCCTCATGGGTCATTAACCACCCACGGGGGACCTAGGGCTGGTGTCCTCTCCCATGGAGGCCTCCAGGGCACCTGGGTGGGGACTCCAGGCACCATCACGACTGAGCCACTGTGTGGTGGTGACGGGCTGGCTCTTGGGATGACAGCCGTGCCAAGGGCTGGTGCTAACTGCCACGTCCCAATGGCCATGGTCCAACCGACACGTCCCAAAGACAGTGGTCAAACCACCCCAGTCCAGCTGCCATATCTCAAGGTCGTGTTCAAAATGCCACCGTTCAAACCGTCCTGACATCCATATCCAAACCAACGCTAGTCCAGGTGTCGCATCCCAACGGCCACATTCAAGCCACCAAATCCCAACAGCCGCGTTCAAACCACCACATCCCAATGGCCATGTTCAAACAGCTCTGGTCCAACAACCACATCCCAACAGCCCATCCCTACGGCCACGTTCAAACAGCCACAACTACCCTGTTCACACCACCACGTTCAAACCATCACATCCAGGCAACCATGTACCAGCTGCTGCCATCGATTGCCGTGTCCCAACCACAATGCCCCCAGTGCTGGCCTTGCCTGCCTTGCTCCCGAGGTGCCCATCAACCAACAGGTGGACACTTCACCCTGCTAAGCTTGGGACAAGCACGATGCCCCCCACCTCATGGCCACCAGGTTGAAATCTCATGTTCCCTTCTTGGGCCACATTCCTCACACCCATGGTTCTCCCACCCCACAGAGACATGGGGAATCTACTGTGGAGAGGAAGATCCTAAGAAGAGAGAGAAAGGCCATCTTCCTCCTCCTCACCTCGGATGGGTGGTTCATGACACTCAATGGTTTGCGCCATAGGACAGAGTACCGTAGGCGTTGTCGTTCCTTACAGCAAAGAGCAAAGGGTGTTCTCCCTCCCCCAAGGACCGTTAAGTGATGAGAAAACACAAAGATTTCTTTTCATCTGTCTGCAGTTTATTGGTAATGAAAGAACTTGGAGGAAAAGGGCGCTGGTAGAAAGCAGCCATGCAGTAGGTTTCACACAACAGAAGGTTTGCAATAAGGCCACACATATGTCAGGTGTGAAGGAGAGGAGAGAAAGGAATCTGTAAACTATCAAAGCTGCCATATGACTCCACCAGGGGAAGGTGGACATCTCCAAGGACCTGTTTCTCACTCCTAAATCTGACAACGAGACATCATTGCATTTCTTCTGCTTACATGAACGCCTGGTGTAGCTGAAACAAGCATGTGGGTAACATGCAGGACCCGGGGAAGTTGCAAGGGAAACACGGCCATTGAAAAAGAGACCTTAAGAAGTGGAAGGAAAGAGCAGTTTTATACCAGCTCCTCCTCAGCCAGCGCAGAGCTCGGGGGTAGCAGCAAGAAGCGCAACTAAAGATGCTCGGACGAGCTCTGCAGTCCCTGGTACCCCCCAGGGAGATCTTTCATCCCCGGAGCTCGGAGAGGAGCTGACAGGATGTTATGTCCCTGTGGGCAGGTTGATTGGAGGTTCTATCTAGAAGGGAAACCCTTCATTTCTTTACTTGCGTGCCGGTTCGGGGTGGAAGGGGCTGTGCTGCTGGCTGGAGAGAGGAGAAGATGCTTCTTTCCTTGGAGGGACTGAGGCCAGGGCTCAGTATTTTACACCTGAAGATTTGACCGTTGTGGTCGTGACACATCTCCGCACCGAGGAGGACCCGGCCCCCGCGACGAAGTTGCCACCTCCAGAGCTGCACATTCTTCCACTTCCAGAAGAGAAGCCACCGCTGAGAATTCCTCCTCCCACACCGCAGCTGCCTCCAATGACGCTTCCTCCTCCAACCGTGCATACTCCTCCTCCCATGCCACTGCTGGCTCCAAAGCCACCAGCTCTGCCTCCAGCAATGGTGGTTCTGCCAACCACAGCTGCAAGAGAAGGACGAGTTCAGTGACCATCAAGTGACCACCTGGGAATCCTCGCCAAACCCAGGGTAAAAACCACTCTGCAGAGAAGAGGACGAGCAGATACTTACAGACATTTACGTTGGAGGGGTTGTCTCCACAGAGCCTGCAAAGGAAAGGGAGCACATGGTGAGAATCCAAGATAATTGAAAGCAATTAAGCTCCACGCAATTTCCCAAGTGCTCTCTTGACTTCCTGCTTCATTTAACATCAATTAAAACCACTGGGAAACACCCCCTGCAGGGTTCCGAGTTCTATTTGGGGCTTCCAGACTTGGGGGAAAAATGAAATTAAATCTAATTCCGACATTAGATGGGTCGTGGGAGATGAACAAACCTCAGTCTAACCCAAGGAGAGACAATGCTTTGGTCTGGCCAACCTGACAGCAGGTCTCACCTGTTCTCCTCTCCCTCCAGCAGCTTCCTGTACATGGCGATCTCAACGTCCAGGGCAATCTTGACATTCAACATCTCCTGGTACTCCTTCAGCAAGCGAGCCAGCTCCTCCTTGTCTTTCTGCAGGGCACATTCCAGCTCCTCCAGCTTCCTCCGAGCATCCTTGAGGGCCAGCTCACCACGCTCCTCGGCCTCAGCAATAGCTGCCTGCAGCTGCTGGTTCTGAGGAAAAAAGAAAGCATTTTCTCAGTTCCCTTCTGCACACCTTCCACTGGAACAGCCCTCAGGGCACAAACAGGATGGGAAATCATCAGGAACAAAGATCTGAATTTCACAGACCAAGTTTCCCTCATACAGCTTAGCACACCACCCAGCTCCATCGTCACCCAGCCCGATGAGTGACAAGATGTCGGAGGCCCTACCTGCTTCTTCACGCTCTCAATCTCAGCCCGCAGCCTCTGGACGTTCCTGGTCAACTCTTGGATCTCGATCTTGGTGTTGCGGAGGCTGTCCCCGTGCCGTCCAGCAGTGCTCTGCAGCTCTTCATACTGGCAGCATGGAGAAAGAGCAGCCCATCAGTGACACAACCTACTCTCTGCCCCATGACAAAGGATCCAGCCACCAGCAGAGACTGACCCAGGTGCCTTAACTGCTGCCCAACTCACCCGGCTCTGGTACCAAGCCTCAGCTTCAGCTCTGCTGCACTGAGCAATCTGCTCGTACTGGCGTCTGACCTCCTCAATGATGCTGTCCAGGTCCAAGTGACGGTTGTTGTCCATGGACACCACCACGGACAGGTCCCGGCTGATGGTCTGCATCTGCGCCAGCTCCTGCAACCAACACCTGAGTCAGGCTGTCCCTCCCAGGAGAGGAGAAGGGAGCAGCAGCTCCAGGCAGCCTCACCACACCAAGTCCACAGGGGGAAACCTCCGTGTCTTTGGCCACCACCCGCCTCACTGCAACTCCAGGGCAGGGCAAGGAGAACTCTTCTTACCTCCTCATACATGCACCTCAAGAAGCTGATTTCATCAGTCAGAGCTCCCACCTTGGCTTCCAACTCTACTTTAGTCATGTAGGCACAGTCCACATCCTAAAGGAACGATCACAGAGACATCAGCTTCCTCCCACCCCAGAAGAGCTGTTGGCAGCCACCACCTGCCCTTGGAAGTGACTGTGTCCTCTTGGAGTGCTGCCTCCTCCCAATGTCCCTGCAGCCTGGATCACCACACCCTCATGCTCCTGCTCCCCTTGTGCCTCACCTTCTTGAGCACCACAAACTCATTCTCGGCAGCCGTGCGCCTGTTGATCTCTTCTTCGTACCTGGGCAAGGGGACAAGACAAGATGAGTCTCCTGGGGTGCTCCTCACTCAACCAGTGGAGCCCCCTTCCCTCCACACTCCCATTTCTGGAGCGGCAAGACAGGGTGGAAACCTCCAGGCTGGCTTAGCTCGTCTCCTCTCCGGCTGCTCATCCCTTCCTCACCCTGTCGCTGCACTCACTTGGTTTTGTACTCCTCCACGTATTGCCGCATGCTCTGCAGCTCCTGCTCCAGCTGTCCCCTCTGGCCCAGCAGAGACTCCAGCCTGCGCCGCAGGGTCTGGATGTAGTTTTCGAAGATGACGTCGAGGTTCTTCCTCGGCCCCGAAGGCCCTTGCTGTTGGAGGAGCTCCCACTTGGTGGAGAGGACCTTGTTCTGTTGCTCCAGGAAGCGGACCTGAAAGGCCACCACGAGGGTTGTGAGATGTTCACCCGGGGAGGGATCACACCACTGCACCCTCCTGCTGGTTTTGGAGGGCAAAAGTGTCATTGGCCGAGTTCCCAGCAGGACTGTGGCTAGTGGTAAGCCAGTTTTCCAGGAGGAAGATCCCTCGCTTCTCTCTCATTTCAGTTATGCTTGAATTTCTGGTGGGTTTTTTATTACCTACAGGAATGATTACATTCCAGCTTTACAGATTATTGTCTTTTCCAATTGCCAGTTTTGTCCCTCAGTAATTTGCAGGAGCATCAGATAATTTTTCGCCTCCCCGTGAATAAACTCCCATACGTTTAAGTATGGGATGACGTTGCTCTTATCAGATATTAGAAGTATTCATGTGTGATATATTTAAAAAGCTCTGCAGAACATTTATAATCAATGTTCTCCCAGTGCAGCCAGTCTGAAGAACACTTGCCTGTACCTGAACTGAAATAAGGAACAACCAGGAATTAACTGAAAGCTCATTCCTACGTTCTAAATTCTTCGCAATTAAACCATCCTCGAAAAAGGACAGACTTAAGAACATCGAGTGTATCACAATCTTGTTGGCCTGACTGCACGGAGAACACTGGAGGGAAAAACTAAAGAAGAACTTGCATCAGTCAAATCTAGAGAAGGTCCTTTGCTGTCTCTGCAGATGTAAAATATTTGCATTTCCTAGGTGAAAACTCTACCAGCCTTCCAGACCTGCGACACTGAGCTGAGGAGAACAACATCTCTCTCTCCACAGCAAAGCAAAGTCCCCCAGAATCCCCACTCCCAAGCAAACCCAGCTCCAGCCTCTCACCTTGTCAATGAAAGAGGCAAACTGGTTGTTAAGAGTCTTGATCTGCTCCTTCTCCTGGCACTTCACTTGCTGGATCTGAGGATCAATGTCAACATGGACCGGCCGCAGGAGGCTTGGGTCAACCTGCACCGGCTGGATGCCTCCAGGGAACCCAGGACCACCTCTCACAGGACCACCAAAGCCGCCTATTCCTCCACCAACGACACCTCCGCCAACGCTGCCAAATCCTGCTCCACAGCCTCCACCAAAGCCAACAATCCTACATCCGTATCCACCGCCATAAGAGCCACCCATGGAAATTCTTCCGCTGCCACCCAGGTTATGGAGGCTCCTGCTGCTAAACCCTCCGCAACGTCCGCTGCCTCCAATTCCCCTGGACGTGGAGAACGAGCTATAGCTGATCCTGGTTCTGCCCCCGCTTCCTCCGAAGCCACCACCGATGGCAGAGCAGGAGCTGTAGCCCCTCCTGCTTCCGCCTCCAAAGCTTCTGCAGATCGACTGCCGGGACATGGTTGGTTCTTCCAAGCTGAGGAGAGCAGAAAGACCAACGGAGCTGTGCTGCTGAGGGGCGAGTGCCGAGAGAAGCGTGCACAGTCTTCTCTGGCTCCACGGCTCCAGGCATTCCCTTTTATCTGTTCCTGGAGGTGGGCTGGGTCTACAAGGGTGTGAGGAGGAAACAAATTTACTGTCTTCATCAGCTTGGTGCGGTTAACAGATTTTTTGCCAGATTGTTGACTCCACCCAGAAATACGCTTTGCGATGCAGAAGAGAAGAAAGGAGCAGGAGCATGGAAGAAGGTCTCAGTGAGTAAGTGGACTCTCGTATCTTTATGGCATCTGGAAAAATATGTTTTCCAGCGATGTAGTCATGTTCTTCCCTCCTCCCACCTTCCTACCTGTTGTCTGGATGTTTCGCGCTGACACTCGACGTCAGGCAAGCGCTGCTTTGGGTGAAAACCAACTAGAATGAGACTTTCACAATTGCCCTGAGCACGCCCCAAATCTCCTTCTGAAGCGGAAAATTGCCGACGACATCCCAAGAGGCAGCTTCCCAGCGCGGAGCGAAAACACCACAAATTAACATTTAACAACAGTCAGCATTTCTTTTTTATCCGGAAAGGAGGTGCTGAGTCCTTTTCCCTAAGAGCATCGGCTGGGATGGGAGTGTCTTCTTCTAGGGCACATCCCTGCAAAATGCATCTCCCAGAGCCTGAGAAAACCAGGTACCGAGACTCTGAGCACCGGGGTGGAATGAGCAAGAGAGCAAGGATGTCCAAGCTCCTTCCTTGTGCTTTTCAGATGGCCGGAGGGTTTGGTGAACCTGCTGAGGACCAAAAGGACGCTCCGGGCACTAGATGTGGTAATGGTGACTGAAGAGAGATGAAGAGTGGAGAAACAGAGGCAGGGACAACAGTGATTTGTGAAAATAATTTTATTTTGTAACTTAAACTGGTAGGTGAGTGCTTCAGGCTGAGCTCACCATCTTCCATCATTTTGAAATAAGGGGCAAATAAGAGGCAGGAGAATCTCTTCAGTGCTTCCTTAAGTAGGAGCAGTTAGAGCACACAAGGTGTGCTTCAAGAGGGGTGGCATCAGTAAATTTGGGGGGTAGGAGGGGAGGGGTGCTCACGGAATTCACTTGAGAAAAATGCCTTTTTAAGACAACAGCTGGTGCTTCTAACCGGAAAACAGTAATGTTTAGTTTCACGCACAATCTCTCTGGATATGGAGTAGGAAGTTCACCTGAAAGACACGTTGCAGAAATCTTCTGAATCTCATTAATCAAATATACATTTTAACTATATTTATGAAATTTAAGAAAAAAAAAAAAACAACTCATTTTCCTTGTGCTTACTTCCTGAAAATCATCAATAAAAGTTGAGGGAAATACATTTTAAAGCCTTCTAAGCATTTCAGAGATTCAATACTACATTATATTTAAGCTTCCAAAGTCAAATACACATGTGTATCTTTGAATTTGCACAATCAACCATAAGAGTTGTGCAACTAAACATTGTCTGAAAGTCTCACCAGGAATCCACCTGCAGCCACAGACACCTCAAACCCATTCAGAAAAGCAGCCAAGAGAATTGCTGTCAAAAGCCACCAGAGGAATCAGACACAGAAATGCCATTGAGTGTCCCAAGGACAAAGGCTGATGGACACCACAGCCCCTTCACAGAGCCGGGAGTAGGGGGGTGGAGAACACTGCCCTTGAGGGGGCCTCCAGTCATGGTTGGCCAAGGGTTATCCTACCCTTAAGGGGATGCAAGTCATGGTTGACCAGTTGTCCTGTCCTTCAGGGGAACATGAGTCATGGTTGGCCAAGGATTATCCTACCCTTGAAGGGGATGCAAACCATGGTTGACCAAGGGTTGTCCTACTCTTGAAAGTGACTCAGGTCATGGTTAGTCAAGAGCTGTCCTACTCTTGTGGGAAATATGAGTTATGGTTGGCCAAGGGTTATCCTACCCTTGAGGGGGACTCAAGTCATGGTTGGCCAAGGTTTATCCAGGTGTGTGTCCTCTGCAGCAGGCTGCAGCTGGACAGCGGGCAGAGACCTCCACAGCAGGGAGAGGACACAATCCCTTTCAGAAGCAGCTGGAACAAAGAGGGTCGTCTTTCTCACTTCTTCTCTCCAAACCAGAGGTAAGTTCTCCAGGTGACTCTACGACCCAGTGCACCCGCTCACCATGAGCCGTCCCAGGGAGGTGCAGGGCAGCTCAGTTTTTCGGTTTGAGAAAGCAGGACGTGTCTTCTCATGGCCTCCCTGCAGATTGCCAAACGCACGGTAGCTGCCTCCCTGGGCAGGACGCGGTTGTAACATCCCACCCGGCGGCTCCACGGCAAAGGGGAAGATCTGTTAAGTCAGCCGAATGCCTGGATGCTGACCACATCCAGAGCGAGCAGATAAGACGCCCAGATTGACTCACGCTGACGTCTTCAGACAAGATGGGAAGATTATACCCAACCTGGAGTCACTTCAGCCTCCTCCACATAAAACTCGATAGACAGCCCGGGCTCCGAACGTTCCTTCAGATCTCTTACACAAGGAGCTGTGCTCAGGAAAATCGTCAACGTGAGGCAAAATGTAAACTCTGCAGAAAACGGGGATGATGACGAAGCCAGGCTGCAGCTTCGGAGCTCACATGGCAGGGATTCTGGCAGCGTAGAACATGATGTCGCAATGACTCCTCACAGCAATGCCTACAACGCCGCGTTCCAGAGTTTAAAGCTGGGAAGAAACAGACTCTTAAAACTAAGAACCAAAATAGGTGACTCTTGCCCCAAGCCAAACCCCAGAGTGCTCTTGGCACAGTCCCAGCTTCTCAGAGGCATTGCCTTCTCATCGTCTCCTGACTGGACCAAACCCGGACACGTTCCCCAGATCTGCCATGCTTCAAAGGGGTAGAAATCCCTCTTCCAAGATCCCTGGGACCATTCCCCACTGCCTTGACTGGACCTCTTCCTGGGTCTGCAGCTTCCTGACCTGCTACGGGGACACTGGCAGCTCAGGGCAGGTTCTTGAGGGACTCCCCAACCACTCCTGAAAGCGGTTGCTGCCTCTTTGATCTCTTTTTGTGGTGGAAGAACTGAAGCACAGCATGGATCAAACATGTAAACATTATTCTCCTGTTCCCCCTCCTGGAGCTCGACCAAACCTCTCCCACTTGCTCTTCATTTTAAAGAAGAGACTCTGGGGGAGTTAATCATGTTTAGCCAAGGAAGGGGAGGATGAGTTGGTGGTTCTCAAGCACTCCCAGTGCTCGCTGCGTTGAGCAGCCTGCCTGGCCACAGCCTCCTTGTCCCGTGGTGAGTGAGTGCTTGGCCAACAGCCACCTCCCTGCTCACAGGCAGCTGCAAATCTGCCCTCCCAACACTGCCCACAAGATCCCAACCATTGCCACCTTCCCTGACCACAAAGCAAAGTCCACTCCAAGGCAGGAAACTCAGATGAAGTGACAAGAGCAGACTGATCTGATGTCTGCTCCCACGCTCCCGCCACCGATTCCCATTATCAATCAAGGTTTTGGGTCTCCTCTGGTTTCACCAGTCTGCCCTGGCAATGTTCCTGCCCAAATCCCATCACTTTCCGTTTATAATTTTCAACCTACCCCACACACAGCTTCTTCGGACTCGAAAAATCTGAGAGCCAAGACAAAGTTTTGTAAAACCTCTTTCCTAGAGCAACATCAGCAATTTGAATGCTCCCAGATGACTGGTAAGACCTGAGATGGGCAACAGGGGCCTGGATGCCCCAGTTTGCTTAAGGGCTGAGCCCTTACTTGTGGCATGGAGTAGCTTGAAGCCTCCTTGTTGGGTCAGAAGGTGCTGGACCTCTCTGTTGTAGAGGCTTAGAGACAGGACAAAGGAAGATAACCACTGTGGAAGTGACTAAACAGGTTTCCAAGGATGAGGCTGTGTCAGGAGCTGCCCAGAGATTTAGCAGCCTCCTGAATTCCCCAGTTTGAGCTCCCAGTGCTCCTGCCTGCTCGTAGTGACTGCACACGGCATGAAGTGAGCACCACAAACCCATCACTCTAGGTAGAGCTTTGGGTTTTCCGGCACTGCAATGGCTGGTAAGAGCCGGGAGGCATCACCCATGTTTGAACACTTGCCTGGCTCTGTCCACACACCCATTCACTTCCCTCAAATCACAGTCATGACACGTCGAATGGAAAAACAACCCACACCTCCCCACCAAGCTGCTTCACCAACAGCGAGAACCACTTGGCCTAGACGTGGCTTCCAAGGCAATAACACAAAGACATGGTGAATGTTCTCTGCAATTTATTGAGAATGGCAACATCCCAAGTAAGTAGAGCGTAACGCAAAGAGAAGAGGAAGGGAGGTGGGGACAGGACATCTCATTCCATGCAACGGCTCCAGAGAGAGCTCTTGCTTAAAGCAAAGTTGGGACTACCAGGTGAGCAAGGCCACCCAGATGCTCCACCCTGAGGCAGTCAATGAATCTGGCCACCCACTGAGAAGATGCTCCCTTGCCAGCCCTACCAGGGGACGAGTCCTGCTTGCCCCACACCTACCCTCACCCCAAAGACTGCTCAAGGCAAGCAGCAGCACGGACTGCGTGCAGAAGCACCCCAGGGATACGGCCATCGAGAAAGGGACAGGAGGACAGAGGAGGACAGAAGACCTTTATACATGGTGGCCACGAGGCAGCCAGAAATGTCCAAGACAGCAAGAGAGGCGGAGCGTTCCCCTCCTGTCCACCAGCTCCCCGTGCTGGAGATCCACAGGGAGACTTCCCTTTGCTCACACGGGTTGGGCTCGGGGCTGGCCAGGGCTGCTGACGGGACACGGCCTCGCCACGAGGCGCCCTCGGTGGGACCAAGCCGGGGAGATGCGTGCGCTGGTGCGTGGTGGGCGTGAGGGACACAGTTCGTTTCGTTGCAGGACGCCAGAGCTGGGTTGAAGGAGGTTGGGCTGCTGCCGGGAGAAGAGAGGACCCGCGTCGCTCCCGTTCCCGTCCGGCTTCGGGGCTCAGAACCTGACGCCGGAGGATTTGACGGAGGTGGTGGTGACGCATCTCCGCACGGAGGACGACCCCCCGCCGGAGCTGAAGTTGCCTCCTCCGGAGCCGCACATCCTTCCGCTCCCAGAAGAGAAGCCGCCGCCGTACATTCCTCCTCCCAGCCCGCAGCTGCCGCCCATGCTGCCTCCTCCGAAGCCTCCTCCTGTGCCACACACGCCTCCTCCCATTCCTCCGCCCATGCCGCTGCCGCCTCCGAAGCCTCCGCCCATGCCGCTGCCGCCTCCGAAGCCTCCTCCCATGCCTCCTCTGCCTCCAGTGATGGTGGTCCTGCCTACCACAGCTGCAAAAGAAGCACAGGTTACGTGCCCATTGGCCGTTGGCACATTGTAGCTGAAAAAAAAAAACACCTTATGATAGAGCTTCTCAAAGAAATGAGTGTAGATACTTACAGACGTTGACGTTGGACATCCCATCATTGCACAGCCTGTGAGGGAAAACAGAACTTGTTAATCCTATGGGACATATGTGCTTCTTCAACTGAGAATTTCCCTTTCTGAAGAAGTGCGTATTCCCTGTTCTTTCTGGATTTCACAAGTATTCTTCACAACAAATGAGCAACCTCGAGCTTAACTTTCTCAGAAGAAATACATAGCACATACTTAAGGCTCAGGATTAGAGCACGAGTGACATGAAATTTATCTTTGGGTTGCATGGAAAGATCTCACCTATTTGCATCCAAATTTTAGATACAAAGAAAGGTCTCACCTGTTCTCCTCTCCCTCCAGCAGCTTCCTGTACATGGCGATCTCAACGTCCAGGGCAATCTTGATGTTCAGCAGCTCCTGGTACTCCTTCAGCAAGCGAGCCAGCTCCTCCTTGTCTTTCTGCAGGGCACATTCCAGCTCCTCCAGCTTCCTCCGAGCATCCTTGAGGGCCAGCTCACCACGCTCCTCGGCCTCAGCAATAGCTGCCTGCAGCTGCTGGTTCTGAGGAAAAAAGAAAGCATTTTCTCAGTTCCCTTCTGCACACCTTCCACTGGAACAGCCCTCAGGGCACAAACAGGATGGGAAATCGTCAGGAACAAAGATCTGAATTTCACAGACCAAGTTTCCCTCGTACAGCTTAGCACACCACCCAGCTCCATCGTCACCCAGCCCAATGGCATCACACAACAGGATGTCGGAGGCCCTACCTGCTTCTTCACGTTCTCAATCTCAGCCCGCAGCCTCTGGACGTTCCTGGTCAACTCTTGGATCTCGATCTTGGTGTTGCGGAGGCTGTCCCCATGCCTTCCAGCAGTGCTCTGCAGCTCTTCGTACTGGCAGCATGGAGAAAGAGCAACCCATCAGTGACACAACCTACTCTCTGCCCCATGACAAAGGATCCAGCCACCGGCAGAGACTGTCCCAGGTGCCTTAACTGCTGCCCAACTCACCCGGCTCTGGTACCAAGCCTCAGCTTCAGCTCTGCTGCTCTGAGCAATCTGTTCGTACTGGCGTCTGACCTCCTCAATGATGTTCTCCAGGTCCAAGTGACGGTTGTTGTCCATGGACACCACCACGGACAGGTCCCGGCTGATGGTCTGCATCTGAGCCAGCTCCTGTAACCAACACCTGAGTCAGTCTGTCCCTCCCAGGAGAGGAGAAGGGAGCAGCAGCTCCAGGCAGCCTCGCCACACCAAGTCCACACAGGCAACCTCCGTGTCTTTGGCCACCACCCACCTCACTGCAACTCCAGCCAGCCCAGGGCAAGGAGAGCTCTTCTTACCTCCTCATATATGCACCTCAGGAAGTTGATTTCATCGGTCAGAGCTCCCACCTTGGCTTCCAACTCTACTTTATTCATGTAGGCACAGTCCACATCCTAAAGGAACAATCACAGAGACTTCAGCTTCCTCCCACCCCAGAAGAGCTGTTGGCAGCCACCACCTGCTCTTGGAAGTGCCCGTCTCCTCTTGGAAGTGCCGCCTCCTCCCAATGTCCCTGCAACCTGGACCCCCACACCCTCATGCTCCTGCTCCCCTTCTGCCTCACCTTCTTAAGCACCACAAACTCGTTCTCAGCAGCCGTGCGCCTGTTGATCTCTTCTTCATACCTGGGCAAGGGGACAAGACAAGATGAGTCTCCTGGGGTGCTCCTCACTCAACCAGTGGAGCCCCCTTCCCTCCACACTCCCATTTCTGCAGCGGCAAGACAGGGTGGAAACCTCCAGGCTGGTTTAGCTCGTCTCCTCTCCGGCTGCTCATCCCTTCCTCACCCTGTCGCTGCACTCACTTGGTTTTGTACTCCTCCACGTATTGCCGCATGCTCTGCAGCTCCTGCTCCAGCTGTCCCCTCTGGCCCAGCAGAGACTCCAGCCTGCGCCGCAGGTTCTGGATGTAGTTTTCGAAGATGGCGTCGAGGTTCTTCCTCGGGCCCGAAGGCCCTTGCTGTTGGAGGAGCTCCCACTTGGTGGAGAGGACCTTGTTCTGTTGCTCCAGGAAGCGGACCTGAAAGGCCACCACGAGGGTTGTGAGATGTTCACCCGGGGAGGGATCACACCACTGCACCCTCCTGCTGGTTTCGGAGGCCAAAGGTGTCATTGGCCAAATCTCCAGCTACAGCTCGTTCAAACATATGACCTTCTAACGTGCAAGACCAGCACTACATAAATTTTGAGTCATTCTCAACTTCTCGCTGTGGAATAAGAAGAGTTTGCCAGTAGAAAACAGCCTCCCTGTTTCCCACAGCATCAGCTCCGGACCTTGCTCTCATCCCTGCAGTGGCAAAGTCAAGAGCACAATGATTTTTTTTTCATCTCACTGCACAAGGATTCTGTATTTCTTTGGTTTCTGTTGGAAATGCAAACAATCCAAGAGTGTCTTAAAGGTTTGGACTTTCCAGAATCAGTTCCTTGAAATGAAAGTTCCATCACAAAAAAAAAGTAGAGTAATGAGAACTAATGTAATGACGACCTAACATACGATGATGACTTTACCCTGAATCACTAGAAATTAGGCCGAGGAGATGAGGCTACAGAGTGTCCTGGAGCTGTTCTCTTTAATCTTCCATTAGCACAAAAACCTTCTGTATTGTTCACTATTGCTTCATAAGACCTGAATAAAAACTTGCTATTAAGCCATCAGTCCTACAAACTTCAACAAATACTTGTTGGTAAGAAAAAAAAATCCCTTTTTGCACCTCAGGAAAGTCATTTCAACACCCACCTGCAACCAAGCACGGTCCTAAATTCTCACCTTGTCAATGAAGGAAGCAAACTGATTGTTGAGAGTCTTGATCTGCTCCTTCTCCTGGTTTTTGACTTGTTGGATTTGAGGGTCAATCTCAACATGGACCGGCCGCAGGAGGCTTGAGTCAACCTGCACCGGTTGGATGCCTCCAGGGAAGCCAGGGCCACCGAAGCCACCCATTCCTCCACCACCCATTCCACCACCACCCATTCCTCCACCGAAGCCACCCATTCCTCCACTACCCATTCCTCCACCGAAGCCACCCATTCCTCCACAACTCATTCCTCCGCCGAAGCCACCCATTCCTCCTCCGTAGCCTCCACCAAAGCCACCCATCCTGCCTCCGTAGCTTCCACCGCCGTAGCATCCACCCACAGTAATTCTTCTGCTGCCACCCATGTTATGGAGGCTTCTGCTGCTAAACCCTCCGCAGTGTCCACCTCCTCCACCTCCCCTGGATGAGGAGTACGAGCTGTAGCTGATCCTGCTCCTGCCGCCACCTCCTCCAAAGCCACCACCGATGGCGGAGCAAGAGCTGTAGCCCCTTCTACTCCCGCCTCCAAAGCTTCTGCAGACAGACTGCCGGGACATGGTTGGTTCTTCCAAGCCGAGTCAAAATCGAGAAGAGCTGAAAGACCGACAGAGATGCGCTGCTGAGGGACGAGTGCGGAGAGAAGCGCGCACAGTCTTCTCTGGCTCCACGGCTTCAGGCACTCCCTTTTATCCACTCCTGGAGGTGGGCTGGGACGACATGGGCGTGAAGGTGGAAACCAACTTATTATTTTCATCAGCATGGGGCTGTTGACAGATTCTCAGTGGAGCTTTACCATATTTGGGGCTGCTTGGAAACACACCCTGCAATATATAAGTTAATAAAAGAGCAAGAACAGTGAAGCAGGTCTCAGTGACTAAGTGACCTCTCGTATCTTTACGACATCTGGGAAATCAATTTTTAGGATAATGCACTTTTCCGCAGCCCCTGATTGGACTTCCAGCCTCCATCAATGGTTCCCCATAATTTCAGATAAGGATCTTTCCAATCAAAACTCCACTGGAAAGAGAAGTTTTGATGAAATCCCAGCTATAATGTAGCTTTCACAATTCCTTCAACACACCCTAAATCCCCTTTTTATAGGTAGAGTTGCCCTCGGCATTTTGGATGAAGTTTCCCAATCTTGAACGGGAACTCATGACACCAAAGTTTGAAGAGACTCAGCACATTCTCCTGCTGGAAAGCAAAAACATCTCCTTGGAGTACGTGTGGTGTCGCTTTGACTGGGAGTGTCTTCCACCCGTGGATTCAATTCCCTCGGATTACATCTTCCTGAATCTGTGACAACCAACCGGGACCGTGGCTGATGCTGGAGTAGAGGGAAGAAGACAACTTGAATCATCTCGCTCCTTCTCCACTCTCTCCTGAGGGCAATGAGGAATGAAAACCTGTGGAGGAACAAAGGGTCACGTTGGGTGACCACGTCTGGGGACAGACAGACAAGCACTGTGGAAGAGGAATGACAGATGGACAGCTCGAGGTGGTTCCTACTGCTTGGATGAACATCGCTGACCTCTTCTATACCTGTTGGTTTTTTCCAAAATCAGACAACTGAAGAGGAAAATCCTGCGGAGAAACGGAGTTTTACGAATTCTAAGGCATGGTATACCCTCTGTATTTCAAATATTCTGTGGGGAAAAGGAGGTATTTTAGAAATGTATCCTGTAGGGAGTCTCTGAAATAAAGCAGCCCGTTTTTCGGTTGTATGTGAATGGGATTTTAAACAATTACTCAAAAGGTGCCAGATTACGACAGGAAGTACAGAGTGCTACTGACGTGCAGTGTACTGAGGAAACTGGATTATAGGTGCTGGTTAAAAGGAGACTGAGATCTGTAAACATTATTTCAAAGGAATTCTGAAGGTATTCTCTGCCTGAATATGATCAGGCAAATGTATGCTTACATTAAAGGCAAATATACAATGATTTTCTCACTGTCTCTGGATAATAATGGGTGCAAGCAATCAAAAACTATCAGAGAAAATGCCCGTAACAGCCCGTCAAAATATTTAAAACAATAACGAACATGAAAATAAGGTGATTCAAAAGATTTAATTATGAGCACATACATGAACAAGGAATTTTCAGAAACACCCGTAAGACTTGTGCAACTGAACGTTGGTGTCAGCCTGCAGCCACAGGCACCTCAAACCCATCAGAAAAGCAGCCCTGAGAGTCACCGTTAAAAGCCACCAGAGGAAGCAGACACATAAATGCCGTTGAGTGTACCAGGAACAAAGGCTGATGGACATCACGGCCACTTCACAGAGCTGGGAGTAGGGGAGTGGAGAACACTGCCCTTGAGGGGGACTCAAGTCATGGTTGGCCAAGGGTTGTCCTACCCTTAAGGGGATGCAATTCATGGTTGGCCAGAAGTTGTCCTATCCTTGAGGGAGATATGAATTATGACGGCCAAGGGTTATCCTACCCTTGAGGAAAACTCAAGTCATGGTTGGCCAAGGGTTATCCAGATGTGTGTCCTCTGCAGCAGGCTGGGAGAGGACACAATCCCTTTCAGAAAGAGCTGGAACAAAGAGGGTCGTCTTTCTCGCTTCTTCTCTCCAAACCAGAGGTAAGTTCTCCAGGTGACTCTACGACCCAGTGCACCCGCTCACCATGAGCCGTCCCACGGAGGTGCAGGGTAGCTCAGTTTTCCGGTTTGAGAAAGCAGGACGTGTCTTCTCATGGCCTCCCTGCAGATTGCCAAATGCACGGTAGCTGCCTCCCTGGGCAGGACGCGGTTGTAACATCCCACCCGGCGGCTCCACGGCAAAGGGGAAGATCTGTTAAGTCAGCCGAATGCCTGGATGCTGACCACATCCAGAGCGAGCAGATAAGACGCCCAGATTGACTCACGCTGACGTCTTCAGACAAGATGGGAAGATTATACCCAACCTGGAGTCACTTCAGCCTTCTCCAGGTAAGACTCAACACCAAACCTGGGCTCCGAACGTTCCTTCAGATCTCTTACACAAGGAGCTGTGCTCAGGAAAATCGTCAACGTGAGGCAAAATGTAAACTCTGCAGAAAACAGGGATGATGACGAAGCCAGGCTGCAGCCTCGGAGCTCACGTGGCGAAGAGATTCTCGCACGAAACTCAAGAGGGAGCACAGAAGATGATGTTGCAATGACTCCTCAGAGCAATACCTACAACGCTGCGTTTCGGAGTTTAAAGCTGGGAAGGAACAGACTCTTAAAACTAAGAACCAAAATAGATGACTCTTGCCCCAAGCCAAACCCCAAAGTGCTCTTGGCACAGCCCCAGCTTCTCAGAGGCATTGCCTTCTCATCGTCTCCTGACTGGACCAAACCCTGACATGTTGCCCAGCTCTGCCATGCTTCTGCTGGGCTCAGAGGGGTAGAAATCCCTCTTCCAAGATCCCTGGGACCGTTCCCCACTGCCTTGACTGGACCTCTTCCTGGGTCTGCAGCTTCCTGACCTGCTACGGGGACACTGGCAGCTCAGGGCAGGTTCTTGAGGGACTCCCCAACCACTCCTGAAAGCGGTTGCTGCCTCTTTGATCTCTTTTTGTGGTGGAAGAACTGAAGCACAGCACACATCAAACACGTCAACATTCTTCTCTTGGTCCCCCTCCTGGAGCTCGACCAAACCTCTCCCACTTGCTCTTCGTTTTAAAGAAGAGACTCTGGAGGAATTAATCAACTTTTCATGGAGCTGATGCATCCCTGAGGCCACAGGTTGGGGGTGAAACCTGCCCTCCCAGCCCTCAATTAGTCAAGGAAGGGGAGGATTGTCCTGCCGTGGGTGGGCGCTTGGCCAACGGCCACATCCCTGCTCACAGGCAGTTACAAACCTGCCCTCCCACCACTGCCCACCAGACCACTGTCATCTTCTTCACCAGACACCAATCAAAGCCTGCTCTACCTGGAAATGATCGGTAGAGAATGTCATGAGCGGGTACTAAATTACGTTGGTTTGTTCAAAAGTGAGCCGGGAATTCTAAGACGACGCTCCTGTCCCACCTGAACTGCTGCACATTCTTTGATTGGACCACCCAGTACCCACCACTCTAGGTAGGGGCTTGTGTTTTCTGGCCCTGCAACAGCTGGTAAGAGTCAAGAGGTATCACCCACAATTGGACACTTTCCTGGCTCTGTCCACATACCCAGTCCCTTCCCTCAAAGCACCGTCCTGTCACACTGAGCAGAAGGACAGCCTACACTTCCCCAACAACAAGAACCACTTGGCCTAGACATGGCTTCCAAGGCAACGACACAAAGACTTTGTGAATGTTCTCTGCAATTTATTGAGAATGGCAACATCCCGAGGAAGTAGGGCATACCGCAAAGAGAAGAGGAAGGGAGGTGGGGACAGGACATCTCATCCCATGCCACAGGGGACCTGGCACTGGGGAGCAAACTTTGTTCTCCTTAGGAAAAGTCCACTTGTGTGTGAGGTGTTACCAAGTGTCGTGGAGACCAAGGACAAGTGGAACTGGGAGCCCTGGCCCCAGGGAAGCTTCACGGCTACCAGGTGAGCAAAGGTGCCCAGATGCTCCACCCCGGGGCACTTAATGCCTCTGGACACCCACTGAGAAGATGCTCCCTCGCCAGCCCTACCAGGGGACGAGTCCTGCTTGCCCCACACCTACCCTCACCCCAAAGACTGCTCAAGGCAAGCAGCAGCACGGACTGCGTGCAGAAGCACCCCAGGGATACGGCCATCGAGAAAGGGACAGGAGGACAGAGGAGGACAGAAGACCTTTATACATGGTGGCCACGAGGCAGCCAGAAATGTCCAAGACAGCAAGAGAGGCGGAGCGTTCCCCTCCTGTCCACCAGCTCCCCGTGCTGGAGATCCACAGGGAGACTTCCCTTTGCTCACACGGGTTGGGCTCGGGGCTGGCCAGGGCTGCTGACGGGACACGGCCTCGCCACGAGGCGCCCTCGGTGGGACCAAGCCGGGGAGATGCGTGCGCTGGTGCGTGGTGGGCGTGAGGGACATAGTTCGTTTCATTGCAGGACGCCAGAGCTGGGTTGAAGGAGGTTGGGCTGCTGCCGGGAGAAGAGAGGACACGCGTCGCTCCCGTTCCCGTCCGGCTTCGGGGCTCAGAACCTGACGCCGGAGGATTTGACGGAGGTGGTGGTGACGCATCTCCGCACGGAGGACGACCCCCCGCCGGAGCTGAAGTTGCCTCCTCCGGAGCCGCACATCCTTCCGCTCCCAGAAGAGAAGCCGCCGCCGTACATTCCTCCTCCCAGCCCGCAGCTGCCGCCCATGCTGCCTCCTCCGAAGCCTCCTCCTGTGCCACACACGCCTCCTCCCATTCCTCCGCCCATGCCGCTGCCGCCTCCGAAGCCTCCTCCCATGCCGCTGCCGCCTCCGAAGCCTCCTCCCATGCCTCCTCTGCCTCCAGTGATGGTGGTCCTGCCTACCACAGCTGCAAAAGAAGCACAGGTTACGTGTCCATTGGCCACTGGCACGTTGTAGCTGCAAAAAAACACCTCATGGTAGAGCTTCTCAAAGAAATGAGTGTAGATACTTACAGACGTTGACGTTGGACATCCCATCATTGCACAGCCTGTGGAGACAAATTCATAAATTTCAATTTCCCAGCAAAAGAGACGTTGTAAAATATGGTCACCCTAGTTTTGCTGTCAAACCGTTGTGCCCTTGAATCCTTATCAGCAAATTTGGTGAGAGTTCTCTGTTTACGATGAGGTTCTTCCATATTTGAGGTTCATTAACGTATTTGCACAAAACAGGAGTGGAACGGTGGCTACACCACCTGTAGTGGACAGGGGGCACCGATTGTTGGTTCTGACCATCCAGAATGTCACCCAGGGTGCCACTCGTCCCATCTGCCCATTTGAACTGGAAGGGCTGGTTTGAGGTTACACGCTTCACACCAAAACCCAAGGCATCCAGCCTAGATCGTAACATCCCTCACAGCTCCGAAGTCAAACCCTCACCTGTTCTCCTCTCCCTCCAGCAGCTTCCTGTACATGGCGATCTCAACGTCCAGGGCAATCTTGATGTTCAGCAGCTCCTGGTACTCCTTCAGCAAGCGAGCCAGCTCCTCCTTGTCTTTCTGCAGGGCACTTTCCATCTCTTCCAGTTTTATCCTGGCATCCTTGAGGGCCATCTCGCCCCTCTCCTCGGCCTCGGCGATAGCTGCCTGCAGCTGCTGGTTCTGAGGAAGAAGAAAGGGCATGCTCTCAGATCTCATGTTGTCTCTCTAGGATCAGCCCTCCAACCCAAACGGAGAAGTCAAGGGGTAAAGAAAAGGAAACATCTACATGAAGGAAACAAGAGGTGGTTGAACAAACTGCTTCTGCCCCACACATGGTCATTTGGGAGCCAACTTGATGCCAGAATCCCATCAGACACCAGCCAACCCTTACCTGCTTCTTCACGTTCTCAATCTCAGCCCGCAGCCTCTGGACGTTCCTGGTCAACTCTTGGATCTCGATCTTGGTGTTGCGGAGGCTGTCCCCGTGCCGTCCAGCAGTGCTCTGCAGCTGTTCGTACTGATGGCACAGAGACAAAGCAAACCTTCAGTGGAATATTCCTGATGCCTACACAGGATTTGCCAACAGTTTCGTAGCTCAGATGCTGTTACGAGGACCTGTTGCTTTGGCCATGGATGCTGAGTTCAATATAAAAGATTGTTCTGAGATATAACTATTGGGTTTAAACTTTGAAATGAATGCTAGCGACACTAACAGTCATCTCTAAGCTTCCAAAAAGCTACTTTGGGCAAGCATTTTCTAGTTAAGATACATTTTTGGTCATCTTCATCGAGGGGCTTGTGCTGTATACCCAAGCAAGGTTCTGGACTCTTTGGAAACAGTGAGTCAGATCTCTCAAAAGGAACTCGGTTCCTCTTGAGACTTCCTTGCATGAGCATCAGCAACCTAAGCTTGAAGAGATGTCCCACATCATCATCATAAATTATCTGCAAGCTCTCACGGTCACCCAGGGCTTCTTAGCTGCTCCCCAACTCACCTGGCTCTGGTACCAAGCCTCAGCTTCAGCTCTGCTGCTCTGAGCAATCTGCTCGTACTGATGTCTGACCTCCTCGATGATGCTGTCCAGGTCCAAGTGACGGTTGTTGTCCATGGACACCACCACGGACAGGTCCCGGCTGATGGTCTGCATCTGAGCCAGCTCCTGCAACCAACACCTGAGTCAGGCTGTCCCTCCCAGGAGAGGAGAAGGGAGCAGCAGCTCCAGGCAGCCTCGCCACACCAAGTCCACAGGGGGAAACCTCCGTGTCTTTGGCCACCACCCGCCTCACTGCAACTCCAGCCAGCCCAGGGCAAGGAGAGCTCTTCTTACCTCCTCATACATGCACCTCAGGAAGTTGATTTCATCGGTCAGAGCTCCCACCTTGGCTTCCAACTCTACTTTATTCATGTAGGCACAGTCCACATCCTAAAGGAACAACCACGGAGTTTTGTTTCCTCTTGGAAATCCCTCAGGGTCACGGTCATCACAGTCTGAGCTGAGGGTAATGGCTGTGATGGTGTTGGTCAGCTATGCAAATTAAATCTAAGGGACTTCAGATATCAGCCTGAGTCTCTACGATCTCCACAAATTCCCATTCCCAGCACGGATAAAACCTGGTGTTGGAGCGATTGCTCTGCGGCGCGTGTGACTCACCTTCTTGAGCACCACGAACTCGTTCTCGGCAGTTGTGCGCCTGTTGATCTCTTCCTCATACCTACGGAGAGGAAAAACGGAGGATGAGTTTCCCCATTTTTCCTGCCTAAGGCCACGCTAAACAAACTAAAAGGAAAAAGAAACAGGGTAAAACATTTAGACCGAAAAAATCTGTGTCCGCAATTACCATGGAAAGCATGTGTGTGAATGATGATACCGAGGTGCTGGAGATGCTTTCTGGGCTGATCTGTCCCTGCACTTACTTGGTTTTGTAATCCTCGACGTACTGCTGCATGCTCTGCAGCTCGGACTCCAGCTGTCCCCTCTGGGCCATGATCGAGTCCAGCTGCCTCCGCAGGTTCTGGATGTAGTTTTCGAAGATGACATCGAGGTTCTTCCTCGGGCCCGAAGGCCCTTGCTGTTGGAGGAGCTCCCACTTGGTGGAGAGGACCTTGTTCTGTTGCTCCAAGAAGCGGACCTGAAAGCCAACACACAGAGTGTTCACCATCACCTGGGGAACTGCAGCAGATTCTCCTTTGCAACGGTGAGAGAACCAGTTAACTTTTTTTTGATTTTTTTTTTTTTAATTTCTGTTGTCGCCTAAACTGTAAGATCGGGCAAAGGGGGAAATTCCTGAGTCATATTCAACTCAAAGAAGCTTTGCATTGTAGCACCAGCTCTGGGGACATTCCCATCACGGGTTGTGTAGAAAGATCTCTAGTCCAGACTGGAAAGCCCGGATATTCCAAAGCAAAGGGGAAAAATAATTCTATTAAGTGAAAAATGGGAGAGTATTTGGAAAGAGAATGGTAGAGGAGGGGAAGCTGTGCCTGGAACCTGCAGATGTTTGGAGGCGTTGAACCTGCTTGCAAGAATAACCTATTAGTTGAGCCTGGTGCAACAGGCTGGATTAAAGCCCTGGAGACATGGCTTTGATCTCCTGTGGAAGAGAGATTCTCATCTCCTCCTTAACCCTGCTTAATGAAAAGACTCTGCTCAAGCTTCTCAGCCTGCCGACATTTAGCTCCAAACGGACAACGCTTCTGCAGGGCTTCAACGCTCCTCCCGGTTTTGACCCTGAATTAGACACGATCCCACCCTCTCACCTTGTCAATGAAGGAGGCGAATTGGTTGTTAAGAGTCTTGATCTGCTCCTTCTCCTGGTTTTTGACTTGCTGGATCTGGGGATCGATCTCAACGTGGACCGGCTGCAGGAGGGTTGAGTCAATCTGCACCGGCTGGATTCCAGGGCCACCTCTGCCGGGGCCGCCGAAGCCTGGCATGCCAAAGCCTGGCCCACCAAAGCCCCCCATTCCTCCACCACCCATTCCTCCACCATAGCTACCCATTCCTCCACCATAACTACCCATTCCTCCACCGAAGCCACCCATTCCTCCACCACCACCCATTCCTCCGTAGCCACACATTCCTCCGCCAAAGCTACCTAGTCCTCCTCCGTAGCCTCCACCAAAGCCACCCATCCTGCCTCCGTAGCCTCCACCTCCATAACATCCACCCATGGAAATCCTTCCACCGCCACCCATGCTATGGAGACTCTTGCTGGTGAACCCTCCGCAACGTCCACCACCTCCGAATCCCCTGGACATAGAGAACGAGCTGTAGCTGCTCCTGCTCCTGCCGCCACCTCCTCCAAAGCCACCACCGATGGCAGAGCAAGAGCTGTAGCCCCTTCTACTCCCGCCTCCAAAGCTTCTGCAGACAGACTGCCGGGACATGGTTGGTTCTTCCAAGCCGAGTCAAAAACCGAGAAGGTAAGAAAGATCAACGGAGCTGCGCTGCGAGGAGATGAGTGCCGAGAAGGGCGGTAGGTCCCTCTGGCTGGAGGGCAGCAGATGCTCTCTTTTATCCGTCCCCGGAGGTGGGCTGGGTTTGCATGGGCGTGAAGGAGGAGACAGCTCCTGTCTTCATCAGCGCGGCGTGGTTTACAGATTTCCATCTTCAATTTGCCAAACATTGACCCTACCCAGAAAACACGCCCTGTAATGCGGGAGAAAAATTAAAAAAAAAGACCCAACTGTTGTCTCCCAAGCGGCAGCGCTCGGTGACTAAGAGCCCTTTGCACCGTTGCGGTGTGGTAAGGTTCTCCCTAGGATATAGCAGGCTCTTTTTGGGTGCTTTTCTTTTTTTTTTCCCCCTCCACCTTTCATCCATTGCGGTTGTTTCCCTGCTTATGTTTATCTTGATTTTCATCTCTCACTCCGCAGCCCCATGGCAAGGCAGCAGCTCACGCCAAGTTGTAGCGCGGCTTTCACAATTCCCAAAAACACACCTATGTCACGCCCTTCGTCTCCCTTTTTACATGGAAAATTGCCTTTGGCTTCGAGAAGCAGTTTCTCAATCTGGAGCCAGGGCTCAGCAAATTGCATTTTGATGAGGCTCTGCGTCTTTTCGATAAATAAAACCCGACCAGAAACGAGATACCGGAGCGATGGTTGGCACTGGAAATTCATTTATTGTTGGACCGGTGAATCCTGGAGCTTTCGTGCCAAGATAGTCTCAGCACCGGTGAAGAAATGCCGCTAACATCAGAAGGGAAATCCCTTCGGGGTTCTCGGCAAGCTTCAAGACCATCAGAAGAGCTAGAGGAGACATCACAAACCACAGCAGGACATGGAGACAGACAGAGGGACGGCTCGGAGAAGAGACAGAGAGAAGGAGGCGTCCCAAATCCTGCTGCCCACCTCACAGATCCCCAAACTCTTTAAGGGCAGTTGGCTGAGGGTGCTGGAGAGCTCGACTCGTTTGTAGAGACGGATGGAAGCGAGGAGAGCAGAGGGCATGAGAACATTCCCTTGAGGAAATCCGTGTTTTTCGCCTGCTTGGCTTTACTTCTGCATTTATATGCAAATGCGATTTTTTGGCAGACGTGTGTGCTCCAGAGCCATGTCGAGCCCTCCTTCGAGAACACGGGCGGGTGTCCTCTTCCAGCTTATTTGAAAGCCATCACCAGGCTTTGGAGAGGCAGAAGTTCATCAGAAAACTCTGGTTTCCAGGCCAGGCTGAGAGAGGACTGGCTTATGGGCTAACCCTGCCGTGAAGAAAACCGTGACCCGTCACACATTCATCCTTCTGTCTTGCAGAAGCCCGCAGATCCCATAACAATTGCCACCTCATTTTAATTTTATATGGAGAAATATATAGATAAATAGAGAGATAGAGAGAAAGACAGAGAGATAGGGAGATAGATTGAGAAATTCCTCTTTTTTTCATTAACTTTCAACTTTTTTTAAGCCACCTAAGAAATTTCAGAGCTCAAAAATCTTTACCGAGGCATCTAACTGTGCCGGTGTCTGTCTAGCAAGGTTCTCAGAAGTTCCCCATAGGACACGGGCAATTAAGTGCTTCTTGAAAATCCACACTAACGACTCTGGGTGCCTTCAGATGTTTAAATGCCTCTAAAAATACCGCCCAGACACCCACTTCCGAAAGCGCCCGAGGACCAGGACCCTGGCGTGATGTGCAGCTGAACTGGCATTTCCACTGAGAAACGGGACCGTCCCCGCAGAACCTCGTCTCACCTCGCTCCCCAGCACCACCATGGGCACGTGGAGGAGAAGATAGAGGGTCAGAAATATGTGTATGGTAGCAGCAAGTCACCCTGAGACCAGAGGGGTGGGGGAAATCTGGGGATCTGGTGTTTTATAGGCGGTAAATATGTGGGCTGAGGAGGTCAGGGAATCATGGAGTCAGGGAATCATTAAGTGGTTTGGGTTGGAATGGACCTTAAAGACCACCTGGTCCAACCCCCCTGCCATAGGTGGGGACACCTCCCACTAGACCAAGTTCCTATAAGCTCCATCCAACCTGACCTGGAATACTTCCAGGGGTTGGAAGCTTCCACAACTTCTCCAGAGAACCTGTTCCAGGATCTCACAACCTCCACAGAGAAGAACTTCCTCCTAATATCTGATCTAAATCTCACCTCTTTCACTTTGAAACTGTTACCCCTTGTCCTATCACTTCACTCCCTGATCAAGAGCCCCTCCCCAGCTTTCCTGGAGCCCCTGGAAGGCCACCAGAAGGTCTCACCGGAGCCTTCTCCGAGCTGAACAACCCCAATTCTCTCAGTCTGTGGTCCCCTGTGGCTTGTGGTCTTCAGCAAGACTTTTGTCTCGAAGATGCCAGATTGGATGTCAGGTTGGACGTGAGGCAGAAATTCCTCCCCGTGAGGGTGGGGAGACCCTGGCCCAGGTTGCCCAGAGAGGGGGGGAAGCCCCATCCCTGGAGGTTTTTCAGACCAGGCTGGATGGGGCTCTGAGTGACCTGGTCTAGTGGGGGATGTCCCTGCCCATGGCAGAGGGGTTGGAACTGGATGATCTTTAAGGTCCAACCCTGACAATTCCATCATTCTATGCCACAGCTGGGACAAATCCTGCCCAGTCTGGGAGGTTTTGGAGCACAACTTCAACCATGACCCGAAAGACTTGACCAACACCCCATCCCTTCTCGGGGTGAAGATCTCTCAACCCATCTGGAGGAGCGGTAAATCGCAGGCAGGGCCTGGCAGCTCCATCCCCACAAACCCAGGCTGTGAAACCCACTTCTGGTTCACCCACCGAGGGTGTTCCACCACCACCCACCACACCAGAGGTTGCCCTGGGCTCGTAGTTCCTGCAGA
The DNA here is from genome assembly GCA_020746105.1 of Trogon surrucura. NCBI lineage: Eukaryota > Metazoa > Chordata > Aves > Trogoniformes > Trogonidae > Trogon > Trogon surrucura. The sequence goes on from CM036646.1 coordinate 484,811, forward strand.
TACCATCACGCACACGCATTCGTGGCGCCTTCCCTTACCTCCCTCTGTGTCCCCAAATACCTGGTAATGCTTTTTGGGGGGCATTTTGGAGGTTTTTTTTCTAGTTTCCATGGATGGGGACGGAACGATCAGAAAGCACCTGTGTAGGATAACACTCGTGTTGAGTCACAGCCAAGTTTAGGAAATCAAACCAGGGTTTGGGTATCGACACCATCACCCAGCTCCAACTTTATGGGGCAGCTCTAGCCTGGGATGGGGGGATCTCAAACATGGAGGTACCCAAGAAAGGAAAATGAACTTTGAATGTCCCTTCCCCCCCAAAAAAACTGTTCTGTGATGATTCCATGGAAATAAAAAAGAGGGGGGGTGGAATCATGATGAACTTCACCAAAACTTATTTCAGGCCCCGTGAAATGTCGTCTTCGCTCCTCCAACAAAAGGCAGAAATTACGTCACCTCTCGGTCCAACCCAGGAGAACTTTCCTCTAATCGCCAGCGCGATGGTAGGAGCAAAAGGCTTCTGGGTGTCGAACTGGATGGCTTTTTTGTCCCAGCTGTAGACACCTCGAAGCCTTTTGTCTCTTCTGCACTGATGTCAGGAGTTGTTTGCTGGAGGCAAGTTTACACAGAGGCAGCTGGATTGGGGTGGCTCTGAGGGAAGTCGTCGTCTTTTCATTCAACACCATCTCAGGTCCCTCTACGACTCACTTAGAGTAGTCAACCATTGCCCAAACCATCTCCTCGGCCAAGTCCTTACACGCCTTTGCTGGCACCTCCCAACATTCCGCAGGTTTCTGTCTCAGGGAACGGAGCGGAGGAGCAGCGAAATGACTCACCCGGCGCGCGGAGCCGGTCTGCGGTTGACCGGGGATGTGATTCAAGGTCTCCTGAGCAAGAGGTCAAACCACACCAGGAGGTTTTTGGCTCTGAATTTACAGATCATCAAAAAAAAAGAAAAGAAAGAAGTTCTACTTTTGTGGAAAGGTAGGGCTTGGCAGGGGGTTGGGACCTTGCTCTTCTCATGGTCTCGGCCGCCTTTTGGAGATGCCTTAGAAGCAACCAACCCAGCCAACAGCTGAAGCTGCAGAGCTGGCTCCAACATCGTGGATCCTGAGGAATTAGCTCTGGGTTAGCTGGAGGGGTGAGGACCACCCTTCCCTCTCCCACTCCATCCCTTATAAGATGCTCCAAAAGCACCTGCGGTTGTGCAATGTCTCTGCCATGACAGCACCAGTTGTGGGCACCACGGCACTGGGACCACCTTGGAGGACCGGGAAGCTCAAGTGGAGGCCAGTGGAGGCAGTGGTCAGTCCGAGGTGAACTAGTCACAGTGGCCAACACGAGCAAGGAAAGGGCTTAGGAAGGGAAAGATCTCCTAACATCAGAGTCCAAAAGCCTGCTCTGCTCCAGTGGGGCCAACCAACTCTGTCACCCCAGGAGACCCAGGACAGAGGAGAAGAGCATCCAGGTCCAGCCTGGCCACCCCTTTCTCTCCTGACACAGAAAAACTCTGTGTGTTTCACAGACCCAGCCGGATCAGACCGATCCACAGAACCTGACCCAACCACCTCAACCCCGCGAGAACCTCCTCCACCCTCCTGCCAAACCTGCAAACCATCCAAGACTGGGGAGAGAGGAAGGTAGAGAGGTTTGATTTGGTTCCTTTAAATGCAGACTTCAAAGGGCAGGAGAAAGTCAAGCAAAGACTTTCAGCTCTGGGCAAAAGAGGAGTCTTGTTGCAACACGAAACTCTTTGGTCAGAGAGAAAACCACACGAGCTTTAGTGCCTCTGGTGTTTATTGGGGTATGTCACACGCCGGAGGAGAAAGGCTGAAGCAAACAAGCACGATTGTTCTCATGATCACAACGAAAAGGAAAACCGTGAGCAAAACTCAACGTTTTACAACAGCTTCCAAAGAAAACAGGTGAAAAACAAAACACACCAAAAAAAAGGGGGAAAAAAAGCAATGGGGTAAGGGGTGTCTTCAGCTGGGACCAGTCCCCATTAGGAAGTTCTTGTCTGGGGGCAAGGTCCTACTCCCACACGAGTCCTCGGCGCCCCAGTGACAAACAGCTTGGCAGCGTCCCGAGGGGAGCAGTCCCAGATGCCGTGGAGGATCTCGGTCGTTGGCCGGTGAATCAAGCCAGGTTTGACTCTTCCAGGCAGTTTCTGAACCCAGGGTGGGTGAAGTGAATGGCCATCACCTTGGCAGTGGTGATCTTCGTGAACGTTGCTTCCTTTCTCCTTCGGGTGCTGGGGGTGGGGACTTTCACTTTCCTAGACCCTCCAGTTGCTGGACGTGGAGCTGGTGTTCTTCAGGATGGTGCCAGACCCAACCACCACCGACTTAGACCCTCCCACAGAGCAGAACCCTGACCCTCCAGAGCCGAATCCTCCTCCCACCCCGGAGCCGAATCCACCACCTCCCAGGCTGTAGCAGAAGCCGGCACCGCCTGTGCTACAGCTGCCTCTTCCGCTTCCAGCACCGAATCCTCCTCCTCCAAGGCAGAGTCCACCTCCCACGGAGCTGCTGCCACCTCCCACCACAGCTGCAAGAGGGGAACAGAAGGCGTGAGGTTACCCCTGATGCCACCACCAAGGTTTTGGAGGGTTGCTCCCATGGGAACCCTACTTACAGATGCTGACGGAGCTCTGGCACTCTCCAGACATCCTGCAAGGAAAAGAGATGGAACGTCAGCCCCAGCCAGAGCATCTGGACAGGTCCAGCTCCGTGAAGCCAGGCTTGGTCCATCAGACCAAGTGCATAAATAACGGCAACTAGAGGATCAGAGTCCATGAGTAACCCCAACACCGTTCTTCCCGTTGAATTAGCGGGACGCAACCAAGCTCTTGCTGTATCCCCCCACCGACCTGCACTCTTCTCCTTCCAGGAGCTTCCTGTAGGTCGCGATCTCGACGTCCAGGGCCAGCTTGACATTCATCAGCTCCTGGTACTCGCGGAGCTGCCGGGCCAGCTCTGTCTTGGCTTTCTGCAGGGCTGACTCCAGCTCGGCCAGTTTGTCCCTGGCATCCTTGAGGGCCACCTCCCCGCGCTGCTCGGCGTCCGCGATAGAGGTCTGCAGAGCTTCGCACTGGAGGGCAAGACACGGGCGTGATGGGTGGGGCAGGGGCAGCCAGTTGGGGTTGAACCCATCACCCCAGATCACTCGGGCTCTTCCCAAAGAGGGCAGGTTCCCTCCCGCCTGCGGTGACTCTACCAGACTATTTGCTTTTGGGGCAGCTCTGAAGGGCTTTACCAAAGAGCTCACGCCCATTTCTCAACCTTTACCTGTTTCTTCACGCTCTCGATCTCAGCCCGTATCCTCTGGATCACGCGGTTGAGCTCCGAAATCTCGGTCTTCGTGTCCCTAAGGCTGTCTCCGTGTTTGCCGGCGGTAGCCTGCAGCTCTTCAAACTGGTCGGCAGGAGTGAGAGGAGCACGTTAGGTCCACCACGACCTCACGACAGCTGTCCGTGCCACCCCATGCAAGCCTGGCTAGATCAGCACCAGCTCTTGGCATAGTCTGAGCTCCCACCAGTCACTCTTCCACCCCCTTGGACATCCATGGTTTCAAGAGACATGTGGTGGACTCACCTTGCACTGGTACCAAGACTCAGCCTCCACTCGGCTCCTGTTGGCAATCTCCTCGTACTGGATTTTGACCTCTGCGATGATGCTGTCCAGGTCGAGGTTTCGGTTATTGTCCATGGAGAGGACCACGGAGGTGTCGGAAACGGTCTTCTGCATCTGAGACAGCTCCTGCAATTCCAACCCAACCCGTCCTTAGCCCTGCCATCACGTCCTCGCGGAGCCTCAACCCTTCTCCATCCCAGCATCCCCCTCCCACAAGCTGCTGGACCACTCACCGCTTCGTAAAGACACCTCAAGAAGTTGATCTCATCGGCCAGAGAATCTAACTTTGCCTGAAGCTCCACCTTGCTCATGTAGACCCCGTCCACGTCCTGCAGCAGAAATTGGGAAGTAAAAACCTTCTGCCCGGCGCACCCCGTTCCACCCAGGCATTTAACAGTGAGCCCTTCGGTGCTCCCTCGCCCCGTGGCACGTACCCCCCGGGGAGGTCCCATCTGACCAACAAGCACCGGTGTGAGTGAGACACCCCCTGAACCGAGACATTAAAAAAAAAAAGAAATTTTTTTTTTTTTTTTAAAAAAGGACTTTACCTTTTTTAGGAGCACAAAATCATTCTCCGCAGATGTCCTCTTGTTTATTTCCTCTTCGTACCTGTTGGTTATAACGAGGGAGATTGAATCTGCTTATTTTGGCTCCGGGTGCTGCTGGCAACAGGGCGTTGTTGGCCTCTGACTAATGAACGCAGCAAAAATAGATCTGCCATGAGGGAGGGAGATTTATGGACGGGCACTAGCGCTTCACCTTCCTACACGAGCTCCTACCATCTCCGGGGCTTTGCCAAAGAGATGTTCCACCTCTACCTGAACCCAGCCCTTGGTGACCGTGGTCATTCCAGCTCCTTCTAGGAGACCCAAGGACCTTCAGCTCCTCAACAGGGACCATCTCCAACCACTCATCGAGGCAGAGCACGGAGTGGTGGAGCTGACCTCCAAAACAAAGTCGATTCTCAACTTGCAGCCTCAGTAGATCAAGGGGGTCCGGCTGAGCCTGACGATTCCCAGATTTGCTTTCCCAACATTTTTTTGTAAATCCTTCAGTGGAAGCATTTCTCCAGGCTTTGTTTCCGTTTTCCCAACTGGACAAATTAATCTCATAAATAATAGCAAGAAATTATAATTTTTTTTACCCCCATATCACCCTTCAAAGAAAGCTCTGAGCTTCGAATCGTGAAGGATGTTACAAGAAGGAATCCATGAGGAAACTGTAGTAGGATTTAGCAACTGATCTCGTCAGTTCATTCAGTCATAATGCTGTGGATTCTTCAGTGAGGAAGACAAACAGTGGAGGGTCCTGCGCTTGTGGGACTCCCAACTCAGAGAACAACAAACATTGAGAAATCCCACGAAAAATCACTCCCTGTCATCAAAGCCCAGTTGATGCAAACGTCCCCAAAACCTCTGACATTTTCTAGTCGTTGAAACAAGTGAACCATTGCCAATTCTCATGACTCTTCTGGTTTTCTGTCTGCTTAAAGTCAAGTTTTTAACCTCTATCTTTTTTTGCCACCCAAGCGCAGCTACACCGAGAGCAACGTACTTGGTCTTGAAGTCTTCCACCATGTCTTGGAAGCTCTTCAGCTCGGACTCCAGCTGGTGCTTCTCGCTGGACAGACAGTCCAGCTGCTTCCTCAGCCCGCTCACGTAGGTTTCGAAGAAAGGGTCAAGGCTCCTGCCACCCGTCACTGTCCCACCCTGCTCCTGCAGGAGCTTCCACTTGGTCTCCAGGACTCGGTTCTGCTGCTCTAGGAACCGGACCTAATGGGTAGAAAAGCAGTCAGGCCATTCCTAAAAGCATCTTTCTTTTTTTCTTATTTTTTTCCCCCATATTTTCCATAGTTTTTCCGCATTCCTGCCTATTTTTGTCCCCAGTGATCCATAACTCCAAGATCCCACCAGGCGGGTGGGACCACAGCTCTAGGATGGGGGGGCAAAGGTGGGTCACCTGCCCTCTCCTGTCTCATGGTCTCCAAACAGGAGAAACGTGATGAACTTCAGGGCTTTGGTATTTTCTCCTTAAAAAATAGGCCAAAACACCTGAAGTCCTTCAGTGCATGGATGGACAGAATCCACCAGAGAGTCCTCTGAGGATGCTCTTCATGTTGGCCACCACAGTCCCACAGCTCAGCAGCAATGTCGTGGTCTTAAGGACCAAGGATCCTTTTCCTGGGTTTCTCCATAGCATCGCTTCTCCAGCCACCACCCTGCTGTCCACGGTGGTTCTCTGGGGTGATCTTGGCATCCCCTGTCTCTCTGGGCATCTGTGACCATCCACGGTGAGCTCAGACCTCCACCTCCCAGCCCCGGGTTTGACGCCACCCTCACCTTGTCAATGAAGGAAGCGAATTTGTCGTTGAGCTTCTTCATCTCCTCCCGCTCTTGCGTTCGCACCTTCTGGATCTCAGGGTCGATTTCAAGGTTGAGCGGGGCCAGGAGGCTCTGGTTGATGGTCACCTCCCTGATGCCGCCCGGTGGGCAAGGGGGAAAGCCTTGCCCTCCTATCCCATAGTCAAATCCTCCACCAAAGCCACCAAAGCCACCACCAAGGCCTCCACAGAAGCCACCTCCGGCCCCACTGCCATAGCCACCACCGAATCCTGCCCCGTAGCCGAAGCCTCCTTGGCCACCAGCCCCAAAACCTCTGCAGACTCCACCAGCTCCACCGAATCCTCCCAGGGAGGTACTTTTACTCCCTCCCAAGCAATAGAGGCTCCTGCTGCTGAAGCCCCCAGCGTTGCCGGGTCCCCTGCCCCCTGCACGGGACACCGAGCTGAACGTGACCTTGTTCTTCCCTCCAAAGCAAGCGGAGCTGGAGCTGAACCCCTTGCGGAGACCACAGGACTGGCGAGACATGGTGACGGCGTCGGCCACTTGTTGAAGAGAGGGAGAGCCGAGCGGTGCAGTGAGCAGGAGGAGCTTTGGAGGCAGGAGGAGGTGAGTCCCGTGGGTGCCGTGGCTGAGAGCCCCTTTTTATGTGCTCAAGGAGTTGGCTGGGTGTCAGGGGAGTGGAGAAGTCTTTTTTTTTTTTTTTAAATTCTATTCATTGTTTCAGGGCTTGGAATGGTGCCCTCCTCTCTTTGCCACCACCGTGACCTGCCTCAAAACACTCCCTCAAGAGCTAAGGAAAACAAAAGCCGTTGTTGGTGTTGGAAGCCCAACTCCAAACCGGGTTCCTTGAGCTGCAACTTGTCATCCTGAGCCTTTAACAGCAATGACAAAGCCCTACGAGCTCCTTGACACATCACGCCCTCGAGGGAGACCCTTGTTTCAGCTCGATCGCTCATTCCGAGCCCGATGGCAGGTGCTTGGTTCACTGAATTCCAACAAAAAAAACCCTTGGTTGCCCAATCGCTCCCTTCAGACTCGCTCCAGTTCAACCTCACTCTCAGAGAGGGTTCAGCTCGGGTTGGCCAAAACTGTTTCACAACCAGAGAGCATCAGTCCATCAGAGTTGTAAGACTGGGGTTTATGTCTATTAAGAAGACTTAGAGGCGCTTCTCAGAAGGTTTCTGAAGTCCTTTTAGATGCTTCTGGCCGGTGGAGGGGCACAGAGGGGTTTACAAGGACAAAAATATTTCCACGTCACACCAAACCTCAACGGGGCCAAGATGCCATTACCAGCAGGAGAATCCCTGCCCACATCCGTGGTGGTGGGTTCCAACCTCCCCTGGCCCCCCTCACAGGGTCTCAGGCCACAGACCTCTCATGGAAGAGGTCTGAGGGAACCACTTTCAGCTTCTCCACCCCTTGCATCGCTTAGGTGAAAAATGAGGCTGACACTTGAGCAGGGATAATGGTAAAAAGGTTTTAATTCCCTCAAAAAGTGAAAAACCACCACACGATCCATTCCAATTCTTCATCTCCCCTTGGCCATGAGTTGGTGACTCATTTTCCCCACCTGAAAAACAGAGGGAGCGTAAACCCTCCTCAGATACAAGCTCCCAGGTTAGTTTAATACGAGTTTTAAAATTAATATTTTATTCTCCATAAATATTCTCTGTTCCTGCAGACACTCCGGTTTGAGAGCATCTCTGCAGGAGGAGAGGGCTTCTCCTCCTGGACTTCAATGGGCCTTCAACAAAATGCTGGATTTTCACCCTGGGGGGCAGTTCTGTTGAGGGGAGAGGGAAACCCACCCTCTCCTTTGGCAACGAGCACCTCCTGGTCCTGCCTGGAACCCCTCTGGGATCTGGGATCCTCCTTTTCCATCCCTTCTTGCTCCTTCCCAAACCCATCCCTCATCCCAACGTTGGCCACCGTCACCCACCCAGCGCCAGGACTGGGTGAGGGCAAAGCCTTGGGATGAGCATCCCAGGGTGGGAAGCACACCATGGAGGAGACCTTGCTGCCAAAGCCATGGAGTGGGGAGTGGGGATGGAGCCCACCAAGGAGAAGACAAATTCCATCAGCTCCTCTCTTCGCACAAGAGCCATGACGGGATCAGAGTGGACGGGACACACAGCAGAGATCAGGTGTTTCCAAACACCTCTCAGCAATCCAGATAAAATCTCACCATCAGGTTGGTGCTGGGTTTAAAGCTCCATCGCTAAGGACCTGGACATCCCACCAAACAGATCCAAGAGCTCAACAGCCATCGGTCCTCATCACTCTGCAGCAATGCCCACACAAGTCCTCCTTCCACAGGGGTTCTCCTCTCCCTGAGGTCATGGACAACCCCCGGGGTTTCCACCCACGCCTCAGAGCTTCCCTAGGCCGGGCTTGGATGAGATTTTCCCATGGAAAGATGTAAATGACCAAGTTCTTTGTGTCCTAACCCAGAGGTGAAGCCTTATCCTGGGAGGTTCTGCAGCTTCTCTAACACCTACAGCCATGTTTCCGTCAGGGACTCTCCAGATCTCCTCAGGGCTCTACAAGGTCACAGCAGGAGAGTTGGGTGCCCGCATGTGGCAGAGGTTAAGGTCCCCAGTGCCATGGGGTGGTAGCTGTGGGGCAGGGCCTCACAGCCTCAGCCCTTGCTGACTCTGGGGCGGCAGATCCATCTACCCCGGATCATGCCCCGTCTGGTGGCAGATCCCTGTGCAGGGACACGGGGATCTCCAGGCTCAGTGTAGGAGCAGGCACGTTGGAAGTGAACCTTGGCTGGAGATGAACCAAGGTTGGAGATGAACCAAGGTTGAGGATGAACCATGGTTGGAGATGAACCATGGCTGAAGGTGAACCATGGTTGAAGATGAACCATGGCTGGAGATGAGTCATGGCTAGAGATGAACCAAGGTTGAAGATGAACCAAGGTTGGAGATGAACCATGGCTGGAGATGAACCATAGTTGGAGATGAACCACGCTGAGCTCTCTGATCCTGCTGCTTGTCCTCCCGCCCTGTGTGGGAGGGGACATGTCCTCACTACGGGGTTAAAAACATCTCTGGAGAACCCCGCACATGGCGCCTGGAGCTGGACACCCAGGAGATACCCACTCACGTGTGCCCCTGAACCCCCCCAGGAGAGGGGACACCAAAGCACGGGCAGCATCCGAGCCACAGCTCCCATCATCTCAACAACGGGACAACCAGAGACCCCAAATGTGGACAGTTTCACCCCAAAATCTCGCCGGGTCCGCGCTCTGACCCCACTTGGCCGGAGAAAGAGAGGATCAGGAGGGTCCTGGCTGTGAAACCAGGAATTCCCAACTGGGAGAGGGGGGATGGACTGGAGCCAGGAATCATCAACACAGGAATGGAAAGGTGTCACCTCTCTGCTGTCCCCCCACCAGCCCATCCCTCTCACCCCGACGTCACTTGGGAGGGTTCCTTTTTAGTGCAATTAAAAAAAAAAATAAATAAATTATGAGGAAAAATGCGTTCGAAGCTTCGGAAACGTTCCTCCAAACTCCTGCGGGTTGGGGAGGAGGCTGAAGAGGTTTTATCCTCCCCCCGTGAAAAGGTCCCGCCGTGTCTCACAAGCTCCGGGGTGAAAAGGAGTGATTTTTTGGGGAAAAAAACAGGCAAAACTGGGACGATCGGGGGGATTTTGGACCCGGCAGCCGAGGGACTGCTGCAGCATGCTCTCCCCCCTCCCCAAATTGTTGGGGTCACCCCCGAAATGAGCCGGGGGCGGGGAGGGGAGAAGGTGATGAGAAGCACGATGTCCCTCCGTCCGTCGGTCCTACCCGCAAGTCCCTGGAGCCCCCCCGAAAGAGCAGAGCCCCCTCAAAAATGAATTTTTCCCCCCCCCAACAGGGGTCGTGATCGCGGGGTGGGAGTTTCCCCTCCTCCAAAAAAAAAAAAAAAAAAAAACTCGCCGGGTCTGGGGATGCTTCAGGACCGAAAGGGAGGGTTAGGGGGGGGGGGTGCTTCAGGACCGAAAGGGAGGGTTGGGGGGGGGGGGTCGAAAGGAGATGCTGGGGGGGTCCAGGAGGGGTTTGGGGGTTCCGGGGAGGGGGGGAGGGCAGCACCCCGGGAGGGGCGCGGGGGTGTGCGTGTGAAAATACGAAGCTGGGAGATTTTGGGCGGGTCCTGCCCCCGACGCTTTAATTACCGGGTGACGAGCCCGGTCTTGCCGCTGCACCCCCGTCCCGAACCACACCCGGGGTGGGGGGGGCCCGACCCCCCCCGCTACAAGGCAGAGACACCCCCTGCGACCCCCCCCCCCGGATTGTGGGTGTCCCTTTCTGAGGCAAAAGGGACCCCGAAAATCTCGTGGCTGGGGGGGGGGTGGGGGTTTTTTTTTGGGGGGGGAAGGAGCCCCTTCGTGGTGGATTTGGGTCGGGGGGTGCAAGAAGTGGGGGTTCAGTTTGAAGGGGGGGTTCAAAGTATCTGAACTGGTGGCTTGGCTCCATGCTGGCACCCCAGGGACACCCCCCTCCCAAATAGGGTCCCCTTGTCCCCACCACGCCCCCTTAACGCCCCCCCCAAACCCAGAGCCCAGGAGAAACCCAGCTCCCCCCTGCCCCCCCCCTCCACACCGGGACACCCCGAAAAGAGCAGGGACAACCCCCGCTCCCCGCCCCCCCCCCCGCCCCAAATGCTGGGGATCCCCCCCCAAAAAAAAAAAAAAACACGTGGGGCGCACACGGGGCCTCCGCACGTCCCTCCCGGTGAGTCAGGGCCCCACCCGTGAGACGAGCTGAGTCAGGTCTCAGCCTGCCCTGGCATCCCCGTCCCCCCCCCAGCCCTGGGGGGGGGGGCGACTCCCCGCGGATAGCCCCCCCCCCTCCCCCCAGGATGGTTTAAAGGGGTCAAATCCTGCCTAGGGGGGTCCCCAAGTTGCATCCGTGCCTCAGTTTCCCCGCGCAGGGTCCCAGCTCCAACGCTGGGAACTTTTTTGGGGGGGGAGGGAGTGATTTTACCCCATCCCCCCTCCTGGAGACATTCTGGGTCCCACAAAGCCGGGGGGGGTGATGGCAGGGACCCTCGAGGTGTGTGTGTGTCCCCTCCCCGGCGTCCCAGTGGGGTGGGGTGACACTGAAACCCGGGGTGGCACCGCACCCCGCCCAAAATCAGCCCCCCCCCCCCCTTCCTCCCCCGGGACCTGCCCGGTCCTGCCCGACCCCTCCCGCAGGGATCCGGCCCCGCCAGCACCCATGGGTGCTCGGCACCCCAAGGTTTTGGGGTGCCCCCCCCCCGGGGAGAAGGGGGTGATGCACAACGGAGGCGCCGGCACCCGGGTGGGGTGATGTTTCGGAGCGGGGAGGGGGGTGTCCTCTCCTGCACCCCCCCCCCCCACGGGTTTCCGACTGCAAGAGGAGAGGTCCCACCCAGCTTTCCTTCCTTGGGGGGGGGGAATCATGCACCCCCCAGTCCTCCCCGTGCCTCAGTTTCCCTTGCAACATCTCCACCAGCGGGACGGGACGGGGTGGGCGTGCCCCCCCCCCCAAATGCTCGGTGGGGTTTGAAGGGGTCGGGGCTGAGCTGGGACCCCCTGGAGACCGAGGGGGGGACCCCAGTATCCTGCTTTAGCCCCCGCCACCAAGAAGTTGCACCCCGGGATCTGGCAGCGGCAGCGGCGGGACCGATCCCCGCTCCTCTGCCGCCCCCCAGCGTCCCCGCGAACCCCAAAATCGTCGGGGGGGGGTGCCGGGGCTCCCCCTAAGCCTGGTGGGGGTCCTCAAAGTCCTCCCACCCGAGTACTTCGGTGAGACCCCAAAGCGGCTCAGAGCCCCCCCCCCAAAAAAATTAGGGTGAGCCCCTCAGGGACCTGGATACACCCCGGGGGGGGGGGGGGACACGACCCCCCAGAGCCAAGCCCCGAGGCGGCGTTAGGGTGTTTAATATGGGGGGGGGGAAGCAAAAAAGTGGGTACAGGGAGGGGGGCCCCGCTTTAATTCCGCCCCCTCCCCAAAAGAGGGGAGAAGCCGGGCTCTGCGGTCTCCCCCACCCCTCCCCTTCCTTATTGGGGGGGGGGGGTCGTCTGTGACACCCCCACCCTTATCCAGCCCCTCTCTGGCCCAAGGGCCCCCCCCAGGTAATTGGGGACCGCCAGATACTCGGGGCAACTCCCTCCTCGGGAATTGGGGAGTGTCGGGGGGGGCTCTCGGGGAGCAGCTGCTGCCTCCCCCCCTTCGGAAAATTGAGGAGGGGGCTCCCCAAAACCCCTGCGGTGCAAACTGGCGGGGCTGGGGGCATCGGGCATTGAATTGGGGGGGGGCATAGGGGGGACACCACACACCCCCCCCCCCCCGGAGTGCGTTAATTAACTGCAAGCCGTTAATTGCCGGCAGGTGTCACCCCCGGCTCGGGAATGGGAGCGGGGGGGGGGCCGCACCCCAACTCCTGCGGCACCCCAATATTCCGGGGAAACCCCCAGCCCCACCTCGAACCCCCCCCCCCACCGCTAAGAGGTCGCCGGGGGGGCGATGCTGAGCCCCCACCCCCGCCAAAGCCACCTGCAGCCCTCCCCGAACCCCCAAATCCTGCCCCCCCTCCCCGCCAGCGCAGGGTCCGGCTCCCCCCCCGGAGCTGACAATGATTAACCAAGGGATAAAGTCCCTGTTGGGGACCCCAATTTTTCCCCCCCTTCCACGCCCCCCCCCCCCCCGCCTTGGGGACACCCCAAGGTTGGCTTCATGCTGGGGTCCCTACCCCGCCTGCCCCCCCCTCCAAACCACCCCCCCCGGCCACCTCCCAGGGGATCAAGGTGGAAAATCCTGTTAAAATTCTATTAAACATACCCCCCCCCCCGGCTATTCCTGGGGAGGGGGAATCTCAAAGAGGGGGGGCTGGGACCTTCAGGGGGGACACGACACATGTCTGGGGCACCCAAGGGGGTGGTACCCCCTCCCTGGGCCTCTCCGGTCCCACTTTTGGCACAGCAACCCCCCCCACACCCCTGTTTTTTCGGGGTGCAGAGTCTCCCCCTCCCACTTTTGTCAACCGGCGCCCCGGGATGGGTCCTGCCCCTCCCAAAACGGACTCTGCCCCCCCCAAGATGGGTCCCAGTACCCCAAAAACAGGTCCTGCACCCTCCCGAACACCCCAGGATGGACCCTGCCGCCCCCTCAAAATGGGTCTTGGACCCCCCAGGGTGAGCTCTGATACCCCGGGATGGGTCCTGGCCCCCCCAAACAGACCCTGAACATGCTGGGATGTGCCCTGGCCCCCCCAGGACAGACCATGCCCCCCTCCAAGACAGACCCCAACCCCTCCAAGACGGGACTTGACCCCCCCTAAGATAGGTCGTGGCCCCCCCAAGATGGGTCCTGACACCCCAGAACGGACCCCGGCACCCCTGGGGTGGGGGGGACACTCCTTCAGGCCCCCCCCCATCCCAACCGCGCTGATATTTATCAAACCCCTTCATATTTCATAGGTTTTATTCCAGCAAGGACCCCCCCAGGGTGGGAGGGGTGGGGGCAGGCCCCCCCCATTCTCCCCCCCCAGCTCCTTTGGGGTCAGGACGGAAGGGGAGGGGGGCAACTGGGGACAATGGAGGGGTCAGAGCCTTCACTGGGGACCTGGTGGCGGGGGGAGCTGGCTCAGGTTGGACTTGTTGGGGGGGGGTAAGGGGGGTCCCATCCGTCTTCAGGCCGGATCCGGCCGCCAATGGTTCCTGTGGAGGGGCCACCCCGGGGCGGTGACGGGGGGGCTCAGCTGGCCAGGACGTCAGAGGACTCGGACACGAGTTTTCCGTCGCGGGTCTCGATCTTCTTGATGACGATGGCGCGGGATTTGGGGAGGGACGAGCTCTCCAGGGCGGGGGGGGGCACGGAATAGCTGGAGCTGGTGAAGGAGGTGCCAAGACCCCCCCCGAAGCCCCCTCCGAAGCCCCCCCCGAAGCTCCCTCCAAAGCCAGATGCTGCAGGAAGAGGGACCGGCCGTGAGCGTGGTGGCACCTGAAGAAGGGAGGGGGGTCCCAATCACCCCCCCCAATCTTACCCAAGTATCCCGTTGTCTTGGTGTGGATGCTCAGGTTCTGCATGCCAGACTCCAGCCTGCCAGGAGAAATTTGGGGGGGGGGGGGGGGGGGACACACATGCTGAGTATCAGGGGAGGAGGGGAGAAGGGACAGGGGGATGCGGGGTCCTCCTTGGTGTGGCCACAGCCTTGAGCCCTGGGTACCCGGGGGGGCTGCGAGGTCTGGGATGCGGAATGCACGTGGGATACAGGATGCCCATGGGATACAGGATGCCCATGAGATACCCATGGGATACTCGTGGGATGTGGGATGCTCGTGGGATTTGGGATACAGGATGCCCCTGGGTACCCGTGGGGTACCTGTGGGATGTGGGATACAGGATACCCGTGGGATTCCTGTGGGATACAGGATGCCTGGGGGACACATGATACCCGTGGGATACCCCATGGGATACAGGATGCCCACGGGATACCCATGGGATACCCATGGGATATGGGATGCTCATGGGATGTGGGATACAGGATACCTGTGGGATTCCTGTGGGATACAGGATGCCTGTGGGATGTGGGACACATGACACCCGTGGGATACCCCATGGGATACAGGATGCCCACGGGATACCCATGGGATACCCGTGGGATGTGGGATGCTCGTGGGGTGTGGGATACAGGATACCCGTGGGATTCCTGTGGGATACAGGATGCCTGTGGGATGTGGGACACATGATACCCGTGGGATACCCCATGGGATACAGGATGCCCACGGGATACCCATGGGATACCCGTGGGATGTGGGATGCTCATGGGATGTGGGATACAGGATCCTCATGGGATATCCATGGGATACAGGATACCCATGGGATACCTGTGGGATGCCCATGGGATGTGGGATACAGGATGCCCATGGGATACCCATGGGATACGGGATGCTCATGGGATGCAGGATGGAGGAGGTGGGATACGGGATGTGCGACGTCCATGGGATGTGGGATGTGGGATACGGGATGCCCGTGGGATGTAAGAGGTCTGTGGGATACAGGATGCCCATGGAATAGGGGATACGGGATGCAGGATGCCCACGGGATGCGGGACGTGTGATGCCCATGGGAGGTGAGATGCCCACGGGATGGGGGGTACAGGATTTGAGGTGCCCTTGGGACACAAGACGCCCACGGGATGTGGGACCGTGGGATGTGGGATGCTCATGGGATACAGGGTGCCCAGGAGATGTGGACGCAGGATGCCTGTGGGACAGGGGTTATGGGGTGCAGGATGCCCACGGCATGCGGGATACGGGAGGTGGGACACGGGATGCCCGTGGGATGCGGGATGCTGGATGTCCACGGGCTGCAGGTCCCATTGTGCCACCCCCCCTCCCCAGGTGTGGGTGAGGTGCCCCCCACCTGCTCTCCTCGCCCTCCAGCAGCTTCCTGTAGGTCGCGATCTCGATGTCCAGGGCCAGCTTGACGTTCATCAGCTCCTGGTACTCGCGGAGCTGCCGGGCCATGTCCTGCTTGGCCTTCTGCAGGGCTGACTCCAGCTCGGCCAGCTTCCCCTTGGCGTCCTTCAGCGCCAGCTCCCCCCGCTCCTCCGCCTCCGCGATGGCCGTCTCCAGGCTGGCTCGCTGCAGCGGGGGCAAGGGGGAGCCTGGAGTGGGGATCGGGGGGCCCCTCGTGCCCCAGCATCCCTTGGACCAGCATCTCCTGCATCGCAGTATCCTCTGATCTCCCGTGTCCCAGTACCCCTCACCCCCCCAGTATCCCTTGTCCCCCTCTAGAATCCTCCATCCCCAGCATCCCCCTCTCTCCAGTATCCCCCAGTATCCCCTTTGTCCCAGCATCCCTCGCCATCCCCAGCATCCCCCGTGCCCCCCAGCGTCCCTCCTGTCTCAGTATCCCTCACCCCCCCAACACCCCCTGTGCCCCCCAGCATCCCTTGTCCCCCAGCATCCTCCATGTCCCAGTATCCCTCACCCCCCCGGCATCTCCTGTGCCTCCCAGCATCCCCCAGTATCCCCGGTGTCCCAGTATCCCTTGGCCTCTCCAGCATTCCCCGTGCCCCCCAGCATCCCTCTTGTCTCAGTATCCCTCACCCCCACATCCAGCACGTCCCTCACCCACATCCAGCACCCCCAGTGCCCATCCAGCATCTTCTGTGCCCCCCAGCACCCCCTTTCCCCCTCCCAGCATTCCCCGTGTCCCCCAGCATCCCTCATCTCAGTATCCCTCACCCCTCCCAGCACCCCCTTTCGCCCCCAGCACCCCCCGTACCCCCCAGCATCCCTTGTGTCTGAGTACTCCCTGTCCCTAAAGCAGCTCCTGTGCCCCTCCAGCATCCTCTGTGCCCCCCCAGCATCCCTCCTGTCTGTGTCCCTCACTCCCCCCAGCACCCCCCCAGCATCCCTCATGTCTGAGTACCCCCTGCCCCTAAAGCATCTCCTGTGCCCCCCCCGCATCCTCTGTGCCCCTCAGCATCCCCCGTGCCCCCCAACATCCACCTAAGAACCCCCAACCTCCACCTATGCCCCTCCCTACCCCACAGCTCCTCCAACCCAAGGCTTCCAGCATCCTTGGGGGGGTCCATGAGCAATTTGGGGTGGGGGGGGGGGGTTAGTTCAAACCCCGGCAGTGGGGGTGTTGGCGCAGGAGGGGCGTCTCCCCGCTTTCCAGCGCCGGGGGCCGTTCCCAGACCTGGTTCTTGAGCGCCTCGATCTCCGTCTGGATCCTCTGGATGAGCCTGTTGAGCTCGTTGATCTCGCTGCGGGTGTTGCGCAGGTCGTCGCCGTGCTTCCCCGCCGTCGTCTTCAGCTCCTCGTACTGGGATGGGATGGAAACGGGGTGCACACACACACTTCAGACACCATCCTTCCTTCCTTTTTTTTCTTTTTTTTTTTTCCCCCTCCCCTCCCAGCACCCCAAAAAAAAAAAAAAAAAAAAAAGAGAAAAAGAGCCGGGAGGGATGCTCAGGGCTGGGGCGGCTCCGGTCGGCTTCGGAGTCGGGATCTCTCCTACGCCCGCTCTGGGGCAGGGAGGGAGGAGGAGGAAGGAGCCTTCATCTCCGAGTGGAGGAGGAAACAAGACGCATCTCGGGGGGGTTTTTTTTTTGTTTTGCAAGTGCCACCTTGATCTGGTACATGCTCTCGGCCTCGGCGCGGCTCCGGTTGGCGATGTCCTCGTACTGCGCCTTCACCTCCGCGATGATCCCGTCCAGGTCCAGGCTGCGGTTGTTGTCCATGGACAGCACCACGGACGTGTCCGACACCTGGCACTGCAGCTCCCGCAGCTCCTGCGGGGAAATTCGGGGCTCGGGACGGGCAATTGGGGGGCGTTTACGGGGTTCCCCCCCAAAAGAGTTGACCCCCTCCCTGTACCTCATCGTAAAGTTGCCTCAAGAAATTAATTTCGTCGGTCAAGCTCTCCAGGCGAGACTCCAGCTCCACCTTGCTCATGTAGGCTTCGTCCACGTCCTGGGGGGAGGGCGAGCAGCTTGTCACCCCCCTTTTTCTCCTCACCCCCCTCCGTGTCCCTGTGTCCCCCGCCCCAAACCCGGGATCCATCCCCCCTCCTCACCTTTTTGAGCAGGACAAACTCATTTTCCTTCTCGGTGCGGTGGTTGATCTCTTCTTCGTACCTTGGGGAAGGGGGGCGGTTGGAGCAGGGGACGGTGGCAGGGTGGGGGACAGGGGTGCAGGGACGTGGGGGGCACGGGGGGGACAAGGGAGGGAGGGGACTTGGGGCTATGGGGACATGGAAGCGCACGGGGGGCGTGGGAATACGGGGAGATGGGGGACGTGTGGGGACATAGGGGACATGGGAGGGACATGAAGGGGACACAGGGGGGCATAAGGGGACATAGGGGGACACTGGGAGACACAGGGAGACATGGGGGACATGGAGGGGGACATGGAGGGGCATGAGGGGACATGAGGGGATGCCGGGAGACACAAGGAGACATAGGGGGACATGAGGGGACATGGAGGGGACACAGGGGGATATGAGGGGACACGGAGGGACACAGGGGGACACTGAGAGATACAAGGGGACATGGGGGAGCACTGGGAGACACAGAGGGACGGGGGTGACATGGGGGGACACAAGAAGACATGGGGGGCGAGGGGGGACACGGGGGGACACGGGAGACACAGCAGTGCAGGGACATGGGGATGTGGGGACACGGGGGGGACAGGGGGATGCAGGGACACGGGGATATGGGGACACTGGGGGACACAGCGAGACATAGGGGGGGCCACAGGGGGATATGAGGAGGCACAGGGGGCCATGGGGGGGACACAGGGGGGACACATGGGGGGGGTAAACACCTCCCCGACCCCCCCTCTGCAGGGTCTGCACCGGGCGCTGGGGTGGGGGAGGGGGGTGGGTGGGTTGATCCAGCCCTTCCTGCCGGGGGAGCTTTGGAGGGGGGGGGGGTTTAGGGGTTCGGGGGGGGCCACTGACTTGTTCTTAAACTCCTCGACCAGCCCCTGGACGTTGCCCAACTCGGCTTCGAGGCGCAGACGCTCCTGGCCCAGCCCCTCGAGCTGCCGCCTCAGGCTGCCCACGTACGCCTCGAACAGCCCCCCCAGGTTGCTGCGGGGGGGGGTCTTCTGGCTCTGCAGGAGCCCCCACTTGGTCTCCAGCATCTTGTTCTGCTGCTCCAGGAACCGAACCTTCGGAATTTTGGGGGGGGGGGGGGGGGGGGGGGGGGGGTAGGGTCAGCATCGCCCCACATCTCCCCCCTGGGGGGGCAGTTGGGGTGGTGGAGGGGGGGGGAGGAATGGTTTGGGAGGGGTTGTGGGGGTCGGGGTGGGAAGCTGGGGGGCTGGGTGTAAATATTGGGTGCTGGGGGGGGGAATCTGGGGGTGTGGGGGGAAATCTGGGAGGCTGGGGGGCAAATGTGGGGAGCTCAGGTGAAAATTTGGGGGGTCTTGGGTAAATCTGGGGGTCTGAGGGAAAATCTGGGGGGTCTCAGGGTCTGGGGGCAAATCTGGGGGGTATTGGGGGCAAATCTGGGAAGTCTGGGGACTAAATCTGGAGGTCCCAGCTGCAAATCTGGGGGGTATTGGGGGCAAATCTGGGGGTCTTGGGGCAGATTTGAGGTCCTGAGTGCAAATGTGGGGAGCCTTGGGGGCAAATCTGGGAGTCTAGGGGCAAATGTGGGGGTCTAGGGGCAAATTTGGGGGTCCTGGGGGCAAATCTGGGTGGTCTCGAGGGCAAATGTGGGGGTCTGAGGGAAAATCTGGGGGGTCTCAGGGTCTGGGGGCAAACCTGGGGAGTCTGGGGAGTAAATCTGGAGGTCTCAGGTGCAAATCTGAGGGGTCTCGGGGGCAAATCTGGGGGTCCTGGGGCAGATTTGAGGTCCTGAGTGCAAATCTCGGGAGCCTTGGGGGCAAATGTGGGGGTCTAGGGGCAAATTTGGGGGGTCCTGGGGGCAAATCTGGGAGGATCTCAGGGGTAAATCTGGGGGTCTCAGGTGCTAGTTTGCAAGGGGCAAAGGGTGACGTAGGAGAGGGGGAGATCCAGGGGTCCTGGGTGCAAATCTGGGGGCAAATTCGAGGGTCTGGGGGCAAATTCTAGGGTCTGGGGTCAAATCTGGGGGGTCTTGGTGCCAAATCTGGGGGGCCGGGGGCCAACTGGGGGTGCAAGGCTGGGGTGGGGGTCTCGGGTGCTGCTTTGCAAGGGGCACAGGGGGAGAGGAGGGGGCAGATCCGGGGGGTCCTGGGGGTAATTCTGGAGTCCTGGGGGCAAGGCTGGGGGGGTCCCAGGTGCTCATTTATGGGGGGGGGGGGTGAGGACAGAGGGTCGTGGGTGTAAATTTGGGGTCTCGGGTGCAAGCCAGGGGGTCCCGGGGTGCAATTCTGGGGTCCCCAGGTCTGGGGGTCCCCGGTTTCACCCCCCCCCCACCCAGTTCCCCCCCCCCAACAGGGCGGAGCACCCGGAAGCGGGTGCTGAGGAGGGGGGGGAAGGGTGCTGGGTGCTGGGGGGGGGTGACACAGGACACCCCCCCTGCCCTGGCTGCTGCCCCCATGGGGGGGTTCTGCCCCCCTTGCACCCCAGGGGAGGGGGGGGCAACACTAATCCCCCCCTGCCAGCTCCTGCCCCGGCGCCCTCCCTGCCCGCTGGCTCAGCTGCCACGTCCCCAAACAGCTGTTTGGTGTCCCCTGGGGGGGCCAGGAGGTCCCCAGGGGGGGCATAACATGGATGAAGTGGGTCCAAGGGGGAAATGGGGGTCCCAGGGGGTGGCAGGAGGTCCCTGAGGGAGGCAAAATGCCCCCAGAGGGGGTTGGGTGTCCCCAAGCGGGGCTTGGATGTTCCCTGAAGGGTCGCTGAGGGAGGGAGGGGGGGAAATGTGCTCAAAGGGGGGGGTCAGGAGGTCCCTGAGGGTCTCGGGAGGTCCCCCAGTGGGGGTGTTGGTGACCCCAAAGGGGCTCAGGGGGTGTCTAAAGGGGCCGGGAGGTCCTCGAGGGGCTCAGGAAGTCTCCAAGGGGCTCAAAATGTGCCCAAAGAGGGTCAGGAGGTCCCAGCTGGGGGGGTTTGGATGTCCTCAAAGGGGCCAGGAAGTCCCCAGGGGGGTCCAAAATGTGTCCCAGGGGGTCCAAAATGTGCTCCAGGGGTCAGGGTGTCCCCAAGGGTGGCTGGATATCCCCGGAGGGGGGTGCCAAAATGTCCCTGAGGGGGTCAGGACTTCTCTGCGGGGGGGTCTCGATGTCCCCGAGGGGCTCAGGAGGTCCTTGAGGGGTTCAGGAGGTCCCTGAGGGTCCCGGGAGGTCCCTGAGGGGGTCTCAGTGTCCCCAAAGGGGCTCAGGATGGACCCAGAGGGTCCAAGATGTCCCCGAGAGGCTCCGGCGGTGCCCAGGGGGGGTGTCCCAGCCCTCTGCCCGGGGGGGGTCTCGCCCCACCTTGTCGATGAAGGAGGCGAACTTGTTGTTGAGGGTCTTGATCTGCTCCTTCTCCTCCTTGCGCACGCGCTGGATGCTGGGGTCGATCTCCAGGTTGAGGGGCGTCAGGAGGCTCTGGTTGACGCTGACGGCCGTGATGCCACCCCCAGCCGTCACGGCGGGCACCATGGCCGGACCCCGGTACAGCCCGGTCCCGTAGCGGCTCCCGCCGTAGCCCGCAAAGGCCGAGGCCGTACTCATCCTCATCCCGGGGCCGGCGGTGTAGGAGTGGGAGCTGAAGGAACGGCCGGGGACGGCCGAGCTGCTCCTCACGCTCTTCCTGGTGACGGTGACCGACATGGCGAGAGGGTCGGGAGGTGGGCGAGAAGGTCGGGAGGTGGGCGAGAAGGTCGGGAGAAGGTCGGGAGAAGGTTGGGAGAAGGTTGGGAGAGGCTGGAGAGGTTGGGAGGTCGGGAGAAGGTCCGGAGAAGGTCGGGAGAAAGTTGGAAGGAGGTTGGGAAGGTCGGGAGAAGATTGGGAGAAGGTTCCGAGGAGGTTGCAAGATGAGCAGGAAGGTTGGAGGAGGCTGGAGGAGGCTGGAGGAGGCTGGGGGAGGCTGGAGGAAGCTGAAAGAGGCTGGAGAAGGCTGAAAGAGGCTGGAGAAGGCTGGGGGAGGCTGGAGAAGGCTGGAGGTGGCTGGAGAAGGCTGCAAGAGGCTGAAGAAGGCTGGAGGAGGCTGGAGAAGGTTGGAGGAGGTCGGAGGAGGTCGGAGGAGGTGGGAGCCGGCGGCAGGACAGGCAGGACGGGCAGGACGGGTTGCGGGAGGACGATCCCGGGCGGGGCGGGGGGGGGGCGGGAGCGGCTGCAGGTTCATATCCCGGCGCTGGGGGAGGAGGCCGGGGGGGGGAGGGACCGGCCCCGACTTCTTTTAACCCCTTCGGAGCGGCCGGATCCGCCGGCACCTGGCGGGATCCCCCGGGAACCGCCCCCCTCCGGGAGCTGGATCCGACGGATCTGTCGCGATCGGAATCCGTCGGGACCCTCCAGGATCCTTCCCGGGATCTGCCGGGATCGGGACCCCCGGGACACCCCGGGATTCAGATCCGACGGGATCCGATGGGATAGGGACACCCCTCTCCCCCTCCCAGGGATCCCATCGGGATCTTTCGGGACCCCCCAGGACCCTCCCCTGGACCCGCCGGGATCCAGATCCGACGGGATCCGACGGGATCAGGACGTGCCCCCCTCCCCGGGACCCTTCGGGACTCCCCGGGATCGGAATCCGCCGGGACCCTCCAGGATCCTTCCCGGGATCTGCCGGGATGGGGACCCCCGGGACACCCCGGGACCCCCCGGGATCCAGATCCGACGGGATCAGGACGTGCCCCCCTCCCTGGGACCCTTCGGGACCCCCCGGGATCGAAATCCGCCGGAACCCCCCAGGACTCTCCCCGGGATCCGCCAGGATCGGGACCCCCCGGGATTCTGCCGGGATCTACCGGGATCAGGACGTGTCCCCCCTCCCACACGGACCCCCCCGGGATCCCCCCAGGATCGGGCCCCGCCGGGATGGGGCCCCAGGGCTGGGGCAGAAGGGGGCTGGGGGGGGTCGGGGCAGTGACAACGTCCCCTCGGCTTCCCCCCCGCCAGACCCGCACCCAGCTCAGGGGTAAAACCCACCCCCCCAGCTGTGGGATGGGACCCAGGGTGTGTCCCCCTCCCCAAGCTCCCCCAAATGAAGTCCGTGTGTCCCCCCTCCGGGTGCCCACCAGCGCCCCCCCTCAATCCTCCGCAGCAATCCCTGCCCTCAAAACGGGGCAGAAACTGCCAAAAAAGAAGCATTGGGGGGGTCTCTGGCTGCTCCTGGAGTTGACCCACCCCGGCGAGGATCCAGCCACCCCTGCAGAGTCCCTGTCGTGGTGTGACGTGTTGTGTCCTCCCGGGACGTGCCCCGCGCTGTCCCGTGGTGTGATGTGGCCACAGCTCTTGTCCCGTGCTCGGGTTTGGTCCCCAAGAAGGACATCGAGGGGCTGGAGTTGATCCGGGGAAGGGAAACGGAGCTGGGGAAGGGGCTGGAGAACGTGAGGAGCGGCTGAAGGACCTGGGGGTGTTCGGCTGGAGAAGAGGCTCAAGGGAGACCTCTGGGCTCTCCCCAACTCCCTGCCAGGAGGGTGCGGTGAGGTGGGGTCAGTCTCTTCTTGCAAGGAGCAAGCGACAGGATGAGAGGGAAGGGGCTCGA
The DNA here is from genome assembly GCA_020746105.1 of Trogon surrucura. Taxonomy (NCBI): domain Eukaryota; kingdom Metazoa; phylum Chordata; class Aves; order Trogoniformes; family Trogonidae; genus Trogon; species Trogon surrucura. Next base: position 507,883 of record CM036646.1, read on the forward strand.
GTGGCTCCAGGGGAGGGTTAGATCGGAAATGAGGAGAAATTTCCTCCCCAAAAGGGTTGTCAAGCGCTGGAAGAGGCTGCCCAGGGCGGTGATAGAGTCCCCGTCCCTGGAGGTGTCAAAAAACGCGCGGATGTGGCGCTTGGGGACACAGTTTGGTGGTCACGGTTGGGTTGGCTTGACGGTTGGACGTGATGACCTCTTTGAGGTCATGCAATCATAGAACATTTTTGCCTGGAAGAGACCTTCGAGATCACCGAGTCCAACCTATTCTCAGCTCCATGGACACCACCAAAGGTCTTTTCCAACCTTCACGATTCCACACTGCACTGTGTCACCTCCACCTGGCGCGGGTTCTCGGCAGCGGGGGGGGCGCGGGGGCTGTGCCGGAGCCGGGCAGGACCGGGCTCGCCCGGCACGGGCGCAGCAGGCGCTGGGCCGAGACGGCACGAGGCACCCACGGGCGGATCCGGAGCTTCCAGCGGTTGGTTCCTCCTCTCCAGGAAGGTGGGTCCAGGGCGGGGATGAGGACGAGCCCTGGAGTCACCTCCTCGCCGGCTCCTCACGCCCCTGTGGGGGAACCCGGCCACCCCACCCAGGCAGATCCTGACACGGCGCCCCTGGCCAGAACCACCCACCCACCCATCCTTCTAGAGGTCCTTTCATCCAGCTGCCTTCATCCTTGGACAAGCTTGGCAACTTCTAGACACCCATCCCTCCTTCCATCCCTCTCTCCCTCCATCCTTCTCTCCCTCCATCCCTCCCTCCCTCCCTCCATCCTTCCATCCTTCCTTCCATCCTTCCATCCATCTTCTCCATCCCTCCATCCATCCTTGGTCTTCTTCTCTATCCATTCACCTTCTCCATCTTCTCCATCCGTCCATTCACCCATCCATCCTCCCTGCCTCCCTCCTCTCCATCCATCCAACCATCCTCCACCTTCATCTCTGTCCACCTTCTCCATCCCTCCACCCATCCTTAGTGTTCATCATCCATCTAACCCTCCATCCATCCATCCCTGGTCTCCTTCTCTATCCACCCACCTTCTCCATCCATCCGTCCATCCATCCATCCATCCATCCATCCATCCATCCATCCATCCATCCCTCCCTCCCTCCCTCCCTCCCTCCCTCCATCTTCCACCTTCCTCTCCATCCACCTTCCTCATCCCTCTGTCCATCTTTGGTCTTCTCCATCCATCCCTCCATCCCTCCACTCATCTTCCCCCCTTCCCCCAGCCCTCCACCCTGCCCCCCACTGACCCCCAGACATTTCCACCTCTCTGAACCCCCCCCAATCTGTCCATCCCACCCCCTCAGACCCCACAAGCCAGAAACCCCCCAGGGTCCAACGCCCGGGGTAACATCACCTGGTTGAGTGGCACCAGGGCAAGGGGGGACAACACACAACACGACACTGAGGGGGGGGGGTCACCAAAGCTGTGACACCCAGGAAGGGGCCACAATTTTCCCCCCTCCCCAGGGGCTCAAAGTGGGTCTGGCCTGGAAAGGTCTCCCACTCCCCAGAGAAGGGCTCCAGCCCCCCAGAGAAGTTCTTCACACCCCCCCCCAGAGGTCTCCAGCCCCCCAGGGGAGTCCTTCACCCCCCCAAGAGAAGCTCTTCCCCCACCCCAGGGAGTTCTCTATCCATGGAGAAGCTCTTCCCCCCCAGGAAGCTCTTCACCCCCCTGAGAAGCTCTAATTCCCCCCCGAGAAGGTCTCTATCCCACCAGAGAAGGTCTCCTGCTCGCCAGAGAAGTTCTTCACGCCCCCCCAAGAGCTCTCCAGCCCCCCAGGGAAGTTCTTCACCCCCCCAAAAGAAGCTCTCCCCCCACCCCGAGAAGTTTCCCATTCCCAGAGAAGCTCTCCCCACCCCGAAAAGCTCTTCACACCCCCCAGAGACGGTCTCCCACCCCCTAGAGAAGTTCTGCACACCCCCCCCAGGTGTTTCTGTCCCACCAGGGAAGTTCTTCACCCCCCAAAAGAAGATCTCCCGCCACCCCGAGAAGTTCTCCATCCCTGGAGAAGGTTTCCACACCCCTCACCCCCCCCCGAGAGGCTTCCCCCCCCCAACCGAATGTCTCCATCCCTGGAGAAGCTCCCCCACCCACAGGCTTCTCTTATCACAAAGGAATTTACAGCCCCGGCCAACACTCCCCCACCGGGAATTCACTCGGGGGGGGCGGGAGAGGGGCCCTGGGTGGGCTCCAGGTCCCGGGGGGGCCGCCCTGAGGTGCTGGGGGGGGAGCTCAGGTCTGGAGGAGGGGGTCCCAGATCCGGGGGGGTTCCCAGAGCCAGGAGGTGGCTCCTAGATCCAGGGGAGGTCCCAGATCCAGAGGGGTCCCAGATCCAGGGGGTTCCCTGGATCCTGGGAGAGGTGTCCCAGGTCCAGGGGGAGGGGTCCCAGATCCAAGGGGGGGGTCCCTAGATCCGGGGAGAGGGGTCCCAGGTCCAGTGGGAAGGGTCGCAGGTTCAGGGGGGGGTCCCTAGATCTGGGGGGTGTGGTGCACTAGATCTAGGGGGGCCTCCCCAGATCCGGGAGGAGGGGTCCTAGGTCCAGGGTGAGGGGTCCCAGATCCAGGAAGGAAGGGGGGGGGCTCCTAAATTTCGGGGTAGTGTCCCAGATTCAAGGGGGAGGGTCCCAGATCGAGAAAGGGGGTCGCAGATCAAGGTGGGGGGGACATAGGATGTGGCAGCCCCCAGGGACACGCAAGGGGGGGCAACAGCTCCCGGCCCCCACCCCCCTTGTCCCCATGGAGGACCCCCAAAGAGAAGAGAGCTTTGGAGGGGGGGGGTGTCCTCGGGGAGCCCCCCCAGCCCCTCCAGGGCTGCCCCAGTGCCTCCGTTTTCTCCCTCGCGTCCCCCTTCCCCGCAAAAGGCACCGAATTCGCGGCTGCCCTGGGGGCTGAAAGGGGCAAAATGGGTCAGAAAAGGGCAAAATTGGGTGAAATGGGGCAGGAATGGGGCAAAACGGGGCAGAATGGGGCAAAAAAGAGGCAGGAATAGGGAAAAATGGGGCAGAACGGGGCGAAACGAGGCAGGAACGGGGCGAAACGGGATGAAATGGGGCACGGACGGGGTAAAATGGATCAGAAAGGGGCAAAATGGGGTGAAATGGAGCAGGAATGGGGCAAAACGGGGCGAAACGAGGCAGGAACAGGGCGAAATTGATGAGAAAGGGGCAAACCGGGGAAGGAATGGGGCAAAATGGGTCAGAAAAGGGCAAAATGGGGTGAAATGGGGCAGGAATGGGGAAAAACGGGGCAGAACGGGGCAAAACGAGGCAGGAACGGGGCGAAATGGATGAGAAAGGGGCAAACCGGGGAAGGAATGGGGCAAAATGGGTCAGAAAAGGGCAAAATGGGGTGAAATGGGGCAGGAATAGGGAAAAACGGGGCAGAACGGGGCAAAATGAGGCAGGAACGGGGCGAAATGGATGAGAAAGGGGCAAATCGGGGAAGGAATGGGGCAAAATGGGTCAGAAAAGGGTAAAATAGGGTGAAATGGGGCAGGAATGAGGAGAAACGGGGCAAAACGAGGCGAAACGGGACAGGAACAGAGCGAAATGGATGAGAAAGGGGCAAATCGGGGAAGGAATGGGGCAAAATGGGTCAGAAAAGGGCGAAATAGGGTGAAATGGGGCAGGAACGGGGCGAAACGGAGCAGGAATGGGGCAAAGTGGGGGGAAATGGGGCAAAATGGGGCAGGAACGGGGCAGGGAAAAGACAAAAAGGGGCAACGCGGGGCAGGGATGGGGCCAGCGCCGGGGGGGGCCCGGACACAGCCTCCCCCTTCCCCGGCCGCGCCCCTTTATGGCCCGGCCGGAGCAAACACGGGCGGCGCCGGGAAGGTGCGTGTGTGTCCCCCCCTCCCCGCCCCACCGTGCAAATGCGGGTGCAAGGGTCCCACGGAAGGATTCGTGCAAAGGTGCGTCCTTGTGCAAAGGCCTGCGCTCGTGTAAAAGCGTGTGCTCGTGCAAAGGTGCGTGTTGCGCAAAGGTGCGCGCTTGTGCAAAGGGATGTGCTTGTACAAAAGGGATGTGCTTGTGCAAAGGTGCCCACTTGTGCAAAGGTGAGCGCTTGTGTGAAGGGATGTGCTTGTGCAAAAGGAATGTGCTTGTGCAAAGGTGCACGCTCGTGCAAAAGCGTGTGCTCGTGCAAAGTACGTGTTTCGCGAAGGCGCGCCCTTGTGCAAAAGCGCGTGCTCGTGCAAAGGCGCGTGCTCGTGCAAAGGCTCGTGCAAAAGCGCGTTCCCGCGCGAGAGCCAGTGCCAAGCCCCCCCCCTCGCGCCACCACGGGGCTGCCCCCCCCCCCCCCCAGCGACCCCTCGGACCCCTCGGGGGGGGACAAGGACCCCCCCACGTGCCCCGCCTCCCCCCCCTCCCCCCAGCTCCCGGCGCCGAGAGATAACGCAGGAATGTGCCCCCCCCCCGCCCCCCCCCCCCGCCGCGATGCTCCGGCCCCGGAGCCGCTCGACACCAGCCCCGGGGCGGGGGGGGATTCCTGGGGCGAGAGGTCGGGCAGCATTCCCGGAGCCGGTGGGGCCGGGCGAGCCCTCCGGGACCCCCCCCGGCACCCATTGACACCCCCTCCGGACCCGCATTGAACCCCCCGGGACCCACATCGGCCCCCCCTGAACCCACATTGACACCCTCGGACCCACATCGACCCCTCCTGGACCCACATTCACACCCCTGGACCCACATCGACCCCCCCCCGGGACCCACATTGACACCCCTGGACCCACATCGACCCCCCTGAGACTCACATCGACCCCTCCTGGACCCACATTGACACCCCTGAAACCACATCGACCCCCCCCGGGGACCCATATCGACCCCCCCCGGACCCACATCGACCCTCCTGGGACCCACATCGACTCCCCCCGGACCCACATTGACACCCCCCGGACCCACATCGACCCCCCCGGGACCCACATTGACACCCCTGAACCCACATCGATCCCCCCGGGGACCCATATCGACCCCCCCCGGATCCACATCAACCCCTCTGGACCCACATCGACCCCTCCCGGACCCGCATCGACCCCACCCGGACCCACATTGACACCCCTTGGACCTACATGGACCCCTTCCCCCAGGACCCACATCAAACACCCCCCCTCCCCAGAGCCCCCCGACCCTCAGGAAGGATGAGGTTGGGGGGGTATCAGTGGGGCGATGTGGGGCTGGCGTGAAGCCTGGGGAGAGCTGGAGCAGGGGGTACCCAAAAGGTGTGGGGCAGAACCCCCCTCCCTCCCCCCTCCGTGTCCCACTGAGCCCTCTCCCTCTGCTGTGCACCCCACAAGTTGTGGGGCAGCCCTTCGATCCCTCTGCCCTGCACCCCACGGGTCACTGGGGAGACCTCCTCCCTCTGCCCTGCACCCCACAAGTTATGGGACAGACCCGTGTTGACCCCACAGGTTATGGGGCAGACCACTCCGACCCCCACAAGTTATGGGGAAGAGCCCTCTGACCCCCACAAGTTAGAAGGGAGACCCCTCTGACCCCCACAAGTTATGGGACAGACCCCTCTGAACCCCACAAGTTATGGGACAGACCCCTCTGAACCCCACGAGTTATGGGGCAGACACCTCTGGACCCCCACAAGTTAGAAGGGAGACCCCTCTGACCCCCACAAGTTATGGGACAGAGCCCTCTGACCCCCACAAGTTATGGGGCAGCCCCTGTCCCCGCACCCCGCAGCTTCCAGGGCCGATCCCCGGCAGGAACAAAAGCCTTGGGCTGGATCCAGCCCCACCTTCCCCGGGGCGGGGGGGGGGGACCCGGAGCGGGAGGTGCCTGGGGCCGCCCTCCCCTCTCCTCCACCGCTTTATAAATCCCCGTGTCCCTCTGTCCCGTCCGTTCCCGTCCGTTCCCGTCCCGTCCATCCGTCCGTCCCGCCCGCTCGGTCGCCATGAGCTTCTCCCGCAGCACCGTCTACTCCAGCACCCGCCGCGCCGGGGGCCCCCCCGGGCTCGCCCCCCGTTTCGCCCCCTCCTTGGGCAGCGCCGCCAGCGTCTACGCCGGGGCCGGGGGCTCCGGTTCCCGTGTCTCCGTCACCCGCTCGTCCAGTTTCACCACCTCGGGAGGCGGTTACGGGGCTGGTTATGGGGCTGGTTTGGGGGTCAACGCTCTTTTAGGGGGGGCCGCTGGGGTGGGCAGCGAGAAGGAGACGATGCAGGACCTCAACGACCGCTTGGCCACCTACTTGGAGAAGGTTCGGAGCTTGGAGAAGGACAACCGGCGGCTGGAGCTCCAGATCCGCGAGTTCATGGCCAAGAAGGGGCCGAGCACCCGCGACTGGAGCCCCCAGTGGGAGATCATCGAGGACCTGAGGGATAAGGTGGGTTTGGGGGGGGGGGAACCCCCCTATTCCGGGGTGGGAGGCCCTTGGGTGGTGTCCCCAAGGCTGGTGGCACCCGTGGGGTTAAGCATTAACCCGGCAGATGAGCTTTGCACCCTGGGGGGGCGGCTTTTTTGCACCCAGAGGGGGCGGTTTTGGGGGTGGGGGGTGAAGGGACGTGATCGAGGGCGCAAAGCGGTGGCGGAGACACCCCCCTGCCCCATCCCGGCCACCACAGCGGGGTCCACGGTGGCCCCACGGGGCCCCCAAGAGTCAAGGTCACCCAGGACCCGCCCTCGCCCTGGGTTATCGCCGCTTTTCCGGGGCGAGGCCCCCCCCTTTGCATCCTGTCCCCCCCCCCTCCACGGGAGCGCCAGCTGCTGCCAAGGTGGCACCTGCCGACGTGGGTGACGCAGGTGACGCGGGCGGTGGCACGGGAAGGGGAGGTGGCAGTGGGGTGGGGGTTGGGGGGGGGAGGAGGAGGGTTCCCTGCACCCCGGTGAAGGGACCGTGTCCGTGTGTCCCCCCCACCCCGGCCAAAAAAAGATCTTCGAGGCGACGGTGGAGAACGCCCGGACGGTTCTGCAGATCGACAACGCGCGGCTGGCGGCCGATGACTTCAGGGTCAAGTGAGAGACGGGGACAGGGACAAGGGCGGGGACAGGGATGGGGGGGGACAGGGAAGGGGATGGGGATGGGACAGGATGGGGACAAGGAGGAGGATGGGGTGAGGATGAGGGTGGGATGGGGACGGGGGTGAAGACAGGATGGGGACAAGGAGGATGGGATGGGGACAGGGATGGGATGAGGATGAAGGATGAGGACGTGGATGAGGATGGGATGGGGACAGAGATGGGGACAAGGATGAGAATGGGGACAGGGATGAGGAGGAGGATGTGAAGGAAGAGGGTGGGATGGGACGCGGATGAGGATGGGGTGAGGATGAGGATGGGATGGGGATGGGGGTGAAGACAGGATGGGGACAAGGACGATGGGATGGAGACGGAGATGGGGACAGGGATGGGATGAGGATGAGGATGGGGATAGGGATGGGGACGAGGATGAGGATGAGGATGGGATGAGGATGAGGATGAGGGTGAGGGTGAGGGTGAGGGTGAGGGTGAGGGTGAGGGTGAGGGTGAGGGTGAGGATGGGATGGGGACAGAGATGGGGACAAGGATGAGAATGGGGACAGGGATGAGGAGGAGGATGAGAAGGAGGAGGGTGGGATGGGACAAAGATGAGGATGGGGTGAGGACAGTGATGGGGATGAGGATGAGGATGAGGATGAAGGTGGGATGAGGGTGAAATGGAGACAGGGATGGGGACAGGACAGGGATGAAGACAGGATGGGGACAAGGAGGAGGATGGGACCAAGGTGGGGACAGTGATGGGATGAGGATGAGGATGAGGATGGGAATATGAAGATGGGGACGGGGATGGGGACAGGGACAAGGATGAGGATGAAGATGAGGATGGGGGCAGGGTTGGAGATGGGGGTGAGGAAGGGGCTGGGGACAGGGAGGGGCTGAGGCTGGGGTCAGGAATGGGGACAGCAGCGGGGGAGGGGATGGGGACAGGAGGTGACAATGAGGGGGGACGGGGACAAGGAGGGACAAAGCTGGGGTTGGGGACAGGGAGGGGACAGGGAGGGGACAAGAGATGAGAACAGGGACAAGGATGGGGACAGGGACAAGGGATGAGAAGAGGGACAGGGACGGGGAGGTGACAAGGGCCAGGAGGGAGATGGGGACAGGGGTGGGGACAGGGACAAGGGCGGGGACGGAGATAAGGAGACAGATGAGACAAGGCTGGGGACGAGGCCGAGGGTGGGGACGCTGACAGCGGCCTCGCAGGTACGAGGCGGAGCTGGCCATCCGCCTCTCAGTGGAGAGTGACATCGCGGGGCTGCGCAAGGTCATCGACGACACCAACATGGCGCGGCTGCAGCTCGAGGGCGAGATCGAGTCCCTCAAGGAGGAGCTCATCTTCATGAAGAAGAACCACGAGGAGGTGGGGACGGAGCCCCGCGGGGTCCGAGAGGGTGGTCCCGGGGCTGCAGGAGATGGCAGAGGGGGGGACACCCAGCACTGATGCCATCGTGTCGTCACCCCCCTCCCAGGAGGTGAAGAACCTCCAGGCCCAGGTCTCCAACTCAGCGTTGACGGTGGAGGTGGACGCGCCCAAGTCGCAGGACCTGGGCAAGATCATGGCGGAGATCCGGGCACAGTACGACGCCCTGGCCCAGAAGAACCTGGAGGACCTGGAGAAGCAATGGGGGAGGCAGGTGGGTCCACACGCACACCCCGCTTCCCCCCAAAACCTGCCCCCCCCGGGGCCCCCCAGGATGCTCCAAGATGGGGGTGGCTTCCTTGAGGGACGTCAAGCCAAGGCGGCGGAAGGCCCCGGCTCGGTGGGGTGGTCAGATGGGGTTCTGGATGCCACCCCCACCGTGGGGGCCTTCTCCAAGGAGGTCCTGGCCCAACATCAGGGACTTTTCAGGGTGTCCCCAACCCCACAGGGGGGACCTTCTCCAAGGAGGTCCTAACCCAATATCAGGGACCTTTCAGGGTGTCCCCAACCCCATGGTGGGGACCTTCTCCAAGGAGGTCTTGACCCAACATCAGGGACCTTTCAGGGTGTCCCCAACCCCACCGTGGGGGCCTTCTCCAAGGAGGTCCTGGCCCAACATCAGGGACTTTTCAGGGTGTCCCCAACCCCACAGGGGGGACCTTCTCCAAGGAGGTCCTAACCCAATATCAGGGACCTTTCAGGGTGTCCCCAACCCCATGGTGGGGACCTTCTCCAAGGAGGTCTTGACCCAACATCAGGGACCTTTCAGGGTGTCCCCAACCCCACGGTGGGGACCTTCTCCAGGGAGGTCCTGACCCAATATCAGGGACCTTTCAGGGTGTCCCCAACCCTATGGTGGGGAACCTTCTCCAAGGAGGTCCTGACCCAACATCAGGGACATTTCCCAGGGTGTTCCCAACCCCACAGGTGGGGCCTTCTCCAAGGAGGTCCTGACCCAACATCAGGGACCTTTCAGGGTGTCCCCAACCCCATGGTGGGGACCTTCTCCAAGGAGGTCTTGACCCAACATCAGGGACCTTTCAGGGTGTCCCCAAGCCCACAGTGGGGACCTTCTCCAGGGAGGTCCCATTCCAACACTGGGGACATTCCTGCTGGACCCTGGTCTTTGAAGTTGGCTCTTTGGGGTGGTTTGACCCCCTCCATGGGTTGAGGTGACCACAATGGGCCGACCATGTGTGTGTGTCCCCCAAGATCACCGAGAGCACCATCGAGATCACGCAGAGCAGCAAGGAGGTCGACACAGCCCGCAGCACCGTGGTGGACCTCCGCCGCTCCGTCCAGACCTTGGAGATCGACCTGGAGTCCCTCCGCAACCAGGTAAGGTCGTTCCCCGCCCTGTGAAGCCCCACATCCAGCCCCACAGGTCCAGAAGCCCTCCCTGGGATGGTTGGCTGAAGCCTGGGGTGATGTTCTGCAGAAAGCCGGCTTGGAGGCCAGCTTGGCCGAGGTGGAGCACCGCTACGGGGTGCAGATGGAGCATCTCCAGGGCTTGGTGCTGAGGGCCGAGGCGGAGCTGCTGGAGACGCGCAACGAGCTGCAGCGTCAGGTTGAGGAGTACCAGGCGCTCCTCAACGTCAAGGGCAAGCTGGAGGCCGAGATCGCGACCTACCGGCGGCTGCTGGAGGGCGGGGAGGAGTTCAGGTACGGAGGGGCCGGGACGTCGTGGTGGGGCGGGCTTGGGGTGGGAAGGGGACAGTGGTGGCATTGAACGCGGGTGAGCCCCAAGTGATGGAAAATCCAGGTCCCATCCTCCAGGGACCTCCAAGACCCTTCCTCTTGAGGTTGGAAGGGGGTGATGGTGACATCCAGAAGGGATGAGCTCCAGGCGGTGGGATGTCCCAGCTCCATCCTTCGTGACAGTCTTGGGGTGGTGAAGAAGGGGGTGGTGGTGTCCACTGGAGGGGAGCCCCAAGTGATGGAACATCCAGGTCCCACCCTCCAGGATGGTCTTGAGATGGGAAGGGGATCATGGGGACATCCAGAAGGGATGAGCCCCAGGTCCTGGGTTGTCCAGGTCCCGACCTTCAGGGTGATCTTGAGGTGGGAAAGGGACAGTGAGGACATCCAGCCAGGATGAGCCCCAGGCCCTGGGGATGTCCCAGCTCCATCCTTCAGGATGGTCTTGGGGTAGGGACAGCAGTGATGTCCTCTGGAGAAGAGCCCCAGGTGATGGGATGTCCAGGTCCCATCCTTTGGGATGGTCTTGGGATGGGAAAGGGACGGTGGTGGCACCAAGCCAGGATGAGCTGTGGGTTATGGGATGTCCAGGTCCCAACACCACCGGTGCTCCGGGGACAGCAAGGGGACAGATGTGGCATGTAGCAGGCTCTGGGGGGCAGTGGGGACATCCAGAAGATGTCCCAGCGCCATCCCTGAGGATGCTCTTGGGGTGGTGAAGGACTGGTGGTGGCACCAAGCCAGGATGAGCCCCGAGGTCCCATCACCCACAGTGCTCAGGGGACAGCAAGGTGACACCCAGCTCCGGGTGCTGACATGCCCAGGTCCCACCACCCACGATGCTCTTGGGGTGGGACGGGGACTGGACGAGCACCGGGTGCTGGGACATCCCAGCCCACCCTCCAGGACGCTCCATCTCCGTCCCCTCCCGGTTCCTTGGGGTGAGACGGGGAAGGGGGACAGAGGGAGGGACACAAACACATCCAAGGTGAGCCAGGGGTGGAGAGGCGACCCCCCGAGCTGCCCCCCAGCCCCCTCAGGCCCCCCCCCCCCACCTGCCCCCCAGCCTGCAGGACGCCCTAGAGAAGGAGACCACGTCCACGGTGCAGAGGAGCTCGCAGAAGGTGTTGGACGGGAAGGTGGTGACCGAGACGAAGGAGGTGAAGGTGCGGACGTACTGAGCCGGCGCCAGGAGGGGAGGAGACCCAACCCCCCGCAAACTGGGGGGGCTCCCCTGAGCTCCCCCCCTCCAATAAAATAATGGTTCCTCCCCCGCGACCTGGGGAGGTGTTCTGTGGTAGTTTGATGCTGAGGGAGGGTCGGAGGGATGGAGGGAGGGAGGGAGGGAAGGATGGAAGAATGGATGGATGGATGGGTGGAGGGATGGAGGGATGGATGGATGGATGAGTGGATGGATGGATGGATGGAGGGATGGGTGGAGGGATGGGTGGAGGGATGGGTGGAGGGATGGATGAAGGGATGGATGGATGGAGGGATGAAGCGAGGGAGGGAGGGAGGGATGGACAGCTCATATACACATCTGAAGGGATCAGTGGTTGGATAAATGGATGGATGGAGGGATGGCTGGATGGAGAGATGGGTGGGTGCGTGGAGGGATGGATAGATGGATAGAGGGATGGATGGGTGGATGGGTGGAGGGATGGATGGAGGAATGGGTGGAGGGATGGATGGATGGATGGAGGGAGGGAGGGATGGATGGATGGATGGAGGGGTGGAGGGGTGGATGGGTGGAGGGATGGATGGAGGAATGGGTGGAGGGATGGATGAAGGGATGGATGGATGGATGAAGGGATGGATGGATGGATGGAGGGAGGGAAGGAGGGATGGCTCATATACACATCTGAAGGGATCAATGGTTGGGTAAATGGATGGTTGGAGGGATAAATGGAGGGCCATATGGATGTCTAGCTGGATAGGTAGATGGATTGAGTGATGGAGGCATGGAGGGATGATGGGATGGAGGGATGATGGGATGAAGGGATGGTGGGACGGAGGTCATCTCACCCAACCCCCCTGCAGGGAGCAGGTCCCTTCCAGCCCAACGCGTTCCGTGATTCGTTCTACGATTCTATATCCGCGTCTAGAGGGGTGGAGCGATGGGTGGAGGGCTGGAGGCATGGACGGACAGACAGACAGCCGGCCCTGTGCGCACCTCTCGGGGAGGGCCCTCCGCCCCTGTCCCCTCCCCCACGGCCGGTACCGGGACACGCCGCGGGGCGGGGGGGGCGGGAAGCGCCGCCGGGACTCGAACCTGCGACCTCACGCTCCCCGCCGCGGCCCCCCATAGCCCCGCCCCTCCCCGCGCGGACCACGCCCCCCCATTCCCATTGGCCAGAACCCGCCTGCGGGGACTACAACTCCCGTCGTGCCCCGCGCGGTGGGCGAGAACTACAATTCCCGTCGTGCCCCGCGCGCAGGGAAGGCGGAAAAGGCGGGCGCGGAGCCGCGCGCTGATTGGCCGAGGGGGTTATTTGAAGGGGCGCGGGGCGGGGCCTGAGCCCAGACGGGCGGGCGGGGGGCGGTTAGAGGGGTCTCCCGCTCACCCCCTCCGGTTTGAGGGGGGCAGGAGCCGAGCCCGGACACCCGGAGCCGGGTTTTTAAATGAAATTTCGTTGCCAAACGGCGAAATATCTGCGGGGCCGCCCGAGGTTTCGGTTGGAAAAGACCTGTCGGGGGCATCGAGGCTTTCGGGAGCGCGTCCCCGGGGGGGGGGGCACCGCCCGTCGGGCCTCGGGCTTCGCTGGGAGCGGCGCCCTGCAGGCCCCGGCCGCTTCTTTCCGGAAGGTTCAGCAGCGCCGAGAGCGGGAGGAGCCCGCCTCCAGCCTCCTCTTCCATCCTTCATCCTCTTCCTCCAGCCTCCTCCATCCTCCTCTTCATCCGTCCTCCACCCTCCTCCGTCCTCCTCCATCCTTCATCATCCTCTGTCCTTCAACCTCCTCCATCCTCCTCTTCTTCATCCATCCTCCTCCATTGTCCTTCGTCCTCGTCCATCCTCCTCCTCCGTCCTCCACCCTTCTCCTCCTCCATCCTCCTCCTCCATCCTCCTCTTCATTCATCCTCCATCCTCCTCCGTCCTCCTCTTCATCCGTCCTCCATCCTTCATCCTCCTCCGTCCTCCTCTTCTTCATCCATCCTCCTCCATTGTCCTTCCTCCTCCTCCATCCTCCTCCATCCTCCTCCATCCTCCTCCATCCTCCTCCATCCTCCTCCATCCTCCTCCATCCTCTTCCTCCATCCTCTTCCTCCATCCTCTTCCTCCATCCTCTTCCTCCATCCTCTTCCTCCATCCTCTTCCTCCATCCTCCTCCATCCTCTTCCTCCATCCTCTTCCTCCATCCTCTTCCTCCATCCTCTTCCTCCATCCTCCTCTTCATCCGTCCTCCATCCTCCTCTATCCTTCATCCTCCTCCATCCTTCTCTTCTTCATCCATCCTCCTCCATCCTCCTCCATCCTCTTCCTCCATCCTCCTTCATCCTCTTCCTCCATCCTCCATCCTCCTCTTCCTCCATCCTCCTCTTCATTCATCCTCCATCCTCCTCCATCCTCTTTCATCCTCCTCTATCCTTCATCCTCCTCCTCTTCATCCATCCTCCATCCTCCTCCATACTTCGTCCTCCTTCATCCTCCTCCTCCATCCTCCTTCCTCCTCCTTCCTCCTCCATCCTCCTCCTCCATCCTTCATCCTCCTCCATCCTCCTCGTCCACCTTCCTCCACCCTCCTCCTCAGGAGCGTCTCCTCACACCTCTCAGTCCCACCACCTGTAGCCGGAGTTCTCCAAAATCATGGAGTTTATTTTTTTTTTAGAATTTATTTTCAATAAACCATCGGCTTTCCAGGCGGGAGGAAGGCCTTGAGGTCGTTTTTAACGTGAAATCCCTCTTGGCCCGGCGGGAAACGTGGCGAAGGTGACGGGGCGGCTTCATTAATTAACAAATATTACCCCCCCCGGGGCCGTAACTTGTGAAAACAGAGAAGGAAAAAGAAAAATAAAAACTTGTGAGGGGCCTTCTGAATCCGTGACCGGAATCTTTCTCTCCGGGTTCAGTTTGTTGGGTTTTTTGTATCTTTTAGGAGAAATGGCTGGAACGAAGGAGAATCCTGGAACCCTGCCCTCGTTAATCAGCGCCCGCATTAACGAAGGAGCAGAGGCTGGAGCCGTAATTAGCGCTCTCGGCGGTGATTGCGGTGACCTGAGACGCGAGCGGGATGAACGACCGTGAGTTTTCCCTCCAGTCGAGACCGTTTTCCTCACGGAAAACTTTCTCTTTTTGCCCCGGAGTCGTTTTTACGGCGTTTTTGTTCCCGTGAGGATATTTCCGTGGAGACTGGAAACACCTTTTATTTCACCGCCGCCTCCCAGGAGCGGTTTAACCGCCTCGAGAATTAAATTTCCTGCTGGAGAAACCACGAGGTTGTCGCCTGAGCTTTCAAACTCTTAAAAGTTGAGCTGGCAAGAAAAATGTTTGCGTCGAAACGAGCTTCGCTATTTGGTTTTTTAAGACCAACTCAACTGGGACCGTTTCGTTTCCGGGACGGAAAAGAGATTTGGAAGATTCACACACGAGACCGGACCCTCCGGCTGCCGGACACGGAGGAAAAACCAAAATTTTGAAGGCGTTGGCGGCGTTTTCTTGGGGAGTGAAGCTTTGCCTCGGAGCTCGGTCGCACCACGAGCCTCCACGTTCTCTTTTAACCTCTTAATTTGTGGCTCGGAGCCCGCGGCACCTCGGCCTCGACTTCTGCGTCGCCCGAGACGGACGGAAAAACCCGACTCTCGATCAATTCTTCGCCGTGGGCTCGACCATCCCTTCAAATAACAGCAAAGGGTTTTGTCGTGGGGCGGCGGCTTCACCGATTTCCAAACCACTGCTTGGAAACTCCCTCCCCGGGGAGGATTTTATATTCTCCTGCGGCCGATAATTCGCTTCTGCGTCCCGCAGCAGAACTTGCGGCCTCGTTGGGTTTTTTTTCCTCGAGGTCTTGACGTCGAGGGAGGAAGAAAAAAACCCTCCGAGGTCTTGCGGCGCCGTCAAGAGGTTTGTGCCACCTCTTTGGGTTTTTGGGAGAAGGGATTCGGCGAAAAAAACCACGGGATGAGGAGCCTTCGGGAAAAGTCACAAACTTCTCGTCTTTCTTTTTCGATCAGGAGCGGTTTCGAGGTTCCGAGCGGAGCAGGTGAACGTTTCTGCGACGGTCTCTGAAGTGTTTCATCCCTTTTTCGACATCCTAGGAGCCACCAGTTGAAAAAAAAAATTATAATTGTCGCTGCCGGGTCAGAGATTGTTTTTCTCGCTTCCCGTCGCCGGGTTCGTCACGAAATCCACTGAGCCAGGGAAGTTCTGGCAGAGGTGGGGCAAGGAAATAAAAAAGCTTTTCAGAAGGCGTTTTGTGCTCGCAAAGCAGGAAAATCAAAGTCGAGGCAAGCAAAGGGAGTGAATAAATCAATATAAATCTAAATAATAAATAAAAATTCAGGGTTGTGCTGTGATTTAACCAGCCCGGCTGTGTCTGTGCCCTCAATTTTTTTTTATTGCTTCTAGAAACATCGTTCTGCTCCTCCCTCCGGTGCCAAATTCCCGCTGGCCCCCTCCTCGACGTGGAGCTCTCCTCGTTCCCCCCCCCAGACCCACCGGTTGGCGCATCCTGGGGGGGCGCCGAGCTCCGAACTGGGGGAGCCGCTGTCGATCCCGGAGCTGCCGCTTTTTAGGATTTACCCAAAACCCGGCAGCGTCAAGACTTTCATCGGCTGCCTGCGAGGACTCGGCGAGGCCGAATCGCCTCAAAATCCGGAGCTGCCTCCCCCACCTTGGCGACATCTCCACTGGGGGGGGGTCGCTGGGACCCCCCAGCCCGGCTTGAAGGAAGGAGAAAATAAAAGGATTTTCTTCGTGGTTGGTTTTTCCAGCCAGTTGGGATGGAACCTGGTGGGTTTAGCTCAGAACGTTGAGTTTGGGGTTTGGGGGGAAGGGTCAGGGACCCCCCCCAAACCCACCCTCGGCTCCGATCTGGTGACAACAGGGTGGCCTCCTTGCCTGGGAGGTATTTTGGGCGAGGGGGTGGTGTCAACGCGCCCTCGGTGGGTGCCGGTTGCCCTCTCGTGGTGTCTTGTAGGGAGGCAGGTTGGAGGATGGTCCTTCCCCTGCCCACAAAACCCCGACTCCATCCACGGGAATCGAGGTCCGGGACCTCGCCGTGTTGGATTTCTCTCCGTGGCCACGATTCCATGGGGTCATCCTTGCCTGAAAGCCTTCCAGCAGCACCTCAGGATGGCAAAATGCTGGGGGTTGGAAGGGATCTTTGGAGATTATTGAGTCCAACCCCGCTGCCAGAGCAGGGCCACAGAATCTAGAGCATCTCGTGAGCCTCCTCCTTGAGACCGTGTCCCCCAACCGGCGCGTTCTTGCCCTGGGGATGCTGGATGCGGGTGAACCTCGTGGCTGGTGGCTTGACCGTCACCACCCACCCGTGGCGTCGGAGTTCCTCCAGCAGGAAGCCTGGTGAGATCCCACAATGATGGGACGGGTTGGAAGGGACCTTGAAAACCATCTCCTTCCATCCCCCCCACACCCTGCAGGGACCCCTCCCACCCCACCGGGTTGCTCCAAGCCCCGTCCAACCCGGCCTTGGGCACTTCCAGGGAGGGGGAAGCTTCCACAGCTCCTCTGGGCAACCTGCTGGAGTGTCTCACCACCCTCACGGCGAAGAATTTCATCTATTATCTCATCTAAATCTCCCCTCTTTCACTTCGAAACGTCCTTTCTCTCCCCTCCCTGATGAGGAGCCCCCGCCCAGCGTTCCCAGAGCCCCCCTGAAGGACTGGAAGCCGCCAGAAGGTCTCCCCGGAGCTGAAGAGCCCCGACTCCCTCAGCCCGTCCTCGCTGCAGAGCTGCTCCAGCCCCCGGAGCATCTCCGTGGCCTCCTCCGGACCCGCTCCAGCAGCTCCGCGTCCTCCTGGTGTTGGGGACCCGGACCCAGAACCGCCGGGGGGGGTGTCACCAGAGCGGAGCAGAGGGGGACAGTCCCCTCCCTCGACCCGCTGCCCACGCTGCTTTGGATGCAGCATTTCATGGGCGTCCCGGTCCCTTTCACAGGGATCCGGGTGCATTTCACAAGGGTCCCGGGCCCTTTCACGAGAGTCCCGGTCCCTTTCTTGGGGGTCCCGATCCCTTTCACGAGGGTCCCGGTCCCTTTCTTGGGGGTCCCGATCCCTTTCACGAGGGTCCCGGTCCCTTTCTCGGGGGTCCCGGTGCATTTCACGAGGGTCCCGGTGCATTTCAGGGAGGTCCCGGTGCATTTCTCGGGGGTCCCGGTCCCTTTCTCGGGTGTCCCGGTCCCTTTCATGGAGGTCCTGGTCCCTTTCTCGGGGGTCCAGGTGCATTTCTCGGGCGTCCCAGTCCTTTTTTCGGGGGTCCCGGTCTCTTTCTCGGGCGTCCCGGTGCATTTCTCGGGCGTCCCGGTGCATTTCTCGGGGGTCCCGGTCCCTTTCTCTGGGGTCCCGGTCCCTTTCACGGGGGTCCCCGTGCATTTCTCGGGGGTCCCGGTCCCTTTCACGGGGCTCTCGGTCCCTTTCATGAGGGTCGCGATGCATTTCTCGGGCGTCCCAGTCCCTTTCTCGGGCGTCCCGGTCCCTTTCTCGGGGATCCCGGTGCATTTCTCGGGTGTCTCGGTCCCACTCTCGGGGGTCCCGGTCCCTTTCTCGGGGTTCCCGGTCCCTTTCACGGGGCTCCCGGTCCCTTTCACGAGAGTCCCGGTCCCTTTCTCAGGTGTCCCGGTCCCTTTCACGAGGGTCCCGGTCCCTTTCACGGGGATCCCGGTCCTTTTCTCTGGGGTCCCGGTCCCTTTCATGGAGGTCCCGGTCCCTTTCTCTGGGCTCCCGGTCCCTTTCACGGGGATCCCGGTCCTTTTCTCTGGGGTCCCGGTCCCTTTCACGGGGGTCCCGGTCCCTTTCACGGGGGTCCTGGTCCCTTTCTAGGGGTTCCCGGTCCCTTTCACAAAGGTCCCGGTGCATTTCTCGGGGGTCCCGGTCCCTTTCACGAGGGTCCCGGTCCCTTTCTCGGGTGTCCCGGTCCCTTTCATGGAGGTCCTGGTCCCTTTCTCGGGGGTCCAGGTGCATTTCTCGGGCGTCCCAGGCCCTTTCTCGGGGGTCCCGGTACCTTTCTCGGGGGTCCCGGTCCCTTTCACGGGGGTCCCCGTGCATTTCTCGGGGGTCCCGGTCCCTTTCACGGGGCTCTCGGTCCCTTTCATGAGGGTCGCGATGCATTTCTCGGGCGTCCCGGTGCATTTCTCGGGGATCCCGGTGCATTTCTCGGGGATCCCGGTGCATTTCTCGGGTGCCTCGGTCCCACTCTCGGGGGTCCCGGTCCCTTTCTCGGGGTTCCCGGTCCCTTTCACGGGGCTCCCGGTCCTTTTCTCTGGGGTCCTGGTCCCTTTCTCGGGTGTCCCGGTCCCTTTCACGGGGCTCCCGGTCCCTTTCACGGGGACGCCCCTTCCTCGCACGATCCCGGCGCGGGCGACTCCGCCAAGCGCAAAATTCTCCCCTCCCCTTGGCCCCGCCCCTCTCTCCAAGCCCCGCCCCTCTCTCCAAGCCCCGCCCCCTCCTCCCCGTAGCCCCGCCCCTCTCCTGCGCAGCCGCGGGGCGGGCCTCTCCTCGTCACGTGACGCCGCCATCCGGGTCCTTTGCCTTCTCTGCCTCGTCCCAACATGGCGGCCTCAGGTGAGCGCTGCGCCGCGGCCCCGCCGCTTCCCGGCCTTACCCGCTCCGCTCCCGCCACCGATGGCGCCCCCGCCGCCACCTCTCCTCCCTCCGCCGCTCCCGGAGACGGACGAGAAACCGTGGGTGGGGTGGAGTTGGGGGGGGGGGGGACAGCGGGGGGGGGGACAGCGACAAACACCCCCCCCCCCCCGCCCTTTTCGCACCGACCCCTGAGGGCCGCTCCCCCCCCCCCCCCCTCCCCCCCGCCCAGGGCGGCTTCCTATTGGCGGGGGGGCGCGCGCTGTGATTGACGGGCGGGGGGAGGCCGGCGCCGCGTCACTGCGCATGCGCGGGGCAGGGCGGGCCCCACGTGGGTGCGCGGCGCGCACGCGGCCGGTACCGGGGCGGGGGGGGGGGGGGGGGGGGGGGCGGGAAAAAGGGGGGGGGGGGGGGAGCACCGGTACCGCCCCCCCCCACACACACCCCGTACCCCTAAATCTCCTTGCACGGGGGTCACACCCCTCCAGAAACGTCAGAGCCGGGTGGGACCCCCCCTATTTGGAGGATAATGGGGGGGTGCGATGCAAAAATGATGGAATTTCCTCCCCCCGAAGTTGTGAATTTTTGCCCAAATTGTGCGTTTTTTCCCCCAATTTTCCCTGCGGGGCTCCTGATGAAGTCACTCCCCTGACCCTCCAAGGCCCCTCCCGTGGAGCAACCCCAGGGGTATTCAGGGAGGTGTTAGATTTTAGGGGGGTTGTTACATTTTGGGGGAGTTGTTACATTTTGGGGTTTTTTTTTTACATTTGGGGGGGGATTCTTACATTTTGGGAGTTTTTTTACGTTTTGGGGGGGTGTTATACTTGGAGGGGGTGTTATATTGGGGGGGGGGGGAGTATGTTGGGGGGGGGGGCTCTTTCATTTTTCCCAGGCCACGACGTTTTTCGCCGGCACCGACGTCACCTTCCCTCAAGCAAGAAACAGCAGAAAAAGTCCCCAACCCCCCAAATTTTGACAGGGGGGTGTGAAGACTTCACTTTCACGTCCAAAAACTCCACTTTCGCCTCCAAAAATTCCACTTTCGCCTCCAAAACTGCTCCTTTGGCTTCCAAAACCTCCACTTTCAGCTCCAAAACTGCCACTTTTCTCTCAGAAACGCCTCCTTGACCTCAAAAACTCCACTTTCAGTTCGAAAAACACCACCTTGCCCACTAAAACTCAACCTTATCACCCAAAACCTCCACTTTCCCCTCCAAAACCTCCACTTTCCCCTCCAAAACCTCCTCTTTCCCCTCCAAAACCTCCCCTTTCCCCTCCCAAACCTTCCCTTTCCCCTCCCAAACCTCCCCTTTCCCCTCCCAAACCTCCCCTTTCCCCTCCCAAACCTCCCCTTTCCCCTCCCAAACCTCCCCTTTCCCCTCCCAAACCTCCCCTTTCCCCTCCCAAACCTCCCCTTTCCCCTCCAAAACCTCCACTTTCCCCTCCAAAACCTCCTCTTTCCCCTCCAAAACCTCCACTTTCCCCTCCAAAACCTCCTCTTTCCCCTCCAAAACCTCCTCTTTCCCCTCCAAAACCTCCTCTTTCCCTTTCCAAACCTCCACTTTCCCCTCCCAAACCTCCCCTTTCCCCTCCCAAACCTCCACTTTCCCCTCCAAAACCTCCTCTTTCCCCTCCAAAACCTCCTCTTTCCCCTCCAAAACCTCCACTTTCCCCTCCAAAACCTCCACTTTCTCCTCCAAAACCTCCTCTTTCCCCTCCCAAACCTCCACTTTCCCCTCCCAAACCTCCACTTTCCCCTCCCAAACCTCCACTTTCTCCTCCAAAACCTCCACTTTCTCCTCCAAAACCTCCTCTTTCGCCTCCAAAACCTCCACTTTCCTCTCCCAAACCTCCACTTTCCCTTTCCAAACCTCATCTTTCCCCTCCCAAACCTCCACTTTCCCCTCTTCGTTAGGGGCGCTGCCCGTTAATTATCAAGGGGGCCCAGGAAGAGATAACCCCCCTCACGCCCCGGAACAAAGTCTTTGGAGGCCAAAACGGTGTTTTTGAGGGAAAAAAATGACAGTTTGGGAGCTAAAAGCGGAGGTTTTGGAAGCCAGAGGAGCAGATATGGACGTGAAAGTGGAATTTTTGGAGGTGAAAGCGGAGTTTTTGGGGGCAGGGTGGGGTTTTGGAGGGAAAAGTAGTAGTTTTGGAATGAAAAGTGGAGGTTTTGGAAGCCAGAGGAGCAGGTTTGGAAGAGAAAGTGAAGGTTTGGGAGGGGAAAGTGGAGGTTTTGGAGGGGAAAGTGGAGGTTTTGGAGGGGAAAGAGGAGGTTTTGGAGGGGAAAGTGGAGGTTTTGGAGGGGAAAGTGGAGGTTTGGGAGGGGAAAGTGGAGGTTTGGGAGGGGAAAGTGGAGGTTTGGGAGGGGAAAGTGGAGGTTTGGGAGGGGAAAGTGGAGGTTTTGGAGGGGAAAGTGGAGGTTTTGGAGGGGAAAGTGGAGGTTTGGGAGGGGAAAGTGGAGGTTTGGGAGGGGAAAGTGGAGGTTTTGGAGGGGAAAGTGGAGGTTTTGGAGGGGAAAGTGGAGGTTTTGGAGGGGAAAGAGGAGGTTTTGGAGGGGAAAGAGGAGGTTTTGGAGGGGAAAGTGGAGGTTTTGGAGGGGAAAGTGGAGGTTTTGGAGGGGAAAGAGGAGGTTTGGGAGGGGAAAGAGGAGGTTTGGGAGGAGAAAGTGAAGGTTTTGGAGGGGAAAGTGGAGGTTTTGGAGGGGAAAGTGGAGGTTTTGGAGGGGAAAGTGGAGGTTTTGGAGGGGAAAGAGGAGGTTTGGGAGGAGAAAGTGGAGGTTTGGGAGGAGAAAGTGAAGGTTTTGGAGGGGAAAGTGGAGGTTTTGGAGGGGAAAGTGGAGGTTTGGGAGGGGAAAGAGGAGGTTTGGGAGGAGAAAGTGGAGGTTTTGGAGGGGAAAGTGGAGGTTTTGGAGGGGAAAGTGGAGGTTTGGGAGGGGAAAGCGGAGGTTTGGGAGGGGAAAGTGGAGATTTTGGAGGGGAAAGAGGAGGTTTGGGAGGAGAAAGTGGAGGTTTTGGAGGGGAAAGTGGAGGTTTTGGAGGGGAAAGTGGAGGTTTTGGAGGGGAAAGTGGAGGTTTGGGAGGGGAAAGAGGAGGTTTGGGAGGAGAAAGTGGAGGTTTGGGAGGAGAAAGTGGAGGTTTTGGAGGGGAAAGTGGAGGTTTTGGAGGGGAAAGAGGAGGTTTTGGAGGGGAAAGAGGAGGTTTTGGAGGTGAAAGTGGAGGTTTTGGAGGGGAAAGAGGAGGTTTTGGAGGGGAAAGTGGAGGTTTTGGAGGGGAAAGTGGAGGTTTGGGAGGTGAACGTGGAGGTTTGGGAGGTGAAAGTGGAGGTTTGGGAGGTGAACGTGGAGATTTGGGAGGTGAAAGTGGAGGTTTTGGGTGATAAGGTTGAGTTTTGGTGGGCAAGGTGGTGTTTTAGAGGTAAAAGTGGAGTTTTTGGAGGTCAAGGAGGCGTTTTTGAGGGAAAAGTGGCAGTTTTGGAGGTAAAAGTGGAGGTTTAGGGGGATAATGTGGAGGTTTTGGAGGTAAAAGTCAAGGTTTTGGAGGCAAAACTGGAGTTTTTGGGTGATAAGGTTGAGTTTGGTTGGGGAAGGTGGTGTTTCTAGAGATAAAAGTGGAGTTTCTGGAGGTCGAGGAGGCGTTTTTGAGGGAAAGGGGGCCCCTTTGGGTCCAGAAGTGGCTCTTTTGGGTCCAGAAGTGGCCCTTTGGGTCCAGAAGTGGCCCTTTTGGGTCCAGACGTGGCCCTTTTGGGTGCAGAAGTGGCCCTTTTGGGTGCAGAAGTGGCCCCTTTGGGTGCAGAAGTGGCCCCTTTGGGTCCAGACGTGACCCCTTTGGGTCCAGACGTGACCCCTTTGGGTGCAGAAGTGGCCCCTTTGGGTGCAGAAGTGGCCCCTTTGGGTCCAGAAGTGGCCCTTTTGGGTCCAGATGTGGCCCTTTTGGGTCCAGACGTGGCCCCTTTGGGTCCCGAAGTGGGTTTCCCCCCCCATCTCGGGAGACTTGGGCTCTCGCCACCGCGATGCTCGGCGAGGGGATGGGAAGAGGTTTTGGGGGTTTTCGCGTCTAGAGCTGGAGAAAAAGGGAAAAAATATCCAAAAAAAAAAAATAGAATCAACAAGAAAATAGCAACCCAGCTCCCTCTCCTTCGGCAGCGGCACAATATGGTAGGTGAGAGGGTTTGGCTAATCAAGATAAATATTGTATGCATGGCAGGAGCGTGGCAGGGCCCGCTAACGAGGAGAGGGAAGAAGCTGGGGAGGGGGGAGATGCTCCAGAGCCCCATCGCCATGGTTACCAGGGCTGGGAGCTGCATCCTTCTCTCCAAAAATCCCCCCCGGGGAGGGGGTTACAGGGGGGGTAAGGCCCGGCCACAACTTCCCCCAGGGCTCCCCGGAACATCCCGCGAGCAGACACGGAAGGAAAAGGGAGGGGGGGGAAAAATTAAATAAATAAACTGGCAAAAATCAGGCTTTAGCAATAGATCATTGTTTTCCTTGGGGTGTTTTCAAGGATTTTCCAAAAATATCCTGTTCGTTCGGTTGTTTGGTTGTCATTAAGGGAGGGGGGTTATTGTAGGAAACAATGGGTTCCCCTCCAGCGCTGTGAGAATATTGGTGATGTATTAAAAAGAAAAGAAGGTCTTGAAGTGTGTGTGTCTCCCCCTCTACGTCCTTCCCTGGGGGCTTCCCTCATCCAGTCCCCCCCGCCAGGACGCAGCAATGGGGGGGGGGGAATTTGCCACCCTGGGAGCTGCCGAGCACGGATCTGAAGGGATTTAGTGAGGACGTGGAGGGGGAGGAAATTTGGGGTGGAGTGGGGAGAAGGTGGAAGCCCCAAGGGTGGGTGATGGGAGGGGGGGACGAGGGGGGGGAAAGGCTTTAAAACATCTGCTGCCAGGGCCATAAAGCAGTTGGATTTACAGCTTGGAGCTGCCAGAGACATCCCCTCCCGAGGCCTTTTTTTCACGGGATCCCCTGTTTTATAAGGGGGGGGGCAGGGAGATGCAGAACACGTGTGTGCTGGAGAGCCCCCCCGAGGTGGTGGTGTGGCTGAGGGGGGCCCCATAGGTGCACCCCCGGGGCTGCAGGAGGATGCGTGGGCAGCAACAGTGGGTGTCACATCTGGAGGTGACAGGGGAAGAGTTGGGGGTTGCACCCCCACAGCTGGGTGCAGGAGGGGACACCCCCCCCCACAGCTGGCACCCCCATCAAGGGGACACCCGATATCTAAAGAGCACCCAAAGTGGCACCCCACATCTGGACAGCATCCTAAGGGTGGACACCCCACATCTGGACAGCATCTTAGGGTGACACCCCACATCTGGACAGCATCCTAGAGTCACGCTCCACATCTGGACACACCCCTCCCCCATGGTGGGCCCCCACATCTGGACAGCATCTGACGGTGACACCCCGCACCGGGACGGCCTCCATCCCACGGTGGCACCCCACGTCTGGAGAGCATCTCAGGATGACCCACCACCGCATCTGGACAGCCTCAGTGACACCCCACACACCTGGGCTGCCAAGAAGGCTGGCACCCCACATCTGGGCACCCCCAAAGAGCTGCACCCTCAAACAGCAGCACCCCACATCTGGAAACAGCCCCCGTCCCCACAAGAGCACCCACACCGGGACGCGTTCTGCTGCCGACACCCCACATCTGGCCATCACCCCACATCTGACCAGCCTCCCAACACCCCCCCGCACCACATCTGGCTCCCCCAGCTCACCATCACTCCACCCCTGCACCTCTTCCCACCGTGACACCCCCCCCCTCCACGCGTGTGCCCACGCCCCTGACCTCTGGGGGGACCTTCCCCTTCTTATCTCCCCAAATTAAGAGAAAAAAAAGAAAAAAAAAACACAAAACCCCAACATTTTCCTCTCTAGAAGATACTCTGCAGCCAGTGGAAGTGGGTAATTACTGCTCTGGAAAGCCCCCAAGCCCCCCCCCAAATAAAAAGAGGGGTCTTTTAAGGCCTTGCCCTGATTTATTTATTCCCCCACCTCAGCCTGACCTCTAGATTTGCAGAGGCGATGTGAGAAAACCCCTTCCACAGCTCTACTTATCTCCCTCTCGCATTTCTTTCCCCGTTTCAAACCTGTTCGGCTCGTTTCGTGGAGGTAGGGGAGGGTCATTTTGGTGAAAAAATAAAAGAAAATATATATAGAGAAGGGAAAAATCTGTAATAAATGCGAAATTTTACCTAACAGCGGCAAATTATTAAAAATAAACTGAATATTTGCCTCTTCCTCCCTTGCAGCCGTGTGGGGCAGCTGGATGCAGGGGCCGAGGATGGAGGAAAAAAAGTTGTTTTCCGTGTATATCGGCGGGTATCGCGACATAGACACACAGGCGGCCGCAAGCCCCTCTTTATAGCGGCACAAATTACCCCAAATACACGTCTAATTAGGTCGCTGCGCAATTACAGCTCCGCAAATGCGGGTCCCCATTAGCGCTAAGTGCCCCGCGTATTATTGCTAATAAATATTTCTAATAATTAAAGATACCCCTGAAGTGCTGAAGCGATTTTCTTTTTCTCAAGCCCGATGGGGAAAATACCTCAGGTCTCCCCCTCCTCAACCATTAAACATTATTATTATTATTATTATTATTATTATTATTATTATTATTATTATTATTATTATTATTAAACTTGCTCTGTCCCGCAAGGCCTGTCCCGGCGTTGCTTGGATATTTTATTTTTTTTCCTAATCCAGGTTCAATAAACCTTTTCCAACCCCAATTTCGCAGCTCCCCCAAGGTAAGTTTGCGAACTACGAGGTGGAAATTAAAGTTAAAAGAGGTGAAAAGTGGGGGGGGAAGAGCGAAACCCCTCACGAGGAGGGGTAATAAACCCATTTCCCAACTGCAATTAAAATTCCCTCCGAGCCCGGGGAAGGAGGATGAGCCCCTTATCTCTGACACGAGCTTTTCTTTTTTTTTACAAGGGGAGTTGGAATCCAGGATTTATTTTTTTTTAAACCTCCCAGCAGCAGGTTGTGGCTGGGTTTGATTTACCCCCGGCTGGTTGCCCCCTCCCCAACTGTACCGCGAGCTGGATATAATTAAAATAGTACAATTAAAAAAAAAAAAAAAAAAAGATTTAAAAGAAAAATCACTTAAAATAGAACAAAAATCAAAAAGCGGCGGATTAAATCACACACCCCCACACACCTTCCCCTGCTCCTACCCCCTGATTTTTGGAGCCACATCATCAGCTGAACCTGAGGTCCCCGACCCTAGACATCCCCCCCCCCCCAAAAAAAAAAAAAGGAAAAAAAAAGCCCCTTTTGTCCAAAGCCGAGGTCATGACCCGGCTAATGCGGAGCCAACCTGGACGTAAACACTTTATGGGCTCTTCTTTAAATATTTAGAGGCACTTCAAGGAACCTGGACTGGGGCCGGGAGGATTTCAGGGTGTTTGAGGTGGTTTTTTTCAGTGTGGTTTTTGTTATCGCATCCTCCTTTGCAAAAGGACCCTCCTCCCGAAAGAAGCCTGGCTTCTTCTGGGATAAAATAGGGATAAATAGGAACAAATAGGGGAAAAAAATATGGATAAAAGGGGGATAAATAGGAATAAAATAGGCATAAATAGCCATAAATAGGCATAAAATAGGAATAAAATAGTCGTAAATAGGAATAAAATAGTCATAAATAGAAATAAAATAGGAATAAATAGGAATAAAACAGGGAAGGTGTTTAAACGCGGGGGTATCATAAGGTTTTAAGCGAAGATGAGGCAACTCGGACGTATTTTAAAAAGAGTAGCAATAAACACCAAGTTGTGGCGGTTAATCCTGCGTGTTGGTGGTGTCCCTGCACGGGGACACGCGTGGATGTCCCTGCTTTTACCCCTCCCCAGGCATCTCGGTCTGCCTTGCGCTCCTCTAATCGTTCCTATAAAACTGGGGGGATAATTATAATTTCTAATTTTAAATACATCTCGCCGGATCTCTCCGCCTGGCCATCATGACTCAGGGGTCCCTATACATAAATCCATATACGCCATGGGTAAAACAAGCAGAAATCCACTTTTTTTTTTTTGGTTAAAAGTACCCACTCGGGGGAAGAAAAAAAAAAAAAAAGCGTATTTTGGAAAATTTGCCCCAACACCTCCTCCTCTTCTCCCCGCAGTTTTATTTCCAGGGAGGAGGGAGTTAGTTGAGAGCAGGCGGGTTTAATCTGCCAGTCTGGAGTAAATAAATTCATTAATTAATTAAAAAAAATAAATAATAATGATAATAAAACCTCGAATTCCCGATTCGCGAGCCACTTTCAGGCTTGTTTAAGTTTCTGATTGCATAATCAGGGAATTAATTGGGAATAAATGGAGAAGCGTCTCCTAAGGAGAGGGCAGAGGATGGAGCTGGAGGCGGGGAGGGGGGGGGGAAGGTGGAGTCGCAGCAGCATCTTGCCGAAAGGAGAAGGATTTTTTTCTTTGGGGGGGGGGGGAATACTCTCTGGACATAAATTACTTCTCGTTTCCCACCTTACGGTGCTAAAAAAAAAAAAAAAAATCAGGATTTTATGGCCGCGGGGGGGATTCGCTAAGGACCATATTTTATTGGAGACGCCGCTTCTTGCCTTTCGGGGTATTTTGCTGCTTCCCCTCGCCCCGGCCTCAAATTAGGAGGATTTGTCAGGCAAAGGGGACTTTTCCTCTTTTTCTACCCTTAATGCCCCCAAAATAAGGCGGGGAAGGGGTAACAACAGCCCCCTCCGCCACCCAAGGGATGGGGCTGCCTTTGAGTGGCAGCTGTCAAAAAACGCAGCCAGACCCAACCTGGACGGATGAGATAAATGCAAAAATATACATATATATAGAATAAAATCAGGCGAAATTTGGAGAAATCCTTCGCCCAAGCCCTCCTGACATCTCCGGCGGGAGAAATAACAATTTATTCCCAAGCAAAATTAATTTTTTCCGGCTGCTCCTGAGCAAGCGGAGCCTCACCCTCGGAGGAAGGGCAAGGGATCAAAAAAGTGTCACCGGGGCAGCAAAGTCCTCGGAAAGAGAGCAAAACCGAGGGGGAAATATTTTTTAAAGTCGACTTTTCAGGAGGGAATACAGCTAAATATTCATTCGGAGGCAGGGAGCGGTCCCAGCACTCCCCTCTGCTGCGTCCCAGCTTATCCATTACACGGCTCGGGAAATTATGCGATACATATGTTGGATTAGAGAGCAAGGAAAAATGTTAATTAAGACATGGGAGGAAAAGTTAATCATTTACAAAGCAGTATTTAATTCCCACCACGGAACGGGATGATTTATTTATTTACCTCTTCTTTATTTTGCTCACTCCACAAAGCTGGAGCTTGTCCCATGCACGTCTATTTGCTAAGAGGAGGAGGGGAAGGAGGGAAATTCCCCCCAAAACGCCACCAAGACACCTTTCCCCCCCCCCCAAAAAAATAAAATAAAAGAAGGATCCGGTTGCCCTTGAAGCAAACACCCAAACAAGGAGGGAAAGGTGATGTTTGAAGACTACCAACAGCATCCCCAAGGCGGCTGCTGGCAGTTCGGAAAGGAAATCCGAGGCTTTCACTTAGAAAAAAATAAAAAAAAAAAAAATCCCAAAATGTTTAGCTTGGTGCCTTGCCCATCAAAATTAATCACGGCGACAGATTAGGAAGTACATAAAACTATATCTCGGGGTAATGATATAGGAGAGCCCAATAAATAAAAGTTGCACGTTGGAGGTGCTGTCAGGTCTGGGGCGAACCAGTAACTCACTCGTTTAACCCCGGGTGCGTGTTTTGGCTTTTAATTCCAATTAACGCCGGGAGAAGAACATTTTCAACCGACGAGGGGGTGAAGGAAATTGCTGGAAGGACCCGTAAAGCCGCGTTAACTGCGAGCTCAACCCCCGCTCAACAGGAGAGCCCTGGGGCAACAACAACAAGGAGGGAGGGAGGGAAAAAAAAAAAGAAAATAATGTATTTCCAGCGCGTAAAAAATAAAATCAAAAAGTTCCCATAAATCCGAGGCTGCTGAGGATCCTGCAGTTATCTCCCCAAAGCATTTCTGGAGTTATCTTCCATTTTTTTTCTTTTTTTTTCCTCTTTTTTTTTTTCCCCCTCTTCCTAACAGGCAATACAGGAAGCTAATTTTCTCAGCCTGCTGATGTAAATTTAAGAGGGTGAACCATTCCTCGCAGGCTTTGGATACAAAGACTTCCTCACGCTTTTTTTTTTTTTTTTTTTTTTATTGCCAGTTAAACCCTTCGTAAAACGACTTTGCAGCACTCTTAAAACCCGAGTACTTAGCGAAGCTAGTTAAAGAGAGGGGAGGGGGGAAAAAAATAACGTAAAATAAAGACCGAGCTGCGAAAGGAACCGGTAAAAACTTATCAGGGAACTTCAAAACAAATTGGACTCGAAGAACATAAAAGAGAAGTGGGGAAAAAAGAAGAAGCGCCCCGGCCTCAGATGTTAATTTGAGGCTCCAGAAACACGTTGTTGCTGGGAGTTTTATAGCCCAATAATCAAAGTAAAGCGAATTATCCGAGCACTGAACAATGCAGCACCCGGGGGGGGTGTGGAAATAAGGGGGTGTGCACCTCCTGCAGCCACATCTATAGGTGCCAGGGCCAGGTCTGGGACCTATAGCCCAGGGATGAGCTGCCCGGAGGGGGGAACATTTCTTCCTTCAAGCATTCCAGCCCTCCCTGTATCTGTCCATCCCTCTGTCCCGCAGCTCCAAACCCAACCCGGGGTTATTTTGCATCCCCGTTCTCCCCCCTCTTCTCCCGCATCATCCTCCGGCTCCTGATTTTCACCCCCAAAACTTCCAAGGGCTCCTCGTTCCTCCACTTTGGGTTCATTCCTTTTAGTTATTTTACTTGGCGAGAGTGTTAAATATATATTTTTTGTTGCTTTGTTGGTTTTTTTTTTTTTTATTTCCTGAAATGGGGGTTACTTACGTGGCTGGGAGCGTTCCTGGACCAGCCGGGAAAGGAGAGCATCTCTGAAGGAAAAGAAGGGAGAGAAGTTTGGCCGCCACTTCACCCTTCTCTCCCCTTTTCTCCCGGGTTATTTTGGCCAGGAAACAATGCCATAACACGCATCGCATCTGCCCCATCTCCCCCCCCGCCCCCCCCCCCCCCCCCAGCCCCCTCCCCACACACCCCATTACTATGGTAAAACCTACAAAGCCTCGAAACAGCGATGGTGCCTCTAAATCTATGTCCGCGGACACAGAAGGTACAACGTGGGGAGAGGCAGCGGGTCAGGAGGGCTCCGGGGTCAGCTTGCTCGCCTCCAATGGAGCTGCTGGGAGAGAAAAGTTGGCCTTTCCATGAACCCGGGGTTTGCCGTTTCCCCCGAACTTCAATAAAGTTTTTCTTTCAGCCTCTCTACATGGAGGCGTCAAGAGGGAAAAAAAAAAAAAAAAAAAAAAAAAAAAAAAAGACCGGGGGTCGGGCTGGTTGCAGCAGGAGCAGCCCTTTCCCCCTTTTTCCCCTCTCTTTTTAATCTTTATTTTCTTAGTTTCCTCTTTTCCATCTCCTTTCCTCTCTTTTCCCTTATTTCCTTTCCCCTTTATCTCCCTTTCCCTCCCCTTTACTTCCCTTTCCCCCCTTTATCCCCCTCTTTACCTCCCTTCCCCGCTTTATTTCCCTTTCCCTCTCCTTTACTTCCCTCCTTTTCTTTTTTTTCCCCTTCCCCCTTATTATTTCCCCTTTCCCCCACTTTATTTTCCTTCCCATCGCCCCATTTCACATCTCAGGGAGGTGTCCCTACCCGTGGAGGGCTGGGGGGGTTTGAAATTAGATGATCTTTAAGGTCCTTTCCAACCCAAACCGTCTTATGATTCTATGATTTATTTCCCCTTTTCTTTTCTTCCCCTTCTCTTCCCCCTTCCTTCCATTTCCACTCTCCCACCCCCTGGCACCCAAAGGACCTGCCACCCCCTGGGTGCCATCCCCAGGACCCTCCCAGCCGGGGGAAGGGGGTACAACACCCCCTTCCCACCAACCATAAAACCGAAAACTGCCCCCCAAAAAGAGGAAGAAATCCAACTTGGAGCGAGGCTCCTTCCTCCTCACCCTCCTCCTCCTCCTGGCTCCAGCCCAGCCTGCAGAGGTGCAGATGTCCCGCTTGGTTCCCCACCACCAGATTTGGGGTGCTGCCCTGCCTCGACTTGGGGGGCTCTGGGGGAGCACCCACCTCCCTGCATCAGGGGCTGCACTTTCCCTGCAGATTTTTGCTGCTTTTTCCTGCAATAAACCTCTTTTTCTCCCCTCCCTGGCACCTTTCCCCCCCCAATTTTCCTCTTTTCAGCTTTGATTTCTTGCCTATATAAGAAGATATGAAAAACATCCAACCCCACACAGGATGGGCCGAGCCCTGGGTGCTGTTTACTGACCGTCTTTTTATTTTATTTTATTTTATTTTCTAAGATTGGGCTTTCTCTGGCCTCCCCACCCTGTGCTGGGGTTGGGATCCTCCTTGGGGGAAAAAAAAAAAATAAAATCCCAAGTGGTTCCCAACACCTTTCCCTGCTCCGTGGATGAAATGTTTCAAGAGGAGTAATGGTTACACGTCCTGTTTATATGTTTTATCTTTCCAGCCCCGTCTTTTATATTAATATCGCTAAAGTAGGATGTGAAAAAAAAAAAAAACATCCCCACACACAAATCCAAACCCAACAACAACAACAAAAAGCTGATGAGCTTTACACATAAACTCTCCAGGATAAATTATAACCTTCTCCCTCTCCAGATCCACGTCCCCAGCGATCACAAAGGGGCTTGAGACCGTGATTTGTTTAATGGCAGCTTAAATCGATGCTGGAGAGAGAGGGGAGAAAGGGAAAAAAAAAAAAATAAATAGAATAAAACCTAAAGAAAGATGCTCTCAAAGCCTTCTCCCCAATAACTCTGCGTCCCAGGGCTTGGGGGGGGCAACTTACAGCAGGCCTCCCCCTCCCCCTGGGATTTTTAAGCAGCAAACTTCCCAAAGCCAAGGCCTAAAAAAGAAAAAAAAAAAAAGAAAAAAAAAAAGGAGGGGGGGGGCTCAGCCCCAGCCCCCCCATGCACCCCCTGCCCTGCCAGGGCAGAACAGACACCGGAGGGTGGGGGGCACCCCGTTTTTTTCCCCCCCCTCAAATCCCCCCACCGCTGCCAATTTGCAGGCTGCCTCCAAAGGCCAGGAGCAATGAATTACAGTTATTAGCGCCATTACTACCATTATTCTCATTATTGTTATTGTTATTATTATTATTTAATAGCCTTTTCATTGCCTGGCAAAATTCAATGTGACCTCTTGGCTCGAACGAGTCCACAGGAGCGCGCCACGACAGCAAGAGAAAACAATAACAACAATAATAACAATAATAACAATTCATAATCATGATTATTATTTTTAAAAAGCGCGAGAAGTGGTTTAAAGCGGGGAGAGGAGCTAAAACCAGACCTTTTTTTTTTTTTTTTTTTTTTTTTTTTTTTTTCCTGCGGCACAAAAAGAAAATAAGGCACGACTGGAAGCTCACCCCAATCCCCAGCACTTGTGTCAACCCCCAGATTTCTCCTTTCCCCCCCCTTCCCCCGACCCCCCCCTCCCCATATTTACAGGTTGGGAGGGTCTGAGATTTAAAGTCACTGGCCACGTCGTGATGTCATAAAAATCTGGAGCGGGAAGTTATCTTTAGGTTCGCTTAAACTTAACTTAAGCAGTTACTGGTGCACATGGGATCCATTGCACATCGTCCCAGCATTTTATTATCCTTATTACTATTATTTTGGGGCGGGTTTGCGAGGAGACGTGGGGATAAAATAAGGCACCAGACGTAAAAGTAAAACTAATTCACACTGACTGGTTTATTGAACACTGGGACTTTCACATACACACTAAAACTCTTTATTGCAAGTTTACAATGATCATGTAAAATCAGTCCAAAAACACAAATAACCACGACGAAAAACCCTAGCTACTGACTTTTAAAAACCTTCTTCTGCTTTTATTTCTTTTTCTTTTAAATATGTCACTCTTTCTCTCTCGCTCCCCTTTTTCTTCTCAATTTCTCAGCAAAGACTCATCCACCCTCGTGTGCTGTTTCGTAGCTGCTTTTTGTTTGCCTTTCCCCCCCCCCCCCCTTCTCTAAATCGTGGTTTATTCAATTTTTTTAGCTCTTTTTTTTTTTTCCCTCACACGGCTGCAAAAGAACTTCATAGGTCCTTCGCTCACTGTGCATTCCCAAATGCAGAGAGGGGGGGAAAAAAACCCCAAAACCACCTACATTCGCCGCTTATTTTTTTGTTTGTTTGCTTGGTTTTTCTGCCGTCAATATTATCATCGTTAAATTCACCCAACAGGACATTTAGCTTTTCCTCCCCCCCCACCCTGCCCTCCCTCCCCATTCCCCCCACAGCTTTAAAAAATAAATAAACCCCCGAAATGGCCTTAAAAAAAAAAAAAAAAAATCCCCACCCTGCAGGTACAGACACCTGGCCTCATGCTATCTGGCATGCATCTAAAGGTCTTGGGGGAGACCCATTGTTTTTGTATTTTTTTTTTCGTATACGCACAGGGAAAAAAATAATAATAATAATTATAATAATTATAATAATAAAAGTAAGACTACGAAGGAAAGGGAAGGAGAGGGGGAAGAACCAAAATATATATATATATATATTAGATTCTATAAATAATCCAGAGTCATTTGTGTGCGGGTTTGGGGAGGGGAGGAAGAGGAGGGTGTTTATAACCTGGTGATATCCTCCGTGCGCGGGTCCTGCGCGGCGGCGGAGGGCAGCTCCTCGCCCGCGGCCGTGCTGGCGGGGGCGGCGGCGGCGGAGGAAGAGGAGGAGGAGGAGGAAGAAGAGGAGGAAGCAGCAGCAGCCCCGGCAGCCGCTGCCCTTACTTTGGTGTTGGGCAGCCTGTGGTCTTTTTTCCATTTCATCCTCCGGTTCTGAAACCAGATTTTGATCTGTCGCTCGGAGAGGCAAAGCGAGTGGGCGATCTCGATGCGTCGCCGCCGGGTCAGGTACCTGTTATAGTGAAACTCCTTCTCCAGCTCCAAAACCTGCTGCCTCGTGTAGGCTGTCCTGGATCTCTTGGGTTCGCCTCCATTGTAATTGGGATTCACTGGAAAGGAGGGGAAGGGAAACCAAAAAAAAAAAAAAACCAAAACCCAAAACACAAAAAAAAAAAAAAAGGGAGGGGGAAAAAAAAAAAGAGAGAGAGGAAAGGAGAAAAACAACAAAAAGAAGGAACACAAAAAAAAAAAAAAAGGAAAAAAACACACAAGGAAAATCAGCGTGGATGGAGAGAGGGTCGGGAGAGGCGACTGGAGGAGCCGGGGGGGGGAGAAAAAAAAAGTAATAGGCTAAATAGGTAATAAAGAACTTTGGGCAGCTCAAGAGTTTCTATTCTAATAGGAAGGGGTTTCCCTGGCTCAAAAGACTGAATTATTTATGCACCCCTTACAAAGCTTTCGGAGTTTCACACATACATAACAGAACGAGCCACATGGCTAAGGCTGCCCACAGTAGCTCGGCTATAAAATTTATGGTGGGTGTAATTACCCATTCGGAGTCGTAAATCCAGTTCAATTGTGCTAACCCAAAGACTCTCATGGAAGGGAAGGAAATAAAAAAAAAGAGAGAGGGGGAGAGAGAGGGAGAGGAGAGGAGAGAGAGAGGCGAGAGGGAGCGAGCATGGTGTGAAAACAAGCGAGCGGCGAGACAGAAGAGGAAAATAAAAGTTGCATACCAGTACTGACGTGGATTTTTTTCATCCAGGGATAGACTATGGGCTGTTTGGAAGCTGTGCTGGTGGGATGCTCGGGGGTTGGCTGGTTGCAGGCTGGAGGGGCTGGGGAAGGAGTGGTGGAGGAGGTGGACAGAGCAGCCTGCTCGCAGAGCTGCTGTGCTTTCTCTGAGAGGTGTTGGCCTCCTGGAGTTTGCCCGTGTCCCCTTTGGAGCGCGGCCGGGTTGCCGGGAGCCTGGAGCCCCCCGCAGCTGAACGGGCGGTCGGGGAAGGAGGGTCGTGGCACGGGGTACAGCTCCTGGTGGTGATGCTGGTAGCTGGACTCCCTGGTCCGGCTATAATATTCCGGACTGTGGTCTGGGATGTAATTATTTTGCGAATATTCCTCGCATGGAGGAAATTTCGGATCGATGTAGTTAGAGTCCATCAAATAAGAGCTCATGATCATTAATTTCTGGAGTGGAAAATAATTTTTCTCGCTTTGTCGTTTTTCTGCTCCATAAAGCCCTCCTACTAGCTGGCGACCCCGTAAAGTTACTTTCACCATGTGACATCCCCGGCCAATCACACCCGCCAGCCCAGTCCCCGGATAAGGAACCAAAAGCTTCTGCAAAATGTACCCAAATTGGGGGGGGGGGGGGGTGGTTGTTGAGGGGGGGGGGGGGGGGGGAGGTGTGGGATTGGGGTGCGCGGGGAGATGCTCTTCGGGGCGAGGTGCTGGGTCCTGGGGTCCATCGCCGACCCCTGGGTTTGGGGGGGGGGGGGGGCACACACACACAATGGGGGGATCCTCCCCCCTTGGTGGTGGGGTGAGGATGAGGATGAAGGGGGATGTTGGGGAGGGGAAGGGCTGGGGACCGGGTATCCCCCCCCGCGATCTGAGCTGGGAACAATGAGCCCCCCCCTCCCCGCCCTTGGTGTGAGTGTGCCCCCCTCCCACCCCCCACCCCCAGCTTCATTGACCCTTCAGATCCCCCCCCAAATCCTACCCCCGACAGCCCCCATCTCCATCCCCCCCCTCCCAACCTTGAGGAGGGGACAGGGCAAATTGGGGACACGGCCAGGGGGTTACCCCCCCTCCCTCGCAGCCCAGACCCCCCCATCCCAGAAAGGAAAGGGTTAAACACCTTCACCACCTCTTTTTTTTTTTTTGGGGGGGGGCCGCAATTACCTGAATTTGCAGACAAGCCAGGGAGGTTTGTCCTGGGCAGAGCGAGGCTGGGAGCCCCCCAGGCAGCAGAGAGACCCCCCCCTTTACTCCCCAAATTCCCCCCCGCTTTGCTCTTTCTTGGAGCAGAGCGAGGTCGTGTGGGTTGTTTAGGGTTGGTTTTGGTTTTTTTTTTCGGGGGGCAGGAAGCCCCTCGGCCCTGGGTGCTGCAGGTAACGCACCCACGGGGTTCCACATCCACGCGTGGGCAGCACCCACGCGTGTGCCCCGCTCCACGGCCCCCCCAGGCCGCTTGGTTTAAGCATTGACCTCCCCACGGTCAAGCTCTGGTGTGTATATATAGATATATATAAAAATATAAGTGTGTATATATATACACACATATAATTTGGGGAGCAAAGCTGGTTAAAAATGGCTCCCACCTCCCCGGCGCAGGTCGCAAAAGGATGTCAACATTTTGGGAGGGTTTTAGCTCCTTCAATTAAAAAGCTTTTTTTAAAAAAAAATTTATTATTATTATTATTTATTTTATCTCCGTCTCGCCCTAAAGAGAGGGGCAGAGGAGGGAGGTGGGGTATTCCCTCCTTGTGCTTGATAACAATTATAGTTGAAAATCATAGCTTGCAGGGCATTGCCATATTTTACTTGATAACAATAAAAGTGACACATAAAGTTAACTGTTTATGTTTTATTTATTAGACTAAATGTGCCAGCGGTGTCGAAGGCTTTTGGCTGGTTGTTACAGCTTTTTATGGGGTTGTAAAACGCCATAAATCAGTCACCGCGAAATGGTCGGGGCTCTTTGTGCTCTTGGCTGAGAGTTGTGTTTGCGGTGGCTGCTGGTTCTTCTGGAGACGAAAAGTAATAATGGGATTTTATTTTGATTATTATCACACGCACCACTCCACCCGCACCCCCACCCCCACCCCCCCCCAATCACCGCCGTGATTTTGCTTTTCACCCTTTTATTTATTTTTTTTTATATCATTATTATTACTAATTATTATTATTATTATTAAGAAGCCCTGGCAAAAAGCAGCCGCACTTTTGACTCCCAACTACCTAAATGACATCAGCGGGGTTTGAGGATTTAATTAGGAGCGCTGCAATTAAAGGAAAGCAGAACTTTCCAAGGCTCT
The DNA here is from genome assembly GCA_020746105.1 of Trogon surrucura. NCBI lineage: Eukaryota > Metazoa > Chordata > Aves > Trogoniformes > Trogonidae > Trogon > Trogon surrucura. The sequence continues at coordinate 544,762 of CM036646.1, forward strand.
GGCATCGCCCATATATTCCCCTAGAGACGAATTTGTGACTGGGAGACGCTCACACAAATTCGAGTCTACAGGGTACATATAGGCGACGGTTTGGGGAGGGGGGGGGGGAAAGGAGGGGGCTGAGCCCCTCTCGGACACCACCTCCACATCTATGTGGGCACCGGGACGTGGAATAAGTCGTTTTGTCGCTTTATTTGGCTTTTTTTTTTGAGGAGGGGGGCGAAGGGGAGGGGTTTTATTGGCGGGTGATTCTCAGGGCTTCGCTAATTGCTGGCCCTGCTCCTTCCTAAAGTTGTAAATCCCGGGATTACAGCTAGAGACGCCTATAGCTGTACCTATATAAGGTAAAATCCTTGCTCTTCCCCGAAAAGAAAAAAGGTTTGGGGGACAGGGAAGGAAGGGAGGGGGGTGGGGATGGGAGCTACGAGGTTGGGGGAAAAGAGAGAAGGGAGAAAAAAAAAAAAAAACACAAACATGAATAGAAATGTATTCTGGAACCCAAAACATTGATTTAAATATATCCAATAAATTCCTTTTCTCCAGCAATACTTCATTCTGCCCAAACACCTCAGACTCATGCAGGGCTTTGACATTTATAGTTCAGACTGATGCAACAACTTTATTCCAAGGCTGAGGGAATATTGAATAAAGATGGGGAGTTAATAAAGTAATTTTTACCTACGCACATCCTTTCCCCCTTCCCCCCCCCGCTCTGAATATATGGTTTTCAATAACCACCAGCAGAATAAATAAATATCCACAGGTAGTTCTCTTAAGGCTATGCTAGATTTTTATTTTTTTTTAAAAAAAAAAAAAAAAAAAAGGAGGGGGGTGGAATAAAGCACGAAACAAAACGGCAGCAATCAAAGCATTAAAAAATTCCAGGCGTGAAGGTCACAAACTGGGCGGCTCTGGACTATCTGGCTTTCTCGGAGAGGGAGGAAACGCAACTTTACTTGCACGGTCTGCACCCCTCAACCCCCCAATTCCTCCCCAAATATATTTATTTTTTTGAGAACTGGCTTCTCCATCCTCTCACCCCCAGCTCCCTCCATCCCCGATGTGTGTGTGGGGGGGGGTTGTGCCCGGATTTCTTACAAGTGCATCAAAAAAAAAAAAAAAATCCCCCTCATTTCTTACAAATGACCCCCCAAAAAAATCCTATTTCCCCCCTTTTTATTGCTTGTGGATTAATGTTTTCCCCCTCCTTTTAACGGGAGTTTGGACCCCGTGCCTCTTGCTGAAGTGTTTGGATTTTTTATTTATTTAATCCCCCCCCCCTCCTTTTTTTTTTCCTCTGTAAAATAAGTCTGCGGGGACGTGTGAAGAATAGTTGTACAAGAATCTGGCTCTTTTGTCTATAAAGCAGCCCTCCCACCGCTCTCCATCCCTCGTCCCCCAACAAGCACCAACCGTGGCGAGAAACACTTTGGGAGGGACAAAAAAAAAAAAAAAAAGAAATAAAAGAGAAAAAGGCAGCACCTCAGCTGAGCAAAAAAAAAAAAAAATCAAATTAAAAAGGAGTGAAAATATAAATAAACTGATGTGAGGGCTGGATTTCCTTTTCCTACCTAAGAGGAGGGCTGCGAACTAGAGCTGTGGTGCCCATCGCGGGGACATTTTGAAGTACAAAAGCGCCTTTTTGACAGTACTGAAGAAAAATAAGTATGCATTGTCTCTCCGGATTCATTGTGGCGGCGATTACCATACTGACCGTTTGGTAACCTGTACCTCGGCCCATTAGCAATCTGTGCTTTCCAGCAAAAAATGAAGTACCTAGCTACTGGCGGGGTTCGTTATCCCGGCTTTCATAATAATAGGAAAAAAAAGGGGGGGGGGGGGTGAGGGGAAAAAAAAACTGGCAGTGGGTGAACTCTTCTTCTTCGGGAGGTGGGGAGCAGTTTGGGGAGTTTTAGCCTGAGCTCGGGGTGGTTATTGCACAATTAGGGCTAGGAGAACTCAAATCCTGTGTATATATATATATTTTTAATTATTTTCCCCCCCAATATTTATGTTCTCCCTGCCGCTATGGCACGCAATTAATTGAATTTTCTTTTTTTTTTTTTTTCTTTCCCCCCCTCAACAACTCGTAAGTGGGGAGTGAGGAGACCTTTTTTGTTGTTGTTGTTGTTCCCCCTTTTTTTTGTCCCTTCCTAATGCAAATAGACAAGGTCTAATTTATGCAAAGAAATATGCAAATGTTTAATTGATTTTTTTTTTTCTTAAATCTGTTGTCAGTAAAAGTAATGAATCGGCCTAAAACGACTTTAATAAGCAAAGCCTGTCACCCAAAGTCCTAGCCTCCACATTTTTCTTTGGAGCCTCTTTCGTCTCAAAGAAACTAATAATGTAAATATTTATCCCTTCATTTTAACGCTTCGAAGACGAATCCCTCTTGTTTGCGGAAGAACTTTAAAAAAATAAATAAAATAAAATACAATATGCAAACCAGTTTCTCTATCTCTCCCTCCCTCCCTTCCCCCCCCCCCCCCCCCCCCCACCCTCCTCCCTTTCTCACCCCACCCAGGAATTCAATTTTCTTCAAATCTCGTTGAAAGTGGCTTTTTAAAAAGTGGGCGCATTTTAATATTGGTTAGACAGCGTGACCTGAATTTCACCTCAACTGTTTGACTTGATCCAATAGGTCACTGCCAAGGAGTTATTGATGGGGGAACTCCATTGAAATTTCTCTCCTCACAAATGGCCTTTAGATCTTCTAGCGAGTTCAATAACTAGTTATAATGTAGAAGGGGAAAAATGAAGCCCAGAGGCAAACTAATTTGATGTTTCATTTTTATGCTGGAGAAATTGTTGGTTTTTGTTCCTCTCACCTCCCGCTCTGCCCCCTCTCTGCCTCGCCAAAAGGGAAAGGGGAAGGCGGGGGGGAACACCCCAAAAAAAGAGAAATAATCTGGTTTGAGCGAAGCCCCGCTCCGAGTCGAGGTTTGTCTGTGCTGGAAATATCTCATATTTTATTTAGAATTTAATTGGCGCTGGGGTTTCATCCCAGGAACTCCTCGGGACTCGGCAGAGCGGGGAGCCCAGCAAGAGTGAAACTTGCTGCTTGGTAGGGCTGGTTTTTTAAAAAAAATCCTTTTTCTTTTTTTTTTCATGTTTTGTTCCCCTTTTTTTATTTTTAAATTTTTTTTCCTTGTTTTTTTTCTCTTTTCCTTTCTTTATTTTTTCCTTCTTTTTTCTTTTTTCCTCCCCTTCTATTTTTCCCTTTTTTTTTTAACTTTTTTTTTTTTTTTTCCCCAAAAGGTTTTCCTCAAAATAAATCACCAAGTTACACCTCTCTCCTTTCCACCTCGTCCTGCTGTTCCCCACCACATCAGCCCCTGCCAGAGCCGCAGCTCAGCCACAAAACCCTCACACGCGTTTTATTCCGCGGGTTTTTATTTGTGTGCTGGGTCGCCCTGGTTCATGTGACCACATCTGGGCTCTCCCCTGGTTTGTTGGCCTTGGGGAGGGCTTTCTCCTTTTCCCTTCCTTTTCTTTTAGGCTTAAAATATTTATTTGAGTTGGAGAGGGGGGATATAAGAATGCGAAGGGGGGGCCCGAGAAGAAGAGGACTCAGCTGGAGGATGGTTTTAAGCGATAAATATCCAGGAGCTGAGATTTCTCCTTGACTTTTCGTGGACAAAGACGACTTACACTGACCCACCGGATAACTGCTGAACCCTGGGTTAAGTTGAAAAGAAAACATTGGGCTTGTACTGGGGAAATTAAGTGGGGTTTTAGTCTTTTTTTTGGGGGGTGGAAGTGAAAGTTGCAGGAGAAAGTGCCCATTAGCAGCTCTCTGGGATGGAAACCTACACAAACTCGAGGCTGATCCCTCTTGGCGGAGAGAGCTTCTGCTCGAGTGGTGTTTTACTGCTCTCATCCCGGTGGAAATCTTCCTCCGGGATGACAATATTAATAATTAACATAAAATTACACCCCCGTCAACCTCCTCCAGGCCCCTTCGGGTGGCAAATCCACTTCTTGGTTGCAGAATCCTGAGTTCCTGATGGCTTGGGCCGGGGAAAAGGGGGGTGGGAAAAGTTTCTGTTTGGGCACGGAGGATAAAGATTAAGTTGTTGGGTTTTTTTTCCAGAAAGTTAATCCACCCCTAGCTGGATTGGAGGGGCAGAGGGGTGTGAGTGTGGAATGGGGGGTTTACCGGGGAATTTGGGGAGGGGGAAGCCCTGTTGCTGCAGAGGAAACGTGGCCGAGATGGCTCAGCCTTCGCTTGCAGGGATACAAAGCCCCTCGCCTGGCACCAAAACGGGGTGGAAGAAGACAAAATAAGCGAAAATTCCTTCTCTTCGGTGCGTTTTGAGTCTTCCCAAGAGAAGACGAAGCCCCAGTTTTCCCCAGGGCTGCCCTCAGCCCTTCTGAACACCCTTTGCGATTGAAAACCACTCCCGGTGGGTGCTACCTCCGAGGGACGCGACCCAGCACTTTTATAAGCAAAAAGCGGCCAAAAAGAAAACTGCAAACCTATTTCTATTTTTTTTTTCTCCGCCTCGGTGTCGAAATGGCCGCGTTATTCGAGCAAACTCCCCCTTGAGATCCCCAACCCCCGTGGAGGCAGAGGCCGCGGAGAGCTCGGATCAATAACCCCGCCGTTGTTCGATTCCTCGGGTATCCCTTCCCTCGGCAGGAAAAAAAGTGGGGGGAAAGGGATGAGGAAGCGTGGGGATGACCCTCGTGGGGAGTGACACGAGGTGGGGGGGGTGTTCCTGCCCCGGGGGCGGGGTGTGGGAAAGCCGCCTCACATGGCGGGCAGATGCCCAACCTCGCAGCCAGCTCCAGATGTGGAGGCGATGGGATGAAGGGCAGGATGATTTAACGCCCCCCCCCCCCCCCCCCGGTTTTATCGCCTCTCGTGGCCGTGTTTTAAACCCTCTCGAGGTGCAAACACGCCCTGCAAACCCGACGCGACCCAGATGCGCGCAGCTCCGCGTGTCTCCCCCCTCCTTTCGGCCCCCAGGTGGGGAAAAAGGGGCTTTTCCCAGGGAGGAATCCTGCTCCTCCCGGGGCTGAGGCGTGGGGAAGGATGTCCCCCTCCGCGAACCGTTCGGCCGAGCCCTCCCATGTATTTAAACCTTAAGAATAATTCTAATAATAATAGTAATAACGCCCCGAGAAGGCGGCGCGGACACTCTGGAGCCCGGGAGACCCTTGTCAGGGTAGGAAACAAGGGATTTAAAGCCAGGAAAGTCGCTCCTCGCTCCTTTTAATGTTTATTTATATTTTTTTTTTTCGCTAGGGTACTTTCAGTTTAATCTTTCGCAGTGCAATAAACTATTATCTTAGTTAATCCCCAAGGCGAATCCATCAAAACCTTTTAATAAAACGTTTCGTGGCTTCCGCGGGGGCCTCCAGCAACGGGGCTGAGCCAGGGCGAGCCCTGGGTTGGTTGTTTCTTTGTGGGATTTTTTTTGTGGGGGGTTGTTTTTTTTTTTTTTTTTTGGTGGGATGTCTCCCTAAAATTTTGTGCTGGTAAAATGAGGGGAGAGGGTCCCGGTCCCCCACCTCCTCGGTCTTTGGTGGGGCTATTAGGATTCCGGCGGCATGGGGAGCTGCGGGAGCCATCACTCACAGCCCCGGGAGCAAAAGGAGCCGGGTTGGAACAAGAGGAGCAGCGGGGATGATAGAGAGAAGCAGGCCGCCAGCATCAATCCCGACCTGATAAGAAATCGGCTGCTTCCCTGGAAAAAAAAAAAAAAAAAAAAAAAAGGAGGATGGAGGAAAGAAAAAAAAAATAAAGGGGAAAAAAGAGAAAGAAAATTTTTTTTTTTAAAAAAAGGAAAAAAGCAGGAAAAAGGAAACAAAAAAAAAAAAAGGAAGAAAAAAGTAAGGAAAAAAAGGAAAGAAAATCACGGCCCACTTGTCTGAGCCATAGAGGGTATTTTTTTTGGGGAAAAATAGTCTTTTCCCAACGCTAAAGGTGCCCTCGGTCCTTTAGGTTTGCTGGGAAAAGGTGAGCTGAATTATTTTGGGGAGGGGGGAAAGAAAAAGGGGAAAGCAGCCCTTCGCCCAGAGGACACGGCTGCAAGGACCAGCCTACCAGTGGTTGCTCAAAAATCTCCTTTCAAGTCCCAGATCTGCCTTGAAACCTCGCGTTTTGGGCTGAAGTGAAGAATTAGGCGCTGGCGCAGCACGCTGAAAAGCCGCCCATAAAATATCGGTTTGTTCATACTCCACTTCTCCCCTTACACATGACCTCGCCGCTCCAGCCCCGGCCTATTTTTTAAACCTTCCTATTTCGCCACGATATTATAGAGAATTAATTTCGACAAGAGACAGGTCCCGAAGAGGAGCAGACACAGATGTAAAGTGTCAGCTTGAGTCTGCAGGTAAATATTTCCCCTTTTCCCAACATGTAAAAAGGGTTTTATTCCACCTCGGAAAGGAGAGGAGGGGGGAAAAAATAGCAGGAAAAAAAAAGGGATTTTTGTTTGTGTGGGGCACGCGTGGAAACGCTCAAGCCTACTCACCAAAATGGTCTTTCTTCCCACCCCCCCGAACAAAAATCTCACTTGTCTGCTCCAAAGGGTGAAGAAACCCCAAAAAAGGGAAAGGAAGGGGGGAGAGATGCTCAGCAGCCCCTCCCGACAGAGAAACACTTCAATGCCCCCCCCAAATCTCTCTCAGAACCAGTGTGCTCGCACAGGGGTAGATTTTTTTGGAGGGGGGGACGGGGGTAGTGGTGGTAATTTGCTGAAATCCCGAATTTGAGGGATATTTGGGGGATGTGGGCTATTCTGCTGGGTTCTGCATCAAAGGGGGAGGTGAGCCGAGAGGGGGGACACACCACACGTCGTTATTAATTAGAGAAACTCATCAGGCTCAACCTGCAAACCCCTTAATGTGGGCTCTGAGAGACGGTGCTCCCCCAAAGGAAAAGAGGGTTTGAGTTTTGCAGAAGCTGCGTGTCCCCCCGAAAATCTCTGCCGTCCGCGAAGTGAGGTCCATACTGAGCACAAATTTGCTGGGGGGTCGCGGGGGGTGGGAAGGGAGAGGAAGGGGAAAGGCCTTAAAAATAGACACAGGAATGAGTGAATGGAGAGAAAGAGGGGTGAATAAAAAACCCCCACTTCGCCCCCAAGGATGCTGGGTTTTGCCAAAGGGCTGCTCGGGAAGGAAGGAAGGGAGGAAGGAAAAGGGGAAAGGGAAAGGGGAAAAGAGGCAGAAAAGATGCAGAAGACGAAGAAAAGAGGAAGATACTAAGTCAGGGATTGAGGTGTACTCGCCAACACCCCGAGCCTGGCAGAAAGGATTCCGGCTGTGGTTTGCCGGGGTTTGGCGGGTGGGGGGGTGTCCCAGTAAACAACCACCACTGCCTTCACCCCCCCGCCCCGCCGATTGCTTCCAAGTTACATCTATTTACTTTTCCTAAACCTGCAGGAAGAGGTTCTTTCTTCCTCTTTTTTTTTTTTTTTTTTTTTTTTTTTTTTAACAACATGGAGAGCGGCAGCTCCTCTACTTTAGCAAACTCAAAAAAAAAAAAAAAAATCCTGCCCTGGATGCGAATAAATCCCAGGGGTCAACAGTAGCCACTCTCCCTTCCCTGGTGATTATTTTACTGCTGAGAGAGAATCAGAGGGATCTGCTGAGTGCCAAGAAAACATTTAAATATGTCCATGTCTGTTTACCTAACTGTGCATGTCTGGGTGCAGCCTCTCCAGCCACCTATGGACTGCACATATATATATCTACATACTCATACACGCCCAGCCTATGGCTGCGTCTAACATAAATCTACACATAGATACAGCCCAAGAAGGAAGAAAAGGACGAATAAATTGTATATGTGTGGGGGGGAAAGGTGGAATTTATTTTAGTCTGGCCAACCCATGTCGCTTTTGATCCTTTTGCTCCGTAAGGAAGAGAAAAGAGTTGGGATAAAGAGGTATAAAGGATGTGTCCGGAGAGAAAGTAATTGCTGTGTTTATTTTCTTTGGTCCCTTCCTTTCTGCAAGCAGAGAAAGTGGATGGGGAGGATGGATATTCCCGGTCCCTGCTGGGAAAAAGGCTCGTGTCTGCCAGGCAAGAGAAAAATCACAAATAAACACACACACGCATCCCCCCTCCACCTCCAAAAAAAAAAAAAAAAAAAAAAAAGAGAAGAAGGGAAAAAATATAAATCGATAACTCGGGCTTCAACTCTTGACCGGGAAAACCCAGCTCAAAACATCATTTGATAGAAACGCTCTTTGAGGAGCAGATAATAAATCAATAAAATCAATCCATCAATAGGATCTGCAGGGACAGGCGGCTGCTGGGGAAGGGGCAGGGGAAGGGGAAGGTGATGGTGAGAAACTCTCTTCCCCACCTCGGGGAGGAAAAAAACCCAACAAACCCAAGCAGATAATGGGATGGAAACACGAGGCTGCACCTATTTCAACCGGATTTCCTCCGTCCTCCCATCCACCCTCCAATAATCCATTATTTTTTTTTCAGCACCGAACTGTGTGAGAGGAAATTATATTCCCCAGAGTCATTCTCCGGACTTTATGATTTTTTTCCTCTCTCCTGTCCAATTATGCAGAAAATTATTTTGCTTGTTACTACAAAGGAGGATTTCTTACGAGCACCGAACATTTTTTAATCCCCTACATCACACAACAGGCGACTAGAAGCTCTTCTGGTCGCATGCAAGCAGCACCTAAACTCACATTAAATGACATTTAAGCGAAAAAGCAAAATATCAGAAATGTCTCCAGCCTGGGCATTTATTTTTCATGATCCCCCCCCATTCATCAACGCGAAGAAGAGGTGGGAAGTGAGAAGTCGCAGGGGAAAGACCGAGCCGAGTTTCACGTCGGACGCGAAAAAACTTTGTTTTTTCCCCTCAAATCTGGGATAAACCACCCCCCCTTCCGTGTTTCTGCCACAACCAGATTCGACACGTGTGGGGGGAGCATCTCCTGCCACCTCCGAGCAGCTCTGGAGAACCCGGGGGAACCCCCAAATCCACCACTTCCCCGCGGATGTTTCCAGGTTTTGAGCGACTTCGTGTCACCCCAGAAGGACTTTTTTTTTTTTTTTTTTTTTTTTTTTTTTTCCCCCTAGCGAGCTTCCCGAGGACTTTCCGTGGGGTTTGGGGTGATGGAGGGGGGATCAGGAAGCTCCAGAGTCCCCTCCCAACCCTCTGCGTGTTCTCAGCTCCCCTGGGTTAGAGCTGGCGATTTTTTGGCACCTTTTTTTTTTTTAATTATTTTTTTCCCAGCACATTTCCCCACTGTTAAGAACCCCTAAATAAAGGGAATAACTCTATTTTTTCAGCATTTTTTCCCTTTTCCAAGCCCTCAGCACCAGTCTGGGGTAGAACGTGCACCTTCCAGGGGGGAGGGGGCTAAGAAAAAGATGTTGAGACCCCAGGGACTCCTCCCGGAGACCCCTGAGCTGAGGACAGTGGCCTTGTCCTACATCCCTGAGGACATTTATTTTGCTGCTTAGGGTGGGGTGTAAAGAAAATACCGATTATTTCTGATGCCATTTTTCAGATATATCCTCGGAGCGGGGATGCTCAGGGTACGCCCACCCCAGCGATGGAGCCCTATAGAGCCCTATGGACCCCCATTGCTGTAGAGGGATCTGCCCCCGGGGGGGGGAATCCACTTTCCCAGTGGGACTGGAGAGGAAAATCAATCTCCATCTCCGTGACGGAGGTTAAAAAACCGCTCCCCCTCCAAATACATTGGTTTATGCAGCCCCAGGTCCTGATGGGTGCAAAAAAGGGGGAGTAAAAAGGGGGCATTGAGGGCTTGGGGAGTTCACAAGGCCTCAACAGAAGAGCAGCCCCCTCCAAATCGCTGAAACCCACTCCTCGAGCTCACCAAGACCCTCTGGGACAGCAAACTGGCCCCCACCAGGAGGACTCAGCCCCTACAGGACACCCCCAAATGAGGATGTCTGAGCACAGCACATGGGGAAGGGGCTTTAAATTCCATCCTTCCTCAAAGGACCCCAGGTCCCAAGTTGCTTCCCCAGACCCTCCTGCTGGGTGCTTGAGCCCCCACAGTGCTCTGGATGGGGAGCAGTGGTCCCTGGGGTGCTGAGAGAGGAGGAGATTCAGCCCTGGGGGATCCTCACCACTGCAAGTGAGTTGCTAGGAAAGACTTAGCACCCCCAAAGACCCCCCAGCACCCACGAGGGAGGTTTCACACGTGGGGGGGTGTGTGTAAGACTTCATATGTGCACACGTGAGGGGTGTGCATGCCCTCGTGAGCACGTGTGTGCACGCACCAGAGCGTGCAATCGCTGACCTAGGCGTGCACACGTGTTTCCATGCCTACGTGTGCGTGCATGCGTGTCTGTGCACATGCGTGTGTGCACTCACACACCTGCCTGTGCACACACGTGTGTACACGTGTTCATGTTTGCCAAGGCATGGGTGTGCCTGTGTGCTCCTGGGGTGACCTGGACCCCCCCAAAACTCGTGTCACAGTGAGAATGTGAAGCATCTGCTCCCTGCTCTGCTCCCCCTGCCCCAAATCCAACTCATGTGCTCCCAAGGATGCACCCCACTAAATGCCAGGCCTGGGATAATAACACCATGATGGGGTCTTGCACAGGGGGGTGTCGGGGAAGAAGCTGAATCCCAGGGAGAACAATAAGGGCCCAGCCATTATCTGGGAGGGGGTGGGAAGGGGGTGCCCCTTTGTTTTCCTCGTGGGGGGCACCCCAGAATGAGAGCCGAGGGGCAAAACCACCTCTCCCCACCCCTCAGTCTTTGCCAGTGGTTTGCACCCCCTCCCTATTGCCTGCCCCTGCCCTCGAATGGGCTCCCTTGACCCTAGAAGACCCCCCCGGGGTGGGGGGTGTCCCAACATCCCAAAGGATCCCTGGAAGGGCCCCCCCAACGCGACAACTTCCACGCGTGACAACCCCCCACTTCAGCAAACATCCCCCGAGAGGCAGTGGGGAGGGGTGAGGTGCCCCCCACCTCCTCCCCACGGAGGGACCCTCCCTCCGCACACCTGCACCGGCCCCGCCCGCCCCCCCACCCCGTCCCTCCGCGCATGCCCTTCCCTGCGCGGCCGTTTCCTCCGCGCTTCTCGGGATATTTCTCTTTATTCCGCTTTTAAAAATCAATGAATCAATCAAGCCGTAAATAAATCATCCAACAAATCAATGAAATTAACTCTCTCTCCGCGAAAGTCCAACTCTCCCCCCCCCAACCACAAACAAACAACACCCCCCCCCTCCCCTTGCAAAACTCGGGTTTGAAACTTAGGGATGCTCACAGGCTGTACCCCGAGGGGGGGTTGATAGAGAAAGGGGAGGGTTTGCATGCCGAACAAGTAATATATAGACCTTATTTGGCCTTATCTGCTCTCCAGCAGCCCTGGGGATGCGAGGTGGAGGGGGCCAAGGGGGGTGTGTGTGGGGGGGAAAGCTGTGATTCCTGCCAGATAAGATCCTCGCCTCGCAGCTCACCCCTTTCGCAAAACTCACATTCCAACCCCCTCGCTCCCCCCTCCCTCTCTATTTTCCCACGGAATTTTGAAAGCGTTTCGCGATTCCTAGAGACGTGAAGGGAAAAAAAAAAAAAAACAAGAATCCTAGAGGTGAAAAAAAAAATAATAATAAAAAGGAGGGATAAAAAGAGTTAGGAAGGAGAAAAAACTTACTGGGGTGCCGGGGAGATGCTGCTCCAGGAGCCCCGCAGCCGCACTAAGAGCCTTGTCCCACTGTCCCAGCATTAAACAGCTCTAGCAGCTGCGATGGTGGACAGTTAAGATTATATATGATGTAAATATATTGTGGGTTTGTCAGCTCCCCCAAACCATAAAACTTAGTTTAATGACATCACGTGCTCCCTGAGAGCCATTCAGGGCTTTTGCTTAGGGCCATCCACATAAATAACCTTCAAAAGTTTTAAACTACTAAATTCACGTAGAAGCCATGAGTATTTCTGCTAATGTTCTCATGTTCTCGGTGAAACTAAAAGAGCTTTGCTTTTTAAATATATACATATATATATAACTAACTAAACAAAAAAAAAGCCCTGGATTTTATATATATATATGCATAAAGGCGGAACTTTGGTTTGTTTGTTGTTTTTTTGGGCCATTTTAAGTTCTCACGGGGTTGACACGGATGACGGGGCAAGGTAAGTCCTTTTCTATTTCCTTCTTGGAGTCTTTGGGAAGGGATCGAGCAGCTGAGAGGCGAAATAAAAAGGCAAATCTCTTCCAGACAGCACCAGCAACAACATCCACCAAACACCCACCAGCCCCCAGAAAGACGCCCCTTAAAAAGAGAGGGATGAGGGGTGCAGAGAGCTCCCCCCGACCCTCCTCTCCCCCCCTCCCCGGGGCAGGGAGAAGCCAATAATTAATCATAAGTAGCCGCACTCCTCTCCGCGGGGTGGAAATGGGAAAGTTTGAAATTTAAAGTGGTTATTTTGGGGTTGTTTGTTGGTTTTGTTTGGGTTTTTTGATTATTTTTTTTTTAAATCCTCCTGCTCTCGCGGATAATACACGCGTGTTCTGAGTTAACCCTTTGCTTAGACAAACTCGAGCTGTCGTGACAGCTTCTCTGTTAAAAAGGAGAAGGAAAAGGCGTTGTTAGAGGGCTAAATGTAATCAGAATAAAAAATAATATCCCAGAGACGCTGCAATAACACCGGTGAGAGCGAGGGGAAGACGTTGCTTAAGAGAAAATTGAACGGAATAACGAGCAATTACCAGTACACGCCAAGAGGGTTTTGTGCCTGAACAACCAGTCAATATGTTTACACAGCATGGGGAAAAAATAAAAACCGGGGAGGGGAAAAAAAAAAAGAAAAAGAAAAAAGAAAAAAAAAAAAAAAAGAGTGAGATGATGGGAATCGCTACCGAGCCCTCCCTGAAACCACCGCAGGCCTCAGGAGCCACTCTTCTAGAGGCAGAAAATAAATGTGCAAGGCGAACCTGGCTTGGCTTTGCAGTATTTCACTCCAAACCGATGGGAAAATGACAGTTGAGACGAAGAGGGGGGGGAAGCCGGAAAAAAAAAAAAAAACAAAAACTAGAAAAGGGATTTTTACCCACAGCGAAATGAAATTATCTTTGCAGCTCGCATGCCTCCAAACTGCCCAGACCCCAACATCCACGGCTAACAACCGCTACATAAAACAACCAGGATCCCAATGAAAGCCCCAGTCCAGGAGGGGGGTGTCCTCCCCCTCCTTGAGCACGCTGGGCTAATTGCCCCCCCCCTAAAAGCAGCCGGAGCCGCTGCTGGAAGGAACTTTTGTTTGGCAGGTTCAGGAAATGGTTCCGTTGTTTCCCGTGTGTAAAGGAAATCCTATAAAGTTTTATGGAGCTTATTGGGCTTTCACCCAGCAGTTGGGTTTGGTTGTTTTTTTTTTTTTTCTTTTGGAGGAGGTTTGAGTTTTTTGTTGTTGTTGTTGTGGGGTGGTTTTTTTTCGTCGCCTGTAAATGGGGGTGGCAGGAGCCAGGAGGAGCCTCCCCCTCCCCTCCGCGGGTGCGTGTCTGGGTGGGCGGCGGAAAAAAATATGGGTTGAGCTCTATGCAAATACGCATAGACAGGGTGCGCGAGTGAATTTTGGAGGGGCTGGGGGTGGGTTGGTTACCGCCACCTCACCCCTCCTTGGGTGCAAAGCACGTGGGGGGGACGTAGAGACGTATAGACCCCGCCACGAGGGTTTCGTGCAGCCATATGGGCTGGAAGGATTCATATGGATCCAAGTGTTAACCTCCGCGATGTATGGACACCCTATGGAAGGCGGGTTTCCAGCCCAGGGGCAGAGCCCATGTGGTCTACATTAGGCCCCTCTACCTCAGCAGAGAAAGAAAATAAGATGTATATTTCTATATCTATGCGATATTTAGAGGGAAAAAAAATGCATTTTTATGTTATATATGATGTAATATATAGGTGGTATGTATTGTAAATGATACATAGCATATCATATACGTAATAAATACATTTATATATAATATATATGACATATATATTATATATTATTTTATATATAATACATAGATATTTAAAAAGCCCCTCCAAGTCAGCAGCAACAGAAAATAATATATATATATTAACCCCCCTTAACATCTATTATCTATCTATACATCCATCCATCCCTCCCTCCATCCATCCATCCCTCCATTCCTCCATTTAAAAGCCAAGGAGGGTGCAGACCCCCCCTCTTCTCCTCAGCCCCCCTGGGTGCTGCTCCCCTCGGAAGGGAGGGAGTTTAACAGGGCCTGGAGGACCCCCTCCCTCCTCAACCTCCCCAGACAGCCCATCCCAGTCACCTCCAGTCAGGCACTGGGATCTCCATCCCACGTCCAGGTGCTGCCCAACCTGCCACTGCGAGATCTTTTTTTTTTTTGAAGGGGGGAATAATTTTATCCCCGAGGGGAGAAGGAGGAGGGGAGAGAGACAGAAGGGAATTTTGATCCAATATTCCTATTAAAATACCATCTGCCAGGCGAGGACACAAACCTGGAATGAAAAAAAAGCCTGAGAGAAATAAAGAAATAGAGAATTCCACGGTGGGACAGGGAGCAGCTCACCTTCCACAGGGCCCAGCCACCACTTCAGCACCAAATAAAAAAATAATACATAAAAAAAACCCCACAACAAAACCCAAACATTTTTTTTCCCCCCCTCTTCCCCATGCTCTGGGAATAGGAAAAGCAGCACGTACCTTTTCCAGGGTGGGGGGAGAAGGATGCTCTGAGCTAAAACATCCCTTCCTCCCTCCTGAAATCTCTCTTTTTATACGAAACCAACCAAATAAATAAATTATAGTAACAATACAACAAAAAAATCGATACTTTGCCAAAGTAGCAGAGGAGAAGAAAGCTGCTTCAGGGCGGAGAAGGAGCACAGAAATATCTGTCCGGCGCGCCAACTTTTTTTTTTTTTTTTTTTTTTGATTATTTACTGTTTATTCCGTATGACAAAATAGAAGTTGCGTCGCCCATTCGCAGACGAAACGACAGCTAATAAATACACCGGGTACATCATTGGAGCGGGGGGAGAGAATCAAAAAAGTTACTGCAATGGACTGAATTTAGGCAGAGATGTACAAATCGGGGTTCGCCTTGTTGTGTTTTTGTTGGGGTTTTTTTAATATATATCTTAGCATTTAGCAAATCTACATTAATGACGCAACAAATAAATACACAATAATATTAAGCCCGGAGGCTATTTCTCCCTCCCCCACCTCCCATGCTGCACTTTCTTGCCCGGAGATTTCGGAGGATTCACTCAAATCTCTGTTCCCCCCCCTCCTCCCCCCTTAACCCCCCCCCCAAGTCATTTCTTTTATATGCAAATAATAATAAAATGATGCCAGCCGAGTCCCAACGCGAGCGCGCAAACACACACCAGGGATAACCCCCCCACACGCCCCTCCGGCTCCTCTCCGGGGGTGTTTTTAAGGGGATTTTAGGGCTTTTCCCAGCCCCGGCGAAGGGGCAAGATTTTTTTTCTCGCCGACTGGAGCATCTTCCCGGGGCAATTCCCAGCGAAGCGGAGCAGCAATTCCCTTCTCCCACCAGGGCGAGCAGAGAGCGAGGCTGGGACTTCACAGAACTTATTGGGTTTGGGGGGGTTTCCCCCTCCTCCTATTTTTCCTTTTTTTTTCTTTTCCTTCTCCACCAGCCCTTTTTTTTTAAATATTTTTTTTTTTCCTATGAATATCGCGATATTTAGAGCGGTGAGGACACGACGCAGCCGTCCTGCGGATTTGTTTTTAAATTCTTTTTGGTGTATTTTTTTTCCTTTTTTGTTGTTTCTCGGTGATTCCTTTCACCTCAAAGAGCGCACAGGTTAGGACACTTAGTAACAACCTAAAGAGCGATACACTATTTTTTTTTTTTTTCCGTGAAGCTAACAGCGGGGTTGGTTGAGGTTGGGTATTTTTTTTTTTTTTTGCATATTAATAAGAACTCTCCTTTGTCTGAGGGATTTGTGAGAGTACGGACCAGAGTCCATCCAGCAGCTCCCTCCCTCCCCAACCCCAAAAATCAAAGTTTCCTCAAGGTAGCTTCCACCAGAAGTGATGGAAAATAAAATAATAATAATAACAAAAAAAAAAAAAAAAAAGCAGGGGACACCCCATCTCCTGCAATCCCACCTAAAGAGCCTCTTTGCTTTTCAACTTGGAATCTTTCTTCCACTTCATCCTCCGGTTTTGAAACCAGATTTTGATTTGTCTCTCGTTCAGGCAGAGGTTGTTGGCGATCTCAATGCGCCTCCGCCGGGTCAGGTATCTGTTAAAATGAAATTCTTTCTCTAGTTCCAGAGTTTGGTAGCGGGTGTAGCTGGTTCGGGAGCGTTTACCATCCGTTTCTGGGGGGGGAAAAAAAATAAAATAAAATAAAAGGGAAGACACCGCATGGAAAGCCAAAGGAATTCTGGGTGGATTTTAAATTATTTTTATTTACTTTCTTCAGAAAAAATTATAGAAGCTCGGTTACAAATTTAGAATATACAGAAGTTTGCTGGGGCTGTGAGCACGCAGTAGCTTGAAATCTTTCATTCTCCAACACCTTCAGCTCCCCCCAAGTTCCCCCCCCCCTTTCCTTTCTAAAGCCCAGATCAAACACATGTAGATGAGCCAGAAGTGAACCTGTTTCCTCTCGGACAATAAAGAAGTGTATAAAAGAGGGAAATATCTTTTCTTGGGCATCTTGTCCCCTTTTCCTCCCGGCTCCGTTCAGTCCTGGGAAGGTGGAGGGAGAAAATCTCTGCACCTTCGCTTCTGGTGTCATTTATTTATTTATTTATTTCCAAAGCTCGCCCTCAAAGAACATGTGTATTTCAAGTTATTTTTAACCCCCCCTCCCCAAAAAAATGGAATATCGCCTTTTATACACGTTTTGTTTCTATGATCCAATTATGCTGTCATAAATTTGGGCGTATATAGCCTCTAAGCCTTTTAGTGGACAGTTTTACGAGCAATTGATGCCTTAGTCGTAAAATTTACGACCTCAGGTTTTTTATTATTTGCCCCGTATGGCCTATAAAAAAAAAAAAAACCCAAGGCAAAAAAAAAAAAAAAAGAAAAAATCCTGCAAAACACCCCAAAAAAAAAAAAGAAAAAGAAGAAGCGAAAGTTTTTACCATGGCTCATGTGCAGTTTGGTCATCCAGGGGTAAATTTGTGGAGGTGGTTGCTGCTGCTGCTGCTGCTGCTGCTGCTGAGGTTGGGGTCCTCCTGGTTGTGCCGCTTGCAGGGGCTCGGCTTTGATTTCCCCCGAGCTCTTGGATCTCTCCTCCAGCGGCGGGTTCACACTCTTCTGCCTGTAAATCCCGGGATTTCGGGCACTTTGCTCCTCTCTGCCTAAAAGATGCCCCGAAGAACCCATGAGCGTGCAGGAAGGTCGCTCGGGGTTAGCTCGGGGGGTCGCAGACATGTCCAAGCCGCTCAGGGAGTCGGAGGGGAGGGGGAGGCTCAGCTCCAAGCCCCCGTAGCGGTACCTGGGGGGCTGAACCTCAGGCACGCTCCCATAATTTCCATAACTTTGCATGGCATAGGCAGCAACGGGGGGACTTTGCTTATAAAACGAGTTGGCGACGTAAGAGCTCATGGCGGAGGAGGGGAGGGAGAGGAGGGGGGGGAAAGAAAAAAAAAAAAAAAAGAAGGGGGAAAAGGAAAATTTGGGGAGGGCAATTTCCCCCCCTTCTATATTTTTCCTTTTTTTTTTTAAATTTTTCCTTTTTATTTTTCTTTTTTCCTCTTTTATTTTTCCCTCTCTTCTTTTTTTCCTCTTTTTTTCCTCTTTTCCTCCTCTTTCCTCTTTTTTCCTCTTTTCCTCCTCTTTCCTCTTATTTCCTCTCTTTCCTCTTTTTTCCTCCTTTCCCCTTTCCTTCTTTTTTCCTCTTTTTTTTTTCCCTTTCCCCCTCTTTATTTTTATCTTCCCCCCCTTTTTTTTTTTTTTTTTTTTTTTTGCAACCGCTTTGATTAGGGTGATTTGTGGCCCTTTTGAAGTTCAGGGGTGGGGGGGGGGGGGGGCGCGTTTTTGTTCCTCCTTAAAGTGCAGAATTTATAGGTGGGGATTCTTCTTGTCTTTTTTGCCCCCCCTTTCCGCGCAGCCCAAATATGGGATATTTAAGTGGCGACACGTGACGGCGCCGGCCACTCATCCATTTGCCTCCGTGACCCCGGGGTGGGTTATTGATGAGCGCCCGCGGAAGGCGCCGGGGGGGGCGCAGGGGGAGGATGCGCGGGGGGGTGCGGTGCCGCGGGACGGCAGCGGCACCTAGCGCTGCTCCGCGGCACCGCAACCCCCCCCGCTCCCTCCTCCGCGCCCCCTCAGGAGGAGGGATGGGATGATTGGGGGGGGGGGGGGGGCGCATCTCCTTCCGCGCAGCGCTCCGCGGTTTTCAAGTTTATTTTTTGCAAATATATTTTTTTTAAAATTTTATTTTTCTTTCTCTCCCAAAATTGAAGCTGAAAAAAAGCCTTTTATTTTTTTTTCTCTTTTCGGTAGGAAGCTCGCGTAACCTCCGCAACATTTTTAACTTCTTTTTTTTCTTTCTTTCTTTCTTTCTCCTTTTTTTTTTTTTTTTTTTGGAATTGCACGAAGCTTTGCAGGCTGGAACCACCAAACCCGCCGTGATTTTTTATTTTTTTTTGCGGGGATGGTGGGGGTGAAGTGGCGGCAGCGGTTGGTAAAAGCTCCCCGGCGTTCTGCAGGGGCTGCTCCTCGCATATAAAGCTCCTCCAATGCGCCAAAGTTTACATTCCTGTTACCTTTCCCCCTCTCCTTTCCCCCCCCTCCTTTTTTTTTTTTGCAATTTATTGCTGGCAGAAGCCTGGCTCTTCCTTGTCTCGCTGGAGAAACCAGCCCCTCTCTTCAAAGGGCACGGCGAAGGGGAAATAAATACCTTCAAATCTGAATTTCCAGCCCGCCGGAGGGGGGGGTGGAAGGAGGGGGGGGGGGGGAGACGGGCAGCTTCGAGCCCCCCCCAAGGGCTTTGCCTCGCAGACCTGAGCACGTTTTCTTGCTGTTCTGTCTCCATTCAGCGGCCAGAGCAAAGCCTTGAATGCGCCGGGGGTTCCACCTCGCCTTCCTCCTCCTCCCCTCTATAGGCGCTGAATTATAGATGTGCGGTCGTGGATATATGGTTGAGTTCGAGGCTCTTCGGGTTTGAGCTTTTCTGGGTTGTGTATTTTTTTTTAATATTTTCTTGGTCCTTTTATTTATTTTATTAATTATTTTTTTTAAAAGGCAATTCAGCCCGGTTTACACGCAGGGAGCCTCCTGCTCCCCGGCCAGGTCGTTACACTCTTGCAAAACGCTCTTGGCTTCTCCTTGATGCTGTTTGCTTCATTTCTTTCATTTTTTTTTTTCTTTTCTTTTCTTTTTTTTTTTTCCCCTTCCCATCTTTCCTGCCCCTTGCAAAAAATCGCCTGCACATTCCAGGCTGGAGACGAGCAAAGGATGGGCTGAAAAATAAAACCCCCCAAATCCAAAACACTCCCCAGGCTGCCTTTTTCTTTTTTTCCCCTTTTTTTTTTTTTTTTTTTTTTTTGTTGTTGTTTCCTGGTTATGGTCACTTAACACCAAATCCTGGTCGTTTCATTAACAAAAAAAAAACAAACTTGAAGGGGGCTAAACTGCTTCCAGGGAAATATCATCCCAGGCTAAGTGCTACCTACTGAACAGCCCAGCAAATATTAGAGCAGTGACAAAGAGGAGAAAAAAAATGCAGGGTTTTTTTCATCCAGCATTCGCAATGGTTGCTCCGAGCCTGCGATCCACAGCAGCAGGGTTTGCTTCCCAGCGTTATTTCCACCATTTCCGTCCTCTTAAGGATGAGGTTCTGGATAAAAGTGCCTCCCCCCCCCTCCCTGGAAAGGTTTATTGGGTCGAAATAAGTCTTGAGGGGAGGAGAGGAGGGGGGGGGGGAAGGTGGGTCCTTCCGCAGAGCTGGGGGATTCTCAGCTGTGTGGAGCTCAAATTAAATCAAAATAATAAAATAAAGAAGCAGAACCTTTGACCTGGTATTTGACTGAGGAGGGTGCAATAAGAAATATATACTGTTTTGAACTTTGGAAATCCATTTTTAATCATGAAGCGAGAGGTATGGCATAGATTCCTGATGCCACCGAACAATACAGTAACAAGACTAATTCAAGGAGACAAAGCAAAATGTAATTTTTTTCCCCCCTCCTTTTTTTTTTTCTTTTTTTTTTGGAATACTCTTGAATGAGATAGGTACGAAGGAGGGAGAAAAAGGAGAGAGCGCGAGCTGATTTTTCAGGAACAACACACAGAAGATAAGTGAACTTTCTAACAGGCTGTTACCAACATGAAAGGTTCCAACTGAAGCTCAGAGGCCATTCCATAAACTTTAAAAATAATATTCAGTTTTTATTAAATACTCAACATAGTCCTCTGGACATGACCTTTATACATGAGAGGGTGTAACACAAGATCTTTTTTCTTCTTCTTCTTCGTTTTTTTTTTTCTTTTTTCTTTTTTTTTTTTCCTTTTCTACTGCTATAGAACTCCATTCACTTTATACCGTGGAACATTACAGTGCTAAACATAAATATAAATACAGGTACCACAAACACAGTTAAAAATATTCACACAGAAACTGTCACAGTTTGTAGTATGCAGTGATGAGCCCAGGCATCTGCTTAAATACAAGGAGGATGCTCTCGGAAATGCTATATTTGGGTGGAAGGAGCTTTCTCAGGGAAAATCAGATTATTTTTTTTTTTTTCACCAGGGGAGGAAGAACTGCTCCGGCTGGGGTTGGGGAGGGGGACAGGGAGGAGAAGCGACTGGGCACTGTCCGACCCGGCACAGCGGAGGGTGGATGCCCAATATTTTTGGCGGGGGGGGGGGGGAGGAAGGAGAGGAGGAGGGATGGGGGAGGAGGTGTTGGAGGGGGCAAGTGTGCGGCTTGAAACAGTCTTATCCCGAGTTAGATAAATAGGTGATGGCGGAGATGTGTGTGCGGGGATGGGGGGGGGGGGATCACTGGGGAAATTGGGGGACTGTGTAGCGGTGGGGAGGGGGCGTCCACTTCTTTTTTTAATCCCCCTCCCCCGATTATTGTTATTATTATTTTCATATTTTTTTCCTTAATGTAGCCAAACATTGTGCCAGTGATAAATACAGGGAGGGGGGGAGTGTCGGGGGGGGGGGGGGGGATGTCCTGCCGCCGAGCTGTCACTTTTTTCTTTTTTTTTTTCTTTTCCTTCTTCTTTTTCACTCCTTCTGCTTCTCCTCCTCTGTCTCTTCTCGCTTCTCCTCCTTGGCCAAGCTGTCGGCGGGGGCGGCCGCCGCCCCCCCCCCCGCCCGCCCCGGAGAGGGTGGAACTCAAATTACTTTCTTTTTTCCATTTCATCCGCCGGTTTTGGAACCAGATTTTGATCTGCCGCTCCGTCAGGCAGAGAGCGTTGGCGATCTCGATCCGCCTCCGCCGGGTCAGGTACCGGTTGAAGTGAAATTCTTTCTCCAGCTCCAAGGTTTGGTACCGGGAATAAATCTGGCGGCCCCGCCGGCGGTCGGCCCCGTAGCCCACTCCTAGGGATGCCGAGACAAAACAGACTAAAAATCGTCAGCCCGGTTAGAACGCGGACCAGGGGAAAGATGGGGAGGGAAGGGGGGGGGGGAGATACATACACACACACACGCGCGCGACATCCGCACCCGCGTAACCCCTCCGCCCCCGCGCTCCTCCTCCCCCACCCCCCTTTCCCACCCCGCCCTCCTTAGCATCCCCTCTCCTGAGAGGGGGGGGGAAAAAAAATAAATTTAAAAAAAAAAAAATTCTCTACTTTTTAAAAATATTATTAAATTAACTCTAGGCGCGCAGCATTTTTCTCCCGGGTCATTTTCTCCCGGGGTGCTGCTCCCGCCCTCCCACCACCCCCCCCCCCCCCCCCCGCCTTCTTTTTCCCACATTATTTCTGCCAATTGGAGGATTTTGAGAAAGGGGGGGGGGAGGAAAACGAGACCTTCCCCTGGCCCCTCTTCTTGCGGGGAACCCACCACCCCCGTACCCGTCATTAAAACTTATTTTTACCCCGGTAATATTTTGTGCTTAACTCCCGAGCAGAGCTCGCTGCACTTTATTATAGATATTTTACACTCTCGAAGTCTTTTAATTAGAAAGAGCATAACAAGCCATATTTGCTTGCAACAACTTAACAAATAAAAGGCCTGTAGCTGCAACTGTGAAGGAGCTATATTATTGTTTTTATGGGGCCATAAAAAGTCGCTCAGCCTGTTCTGCTAGGGAGAAGGTCGTAAAGATGGTTCAGTTTATTTAATTTATATCTCCGAGCTGTAAAACTTACCACTGTGGGAGTTCATACGCTGCATCCATGGGTATATTTGAATGCTAGTTTTTTGTTCTTGCGAAGTGTTCCTGTTTTGGTCACTGGTAAAATCCTGTGCGATTGATGTCTGTGTATTATGTCCCATAGAATTTTGCCTGCAGCTAGAAAGCATGTCTTTTTCTTGGTAAAAAGCATTAGATCCATAGTCATAAGGTCCTCGGCTGGAGCTAAACACAACATTATCTTGCGGTGAATAAAAAGGAGAAGAATAAATCCGGTTTTGAGCAACGGCTGCTCCATAAGTAGAAAAATGCCTGACAGGGTCATAGGCAGTTGAATTGAGGGCTACGTTGGGAAGCACCTCTTGGCCACTGGTTAGATGGCAGGATAAAGATGGGTTTGTAAAATAGGAATTCATATCGTCCTCTATACCTGGCTGTGTGATTTCTTTAATATTTATTTCTGTCTCCAGTTTGTAGTCTGAACTAGATTGTTATAGGGAAGGCTCTGCTCCAGGACAGACAAAATGACAAAGTCAGCTGACCCGGGGGGAGCCAATGGGGAGGCGGGTGTCAAAAAGGGAAAAAATTGCTTTTGCTTCTGTTGATTCCCTAGTTGAAACTAAGTAGGCATGGAAAGTAAGTCCTGCACCCCCAAAACCCCCCCAGCACCCCCGGGGTGCCGGGGGATGGGGAGGATGCGGTGGGGAGGGGAGCGTTGCTGGAGCCAGGGCTGGGGGTCCTGCCTGGGGGGGGAGGAGGGAGGAAAAGGAGGGTGGGAAGCCGGGCTGGAGAGGGTGGGGGGGCACAAATTTCTTAAGCCAGGCTTAACTTTTCCTTTCCCCCCCCCTCCCTCCCGCTCACCCCCCTTTTCTGCTGATGGACACTGGGGTTTGGAAGCACCGTCTGTGTGTCTGTGCATTATGTTGCTCGTGTGTTGTGTTTTGTTTCTTTTTTTTTTTTTTTAAAGAAGTGTTTGCTTAATATGTTGTAATAAAATAGCTCAGAATTCACAGTAATAAATCTCAGATGTCCACAGAATATTAAGCCATAAATTACCCTCCTTTTTCTTTTTTTTTTTTTTTTTCTTTCCTTTTCTCCTTCTTGTTCTCATGTAGCATTGGTCAATATTATGGAATCAAATGGTTGTGTTCCTGATGAGAAAATATTACATAAAGAGAGAGGGGGAAAACATGGCGACTTCTGAATTGATAACGTGTTTCAGAGCCTTCCCAAAGTATGTCTTGGGAGGGGAGGGGAGAAAAAAAAAAAAGAAAAGAAAATAAAAAGAAAGACATCCAGAAAAGCAACACCCAACATTACAAACTCACGTTAGCCTGGAAGTTAGATTTCTCCTCTATTTTGACATTTCTCCCCTCACGAACGTTCTCCCTGCTAATTTTCAATGCTAGAGGATATTTACATTTTCAACAACAACTACAACAACAGGGGGAAGGAAAAAAAAAAAAAAAAGGACGAAGAAAAGAGGATTTCTATTTGTAATGGAGAGCAACGAGGAGCCTGGGCTGGGGACGCGACCTCGTGTTTGTGTTTGCAGCAATTTATAGTTGCAGATATTTACAACTGATTGGGAAACTTCTACTGCAAATATTTAGTTAGATGAAAGGGGGGATTATATTCTGTCTTCTCTGGGCGGATTGCACCTAGAACTAATTGAAATGAAGACAGCTAATCTAATTTTAATTTCAATCTAGAGCCATAAATTGCCCCTTAAATGTAAAACATACCTGCTGATCTGTAAATATTGCGAGGTATCTTTATCATTCTGGTGGCTTGCTATTTAAAAATTCAATTATGGCAGGGAAACCCTGGCCTCCTCTGTGTGTGTGTGTGTTGTTGTTTTATTTATTTTTTTTTAACAAAACCCTCCATCGTGTCCACGTTTTTATGTTAAATGTGAGGGTGCGGGGGGCTGGGGAGAGCAAGGTTTGTGGGTGCACACTCCAATTCAAAACTGAGAGTATTTGTTTGTCTTGCTCCCAATCAATAGACTTAATTCTTTTTCTTTTTTTTGTAAGCGAGGTATCCCTAAAAGATTTTAGCTGACAAAGAAGGGTTGGGGGGGTGTATATTTTTTCCCCAGCTATAACAGGAACCCGGATGCCAACGGATTTTATGCTCTTTTTCCTCTGTGTAACAAAGCAAAGTAATCAATGGTAGCAATAAAACCATAAACGAGACTACAACTGAAAAAAAAAAAAAAAAAAAAAGCTCGTGTATTCATCTTCTATAACGTTAAGGCTTCCCCTGAGTGTCACTAGGGGGAAAAAAAAAAATAAAGTTTTCTAACCAAAAAGGAGAGAGCTGGAAGTGTGTGCACCATCTTCTTGAGCTGGACCTGGGTGGGGAGCTCAGCCTGGCTCCCACCTCAGGCTGCCCAACTTGGAGCCCTCCTGGTCCAGGCAGGAGACTCATGGCCAGGGGAAACATTTCCAGACGTTTTTCCCCCAAAAAAACAAACTTCAGCCGGCTTTCGTTTCTTTTTCTCTCACTCTCTCTCTTTTTTTTTTTTTTGTTTACCTCCCTCTCCCCAGAGCCTGCTCGGGGGATTTGTGGTATCAAAGAAAGAGGCAAAAATAAAGAAACTAGGGAAGAAATGTGATGACTGGAGGGGGGATGTGTATTTTTTTATATATATATATATATACTTCATTTTAATTTTGTCTGCCTTCTGCTGAGCTGTTAAACCCTCAGCCAGAGGCACTCTCCGCTGGGTAGATCTGGAGACCAGATATAATAATAATAATAATAATAATTATTATTATTATTATTACTATTAGCCATGGGCAACTCTTCCCTGAGCCCAAGTCCCTCCAGGGCAAGGTTCCTCTGGAACCACCCCCCGACCATGCGAGTTGCTCCCAGAGAGATGAAATTCTTCCGAAAGTCCAACAAATGGATCGGGGCAGGGGAGGGGGAAGAGAGATGAAGAAACGAGAGCTCTACACTTCTTGGCGTGGTGTCCTACCTCATGTGTTACTTACAGCCCCGGGGTAATTTGGGGAGTAAATTAAAAGTAGCTACAGCTTGACTGGGTTGGACCTTTGCAGGGGCAGATTGAGGTGGGTGGTTGCACCTCTGGAAGGGCATTTACCCCCCCCCACCACCACACCAAAGTTTGCAGGAGTTTCTGGAAAGACTCCTTCTAAGGGGTGATTTTTTTTTTCCTTATGAATTATTATTTTTATTTTTAAAATTATTGTTATTTTTATCATGTTGCTTCCCCTTTTTTTCTTTTTTTTTCCTATTTTTTTTTCTTGTATAGGTGCTCGGGGGCTGTTGTATCGGAGACCTGTGTGATAACCGTGTGACTAGGAGTCGAGAAAGTTAAGTGTTTTATTACTTCTCTAAACAGAGGGCAAGTCTTAAAAGTCTGGTCGATTTATAGTGAACAGAAACCAGCTGCCGTAGAGAAACTTAAAATAGAATCCTCTCCCCACGTTAAAAATCAGGTTTCTGGGGAGAAAAGGGAGAGAAAGAGGAGGGGGTGGGAAAAAAAATAATAATAGAGCACAACCACCCCAAAAAGCTCCTGCAAATACAAATGAGGCATCATTAAAGTGTGTTTTACTCATTGCAATTCCTCAGCCTCACGTTTTGAAGGCACTGGATATATATTTTTTTTTTTTTTTTTTCTCCCCCCATTGATATTTTCGAGCAGTTTGGGGATTGCTCGAAAGTATTTCATCAAGATATGTCACTACCAAAAAGGTATTTATTTTTTCCCCCATGAAAACATGTAGAGGGAATATGTGGGGTGCTTTCTGGTTAAATTGGTCTGCAAACAATTATGTAAACTCATCAGCAGAAGCAAGAACAGATGTTTTATTAAAAGTGCTACACAGCAGTAGAAATATGTACAAGTCTTCGAGTAGCTCTTTAATAGGAGTTGCTCTTTGTTCCCAGAAAAGAAAAGCGCCCATAGAAATCTGAAATAACATTCACTACTCATAAGCCACGTTTCCCCCCTCCCCACTTTTTTTTTTTTTCTTTCTCCCCCCACTGATGCTCACACGGAGGGGGGGTGGGGGGAGGGAGGGAGAAAAAAAAAATAGGAAGAAAATAAAAAACGTGTCGGGAGATTTTTCCTCCTCCCCCCTCGCAGCTATAATTAGCGAATTGATGAACTGATTTAGGGGGTAGGAAAAAAAAAAAAAAAAAAGCTAAAAAAAAAAAATTTGCAATCCCAACACATGTGTTTTCTATCCCTCAGTAATTACTGAAAGGAAACAAATCCAAATCGGTGTGTCCCCCCCTCTTCCCCTCCCTCCCCGAAGAGCCTGCAGACCCCGCTACTGGCACAAGCCGCTGCCCAGCCCTGCGGCCGGGCTGGGGTGGGTTGTTTTTTTGGGGGGGGGGGGGCTATTTTTTCCCAGCCACATCGCCCACTCGGGGCTGATCCAAGCGTGGGGCAACAGATGGGGTTTCCCCCCCGCCCCCCAGCATGGTCAGGGGTGCCCACTCGGGGCACGGAGCCCCCACTTGCGTGTCCCCCCCCCGCTTAAAAATTAATTATTCAAGCGGGGTGAGGTTTGTTTTGGTGTGTTTTTTGTAAAAAAATGCTGTAAAAATGTGTCTTTTGGGATGCTCTAAGGGGAGAGGGACAGTCTTAGTGTATCCCCCCCCCCCAAAAAAAAAAGGTACCCCTGAGTGTGCAGGGCACACGGGGACCCACGCCCCCCTCTGCGTGTGTGTCCCCCCCGACATCTGGCCGTCAGGCTGCGCGCTCGCATCTGATTAAATACTCGAAGCTCTGCGAGGTAAATACAAGCGATGCCATTAAAAGCCTTTTTATTTAAACTGATTTCACCTTGTATCTGAGATCTCTCTGCCTGCCTCCCCCACCCTTCCCCTTCGCTTTTTTTTTTTTTTTTTCTTTTTCTTTTTTAACTTGACATTTATGGCACACACGAGTCCTAATTATTTATTTCTTTCGCTGGGAATTTATTCTCGCTTTTTACAATGGGGCTTTCCTCGTCAAATGTTGCGCTTCTTTCTGTAAATATTATGAAAAATAATCATAATAAAAATCAGGGGTGACTTGCTCCGCCCCGAAAAAAAGGGGCAACAGGAGAAGGACAACAAACTCTTGGAGGTTTATGTGGGGGTTTATTTACCGCCCCCCCAAGCCTGAGAGGACTCGCATTGTTTTGGAGCCTGCTCTGTTCTCTGTAATTACAACCTCGGAGTCAGAGTCTGGGCAGCTCTTAATTAAAAAAAAAAAAGAAGGAGATGAGATGTCTCCTTCCCCTGAATACTTCTATTCAGAGCTTCGTAGACTATTTAAAGTTTTTATTCCGGCGCTGCAGCCTCCGTAGTTGGAAGAGGGTGGCCTATTTGGGAGGTTTATTTGCTAATTAAAAGGCTTTTTTTTCTTTATTATTTTCTGCGCCGAAATGAACAAAGCCATAATTAGCGAAAACACTCGTTTTTACCCCCCATATCTTCCCAAGAAGAGGAGCTGGAAAAAAAAACCAACCCAAAACAACCCACAACCAGCGCCTTTTCTGCTGGTTTCTCTAATGCAAACCTCCGCCAACACCCCTCCTTTTTTATTTTTCGCCCTAGGTAGATAAAGTGTATTTACCACCCCGCGCGTCGCCCGAAGAATTGCCCAGACGAGACATTTCTTTGCTTTTTCCTATTGATTTTCTCTCTCTTTTTTTTTTTTTTCTTTCTCCCCTGCGTGGTGGAGGGAAATGGCCTTAAACGTGTTCTTGTTGCCTTTATTTTTATTCTCGGAGTTGCTTTAGGAAAGTGCACCAAAAGTTCAGGGCGACTCCCTTTGAGTTGCAACGCTCAGCGAGGAGGAAAAACAAAATAAAAAAAAAAATAATAATGGCGGGGGGAAAAAAAAAAAGGTTTTTGTCGCTTGCAAAAGCTCTCAGTCGCTGCACACATTTCCAGGGGTTGGAAGTTAAGGGGGGAAAAAAAAAAAAAAAAAAAAAAGAGAATTCTGGCAATTGTCAAAACACATGTCTGCTAACCAGGAAACCGGGAGGTGTGTGGAGAAGAGAAATTAATCTGTTCCTACTTCTGAAAATTATCCCTCTTCTCTCTGCCGAGGCTTGAAAGCGCTTTCTGCCACTTTTAAGCGTTTATTTAGATCCCCCCCCTCCCTCCCCGGGCTGAAATCGCAACGGGAGGAGGCTTTGAATTCTCAAATTTTCTTTTTAATAGGAGAGGGGTGGTGGTGGTGTTGATTTATTTCATTATTTTTCTCCTTCCCAGATTTATTGGCGAATCTCGGCCCAACAAAAGAAGGCAACACCGAAATCTCCCCGCGGAAACGGGACTTCGCTGGGTCTTAAATTACCAAGTAACCACGTTGCAAAAAAAAAAAAAAAGAAAAAGAAAAAAAAAAAAGAAACAAGAAAAAGTTAAGAGCAGCGAAAAAAAGCAGGGGGAGAAATCCCCCCTTCCCGGGCACCACGGCCTCAATTCAATTTAATTTGCTGATTAAGTGCACTTCGGAATAAATCTCATCAGGGTTGGGAAGGGGAGCCCCCCCCAAAAGAAGGGAAAAATCCAACCCAAAACACCTCAATGTTTTAGGGGATGTAAAATCGCGGAGCGGTGTTTTGTTTATGGGGAGGGTGCGCAAACATTCCTGGTGGCTCTCTGGCTAAAAGTAGGGATAAATGTTTTTCTTTTTTTAATGCATCTTGATAAAGTAGAATACCTTTTTTTTTTTTTTTCTTCCCCCTAAACCAGGATAAAACCTGCTCAGGTAGCAGGTAACAACTTTCTGGGGAAGAAAAAGAAAAAAATACCTGCCTCCCAGCTTTTATTTAGTATTTAAAGAAAAAAAAACCCCACATTCAAACCACGAGTCCAAAGAGACGGGGGGGAACCATTCCCTAAAATCGCTAAAATTAAGGGCAGAGAAAAAATGACAGTGGCGCTCATGACGTCATGGGCAGGACTTTATGGCGCAAAATTAGGAAAAGTGACATTTCGCTGCTCACACGCGTGTGTGTCCGTGTGTGCCTCTACTCGCACGTGTGCGTGGAGGTGCAATTACTGCTGCGTGGTGTGGAGATTAAAAATCAAAAGGAGGGGGATGTTATTGCGTTCTGGAAGGATAACTCCGAAGTGAAAAATCGTTGTCATTAACTATAGGCAGTTTTGTCATTTATTCTTTGCAGAAATTTAATCATAGGTGGCTCGAAATAAAAAAAAAAAATAATTCAGGAAACAATAATAGTTGCCTTAATGATGGTTTTTTTAGAGGCGATCACTTAGGTAGAATTAAACTATATATTTGGAGACAACCTCTTGAGCACTTTTGGGGAATTTATACATTTGCATCGTCTTTAATCGAGCAACAATTTAATATTTCAGGATTTGCTTAAATACACTCATATTTTCAGAGGGAAAATACCGTTCCCGGGTTGACGTGCCTTATCTATTTTTATGAGTTCACGTACGTTGGGATGATTTAAACCCCGGTAACACGGAACGAAAGGAATAATAATAAAAAATAATAATAATAAAAATCACCAAAAAAACCCCCTTAACTCAAACCGCCTGGAATTAAGAGAAAGTGCAAGTGAGGAGTTTCAAATGGCTTTGGGAAACCTGGGGAAGTTTGCGGCTGGGGAGGGGGCCGAAGCGGGGGGAGGCGCAGAGCTCGATGTTCAAGGCACTAAAACTTCTTTGCAAAGTGGGGGTTTTTTTGATTTTTTTTTTTTTTTTAATAGCAGGAGAATCTTTTGCAGAACTTTGCATCCTCTCCCGACCGAGGACGGGGCGGGGGGGATTCCTCTCCATTGCCCGGCTCCTGTCTCTTACTCCCCCCATAATCTGCCCCCTCCGCCGCAATTAGACATAAACCGGGGAGGGGGGGAGGGGGAAAAAAAAAAAAAAAAAAAGGCACAAAATTGCAAAAAATTGCAAGTTTCTGTCACTTGGTGGCAGTATACAAAACAAGTAAACAAAAACGGGCCGAAATTTAAACACTCAAATCGGGGGGGGGGGGGTGGGGGGGGGAGACACGACAACGACACACAAGGGGACTGGGGGCGCCCCCCACCTGTGGGACAAACCCCCGTCCCCCCGCACCCCTCGGCCCATGTCTGGCGGCTGAATTTAGGGGGGGATTGGGGGGTTTTGTTGGTTTTTTTTAGTGGGTTTTTTCACACGCACACCCCCCCCCCCCCCTTTTTCGCCTTGCTCCCAGTCTCTCTTCTTCCCCCCCGCCCTTTTATTTTCCCCCTTCCCCGCCCCCCATTGAAACGCGGGGTCTTTTAGTCTGGGGACAAAAGACTTTTACAGCCAAGGTGTGTCCCCATGCGACAAAGGCGACCCGAGCAGCCTGTCCCCCCCCGCAGACTGCGTCCAGACACCCGCAATTTCGGGCATTTCGGCCTTTTATTGTGTTTGTGTCTGGGGAGGAAAAGGGAAGGGGGGGGGGGGGGGCGGAGGGGAGACGGGGCCGCTTTTCGCCTTCTTCCTCCCCAGCGTCTTCCTCCTCCTCCTCCTCCCCAGCATCTTTCTCCCCCTCCGAGCCTGGAGGTCACACCGACCTTCCCCCCTCCCAATCCAAAAATACCGCGCTTCAAATTTTGGGATGCTTCTGCACCGGTTTCCTCGCTTTTCTTCCCAAATGCCGAGCCCACATTTCAGCTCCTCAAAGGGGGAAAGGCCTTATTATTGTTTTTTTTTAAACTTATTTTTCTCTTTTTTTAGCTCTGACCTCAAGCACTAAAACCTGATTTTTATTTTTTTTTACTCCATTTTTTTTTTTCTGGAGAGGGCGAGCTGCAGGGATTAAACCCCCGCCAACAGTAGTAACAAGATCTCCAACTATCTCCTCCAAAAAATGAAATCCTTGATCCCTCAATGTTACGCATCATCTTTTCCCAAAGACTATTTCCCTCGCTATGACTAAGTTTTTTTTTTAATCTCCCCGCGCTTTTTCTTCTCCTCCGCATGCCAACCTCTGCAAATTTAACTTTGGGAAGGTGAAAAAAATTAAATAAGAGAGGAAAAAATTAAAAAGGGAGTAAAAATTAAAAAGAGAAAAAAAAAAAGAGAAAAAATTAAAAAGAGAGGAGGAAAAATGGAAAAAGAAAAGAAATCCACAAATAAACCAAACCCCTGTGCTGCACAAAGCTCCGGGTAGAAATACAGCCCCCTCCAAAAAAATAAAATCACATTTGTTGGGGAAATAATCACAAAGACACGGTTCCCCCTCCCCATCGCAAATTGATCTGAGCATCACCACGCTCCTCTCTCGCACCTCACGCCGGTGTCATTGCCTAGAAATATATGTATTTTTCTATATCACAGCTTATTTTGGGGGGGTTTAGTGAATTCGTTCCCCCAAACCGAAATTCCTTCACAAGACCTAGTTAGGAAATTGCTTCTTTCTAAGCATTTCTTTGCAGTTTCAGGTTGGGTTTGGTTTGTTGTTTTTTTTTTTTTCCCCGGGACTCTTACAACACGGCGGATTTTAGCACAATAAACCACCCACACGGTCGTGCTCTGTATTTATAGATATTTGATAGTTACACGCGTTTGGAGCAGCCGAGATAAACGCCCACGCGAGGGAAAGATCGTATCAAACGGGGTTTTATGGTCGGGTCTGGGTGTGCGAAACGTGTACGCGATCAAATAAAATGTAAATCCCTCTTGTTGCACAGATTGTATTTACGTCCTTCATGCGCTCGTACTCAACACCTCGGAATAAAACGCCTCTGTAAATAAATTAGGCAGCGTTTGGGACGGCGGGATTTCCATTTAAAAAAAAAAAAATAATAAAATAATAAAAGCCGTACGATCCTGATTTTATTTTCCTTTTCTGCGCTGTCGAAGAAAATCTAGAATTTCCTGAAAGCCCATGTCAACAACACGTGGCAATTTTGCTATAATCCCTGGTGTTGCCGATACAATCAGCAATTTATTTCCTCTGCTTTAGACCGGGATTAAAAACCAAAACAAGAAAAAAAAAGCAACCAACACGAAACCATCTCGGAGAATATAAATCATTCCGTTATTCCAGCTCAACATCCTAAAAATGTTTCTCAGCGTTGCGAGGGGTTGAAGGACGACGATATGTCAAGGGAAAGGAGAAAATCAATGTGTTTTAAAGTTGTGGGTTTGTGGGATTTTTTTTTTTTGGAGGAGGGGGGGAGTTGGGGATGGATTCCAGGCCCTGGCAGGAGGAGCGAGGAGACAGTGGGAGCACCCCCGGCCGATGGGGAGAGGGGAGCCGGGGCTCGGGGAAGGGGAGCAGACGGATTTCAGGCTGAAAACAATAAAAGATCCCATTTCTGTAATCATGTGGTTCCAATAAACACTCATTGTTTGCTCATAAAATGTCTTTACGACTCGCCGCCGTACGAGCAGAGCCTCCACAACGCGAGTTTCCCAGCGAACAAAACCGGAGCAAAACGGGCTCTTTCCCTCCTTTATTTTTTTTTTTACTCCCCCCCCACATCCCATCCCCGACCCCTCCATTTACTGGAAAATCGCAATAAATGAGGGAACCGCGTGTTTAACGCGCTGCAAAGCCGAAATCAAATCCCCCCCCCCTCCTTTCGCAGGGGAACCGCAGCGCTCGGGTTTTTTTTTGTTCAGCCGGTAATTTCCAGCCCCAAAGGCAGCCTCAAGGATTTACCAGATTTCTCAAAAGAAAAGGGAACAGACAACTTTGGAAACTTGGTGCTTTTTTTTTTTTCCCCCCTTCCATCTCTCGCTTTTTTTTTTTTTTTTTTTTTGGTAATTAAATGTAACACACCACCACCAGAAACCACCCAGAACTTCACAAACCCCTTTTAATTAACCTCTACCAACGCGCGCTGGAAATTAAAGCAGAGGAGGCCATTTTTATTTTAAAAAACCACCAGAAAACAACAACAACAACCAACAACAACAACCAAAGCAGCAAGGCACAACGTGAGCAGCCAAACCCCCTCTTCCCCGGCCTCCAGCTCCCCTCTTTCCTCCCCAAAACACACCCCCCCCCTCATCCCGCAGACGGCCCCGCTGGCCACACACCGAGGAATTCCCCCCAAAATCGCTTATAATAAGCCAGAAAATCGCCATCGCTTGGGTTTATTTCTATATATATATGTATACATCCAGCCCTATATGTGCGCAGGCAACAGCAGGAGAAACCTCTGCTCACGCACCCGCTCCTTATTTTCATTTATTTATTTATTTTTCAACCCGCAGGATTTCTCGAGGAAGAGAAAGAAGTACAACACCTCGAGAGGAAATGAAGTCACTACATTACATATCTATATGTATATATATGTATGTCTTTACACGGCCCAGGTATATCCAGGGAGATAAGATTAGATGATGGATGGGTAGGTGGGGAGGTAGGTGGATGTATAGGTAGATGGGGAGGTTAGCAGGGGAAGGGTCACGCTTTAAATCTCACCCGTTAAACCTGAATTAAAATTGCTGGAGGAAAAAAAGGAAGGGGGGGGGGGGGGGAAGGGAGGAAGAGGGAAAAAAAAAAATTAAATAATGATAATAAGAAGGGAAAGGGGAGGGACTCGGATGCAAATAAAATAGAAAAGCCAACAGCGTGTTAACCACTTCGCAGGAAAACCAGAGCACTCATGAAAGTTCTTTTTTTTTACGACATGGAGGGTGTTCTAGTCGCAACTTTGCAAAGAGGAGGGGGGGAATCCAGTAAAATTCAAGACAAATGCGTAAAATGCAATTAAATTCAGTGAAAGCCCCCCCCCCCCCTTTTTTTTTTTTTCAGAAAGACTTTACCCCCTCCTGTAAAAAAAAAGCGAATAAAAGAGGAGCCCTCGGCACGCAAAGAGTTGATTGTTAATCACCTCGCCCTTAATATTAATTATTACGGCGGGAGCGAAGCGCGCAGCCCCGCGGAAGGAGGCGCAGGCCGCGGCCAGCGGCCCCAGGGCTGGGGGGGGGGAGCCGTATGAAAGGAGAAAGGGGAGGAAAGAGGGGGGGGGGGTGTCTATGCGAAAAAATGGGCGTGCAAAGCCTCACTCACACAATTAGGAGCGCAGCTCATTAAATATGGCCCGACCAGCAGCCTCGGGCTGCCCCACCCGCGCTGCGCCGGGCCGGCCCCTCCGCGCATGCGCTTCCTTCCCTCCCCCCCCCCCCCCTTATTTATTTATTTTTTTTAAGGAAAAGTTAGGCGGATTAATTTTTTTCCCCATCTCCATATATTTTTATTTCCCCCCCCCCCCCCACTCCGCGTCTTCTTCTTCCCTCCAACGCCCCCACACAACAACACCCCCCCCCCACCTCCTTCCCACCCTCATCCCCCCCCCCCCCGACCTCCCGCACCCCGAATATGACATCAGCAACGGCAAATCTTTTTTTTTTTTTTTTTTTTTCTCCCCCGAATTAACCGCATTTCTGCCGCCCCGCAGCAGCTTTCCCTCATATCCAAGCTACACCCCTCGCTCGCACAACGATGCATCATTATCCTTAACACCCGGGCTATGGATCATTAGTTACACATTTTAACCAATAAGGGAACACTTACCAGAGGCTCCTGTCTCCCCCTCTCCCTCTCTCTCACTCTCTCTCTCTTTTTTCTCTGTCTCTCCCTCTTTCTGATCCACTGGCGCTGCAGCTCAGCTCCACAGAAACATTTAAAAAAAAAAAAAAAGAGGAAAAAAAAAATAGGAAACAAAAGCAAAACAGTTCTTCTCTGGTTGGGCAAGGGATGGGGGAAGCTGGAGGAGGAATGTCTCTCTCTAGGGTTTTTTTTTTTTTGGGGGGGGGGGGTTTAAAAAAAAAAAAAAAAAAAGGTATTTACAACTGCTTGTGCCCCCTCATCATCGCATCCTGCAAAGGAAATGCATTGCGTTTTGCCCCTAGGGGTGGGGAATAGGAGGCGGCAACCAGACGCAGCAGTAAACTCATTAATGCCAAAATGCCCAAAGCAACCAAGAATTCCAACCCCAAGGAGACGGGGAAGGAGGGGGGTAAAAAAAAAAAAAAAAAAATCAGGATTTTTTTTTTTTTAAAGCGGAAAAAAAAATTAAAAAAAAAAAAAAGCATCATCACGCTAATAATTAAGGGGGGGAAAAAATACCATCCTACCCCTGGCACTGCTTGGACTGTTAAAGGAAAGACTACTGCGAAAGAGTCATAAGAGAAACCACAATAAAAAGTTCACGTTCATGGATGGAGTCCACATGACTTCCTGTGGCCAATCCAACTTGTGATTCAGTCGTAAACTTTTATTGCTCAGCTGTAAATTTTCTGCAAACAACCAGGAATGCGTTGCATTTTTTTGTGACGAGTGCAAATGCTCTCGTCTGTCGCCATGTTTATACAATTCTGCTTTAATATTAGGATTTTTTTTTTTCCCCTCTGCGACCCCCGCTTCCCCCCCCCCTTCTTTTTTTTTTTTTTATCTTATAAGGCGATGCGTTAATAGAAGGAAGGGTGGGATTTATTTGATTTTTTTTCCTTTAAAGATTTGATTTGAGGATTATTAGCTGTTCGGGTTAATTCTTAGCAATTTTTTTTTTTTTTTTTTTGTAATTTTAACTACGGAGATTTGGCCTTTAGCGCTCAGCGTCATTAGTCTCCGTGTTAATTAATTCGGGAAGGGGAGGGGGGGAATAGACACACAGCGAGGAAGAAGGGCAGTGGAAAGAAAATATGATACACACCGGGTTTGAAAAATAAATACCTTAAATTACGAGGGCATGTTGATTTTATAAAACATTTAATTAATAATCAAGGGTGATACGCTTAAGTTTTTAAAAAATAATAGGGAAAATTACTTTTTTTCTGACCACGCCGGATTTCCCTGCCAGACCATCTCTGCGGAGGGTGTGTCCGCTGCAAATTAAACCTTCCCAGGGCAAAATCTGTCCCTCCTCACCTCCTCCCTCCCCAAAAAATCCTTCCCATTCCCCCCCTCCTCGCACACACACACACACACTCCATCCCCGAAGGGCACCTGGAACTGCCCAAATTCCACCCAAAACTTGAGCCAAAGGCGCGGGATTGACCCAGAAACTCTTGCACCCCCTTTCCCAGATTCCCTAAATCCACCCAGCTTTACGATTCGCTGTTGGGACACACACATCTATGTTTATAAAGCACTTAAATATTTTTTTTCTATGCTATTTCTCCCCACCTCCCCTTCCACAGCCTTTTGTTTTACCACGCCACAGCGTCGGGGATGCAATGCTTGATAAAAAAAAATTGAATTATTTTGATTTTTTTTAAATTATTTTTTTTTTTCCAAGACGGGAAGTGGGGGGGATCCTTATAGACGGCTGGGAAATATCGATTTGGGAAGGGGAGAGACATTTTTCCGCCGTGTCGAGGCCTGCTCCGGAGGCACCACGCAAACCACAACTGGTGTAGAAAGGAACCGCAAAGCCCAGCCTCCCCCACGTTAAAACCCGCTTTTCTGCTCCTTTTCCCCTTATGCAAAAAAGAGAGATATATTTTATTTTTCTTTCCTACCCCTCAACCTCAAATTGCAGCTCCCAAGGCCGCTCACGCACCGCAGCCAAATTAAAGAAAATTAAAAAAATCAGGGAGATAAAACATTTTGCCGCAATTTTCCCCCACCCATTTCCCTCTGTACCCGCGCAGGGACAGCCCAATTATTACTTTTTTTTTTTTTCCTTTTTTTTGGGGGGGTGTCAGATATTTCCTCGCCTTAATTTAATTTTAATTGAGGAAAATAAACAAAAAAAAAAGGGGAGTGTGGACGGGAGGGCGGGGGGGGGTCCTCACTCCCTTCCTCTTTACTTTATTTATTTTTTCTCTCTCTCTCTCTGGCTGGATGCGTGTCTGTCTGCCCAAACAACACAAAGGTTGTAATACAACCGGATGGAAGGGAAATTACTTTATTCACTTTACAAACCACCAATAAATTTTATAACAGGTAGTTAAAAGTTACGAGGGGGGAAACTACGACCACAACAGCTTCCCGAGCACAATGGAGATCCCGTTTTCCAGAGGAGCAGACAAGATAATAAATTCCATAATGTGAAGGAGGAAATTTTGATTCTGGGCAGGCAGAAAGTAACCTGGGCGCACATTTGCTAATTTGAGTTTGGGGCGATCGTTTCACTCCTTCCATCAGCCGAACCCCCCCCTCCCCTCCTCCTCCTCCTCCTCCTCCTCCCCCTCTATAAAGTCCCTTCCCCGCTCCCAACATTAGGGTAATATTTTTTTAGGGGGGATAAAAGAGCTGTGGGTTGGAAGGGGGGGGGGGGGGGGGTAAGTCTGGGAGGAAAAAAATAGGACAAGCTAAAAATTAAATAAATAAAATAGGAGAGAATTGCCTTTTTCTTCTCCCCCCCGCGCCCCAATCTAGCTCACGAAGTTTCCCTCGCGCATCTTCCTCCCCTCCCTCCTTTCTCGCCTCCATCCGCGCACAAAAAAAAACTTAATGCCCCAGAAATTCGTTGTCTCTCAAATATAATCCGTGCCCATTTCGGAATATAAAATCTAAACGAATTTTTTCGCCTAATGGCTGCATTATCGCGCGGCGGCGGCTGTGATTAGAATAATAAATTAAGGGAAAATAAGCAATATGCTCAAACTCAGCTTTTCGAGGAATTATATTTTTCACAAATCACAAATGGAGATCCGAAGGAAATTTGATTGGCTAATAAAAAGCCTGGAATAGGACGATATTTCTTACTTCAGGCGGGTAGATGAGTCTAATTTCAGTAATGCCGAAGCTATGATCATTTCTGAATAAGCCACTTTGTGGAGAGCGAATCTTCTTTCAAATTACTTTCCCCCATAAAATGGTCTCTTCTCTTTTTCTCGGGAAATGATGGAGTGATTACAGAAATAACTGGATGTCATCTGAAGATGCGACTCTCTTGTGTTGACTACAGAACATAAACATTTAGCCCAAAACTAACTGCTGCGGCTGTAGTTTCAATAATTTAACTCCAGACCCTTTTGATAGATAAATGTCATTCTGTAGTATTCGTTCGGATGAAACTACTTAGATTTGTGGATTTAAATATGACGGATGGAGTGCGGATGCAGCTTCTTCTCTTTTGTCTTTTATTATTATTATTTTTAAACACTTTGATAAGTTCTCCCTCTCCTTCCCCCGGCGTTGGGAGGATATTTTCTCTGCAGAGCCTTTGCCGCGATTTTTTTTTTAAAGCAACCTAGCAGAAAATATTTTATTTTCACTGATTTCGCCGCATTTTTTTCATCCAGACTACGATGACAAACGAGGGAGGGAGAGAGAAAAAAAAAACCAACACCACTCTTGGAAACGCAGGATAAATATCGCCCAAGAAAAAAAAGCTCTGTTAGAATAAACCACTTTTTTTTAATTACTAATAAAACTGTTTTACCTCCCGTGCCTGCCCCCGACATGGAAAAGTCTAGAATAAACCTTCCTAGTGGTTTTAATGTATTTTTTTTATTAGGGTAACAGGCTCCGCAACGAGGGCGAAGCTGCCTCTGTCGCGATTCTCGTGCGATTCGGGAACGGGCACCCACGGGAGCTGCTGCGCACACGCGTCGCACATGCGGACGCTCAGCCCCATCCCCGCGCAGGATACGACCCCTGTCGCGACATTTTCGGTGCATTTCTTCCCCCCCTTTACATCCCTCCAGCCTCCTTTCTCCCTGTCATCACAGGGGGTGCAAATATAAGGGGGGAAAGGGATTAAAAATGGGTGTAGGTGCACCCACTCGCATCCCTTTCTCCCGCGCAATGCACAACTTCGTTATTTTTAATCTTTAAATTATCTTTATTTTATTTTTATATATATTTTTTTCCCCTCCCCAAGCCCTCCTGGGCAGACTCCAGCAATTTCAAGCCCTGAGGCATTTAAATCCTTTAGGCTTGGTGGGGTTTGGGTTAAGAATGTCTGAGGAGCCTCCAAGACTGCGTGTGAGGAGCCTTCTGCTGCCCTTATCTCCAAATATCTGGATAAACATCCCGTCTGCTCCTGCATCCCTGGGCTCCAGAGGATGGAGCCCATTTATCAGCGAGGGGGGAAAAAAAAAAAGGGGAACAACAAAAAAAGAAGACACGGTTTTTCCAGGTCAATAATGAGAGAAACGCTTGGGATAGTTCATCTCCCACCCGAAGGGTGGAAACAGGAACGCGGAGGCATCCCCGGCCAGGTTTTGCTGTGAAGAATAAAACGCAATAAAACGCAGTAAAACGGTCCAAGAAGTGTGATAGGCGATAATAAAAGGTGGTGAAATATAATCAAATATAACGAAGTGTAATAAAATACGATAAAGCACGGTAAAGGTATACTAAGATATGATAATAATGATTATTATAATAATAATGATTGTAATAGTAGTAGTAAAGGAATAAAAGGGTGTGTTACGCTCGCGATGGTGTCCGTGGGGTAGAAGGTTCGGACCTGAGGGGAGAGCAAAAGGGACTTTACGCCTTGGGGGGAGGAAATAAAATAGAAATAAAGAAACTGCTCTCTTGCCAACTTCTTTTTTTGGGGGTTGGTTTTTTGGTTTTTTTTTTTGAGTGTTTCGCGCTGTTTTTCCTAGAAGGGAAAAACGTTGCCGCAGGGTCCTGAGCCCAGATCCCCCCCCCACCTCAAACCCTCCTCTCCCCCCCCGCGGGGCTCAGGCAGGTTTTAATGCACACCTCGTGTTCCTCCAGCCCCTCCATCTCCCGGTAACGATCGCCCGTCGGGCCCCGGGACCGGGGAGGAAGGGGGGGAACGGGCGGCTCCTGCCCGGCCCGGAGGAGGAGGATTTCTCTGGACCTCAGACCCAGGCAGGACCAGAGGTTTTTGCACCTTCAGATGGCAATTCCCAGCAGGGAGAAGCTAAAATCCCTCCGAGCCCCCTTTATACATTTTACTCCCCCCCCCCATTGCCCGCAGCAAAGACACACTGAGAGGCTGGAGTCATTGCAATATTTGATTTTATTTAATTTTTTTCTTTTGTGGCGGACCTACAGCTTCAGGCAGACAATTAGCAGCACCGTTGCCATTTTTATTCATTTATTAATTTTTATCTTGAATGAGCATTTGCTATTTTACAGTGAAATGCTGTGGCCAGGGGAGGCGGGGGGCAGGAGGGGGACCCCCCCCCGCTCTCCCCAGCCACCTCCAGCGCTGCTGGGTGAGCCAAGATGTTCGGATTTCCTCCCAAAAGAGAGATGAGCCTTGGGTTTTTTGAAGCGTGCCAACGATGATGTGAAGGATGAGATCTTACTGAGAGCCCACTCGGGGCGATGTGTACGTGTGGGTGCTTTTAAATCGAGACATAGCACTGTAGGC
Source organism: Trogon surrucura (assembly GCA_020746105.1). Lineage (NCBI taxonomy): Eukaryota > Metazoa > Chordata > Aves > Trogoniformes > Trogonidae > Trogon > Trogon surrucura. Next base: position 585,266 of record CM036646.1, read on the forward strand.
GATGCAGTCCTTTTAAAATCTTTTATTATTATTATTATAATTATTATTATTTACGTAATGTCTCACGTATACAATACAAATCCACGGTGTCCAGAAATGTGTTTTTTTTCTTTTTTTTTTCCCTTTTTTTTTTTTTCTGGCGGTAATTGCTACATTCAGAGTTTGAACACGCAGAACTATGCATTTACATAAAACAAATGACGATTTTTTTTTTTTGTTTCGAGCATGTTGCATTAACAGATAAGTCAAGACAAATAGATAACTATACATTCAGTGCAATTTAGTTCTACACTACTTTATAAGCACAATAAAATAATACAATACTGTGCGTTCTCAACTAGGCAGTTTCAGTTGTTGGGATTTTTTTTTTTATTTTTTTTTTCCAAGAAAATAAGCAGCAACAAACGACAATAAAACCGCATTACAAATACTTTCAAAGCATGACTCCTTCTATAGGTAGTGATAAAGTACAATACAAGGTTGGTTGGGTTGGGCTTTTTTTTTTTTATTGTATTTTTACTATTATTTTATGCTACTTAGTAGCTTGCATCAGAGCAAAAACACGGCTCGCTTCTCTCTCTCTCTCTCTCTTAAATAAATTCTGACCAAGTAAAATTTAGGATACGTAAGCCCCTTGTTGATAATAGATTTGATAATTATTGCAGGTTTTCCCTTTAGGTAGTACGTGAAGAATTTCGAGTGCTCACACAGGCAAAGGGTAAACAGCGCCTATAGAAATAAGGAATATTTTGGCCTATCAAGGTATATACAAGCCTCAATCCTATAGAAATGCAGGCAGGGGAGAGTAGGCGGGGGGGGCGGAGAGGGTGTTTGAGAGGCTTTACCAGGTATGCTCACCCTCTGAGATCCTCTTCTTATCTGGCGGGGGTGGCAGGACTGGCCCCTCCCGGTGGGGGGGTAATAAATGCCTGCTGGGGTTGGAGAGCTCTAACCGAGGGACAGACACTGCGGGGACAGGCTGGGGAAGGCTGGAAGTACCCTCGCACTTCCCCTAGGGTCGTTCGGGAGAGGTAAAACCCGAGCTTCAAAAATAATAATAATAAAAAAAAAAATTAAGAAATAATTTAAAAAGCGCGCAAAGCTCTTCCAATAAATACATATTCTGCACCCATCCGTGCGTGCAGCTTCGGCAGGAGGGAGCAGGGGACGAGCGGTGACATTTGCTTCCAGGCTTGGCTTAAGGGGGGTTGGGGATGGTTTTGCTTTGCTGGATGCTTTAATTATTTTCCCCCTTCCCCAGCCCCTGCTCTTGCAGAGGAGCCAACTATGTATTTATAGAACTAAAAACGCAGTTATTTTTTTTTTTTGTAAAAAAAAAAAGGGGGGGGGGAAGAAAAAGGGGGGAAAGTAGGGGAAGTTTCTATGACAATAAAAAAGGCTACAACTGTTTGACAGGTAGTTACTGCTGTGTGAGCCTCTCCATTCTATACTCTATAAAAGCAAATGACCGTCGTAAACATCTCGATTTATCATCTGCCATAAAACGAGACTTCAAGGGGCTGAGAACTCAGTCCTTGCTTTCTTCTTTTTCCTCCTCTTCTTTTTCCTCTTCTTCATTCCCTTCTTCTTCCGTTTTCTCCTCGTCTCTGGCCCCCGGCAGCTTATCTTTATTGTTTTCTTTTTTTCCACTTCATCCTCCTGTTCTGGAACCAGATCTTCACTTGTCTCTCGGTCAGTCCCAGGGCGTGAGAGACCTCAATCCGCCGCTTCCGTGTCAAATACGGGTTGAAGAGGAACTCCTTTTCTAACTCCAGGGTCTGGTACCGGCTGTAAGTCTGTCTGCCACTGCGTCTTCCGGGAGCTGTAGGACACAAACAGCAAATAACTTCTTAATTCTTCCCCTTTTGGAGGCTCCGCTCTGCTCCCCCTCCCCTCCCCGGCCCCCCTTGCCTCAGTTTTGCTCTAGAAACCGCCGTACCCTCCCCCCCAAAAATAAGCCCCTCTCAACCTTTCCTGTATTAAAGGCACTAAAGGGAAGTGCTGGGTTATTATTAATAATCCTAGGGCTCATCTTGCTCTTAATCCTGGCAGTGCTCAGCTCTGGCTGCTGGGCTGGGTGCAGGGAGGTGGGTGTCAAGCTCATTCACAAAAGAGACCTTTCCAGCTACCTAAAAGGTGATTCTGGGTGGGGAGTCCTGGTGGGCAGCTTTTTTTAATGAAAAATAGATGTTTTCCTCTGAAAGGTGCATTGTTCACCATAAAATCCTCTCTAGTCTTTCTTCTCTCCATTCATTTCTCTCTTTTCTCTCTCTCTCTTTCTTTCTCCTTCTGTATCTTTCTTTCAGTCTCTCCTCTATATTTTTCTTTCTCTCTTTCTTCCTGTCTTATTTTTTTCTCCCTTTCTCTCTTCCTCTTTTTCTTTCCCCCTCAAAATACTCAACTTTATCTCCCCGTTCCAAATATTCTTCCCCAAACACAGGCGCAGAACCCTCGTGTTTGCAAATATTTCCTCCCTGAGAATTTGAATTTTCTGTTAAATCCCCCTCTCCCTGTGCTTTCAGGCAGGGCTGTGTGCCTGCAAAAAAAAAAAAAGCACACGCAGAGATGGGGATTTGCCTGTGCAAACACAGAGATTGTATTTAAAACAACTCGAGATGGACATTTGCAGCAATAGCAAAGAAAAAAAAAAAGAAAGAAAAATATGACTGAGGTATGTGCAGCTGAACCCCTGCAATTCCTTCTACATCGTCCTTTCTTAACGAGAAAAACAATCTATTTGGAAAAAAAAAAAATCAGTTTGAACTGATTGCATCCTTGAGACTACCTCTAGGTCAAAGCTTAGATAAATAACGTGTTTTCCTCTGCGTCTATCTCCCAGGCTCTGGGCCACATCCTCCCTACATTAGCCAGAACTCCTTTCTATTTTCTTTTTTTTTTTTTTTTTCCCCTGTTGTTGTTGTTAAATTTTGGTGGGGGTAGGGGAGGGAAACTCTAGGGCTCTGATTGTCCTTAAAATTAACACTAACCTTCACATGTTTTGAATTAACAAGGCTTCTAGACAACCTTGGTCCTTAGGTGGGGAAGGGGCGGGAGTGGGGGGGGGGAAGGAAACTTGTACTTTGAAGTATTTCGGTTTCTGTGGAATTATCTGGACTTCACACGAGCAAAGTTCCATTCAGCCCAAATTATTTTGAATTTCCCACCCTTTCTTTTTTTTTTTTTTTTAAAAAAAAAAGAAAAAAAGCCAGGACAGCAGACTTCTCCTCCACCACACCCCATAGCTCTGAGCTAAGTTTCCTTTTCTATTTAAACTTTTATCTCTAGGCTTTAAGAAACAGATGTAAAGTATTAGTAGTACTTATACAAGTTCCCACCTTTCAGGCTTCGTCTCCAAGCGGTTATGAAACGCTATATGACATTTTAAAGAGCAGTGTATTATCAACATGCAAATAACCTCGTGGGAGCTGTATCTTATTGCCTATCCTCAAGGCAAGCAATAAAAAACAAGTTTTACTTTATTGTGATTTAAGCCTTTTGCAGGGAATCACCTTGTTGGCTCTCTAGTAACTGCTGCCTTGTTTGCTTTCAAAGGTCTTCCTAAAAAGAAGAAACATTAGCACAAAACTGCTCAATCCTTTCATATATCACATCTACGCCTCTTATATTTATATTTTCACGTATATATATATGTATGCATACGTGTGTATGTGCATGTCCATAGATCTATACATATGTTTGTGCTTGTATATGCATACATATACATATAGACAGACAGACAGACAGAGGGGAGAGGGGGAGAGAGAGAGAAAGAGAGAAAAATAAAGGAAAACATTTAAGAAGGAGGAAAAAAAGGTCCTAACCGTGAGGTCTCATCCATGGGAACATGAGACTGGGAGACGAATTTTGATTTAAATGCCCTTGTCCCTCGCTAGAGTTACTGTTGGAAGACGATTTACAGTCAGGATATTGTACAACAGTCGTCTCTTGCTGAGCACCATAAAGCGATTGCCTCGGTAGAGCTTCATATCCATAGAATTTAGAAGCGTCTCCGTGACACGCCAAGGCGCATGGGTTTTGCTGGTATCCAGAGTTGGAGATGCTGGAGGTTCCGTGGTGGAAAAACTCTTGGACGTGGTGTGAAGGGTGCTGGAAGGTGGGAGCAGTAGTGCCCGGACCATACACGAGAGCATGGCTCCTGCTAACACTTTGTGGAAATCTGCAGTCGTAGTAAGTTGGCTCCAGCGATTCACCGCCTTTGTACTTGGAAAAGAGAGGATTTACAAAGTAGGAACTCATGACCCTCGCATGCAAAAAAAAAAAAAAAAAAAAAAAAAAAAGAGAGAAAAAAGGAAAAAAAAAAAAAAGACGGCTTTAATTCTTAGATTAGTGCGAGATTGTCCCTGGACTGTCTCAAGTCCTGCTTTTTAGTGGCTTTTTTTTTTTTTTTTTTAATGCGATCTCAAAGGCGTTTCATGGTGCCTCTGTGTGTCTGTACGGTTGGTTCTCGGTGCTCTTGACTTCTCTTGTAATCTGTCGGTAGGTAGAGCTCTCTCTCTCAATTTCTCTGTAACTCTGCTCCTTCCCTTTAACACCACAGGCAAATTCCTCAAAATCCCGGTGGTGTGGCTTTTTTTTTTTTTTTCTTCTTCTTCTTTTTTTTTTTTTTTTTTTTCTCCCTCCTCTCTCCCCTCACACGCGATATGTACACATCCCTCCGCCACGCCGAGACAGCCTGCCAGCCAAATGACAGCGTTTTGGGGAGCTTTCTTTTTTTTTTTTTTGGGGGGGGGGGTGTGAAAAGAGATGGATGAAAGGTGGTGTATGCCCGGGGGGGGGTGTGCGTGTGGACACACACAACCCTCCGGAGGAGGGTGAGGCGGGGGCACTCACACCTAATGAGTGGAGGAGGGTGAAGGTGCGCATTAATATCCAACACCCCCCCCCTCCTTTTTCTTTCCTTTTTTTTTTTTTTTTTTCCCAGCAGCAGCCTCTTCACTGATGGCAGCAAATACATGCGCTGGGAGGTCAGCCTAGGTAACCTCAACAGGTAAAGGGAGCCCAAGGAGCCCCCCCCTTGCCCTCCCCATCACCCCCCCAAAACAAAAAAAAAAAAATCGGGGTGAGCTTCTCCTAGGTGCTCAACATCGCCCTTCCCCTCCTCTCCCCCCTCCTCCCATGGGGTCACCCTTTTGCCAAGGGAGGATGGGGAAGGGGGGGTCCCTATGGTGGTGGTGTCATTGTGTTGGGGTTTTGGGGGGGGCTGCGAGGGTGGGCTTGGTCCCACCTAGAGGGGGACAGAAAGGGGTGGGGGGGTTCTGGTGTGGATGGAGGATTTGTTCTGTCTTTTTTTTTTTTTTTTTTTTTTTCCCCTTGGAGGGGGGGTGTGTGTGTTGTTGTTATTGTGGTGATGGTGGTTTGGAAGATTGGAATCAAACAAGCAAACAAAAGCAAAACGGGAGGGAGCGGGCGAGGGAAGCGTCTCCGTATTGATTGGCTGCTCCTTGCTGTCCTTCTTTAAAGAAAATAAAGGCAGAAAATTATGGGGAGTTCTTTATTTTTATTTTTTTTCTCTCCCCCCACTCCTTGCTTCCTTTTCAAACCAACCACTGAAAATCCACGGGTGGAAATAACAGGCAAAGCGTCCTTCCAAGGGGATAAAGTAGGACCATTGCTCAAAGAGAGCTACTTTGGACGAAAGAGAGGAAAAGTGAGACAGAAAGTATGTACTCTCTTTTGTGCATGCCTGTAAAAAAAAATAACCATCGACCTTTGTTGTTGTTTCGCTCCTCAACGTAGCGATTTCCCCCGTCTTTTCCTGTGGCGAGTGGGTTTTGTGCCCCTCGCCGCCCACTTTTTTGCACTGTCAGTGACCACTCGCTGCAACCTTTCACTTCGGACACTTCATTTTTACGACCGCATGAAGGAACTCAGGTCATTTTAAAAAAAAAAAAAAAGTATATATATATATATATATGAAATCACATATTATCAGGACTTGTGTGAATTTTTTCGAGGAAGGGGGGAGGAGGACACGCTTTGCAGATGAATATTTCCACGTAGAGCCGCAAAAATGATCAAACCCACCAAATGACATGGTGTTATTAACAGTCCCCGGGTTTCCCCCTCAAAAGTCGACGGATCTTCAAATCTTTCCCTCATGTTCTTCCACCAAAAAAAAAGCACCAACACAAAAAAAAGCCCTAAGCCTAATTATTTTCAGAAAAGACCTGGGTGACTCTGACCGGTTTCAAGTGTGGAAGGAGAAAAATACCATCTCAGCTGCTCTCGCCAAGCTGTTTTGAGGTGTGTTTTTCTGCCCAGGAAAGGTCACATTTTCGGGTTTTGATTTTTTTTTTTTTGAGGCATAGGGTGGCTTAAACCTCTGCTGAGGTTGAAACTGTTTGAGGTTTTTTACTTTTTTTTTTTTTTCCCAGACACTTTCACAAGAAGAGGAAAAGACCCAGTAGCCAGTTAGTCCACCTTTATTAGATTTTTTTTTTCCCAAATCGAAGGTGTATTTTTCCATTCTGCAAGGCTACATGCCGTGGGATTTTCTTCCCACTAAGCAGACAATGAACTATGCAGGAGAACAGTGATTTCTTTTTTTTTTTTTTCCACAGTCTATTGTGAAAAGATGTTTGAAAATCGAGCTCCGTTTGCTGGGAAGAAGTAGTCCTCATCCCCGAATAGTCTCAAGGACGGCGCGATGACCGTATTCAGTTTTACAGACCATATTCATTTTTACAGACCATATTCATTTTTACAGATCATATTCATTTTTACAGACCATACTCATTTTCACAGGAGAGCGCACCCACCTTCCCCAGATTGCCCCTTTCCTTAGAGGAAACCCCTCCCCCAAAAAAAAAGTGAAGAAAAGAGCAACTAGGGACAGAGTCTCCTTAATTAACAGCTAATAGCCGAGGTGACCATTTTCCTCCTCTAATCAATAGCTTTTCTATTTTTAAAAGCCCGCTCCTTGCCTTACCATGAAGGCAGCCGAGGGGAAAAAAAAAAAAAGAAAAAAAAAAAGATAAAGTTGTCAGATCTGGGCAGTTTCGGTCTGGGATCGGGGAAATAAAATAAAATAAAAAGCTGCTGCGTTTTCCCAGTCGTTATCCCTGGATGCAGGAAGCAAAGGTGCAGCGAGTCCTTTAGGATTATCCCCTTAGGCTGGGAAAGAAAGGACCCCCCCCATCCCCCCGCTCCTTCCAGATTTGATGGAATAAGATGTATGCAATTGCTTGCTGCTTTTTTTTTAAGGAAAATATCTTGACATTTACTGTCTGGGGGAAAGTGCTGCTCTTTGTCTTTGCCGTTTTGGCCGTGTTTAGATGTGGGGATGGTTGCGGGGGGGCGGAATATGATGCGTTTTGCGGGTGCACTCGCTTGAATGTAGCTTTATCGGTGGGGCCGTATTTGTACTTTTAGGTGTTTCATTGTACCCTCCCGGAGTTTATTTTATTTCCCCCCTCCCTCTTTCCTTTGCCCTGACCTTCACTGAAAAAAATGTCATTCCCTCCTTCCCCACCCCAAAACGAGGAGGCTTCGGAGAGATACGTGACGTGCGTTAATAAAGGAGAAAAAAAAAAAAAAAAAAAAAAAAAAAAAAGCAAGCACTACAAAATAGGCAATTTCTCCGTGCAAGCATTTTTTTTTTATGCATTTATGCCCTCCCCGCGCCGTCAGATGTCAGCCCTGAGTGCCGTTCCGCGGAGAAAAAAAAATACATAAAAAAAAAAAAATGAAGGGGGGGGGGGAAAGATGTTTCGGGAGGGGGGAAGAGGTGTCAGGACGTTTGCAGTGGGGGTGAAGAGAGGCAGCTCCTCGCCCACCCCCCCCCCCCACCGCCTCAACAACATCCCCCTCCTCGTTCCATATGGGGGCGCGGAGCTGGTTCCGCGGGCGCGGGGGTACCGCGGGGCGCTAACGCTGGGCAACAGCGCCATCTCGCGGCCGCGGGGGGGGCGCAGCGCCGCGGGATTTTTTTTTGGGGGGGTGGGAGGTTATGCAGGGGACCCCCGTGGATTACCCCGTTATAACCGATACTCCCTTACCTGCACCCCGGGTTGGAGGGGGGTGACCCTCCAGCAGGGCGCTGTAAACACCTCAGAATGCGCAGGAATTTTGGAAAAAACCCATCCCTTCCCCCCCCCCCTCACCGCATAATATATTTTTTTTCCATTTCCCCTTTTTTCTCACCCATAAAAATAACCCCAAAACCCAGCAGCACACACACGCGGGACCAAACAAACCCACCAGATGTGTCCCTACCTCCCCGCTTTTATCAGTTTTAGCTTCGAGTTGGGGATTGATTTTCTCTTCTTTTTTTTTTTTTTTTTTTTTTTTTTTTCCCCCTCTCCCTTTTCCTCCCCCTCGTCCGAGGGGGGTCTGTTGTTTGTAGCTTGTAGACAAAACATTCCAATAATCCGGTTTCAAAGAGAAGAGCACCCACCTTATTTAAACCATAAAGCAATTAAAGCCAGACGTCTAGCCAGATCTAGGGTCCTGTTTTGTTCGCTCCTATTCAGCCCCGCATAGCAGGGAGACAAACAGAGTTGTAAAAGTGGCATTTTTTTGGCTGCGGAAATGTACCTATGGACAGCTGTAGGGTCCTGTCGGTTTTGTGCGCTTTTACAAAAGGGCGGCTTGGAAAGCAGACACACACACACCACACACGCACCAGGGAGAAAAAAAAAAATTAAAAAAAAAAAAGAAGAAAAAAAAAAAAGGAAAAAAAAACCCAGGCACTCCAGAACCTGATATACATCGCTACATATATATATATATTTATATATATTTTTTTTTTTTTTTTTATCTCTCTCCAGGAGCTCTAAGCCCACCTCTCCCCCGGCAGAAATACATGTGCATGTTCACAAGCGCCGGCACACAATAGCTGTATCAGTATGCGTCTGCACACACGCGCCATATGTCAAAGAATGCCGAAATTGGAGCATTTTGATACATGAACCCGGGGAAAGGCTTGGCCACAGGGTGTGCTGCCGGGTGCAAGCCGCATTTCATACCACCTTCTTAAAATATATATGTATTTTTCCTATTCTTCTTAGTATTTATTTTGAGCCACACTGGTTTTGGGCTGGCTTTTTGTGTTGTTTTGGTTTGGTTTTTTTTTTTTTCCCCGCTGGCTGCGGTGGCGGAGAAATTCAATGGCTGAGCCGCACCAGCGCTGCCTCCCAGCAGGGCCAAATGGCATTTTATAACTGGTGTAACTCTTCACCGGGGGACGGGGGGGCTGGAAGGGGGGTGGTGGTGGTGGTGGTGGTGGTGGTGTGTGGGGAATGGGATGTTTGAGGATACCGGGGGCCTTGCACATGAACTAAAACTGCGGCAGGATTTTAACCCGACCCAACCCACCACCAACAAAAGAAAGCCCCAACCCAGCAGCTCGGGGAAGACAAAGGGGCATCTCCTCCGGCTCTTGGGGGGGGGGGGGGTCTGGCCGGAGGGATGACTGCGGCATGGAGGGAGGGAGAGGGGGGGGCAGAAGGGCTGGGGAGGGAAGGGGGGGGTCGGAGAGGGAGGAAAAAGCGGGGGGGGCAAGGGGAGGGAGCAGGCTGTGGTCGCACTGGAAATGAGATCCGCTTGAATGAAAGGGGGGCCAAAATGAACTTCCATACATCACGTCTTTTCAACATCGCTAAACGCTCCTGACAAGCCCCTCCAGAGAGACGGGTCCGAAACTGCCTCGCCAAAGTCCTGTCCAAATGATGATGGAGATTATTATTTATTTTTTACGGCCCCCCCCCCCCCCCTCCCCTTCCCCTCTTAATTAATAATGATAAAACGGGGATGATTTCTCGCCTCTCGCAAAGAGGAGGTGAGCGAACCCTTTCCCGACCCTGCAGGATTTTATTCTTTATTTGAGGCGGAATGAACGGAAGGAGGGAAGCAGACGGAAGGGAAAATAATAATAATAGTAATAATAATAACAACAATATTTTCTTTAAATGATTTTACATTACTGAAGTGGAAATACTCCCCCCTCTCTTTTTTTGTGTCCATAAATTTCTCGCTCTGCTAAAATGTTCTCTAACCTGACCATTTCATTGCGCTCGTTAAGGTTGGTGGGGTTTTTTTCCTAACAGACCTAGCACAAAACTGGGATTGTAAAAGGGCTTTTTAGCTTCCCCTGCTCCAGGGATGTCTCCGCTGATAGACCGCGGAGCGCCCGTTCCCCTCCGGTGACAAAAATAGACCTCTCTTTAAAAGTGAGGACACAAATCAGGGGAAGGAAAAGCAACCTCCAAATGCTTCAGCAAGAAATATTAAAGAGCAATATTTTATGGGATCAGCACAAGTAATCGCTTCCAGATTTTTTTATTTCGGAGGAACTGGGACGAGGGTGACAAACGTATCTCACTCGCCTGATCTGGTTTTGATTAGAAAGATTAAAACGCTGCTCCACTCATTTCATTAAAGAAAGGGACCTATAACAAGTTTTTATGATTAAACATCCCTCGCTGCTCATTTTTTATACAATCTCCTGCCTCTTGTTTCTCATTCAGCAGCCTGGAAAGCGCCCAGAGAAGGAGCCATTGATAAATCCCGGCTCCAGGCGCTGTGGGCAGCGAAGTTCTCGCCTCTGCACAAGCCACCGCAGCACCAGCCCCAGCTCCCCCTGGCAGGACGGGGAGGGAGGGGGGTGTCTGACCTTTCCAACCCCTTTTATTTTTTTTTTTTTTAATAAAATCACAACGGAGGGATCTGCTGGTTCGGTTTTTGTTTTGTTTTGTTTTTTTAGCCCGAAAATTCTGCCGCATCACCACGCATTTATTTCTTTATTCCTCTTGCTGGCGTGTTCCCCCCTCCCCAGCCTTTCTCCACCCGAGGCGTTTTTTTTTTATTTTATTTTATTTTCCCTCTCCTTCTCCCGGCGAGAAGCAGCACTTCCAGCAACGCTCCAAATTTTGGCATTCCCCCCCACCCCCGATAATGCAGAAGCTCCCCCTGAGTGGATGGCAGCGAGCGGATGCCTTTGCCAGCTCCTCTATTCCCAGCATCCATATTTAGGCTTTTTACATATCCTTCGATTGCCTGAGGTCATAAATTAGTACAATTAATTATCCCAATCTCCAAATTGATGGCACATAGAACCCTTACCTCAGCGCCTTTTTATTATGGTACTCTGAAATAGAAAAGTGCGGGGGGAGGAAGGAGAAATCTCCGCTCTCCTCCGGCTGCGGGGGATGCTCGGGGTCCGCCCAGCCGAGGCACCGGCACCGGCCCCGGCTGGCAAAGCCCCGGGGCTGCTCCTCTGCAAAGGGCTTTAAATAAAATAAAATTTTTTAAAAAAAGACACCTACATACTGATTTTTTTTTCTTTTTTCTTTTTTTTTTTTTTTCTCCCGTGACGTTAGGTATATTTACATAGAGCTGCTCTACAATAGCGAACATAACAATATTACAGAACGGTTCTGAGACGAGAATAAAATACACAAATAAGTACAGCAGAAACGTTCAACACCATGACAGAACATCATTGAGCCATATTCCCTTCAGTCTCTCTCTTTTTTTTTTTTTTTTTCCTTTTTTTTCCTCTCTTTTGTACAAAATATTCACTCACGAGCTCGCGGAATTAAAAAATAAAAATACTGGTTAAGTTTAATTTATGAAATAAAATACTAAAAAAAAAATTCAAGTACTTCTTGTGTTTGTTTTCTGAGGACGGCAAAACAAAAAAAAACAAGGAAGAAGAAAGGAAGAGAAAACAAACCCCCCGAACATCTTTCTTTTATTTAGTTGCATTTTAGAAAAGACTCGTGTCCCAAAACTCTTGCTGTGTTTGCCTATAATGCTAAACATTCATCCGCACATTCAAAGTCAGAAACATTTCAACCCCCAAAAACAGCCTCTTTTTTTTTTTTCTTTTTTTTTCCTCTTTTTTTTTTTTTTTTTCTCTCCACCCTCGTTTCTCATTGACTGGACTTTGCCAACTTTATTGCTGTTCTTTATCGGTTTTTTCTTTATTCATTTTCTTCATTTTCATTCGCCTGTTCTGAAACCAGATTTTGACTTGGCGTTCAGTGAGATTAAGGACTCTGGCTACTTCGTACCTTCGGTCCCGTGTAAGGTACATATTGAATAAAAACTCTTTTTCCAGTTCCAGGGTCTGATACTTTGTGTAAGGACATCTTTTCTTCCTCGTGGAGCGCGCATGAATCCAATTTGCGACGGGGTTGTCTGAGAAAGAAGATTTTTATATTTTTTGGGGGGGAAAAAGAAATCAGTGTATACAGCTGGCCTTTCTTCCCTCCCCCCTCCTCCACGCCCTGGTGTATCTATAGAAAGAAACCTGTTTAATTAGCAGATCTTACCTAAATATTTTAAGTGACCTTCAGAAGAGTTTAATCTGTTTATTTTGGAGGGGTCATTTCCTTCTCTTTTGCTGCTGTTCTCACATAAAAGTTTCAGTAAATAAAACTGTAGCAATGGGTTTAAAATAATAATTATCCACATGACTGCTACTAGCAGTAATCTAAGAACATAGTCATAAAAAGTCAAAATTCCCACCATTTCATAGGCCCATAAACTCTTTTTACAACCTCAGCTTTCCAGTACTTTCCCTAGAAGCTTTCCCAGACCTGGAAAGCCGAGTTTGTTTTTTTAATATCTTAAGGATGACACGCGAGATGTCCCACTGGCTCCCAGAAATTGGCTTCTTTTTCTTTTTTTTTTTTCTTTTTTCCCCTTTTTCCTTCCCCCTCCTCTTCTAAAGGACCTTCCACTCTGCTGCCAGGGGAGCAAACCCTTCCTTGGGAGCAAGGTTGGGCTTTTTTTTTCCCCCCTCTGCCCGTTACAGGCAGCTGCTTGGCAGCAAAAGGACACTTTCACCCCCTGATTCTCGACTTATTTTTATCACGAGGGTGTCTGGCACCAGCCCGCCTGTCATAAATAGAGGTGTGAGCGCCTTTGCCTGATGCAGAGGGAGATACCGGGGTGCTCCCACTCGCTGTCACCCAGCTGGAGCCTTAGGCCGGGGAGAGGGGGTCCCACCAAAACCAAGGCGTTGGACCCCAGCGGGAGCACCCGCAGCATCCCCCGAGGGTGCTGAGCTCCTCTCCGGGAGGTTTTGGCGAGGAGAGAGTCAGGGTTTGGGGTTGGTTTTTGTAAATTTTTGAATTTTTAATCCCTCACTCCTGGCTGCATCCCCCAGGAGCTGCAGAGCTGGGGTCCAGGCTCCCTGGAGGTGAGGGGGATGGTGGCCGTTACCTGACTCCTGCCTTGCTCAAGGTTCCCTGACGGCTTGGATGCCTTTTTTTTTTTTTTTTTTTGTTATTTGGGGGGGAGGTTTCTCCCCACCCCACCCCTCCCTCTCTCACTTGGGCTGCAGAAGATGTTTCTTCAAGTGTATGGTCCAATGTCCTGCGCTCGCTGCCTTTTGCCCTCAGCTACCTCCACACAGTTTATGCCTTTACAATTCCAATTTTCCTCCTTGCTTCTCCCCTACGCAACCCCCCACGCCCCCGGCCCCCCGCCTAGGGCACCCACCTTTTCATTTATTCCCACGTGTTGGAGCATTTTATGAATAATTGCACCGGTGGAGCTTCTATTGATTTTAAAAATAGATAAAGAGACACCTCTGCATTTATCCAGAGATATTCCTTTTCCCCTCCCCCCGAAAAACCACATCAATACGCTCACTTCCAGCCAGCTACAACTCTTCCTTGTTCTTTGAAAGTGGAAATATTTGAAAGCGAAGAGGCTTCTCCCTCTGCCTACCCCCCTCTCGCTCCCTCTCACACACGCACTCTCCTTCTCTATTTTTTTTTTTTTTTTTAATTCCCCCCGGTGGAAGGTGATGAATATTTGATCAAAGAAGCCAACAGCCCCCCCCCACACACACACTCCTCTCCCCGCTCTCCCCTTGCAAAAGAAGAAAGAAAAAGAAAAAAAAAAAGAAAGAAAAAAAGGAGAAAAAAAAAGACTAAAGAGCCCCAAACAAAGTACAGATATTCTCTCTCCGGCTCTGCTAGGCGGACTCGCTCAAACCCCCAGATCTTCCTGCGTATCTGGAGTTTTAGGGTCGGGCTCTCTAAGGTAATTTCATTTTATTGAGTAGGGTCCTGGAAGCCGTAATGCCTTCCCCGGTCGTAAACAAGAATGACTTCGACTTACTAGGGTCTAATTCGTGCTTTTCTTCTTTGTGTTTGCTGGAAGCGATGGCTTCGGACTCCGGGGAAGGAATTGTCTGCGCTGCTCTGTCTCTCAGCTCCCCGGGAGCCCCGTACATGTAGTCCGCGTAGCCGCGGCCGTCGGCGGGGCCGCACTCCCCCCGTCGCCCGGGGAAGGCGTCGGGCTTGAGGCCGTAGGGGCGAGCACCGGGGGGCGAAGGCCGGGAAGGAGACGGCCCCGGCGAGGGGCTCCAGCCAAGTCCGCATGTACCTGGGCTCGGCCCCCACGGGCGCCTGGGGAGCGTAGGGGTGGTAGCCCACGGAGGGTTGGGAGTGGACGGGAGCCCAGGAGGTGGTAAAAACCGCCGGTTTGGGGGCGAAACTGCAGGACGGAAAGTCGGCACAGTCCGGGACTAATCCTGACGGTCGGGCAGCAGCCGGGTGGGAGGCAGAGCTGGGGAACCTGGAGGCCAAGAGCTCTTCGTTCTCGTGGCTTATCAAGGAGTCAACATAGTAGTTGCTTATGGGGCCAGAAGCCGACATGGTTCCCCCCTCTTTTACATTCATAAGATTATTGTATGAACTGTATGTGTACTTTTTATCTTCTCATAGAACAATCAGGGCAGGTAATTATTTTTTCAGCCTTTCCCAGTGTGCCATTGGCTGCCCGCCCTCACGTGATTGTATTTACCCAAAAATATAGCGTGGATCAATCCGCAGGTCTTTTTTTTTTTTTTTTTTTTTTTCCCCTTCTCTCTCTCTCTCTGTCTTTTTTTTTTTTTTTTTTTAATAACGCCACCCGGCTTTTCCTAAAACTGCTGGAAATGGGGCGGGGATGGGGAGGAGGGAGGCTCGGCCGGTCCTCAGCCGGGGGATGCTCTGCCCGCGGGCTGGAGGAGGAGGAGGAGGAGGAGGGGGGGGGGGGAAGAAGAGATTTGCCCTGGTGCTGAGGGAAGGTGGAAGGTAATTGTGGAAGGTAGTCCAGGAACTATTTCTTGACGTAATTTGTCTCTGTCCTTGGCTTCTGCAGCTTCTCGCCTCTAATGGATACATTAAATTGAATATCGGTGGGAAGGGGAAGAGGGGAGAAGTGCGGGAGAGGTGGGCTCCCCACTTGGGGGAAGGAGCTGGGGGGGGGAGAGAAGCTTTTAGCCTAAAAGCAAAGGGGGCTTTTGTCATCTTTTGCAGCGCTGTCTCCTCGTCAGGCTGCTGAGCAGCTGAGAAATCTGTGGGGCACAGGCACATCTAGCCCTGCTTTAAGAAATAAGTGTCTTCAAGGAGAGGAGGGGGGAAATTCTATATCTATATATAATATGAGGAGCATCTTTGAAAAGAGGAGGGGGAAATAATAATAACAGCCCCCCCCCCAAAAAAAAAAAAAAAAGACAGAGCTTTTGCAGTGAAAGGCTGCATTATTCGGCAAGTAGTCGTGGATGTTTTTATGTCCTTCAATAAAATTTTTACGAGGATCATTTGATTGTTCATAAATGTGTCGTTCATTAAATAAAACCGTAGGACTGAGTTTCAGCTACATAGCTGAAGATGAGAGAGCTTTTGCGTATCAGGAGGAAGCAACAATGTGTGTTGGGCACATGATTGTTCTTTTTTTCTCTTTTTTTCTCTCTCTCTTTTTTTTTTGTGTTAACGCCTGGAAACTTTTCTTTTCGCACCAAATCGATTGAAGAAGTTGGGAGCGTTAAAAAATCGGTGATAGCCTGCCTGCATTTTGAGAGAATAACCTTTCCTTTGTAAGGAAAGACAGGTAGGTGAATAGCTCACGCCCATTGGAGTCTGAAAGAAGAGAGTTAGGGGATTTCTCTAGCAGAAAAAAAAAAAATTAAGACACCTAACAAAAAATAACCTCTCAGGATTATTATTTTTTTTTTTTTTTTAGAAACCGAACCTCCCCAAAATAAGGATTGCCTGGGCTCTTCAGGGCTCTCCATCACCTCGGGTTTTCTAGGGCTGGGGTGGGGGGCACGTGGGAGGAAATGGTCCAAATTTACAAGGAAAAGGCAAAGTATGGGCTCAGGGAGGGCTGAGGGTTGCTCCGGGGGGGAGGCAGGGGGTCGCCAGTGACAGGCGTTCTGCACCGCCTGTGCAAGTCCCACCGACGGACACGGCAGAAACATCTTCAATTCTCAGTCCGTGTGGTTTGGGGGTTTTGTTGCTTTGGTTTTTCCCCCTCCCTCCCCTCTCAGTAAGTTGCTTGGGAGATGTGAGCTGGAGGAGATAAGAGACTAAAGCAGATTGAAGGAGAAAGAGGCAAGGAGGAGGGATGCTGCCAGGAAGAACCCCCGCCCGTCCAGCCTCTCCAAGCTTACCCCCCTCAGCTGAGCCAGGGTAAAATCCTGCACCTCCATCCTCCATCCACAGGGATCGAGGGAAATAAAAAAAAAAAAAAAGAAAAAGAAAGAATGCACAAGGCTACCCTCGCTACTGGTAGAAATAGGATTTCCCTCTCGAAAAACAAAAATATGACGGGGGCTCTTTGTCAAGGAACTCCGGATTTTCCAAATTCGACGAGAGAAGTCATAGACTCGCTCCTCGCACAGAATTTATTCCTCATTCCGTTTTAAGTCCTCTGTTTTATGTGAGCCCTTAAAGGGAAATATTCCTGCAGGAGCAGAACGTCTTCTTTGGCCTTTATCGAGACCAATTTATCTGTCAATCACCGGTCTCCAATGACGGTTATTTTTATGTTCGCGAGGGGAAAAAATATATATATATACACTCATCATTCTTTTATCTATTCCCATTTTAAAAATACTTACACCGCAGGGCTGCTAATATAGTGAGCTGTGATATGTGGAGGGGAAAAAAAGCAGCTCAGCTTTTTCCACTTTTAAGGAGAACCCTTACAAAAGAAGGGTTGTCCGCAGATGTATATGCGGAAGGGAAGAGGGAGAAAGAAAAAAGAGGCAGAGAGAGAAGGAGGGAGAGAGAAAGGAAGGACTGAGCATGCAGAGAGAGAGAAACACTGAAAAGCAGAGTCAGTGGAGAGATTTTCCAGAGGGAAAAAAAATAATTTAAAAATCTAATACTGTCAGAACATATCACAGACGAACCGCAAAACGACGAGAAATAACCAAAGCCCCGCAGTTCTAATAAGAAGCAGCAGTTTTTGTAACCTTAATGCCAGCAGGCAAGGTCACTAAATTAGTCGTGGATGGTGCATGTTGGTGTTACACAAAGGCAAACCTATCTGGCAAAGATTTCTTTTATTTGCACGGAAACCTGCAGCACACGGAATTACTCGCTCCCCATTATCGTCGTGAGATTAAATGCGAAAAAAAAAAAAAAAAAAAAAAAAAAGATAGCGTTCGTGACACCAGCCCCTTCTATTCGGGGGCTGCTGGTCTCTAAGAACTCAGCAGGACAAAGCAGAGACGGAGACACTTCACCTTAAAGCAAAGTAAAGACACGGCTTAAGACTAAAGTCACGGTAAAAGGCTGAAGACACGGCTTAAGACAACGTTTTCTTTGCTGCGGAATCCCGTAACACGATGTGAGCCCCCCATAAAATTTAACACGAGGTGAACCCCCCATAAAATATTGTCCTTTCACGCTTATCTCGACGTGAAACCATCCCCATGGTTGAATGCAAAGTTTATGTGCATCAAGTCCACTCAGAGCGCAGGGCAAATAAAGCAATATCCTGAAATATTCTTCTTTTCAGTAGCAGTGGCTCCAAGCAAATATCCAGACTGGAATTAAAACACGCCTTGCTATTGGATTCAGCAGCTACAAGGTTATCTCGCAGCGTTTATGAACGCTCCAGCCAGACTCCTGTGCCTCCACAAAAGCTTCGGGACTTGTTTAATGGGAGATTACCTCTTCTGAAATGATGCTGAACTATCACATCACTTCCAGGCAGACTAATATCTTTTCCTCTCACCTCCCCTTTCGAATCTGCGGGGGAAAAGAAACTTAACCGCACTGAGCAACACTAGCAGTCCACAAGCTGTATAAGTATTTTTATATTTTTTTTCTTCCCCCGGCGGAAAAAAATAAAATGAAGTCGAGTCGCAGTTTAGGAGGTTACAGATAATGAAGCCTTTGTCTGAGCACTGTCCTGCCCAGTTGATTTCTGACACCTTTTCGGAGCTAAATGCTTCCCCTGCTCGCCCTGCAAGTGCTGTGCTTGCTCAGTCCGAGCTGCATCCATCCCTCCATCCCTCCATCCCTGCCCTGTGAGCGCAGCCAGCTCCCGGCCCCACTCCCGAATCTTTTTGGTTTCGCTTTGAGAAATTTCCTCCTCCCCTCCCTGACTGGAAAGAACGGAGACAGAAAAAAAAAATAATTAAAAAAAAAAAGACAGAAGGTGGAGGTTAAAAAAAAAAAAAAAAAGAAAAAAACCACAGCTATTGGACAGCTTGCCAGATGAGGTGACATTGCTTTTTTGGAGTTTTTCTTGCTTTTTAGTATTTTTTTTCCCCCAAAATTGGTGTTAAGGAAAAGCCAGCCTGCCATCCCCAGTAATTTGGGGGGAAAAAGGGGGGGGGGGAATGTATCCTCCTTGCTCTGTCGCAGCTCCAGGCCTCAGCACCACCAGCAGCTTCCTCCGGAGAGGGGCTGCGGCGCTGCTGCCCGGCCGGGACCCCCCGAGCCCCGCAGCTCCCGGCGGGGGCAGCCCCGGAGCCTCCTCCCACCCCTCTAACTCCCCCCCCCGCCCCCGGCAGCCCTGGGGGCCTGGGGCTGAACAGACCAACGGAGCCTCCTCGAGGAGGGGGAAGCAAAAAAAACCAACAAACCAAAGCCACACGAACCACAACAAGCCCAAAACACCGCATTGCCCCGCTTTCCTTCGGTTCAATAAACACTGTCAAGTTCGGATTAAAAAAAAAAAAAAAAAGAAATCAGTGTTTTCGCCTCTCTTTGCCGGCTCCCCCCCCAGCCCCGCTGCACACCTCCAGCTTTGGTGGAGCGGGGAAGGGCGGTGCTGGCTTCATGTCTCTCCACAAGCGAAACGAAAGTAACCCTCCAGCCAACCCCTTCTCCCACTCTCCGCCTGCATTTTCAGCTCTAATCCGGAATAAAGTTCCCTTTACCCCCCCCATTCTTCCTCCTTTTCCATTCCCTTCCTCTTCTCTTTTGCCTGCTCAAGTTTTTTCTCGCTGTCTTTTGTTCCTTCTTCACCCCTCCTTCCCTTTAAAAAAAAAAAAAAAAAAAAGAGGAGAAGAGGGGAAAAAAATTGTACACAATAGATTGAATGACTCTAAAGCAGACTCTCTGAAGAGGCTGCAAAATATTTCCTCATCCCCCAGATGCCTCAGTTTATTCCAGGATTCCCTCTTAAAGTAAATAAATATGGGGAAAGATTAATCTCAGGCCAGATACCATCCGTGAATCTTGCAGCAGCGCGGTTGCAAGCTAGAGGCTTTGCCTTCCCCCTCCTTCCCCCTTGCTAAATTCTTTGCCTGCTGGAAAATCATATTTATCCAGGCTTTCTTGAAGGTTATCATATAGAAAAAGCTCCCCAGGACAACAATTGACCGCTGGAACTTGCACGCACATCGCTTTATATCAACGGGAAAGCATCAGTCTGAGCCAAAGAAAAATCAGCATTCAGCCTAAAATGACCCTGCAGGAGTTTTTTACCTGCTTAAGTGCTTCCCCCCACAATACCCGCACCCCCTCTCTGTTTGTTGCTAAGAATTCCTGTCTCTCCAGTGTTGGAGGTACGGCTAATAGACAATAAATTCCGAGGTGCAATTAAAGCGAAGAACAATTTCTTTAAGCGTGTTATGGTCTCCTTTTCCAAAATTTCAGGTCTTCACCAGACGAAGCCCAGTGCAGATGTTCACAAAACCCCGCAGCTCGGCTGCAGCAGCCGGGGAGGGGGTCAAATCGGAGCTCCTCTCCCTGCCGCTGCTCTCCAGGTTAGCTGGGTTTTGGGTGTGAGATGAAATGCAGGTCAACAGAAGGGGAAAAAAAAATTTCCCAGCGAAGTAAATTAAAGGAAGAGCGAAGAACAAGCCTGAACCCAGAGAGGCGAAGTGTATACTGCCTGGAGAAACATATTTCTATACTTCTCCCTTTACATTTATTATGTTTCTGTCAGACACCCTGTAATTAGCATAGATAACTACAGTTGCAAGCTCCAAGTTGTGTCTGCAAATCCTATTGTTTGGCTGCTCCAGTTGCACACCAGAGAGCTTGCAAGCGAGCACAAGGTGTTAGGAAGAGCCCGGTGCCCACAAATAAGACAATAACGCCACGAAATGCAGGGTGGGGAAGCGGAGGGGCGAAGGGTGCTGCTTTAGGCGATGGATTCCAACCCAATCTGCACCACAAGATCTCTGGCCTGGTGCAAACGTCTGCTCCAGGAGATCAGCTCAGTCTTAAACCTGCCTGTCTCCACCGCAAGTATGGCTTAAAATAAAGAATATTCAGGCAAAGCTCCGGCTTCTGCCTTAATTCGCTCCCCCCCTCCTTCCAAGCAGTTATTTGTAAAGGTCATCTGCAGAGCCAATACCTCTGTAAATACTCGGTGTCTGAGCCAGACACCCAGACACCTAAAGATAACAACCTTGAGCAGGGACATTTGCTACCATTTACACCAGCCCCAGTTTGTTTTCCAGCCCTGGAGCTGATTCGTCTGGTAGGAAAGTGCGGAACCTTCGGGGGATTTACCCAAAACTCAGCCAACCTTTTATTTGAGGGGAAAAAAAAAAAGAAACAAACCCACAACAAACCCCCACCGTAATATAGCCCAGTTCTTCCCTGCTGAAAAAAAAGAAAAGAAAAAGAAAAAAGAAAAAAAGAGAATTTTTCAACGCAACCTCATCTCCCCACAATTTTCTACTTAGCTTCTCCACTCCAGAGCTCTTGCTAGGAAGGGTTTTGGCTTCCTTTTTTTTTTAATTATTATTTTTATTTATTTTTTTTTTATTCAAAACTACCCAAAACCTGGTGAGAGCAATAGAGGCTGAAGTTCACGCGTAGGCAAGGCGCGACCAGACACCCCCGAGACGCAGGGGAAAAGCCTCCAGGTTTTAAAATTACACCTGCTGGGAGAGGAGCATTGTACAAAGAGCCGCAAGAAAAATTATGCAATCCAGCGTATCGGAATATCGCCAATATTTTACCCTGATAACAGCGTCGGGGAGTGCATGAGCATGAGCAACAAAGCAAACGATATAACGCGAGGGAAGATGAAGGCGAGCAGCATGGTGTCTTTTTGACTACCCATGTTTTTACATAAAAAAACAGGCACATCTATACAAAATAGTCGAAGCAATAAATTGCCACCGTCCTTCTCCCCGATCTAATATCATAATTAAAAAACAGTAGGGGAGATTTTAACTTTTATTGCGTTTCTGGAGTTGGGTTGCTAAACATATATTAAGTTTAGATTCTTCTCTTTCTCGCCAGGGGGGTGGTCTCTCAGAAATAAAATCAATCTTAATATACACATAATAGATATTGTTTTGTCTTGTACATGCTGTTAGAAAGAAGGGAAAGAAATCTGCAGATAGTTAATACAGAGAAGACAAACTCATCATACATGTAATGAATCCTTTAAATCATTCAATTATCACAGCACTAATATCAAATAATTATGGTTAAATGTACCAGTAATCAACCTTGTCCCTGCTGAAATATTAATTTACACTATTGTGAATGAGTTTCTTCCTTTTTTTTCCTTTTTTTTTTTCTTCCCTTACCCTGTTTTTAACTCGCTCGTTTCGTGTTGTTTTTTTCCAGCTTGGCGTATTCAACCTGAAAGGATGAAAATAACCACACTCCACGCAACATTGCTTTGAACCAAATCAACAATTATTTCATCTTTTCCACACTTAAAACACGGCATCTTTAACACAACAGACCAAAAAAAAAAAAAAAAAGAAGAAGAAAAAGCGCGATGTTCTAGAACCGATGCTTAAAAATCCACATTAATTCATCGCACGTGATTTTTATTCTCCTCTGAGTTATAACATTCAGACCAAGCGCCATTCCTATGGAGCAGAGACATCGCTATTTTTCCAATCGAAATATCCTCCTGGTACAGAAACTTTGCCCTGAGGTTCACGACCAAGAAACCAAAGCGTGAAAACTCGTTGAAATATCACAAACCACCAGCAAAAAAGAAAAAAAAGAAAAAACAAACACAAACACAACACCAAACCAACACCGAAA